>CM054061.1:12198572-12916990 GCA_028641055.1 Alopecurus myosuroides | reverse complement strand
TTGATTAAGAGCTTCCAAAGACAGTGATTCACGGGCAAAACCTTTCTTGGAGTAATCAACTGCACTCATTATGCTAATCCCTGTTGGTGCCTCATCTGTAGCTCCATCTGCATGGCGTTCGGACTGACTTATTTTTGTAGGCGAGCCTTTAACGAATCGACTGCAGAACGTCATGCACTCTTCAAGTATGTACCCCTCTGCAATTGAACCTTCTGGATGAGCCTTGTTACGTACATATCCCTTCAACGTACGCAGGTATCTCTCAACCGGATACATCCATCTATACTGTACAGGCCCTGCCAACCATGCTTCTCGAGCTAGATGAATTGGGAGATGCATCATAATATCAAAGAAAGCTGGTGGATATATCATCTCTAGCTGACATAGAATTACTGCAATTTTTTCGTCCAAATTCAACAGATCCTCATCCCTTAACTCCTTGGAGCATAAATCGGAAAAGAATTTACTGAGCTGAAGCAATGGGGTAAGGACATTCTCTGGCAGAAGCTTGCGCAACGCAATAGGAAGAAGTTTCTGTAATATAACATGGCAGTCGTGAGTTTTGAGTCCACTAAACTTGCACTGCTCGAGGACCACACATCGCTTAATGTGTGAAGCATAGCCATCAGGCATCCGTATGCTCTGCCGAAACCTGAGAGCATTATCTTCTCTTCCTTTTTTAAAGCATACACGCCTTTCTTAAGTTTGTACTTATCCTTACCGGCGGGCTTTGCGTGCTGATCCTCCCTAATTTTCAAAAACTCCAAATCTAGGCGAGCCTTCGTACCATCCTTTGTTTTCCCATCCATCTCAAGCAAAGTACCCAGAATGCTGTCACAAATGTTCTTCTCGATGTGCATAACATCCAAATTGTGCCTCACGAGCAAGTGCTGCCAATACGGGAGCTGGAAGAACACACTTTTCTTCCGCCAATTGTGCCAGGGATTAGTTTCCGGTCGCTTTCTCTTATTTGACCGTTCAAATGGTTCATGCTGAATGCTATCAAGCTCCTTTAGAACTTCATTGCCTGTAAGTGGCACCGGGGCGTCTCTATGGTCTGGCTTGTTGTTGAACATAACCTTGTTTCGACGCCATTTGTGTTGTTTCCGTAGAAAACGTCGGTGTCCCATGTAGCAATGCTTTCTACCATACCGGAGCCATAAAAAGTCTGTATGCTTGTGGCAGTAAGGGCATGCTAGCTTGCCTTTTGTGCTCCAACCACTCAGCATTGCGTAAGCCGGGTAGTCATCGATGGTCCACAACACGCATGCATACAACTTGAAATTTTGTTTAGTTGCAGCATCATATGCTTCAACACCATCCTCCCATAGAACTAACAGTTCATCAATCAAAGGCTGTAAGTACACATCAATGTTATTTCCTGCTGACTTTGGTCCTGGAATAATCATTGACATTATCCAGTTCTCTTGTTTCATACACATCCATGGTGGCAAGTTATATGGGATCAGAATGACAGGCCATGTAGTGTGTGATATACTCATGAGACCAAAGGGGTTGAATCCATCTGAAGCAAGGCCAAGCCGAACACTGCGAGCATCTTTTGCGAATTCTTTCTGACTATATCTTTCATCAAGGCTTTTCCAGGCCTTCGAATCTGCAGGATGCCTCATTATGCCATCATCTTTACGTTTCTCCTTATGCCATTTCATATCAGTTGACATATCTTCTGTCATGTACAGCCTTTGCAGTCTTTGAATGAGTGGGAAATACCATAGAACTTTCTGTGGCACTTGCTTCTTTGATTTACGGATCGATGAATCAACTTTGTCTACGGTTGGACTTGATTTCCATCGAGACGTATGACAGACAGGGCATTCTTGGGCATCAGCATGCTCATTACGGAATAGCACACAATCATTATAGCACGCGTGTATCTTCTTGTAATCCAGTCCAAACTCTCGAATGACCTTCCTTACTTGTGCGAGATTAGTAGGAATGCAGTGACCCTTTGGCAGCACCTCCGTGAACATCCGCAGCATTAAGTCACATGCTCTGTTGGTCATCCCAGACACGCACTTGATTTGGTAAAGCTTCACAATGAAAGATATCTTTGTGACCTCCTCACAACCTGGGTACAACGATGTTTTTCCCTCTTCCAATAGTTTGTAGAACGCCTTTGCAGATGCATTTGGCTCCTGTTTCATTCCATCACCGCTCGTGTCTCCTGCATTACTTCCCACTTTTGTGGCCCTTATCAGAGTATCGAGCATGTCACATATCCCTTCACCACCACCTGCATCGTCTTCATCATCAGAATCTTCAGACATGTTGTCCTCCTCGGGTTCACCATGGAATACCCATTTTTTGTAGGACGGATCCATCCCATTCTTAAGCAAGTGCATATGGATCTCCTTTTTAGTTTTCTGAGCATTATTCAGACATTTCGTACACGGGCAAAAGTTTCTTGCGTCTGGTTCAGCACCATCAAAACTAAGTTCCAAGAAACTCTCGATGCCACTTTGCCACTCCACAGAATCTCTATCCTTCTCCATCCAGCTCTTGTCTTGTGACATTTTGCGTTATCTCCGTTTAGCCGGTCTTGTAAAAAAGAAGGAGCAGCATTAGTTCACACAAAAGTATTTCGAAACAACAAATACATCAGAGAGACATGCATACTGGTCTTTCAAGTAAGTAAGAATTGCAGGGGATTACATTAGACATTACTTCACAACACAGCGTTAGATTGAAACTAACACTTACACCTGAAACTGACATGGATATGAAAATATAAAACCTAGTTCGTACCTGAATTCCTGACATTAATATGAATATTAAACTAACACTTACAACTGAAACTGATAAAACAGACACGCATATGTGAACACAAGCAGCTAGTCTATCTGACAGCAATTGCAACCGCCATTAACTTCATCGAACCGGCAGGATGGAAACCAAGGATTTCATCAGTATTGGTACAAACCTTGTAATTGCGTCTGACGAGCGGCGGAAGCAGCGGTTGAGTACAAGTTGGCGGGGCAGCGTTGGCGGCAGTTCAATAGTTTACGCTAATCGAGTTCGGATGGCGGCGAGGTAATAGTGGCGGATTGATCGGTCGCGCAGGGCCGATACGGCGGCGAAGTCGCCTGAGAACGGATAGAGCGGCGTTGTCGTGCGGGGGCAGGGCAGTTTGGAGGAGACCGGGCGGACAAACGTAGCCCTTTCGCTCGCCCAATGGCCCAACCGGAGTATGGGCCTATTAATTGTACAATTTGTCTTCACAGCCCATTTGCCTTGTGAACAATATGTTTTCCCTTGGCAATAACGTTCAAGTATTATAAATGCTCTATTAAGTTTTACTAGTTTCATTTTATGATTAAATTAATTCATTTCGAAATGCATTGTTGTGTTAATATTCAACACTAGTCGGAAAAGCCCTGTTATTGGTGTGGTTTTTCTTCAGTTCTGGCATGAAACTCGTACACCCCTGCTATCTAGGTGTCCACTGGCATGTTTCTAGAATCGACACAGGTTATACTACATGATCATTGGCGTTGATGTCATAGTCCATATCACTATCCTATAGAAATCGGTAAATAAAAAGGGTATGTAATATTGACTAGAAGCGCACAAATGGTATTCAATTATGAGATAACATAACAAGCATTAAAAAAAACCGCATAAACATTCAAAGATTCAACCAGATAGTACTCAACATTAACATGTAATCTAAAAGTTCGCATAAAGCTAGAACTCTCAGCTACAACCAGGATACCTACTCATCATCTGACTGAATAATGACAACATGTGTATCCTCAGTAGGGAGCTATGGGAACATCATCTTCGGTGTCTTCAGCATCGTCAGGTCGATCGTAGAGGAAGTAGGTGGACACATCACCTTCATCGAGATAGAATGTCAATCTCCCTGTTGGATCCATCTCGTAGCGTTCCACAAGCTGGCCCCATTGCTGACCACTGAAGTATGTTTTTCCATCCTCATGTGTGACTACAACTTTGTGCTGGTGCTCTGGCACTCTCCAGCTCACCAAGTTCACCACGAGAGTTCTAGGGTGGTCCCAAATTGCAACTTGAATATGCTCCAAAAAGTCACGCCTGAATCTGCAAGGTATGATCTGTAAAAAAAAAGAAGTACACATTTTTAGTACAAATTTATTGTCAGTTTTCAAAAAGTAGATTGACCTAAAGTATATACCAATCTGTTTTCAAACCCCTCTGGTAGAACAATGGTAAATTTCTTGTTCATGCACTCCTTGTAGCCACACTGTTCACATACATCCATTGCCTGCGGTGGTGCGTTCCATACACTGAATTCAGATACACATCTAACCATTTACCATTCAAAAACCAACTTAAATCTAACAATGTACATCTAATTTTGGTGGCTGAATAAACTTAAATCTAACAATGAAAATCTAATTCCTAAGTCGATCTACATCTAAAATCACAATAATAGGGCTCCTTTGATTCATATGATAGGAAAAGTGTAGGGATAGGAAACTTGTAGGATTGGTATGGTATGGCCAAATGATTCCTATGAGAAGAGCATTTTCCTTTGATTGTGTGAAGGAATTTTTCCATGAGGTTGGACCTAATGTTCTTTTCCTATAGGATTTGTACTACAAGATTTCTACGGGAATATTTCCTATAGGATATGATCCTGTGAATCAAACAAGCAATATAGGAAAAATTCCTATAGGATCTAATCCTACAAAATTCCTATGGCATTCCTATGAATCAAAGAGTAACATATAACTCAATCTACATCTAAACCTAACAATGAAAGGTACGGCGGCCGGGGAAACTTACCTGCGGCGCGACGGCTGGACGGCGCGAGGACGACGGTGGCGGTTGCGGCGGCGTTTGTCGCGGCGTCGTTCCGCCGGGTGTCGGTGGGGGATCTGGGGGCGGAGAGGGCTAGCCGTGGCGGCGGTGGGGAATCGGGGGGAGGAGAGGGAGAGGACTCGAGTTCGTGTGTGTGTAGCAGTTGGTGTGCGTGTAGCAATCGATTAAATTAGAGTATAAACGGTTTTCCTCAAAATTTTCATCATGTGAACGTGCCTCCACATTTGATCTTTCGTAAATTGGTCCTTAATGATGAAGCCAATGATAAACCGTGCCCAACACATTTGATTCCCTCATCCTGGTTAAATGTTGTCGCACCGTGGTGTCGCATGCTGGTGGTCGGTTCGTCCGGTCGTTGCGAGGCACCTAGGCGACGGATCGTCAAGGATGGTGGTGAGGGTGTGTTTGGGAGAAATCCTTGTCGGAGTACCGATATTAGAGCGGTGTCGCCATCGGGTGGCATCCTCCCTTCATGAAGGGCATCGCGTCTACCCTGCATCCGCCGCCCCGATGTGCCGGGGGAAACCCTAGAAGCGCGACTATCCATGTTGAAGGTGTTGATTGGTATTTGACGTCCCGGTGCTAGCAGCTTGGTTGTAGTTTGTAGGTGGGCGCAGTGGTTGTTTCGTCGATCCACTTGCGTCTCCTTTTCTTTTCTTCTTTTGCGTTTATTGGTTGTCGCCTCAGCCGGCGTTGTATCAAAACTGTTGCACCGGGTGGTTGCTATATTAATATAGCGGTGGTTCAGCCTATTTCGCCAGAGCATGGGGAGAATATCCTGTGATACTAGCCCTCTTGCATGCTACCATGGTACCGTTTCGAATAAATGAAGTTTTGGTGATTCAAAAAAATCTAGGAAAAATCACGAGTAGAGTTACAACAATGTGTAATAATTTTATGTCCAGATACGAAAGTAATATTGACTAACCAAAAAGACAAATCCAAATGTGAATATATAGTGCATATTTGCTGATTTGTACTTTTTGTTTCTCAATGTGTAGGTCGAATTTGGACCTGGTTATTTTTTACATTATGTACACAAATTCTTTGGGAACATTAATAATTTTTTCCGGAATTTTATGAAACATCTATAGTTGATTTTTTAAAATGGTAGCATGGGAGAACAAGGGGCTAGTATCACTGGATATTTTTTCCATTGAGCATGTGTGGTTTGCACCCTTGTTTACATTTTTATGAGTCATATGGTAAAGCAAAAATGGTAAAGCTCAGCATAAAAATCAAAATGACATCATGAAAGTAGTAAAACTAAAAGAACATAACATTTAAATTGTGTGAGAATTCAACAATCTAATATAGAGTCTTAACACGGTTTTTATATTGTAGCAACGGGGCTGCATGCATATAGTTGCACACAGAAACCATCAATATCACTGCATTCCTATTACAGACCAACTTCAGGGACATGGGTAGCAAACAAGTAGAGCCCTTCAGCGCACTGGTATAGCAATAACAGCATCTTGTCACCCTTTTTGAGATGACTTTCCTTCGCCATGAACTCTTTCCACCCGCTGACGCACAAGCGACCATCAAGATCAGAAATTGAATATGTCGATGTCACCTCAGTTCTCGGGTAGCAAACAATAGTGATTGTACCATTTCTTGCCATATGTGCAGGAATCAGACGGCTTGGGATTTTCTGTTGCATGCAAACACTAGAAGTCAAGAAAAAAGCTATCGGGAAATAATCATGTTAAAAGAAAGAAAATTAAATAGAACAAGTGTACACGTATTACTTTGCGTATAAGAGAAGATGTGTTCTTAAAGATTTACCACGTGTTTATTGAAGTTCTCGCTGTTTGTCCAATTCAGAGTATGCAGCACCCCGACAACCAATTCTGCTTCCTCATACTCTCCAGCTCTGTGGAATAGAACAGTGTAATCCAAGTTTTCAACAGCGTCGATCACCGTCTCCATCATCCTCCAGTTAATCATGGTCCCATCAGTGCTAGAGAGTGAGTCAACAATGTGACGCCTCTCAGGGGACATGTGGTAGTATGCTGTAAAAATGTAATACGCCTGAAATTAGTGGATTACACATGCTGCAACCAAGTAATATATTAATGTTTATGTGCACAACATAATTATTTTGTATTAAGTAAGAACTTACACGGATGGATGATTGGGTCATTTCCGGTTATGACCTCAGTTTGGCCTCTTTGTGTGTCGGTCTTGAAAACAAGCTCCATACCAACTTCAAGTTTGTAGACCCTACTAAGTTCTTTCCAGTAATTTCCCTTCAGAAAGGTTATCCCGTCGATGTTGCTAAGATCGACAATAAACGAGAAGCCTTCCTTCGTAATAAGTGTGGCTTGAAAATTTCTGTCCTCCATGGGGAAAACAGCATGCATTCTTAAGAAATATTGTCTGATGTAGCACGGGATCACCTAAATAAGAGCATGTATTTTATTAAATTATGAGCCAGTAGTAAATTGGACTTACTAAAAGTAGATATATCCTACAAGAGTAGCTATTTGTACTTTTTCCTATAATTGGACATTGAAGCAATAGTCCTGTACTACAAATAACTGAACATGCACTCATAGTTTCAGAATGGTACCCTTCAAGTATTGAAATTGCATGTAGCTAGTTCATAAAAAAAAACACGTCCAATGCTACTAGAGATCACAGTCCCAAAAAAATTGCTAGCTTGATCAGCTACGTATATTACATCAATGATTAACACATGACACAATGAGTACTAGGTAGGACCGGTAGATATGCTACGTACATTACATCTGAATAATCACGAAAAATCCAAATCCAATTTGTACATGAGTAGATTAGAATCCTTACCGTATTCTCCTCAAATCCCTCTACAAGGGTTATGACGAAATAATCAGTCGTCATGTCATCACTACCACACATCCCTAGTTTGTCAAAACAAACTGGACACTGCGAGAAAAAATGAACAAAAACGATCAGATCTGGTGTGATAATCACGATCAAAGATGCAAAAAGATGCGTAAGATCAAGTTGGCACGTCTTTGGTTGGCTTCATGATCGTAGTGGAGGGTGCGCCGGCCGGTAGACTAATTCTAGGTCAAAGTTATGCGGAAGGGCAGGCGGCGGCGAACACGTGGAGAGGGAGGAGGCGTGTGAACGAGAGGCGGTTCTTCGTGATAATGATAACGCACGCTGCCTTAGGTCAGGCCGTAGACGTTTGATGGGACAAATCGTCGCCCGCGCTGCCCATTGTGTACGTTTAGTCAACTAAAAAAAGGCTTATTAGTTTAGGCCCACAAACAAGTGAGACAATTTTTACAACCTTCTGTGTATGTACACACACGGCACAGGTGTTTCCCAAAAAATTTCTATCGATTTCACACGTCAATCACTTCGACTCTGCTCCTTCCACAATTAATATTAATACTCCCCTGTACTTCCACTCGTATTCTCCACTGCATCTTCTTCCAATCGCTGCACTACACTCTCTTCTTCTTCTTCCATCCGCTCCCCTCTCTTCTTCTTTCAAGAATGGATGAACAGAAGTATTTCTGCCGCACGCTTCAGGTCCCCATCCATGGCGAGGAAAGCATCGACATCACGTACACCAACGACCCTGCCGAGGTGCAGCATGTCGTAGACATGTACGAGCTTTGGATTGATGAAGGAGAAGAAAGATTCATGGGGCTCGATTTCGAGTACACATCCCACAAGGTTGATATCGAGAAGAAGGTCGCCGTCCTTCAGCTTGCATTCCGCCGCCACGTCCTGGTGTACCATCACTCCAGGTTAAAGTCATTTTTCATCTTGTTTTCTGCAACTAGTACTCATCTGCTGCGCCGCCATGTTCTTGTGATTGCTATTTGGTTATTCCTGGTTCTTGTGATTGGTGTTACTACTACTTTTTTCCTCTTTTTTTCGGCAACTAGTACTCATCTAGATTTTCTGCAACTAGTACTCATCCAGACGTGCATGCGTAACAGTTTTCTCACGCACTTTTTTTTCGGATCGGATGGAGTAGTACTTCTCTAAACTCTTGTTACTTGTGTACTTCAGTGGTGACTGGTGGCAATCTGCGACGCTGGCTGATCTTTTTCGTTTTGGTGGCGTCAAATTTGCAAGTGTTGACACCAACAACGACAAGAAAATGTTTGCGAGAACCTGGAATTTTTCTATTCCAGAAGAAATCTATGAGGATATCCAAGATTTATACTTTCATGTGTTCAAACAAAAGAAAGTTGGAATGGCTACCATGGCAGCAAAATTTATTGATCCCTGCTACAAAGACATGAAGAAGAAGGATTACATGTGGCACAGCTACTGGGACAACCAAATGCTAGACATGGAACACATCACCTATGCTGCAATGGATGGGTTCCTCTCCCTAGAGTTGTACCGTAAGCTCAAACCCATGAGTGACGCCAAGAAGGCCAAAGAGGGAGGCAGATCGAGGAGGGCGAGTGCGACCCACACTTGGCACTAGATCACCTGCTGCGGCGTAGTATATATGCTACTTTTGTTCTTTGTAATTAGAGTATATGTAAAGTTATTCGAGTAGTATATATGCTACTTTTGAGCTATGGATTTATCTTGGTACTTTTGTTCATATTGCAAGTGCTATATCGAACTAGTAGTGCAAATTATGCTACGTGAAGTCCGGTTTGAACTCAATGACAACTCTCCCTCGCTGGTGGTGTTCGAGTAGTTCCCTCCTCGAGGAAGAACTAGTCCAGCCGCCATTCTTCTTTGGGTGGTTCGACGACTAGGGATGTCAAGATGTAGTTTGTTATTCCTAAGAGGCACCAGCATCTGTGGCGACGCGGCTCTGATCTTTGTTTAGGAAAGGCCTTCTCTTGTGTTTGGTTTTTGAGTCTGTGGGGCAGTTCTCGGACTAGCCGGTGTGGAGTGGTGTAAGTGATAGTGTTGCTCGCAACGAACTGTCAAGTTCATGTACTCAAACCACTATCTCCTATAAAAATCAGGTGCCAATTGCGTGCCCTCCAAAAAAGAAACAACTCTTTAACAATAATAATAAGCTCTGCTAAACGATAACATAAAAAGGACATAATGTTTCACATAGTGCATCATGCAGGAGTACGGAAAGCAACACATAGTTTAAACAAAAGAAACATTGTCTTCACAGGCACAACTTAGAAGATCTTGTGAACTGGGCCAGCTTCCATGGGATCAGGTATGAGTGGAATGAGTCTATTCACCTTACGGAAGGTGACTTGTTCTCCCTCCCACTCGTACCTCTTCCCGTGACACCTTAGCACATCCTGTCTACGCATCTTGATGTAAAGATACGCGGAGTCTCCCTCTTCGTGAGACTGGACAATGCGCCAGTTGGTAGTACCCAACTTGCTAAGGAGTACACGCGAAATCATGAAAGACGATGGTCGCTGGTTCGGCTTTACCACAGCTTGAAGAACAAAGTCGGTGTGCACCCCCTTTTCCTCCTTTAGCTGAAGTATCACCAGATTGGAGACAGGGACATTGCAAGCTGATTTTTCATCAACATTTGGTGATGTTGGAGGTACTTCTTCAACATCTTCATCATCTTCTCCAGAGCCTCCATCCCCAGAACCATGACCATCTGACAAGGCCAGTCCGCCATCAGATGACTCTTCTTCAACTCTCGGCTCCTAAAATGCAATAAGCCAATATGTTAACTGAAAACTGAAGTTGCTCATTCGTTTTTAACTTTTATATCATTTATTGCCGAAGAATTCAAATGGATATGAAATGTACAACCTATACTAAACCTAGTATATCATAACCAAATCTGATAATTAGAATCCATGTAGGCATGCACGTTTAATTAACCTAAAAGCTACTGTGTAAAATTATTACAAAATGAGATATGAAATTGCAGATGAAATAATTTGAAGATTAACCCAAAAAAGGTTGTAACACCATAAATAGGAGAATCTAGGATGATAACACGCTACACAATTATTTCAACATTAGATATGAAGTTGCAGTTGTAATTATTACATGATGAGATATAAAATGGCATTCGAACTAATGTAAATAACACTTGAGAAATAAAACAATAAAATTAAAAAGCAAAATCGATCTACTCCCTCTTTCTTTGAATAAAAGACCACTATCAAAAATAAAATTTCTATGTATGCAAGACCGCTATCTCTTCCAAAGAGGAATTTATTTCGATTCTACCACATAGAATGGTGCTAATTGATGTCAATGTGTCATGCAACCATAGAGTAATATGCCCCAATATTTCATAACAAAAACAGATAATTAAAATCTTGCGGATCAAATTACCCAAGCTATATTCATTGAATTTTAATTAAACAAAGTACAGAGTGTACAATTATTACAAAATGAGATATGAAATTGAAGTTGAAATAATGTGAAGATTACTGCAACCCAAAAAAAGGTTGTAACACCATAAATAGGAGAATCTAGGACGATAACACACTATACAATTATTTCAACATTAGATATGAAGTTGCAGTTGTAATTATTACATGATGAGATATAAAATGGCATTTGAACTAATGTAAATAACAGTTGAGAAATAACAGAATAATATTTGAAAGCAAAATCGATCTACTCTCTCTTTATTTGAATACAAGGCCACTATCAAAAATACAATCTCTATGTATGATAGACCGCTAACTCTTGCAATGAGGAATTTTTTTCGATTCTACCACATAGAATGGTGCTCATTGATGTCAATGTGCCATGCAACCATAGAGTAATATGCCCCAGTATTTCATAACAAAAACAGATACTCCCTCCGATCCATACTAATAGTCGCTAAATCGGATGTATCTAGCACTAAAATATGTCTAGATACATCCGATTTAGCGACCATTAATATGGATCGGAGGGAGTAACTAAAATCTTGCGCATCAAATTACCCAAGCTATATTAATTGAATTTTATTAAAACATAGTACAGAGTGTACAATTATTAGAAAATGAGATATGAAATTGAAGTTGAAATAATGTGAAGATTATTGCAACCCAAAATAGGTTGTAACATCATAAATAGGAGAATCTAGGATGATAAAACACTGTACAATTATTTGAACATTACATATGAAGTTGCAGTTGTAATTATTACATGATGAGATATACAATGGCATTTGAACTAATGTAAATAACAGGTGAGAAATAAAATTGCCTAGGCACACACGTGCATACATACCAGGTTGTGCTCCAATCCATCAAAAAATAAAAGAAATTTCCTAGGCACACACGTGCATGCAATACCATCAGGTTGTGCTCCAATCCACCATAGAACAAAATAAATTTCCTAGGCACACACACGGTACCATCAGGTTGTGCTCCAATCCACCATAGAACAAAATAAATTTCCTACGCACACACACGGTACCATCAGGTTGTGCTCCAATCCACCATAGAACAAAATAAATTTCCTAGGCACACACATAGAGGTTTCTATCTTAGTTCTCTCAACACTCACAGAAGTCACAACTCGCAACCAAAATAAGTGGCAAACATGAACAACCACATAGTGCAAAGCAAAATCGATCTACTACCAGTCTGTGAATACAAGGGCATTATAAAAAATACATGGCAAGTTCACTAAAAATAGATCTACTACCTCAGTCGGCGCGGCAGTCGGCGCAGCGGGCGGCGCGTCGTTCGGAGCGTTGGTCAGCTTAGCGGAGATGGCCCCCCACATGGCGTATTCAGCTGATTGGTCGTAGCTTTCGTCAATCTCCTTGTACGCAGCCTCGAGGTCAGATGGCACGGCGGCGTGGGATGGGCCATCTTCGCCCGAAGCAGCAGCCACTGTACCAGAGCTGGCCGCGGCTGGGACGACAGCAGAAGATGGCTCGCCGACGACGGACGCCACCTCATTACCTTCCTCGGCGTCGAAGCTTTCGCGTGATCTCTTCATGGCGGATGGGAAGGGCAGGGGAACCGTCTAGGGTTTTGCGGTGGAAGTGGAGGGGAGGATGCGTTTTTTCAGGGAAAAGTTGATGCAGAGACGGAGGAAGGAAGGAAGTGGATATGCGTCAAACCGTGTATTTATGGAGTTTCCCTTTTGCTCTCCCTCTGACGCAATGTGCACGCGTGAATCTAGGGTTTCTTTTTGTATAGTTGTTTTTCCATATTTTCTGCAAAAATGGTTAAAATTGAAGACAAAAATGGCTTACATTCTCATCTCTGCTGTTTTTCAGGCATCTTAGGTGGAAGGGAACACTGTTCTGGACCGAAAATGCCCGGAAACGGCTACGACATAAGATTGGTAGGCAACTTGAGAATGGAAGCGGCTTTTTGAGATCCCACACGTGCAATGTTGCTGAAATGAAGCAAGGTTCTTGGAATGCATCATGATTTCGACTTTGGGCATGGGAAACAACAAGTTGGCCAAGGAAATCCCCGTTTTCGGCCGTTCCTTCCGCTTTCGAAGGCAATATAAAACCAGATCACGCATCGCCCACTCATGGGCAGGGGTAACAAGGTGCAGTGTTGCATGTTGAGTGAGTTGCTTGGAGTGGGTTGTAAGGATGCCCCAGGTGTCGAGGCTGGCATGCAAGAGCGAGAAGCGGCGAGAATAGTCCCGGTTAACGTCCGGTGCTTCGACGCCACCCAGCGCAACGACGGCACCATACAAGTCCTGCAATGGGGTTCAAGCATTTTGTGTGGGCCCACATTCTCATCTCTGCTGTTTTCCAGGCATCCTAGGTGGAAGGGAACACTGTTCTGGACCGAAAGTGCCCAGAAACGGCTACGACATAAGATTGGTAGGCAACTTGAGAATGGAAGCGGCTTTTTGAGATCCCACACGTGCAATGTTGCTGAAATGAAGCGAGGTTCTTGGAATGCATCATGATTTCGACTTTGGGCATGGGAAACAACAAGTTGGCCAAGGAAATCCCCGTTTTCGGCCGTTCCTTTCGCTTTCGAAGGCAATATAAAACCAGATCACGCATCGCCCACTCATGGGCAGGGGTAACAAGGTGCAGTGTTGCATGTTGAGTGAGTTGCTTGGAGTGGGTTGTAAGGATGCCCCAGGTGTCGAGGCTGGCATGCAAGAGCGAGAAGCGGCGAGAATAGTCCCGGTTAACGTCCGGTGCTTCGACGCCACCCAGCGCAACGACGGCACCATACAAGTCCTGCAATGGGGTTCAAGCATTTTGTGTAGGCCCACATTCTCATCTCTGCTGTTTTCCAGGCATCCTAGGTGGAAGGGAACACTGTTCTGGACCGAAAGTGCCCGGAAACGGCTACGACATAAGATTGGTATGCAACTTGAGAATGGAAGCGGCTTTTTGAGATCCCACACGTGCAATGTTGCTGAAATGAATCGAGGTTCTTGGAATGCATCATGATTTCGACTTTGGGCATGGGAAACAACAAGTTGGCCAAGGAAATCCCCGTTTTCGGCCGTTCCTTCCGCTTTCGAAGGCAATATAAAACCAGATCACGCATCGCCCACTCATGGGCAGGGGTAACAAGGTGCAGTGTTGCATGTGGAGTGAGTTGTAAGGATGCCCCAGGTGTCGAGGCTGGCATGCAAGAGCGAGAAGCGGCGAGAATCGTCCGGGTTAACGTCCGGTGCTTCGACGCCACCCAGCGCAACGGCGGCACCATACAAGTCCTGCAATGGGGTTCAAGCATTTTGTGTGGGCCCACATTGCCAAGTGTGCCCGGAAACGGCTTCGACATAAGATTGGTAGGCAACTTGAGAATGGAAGCGGCTTTTTGAGATCCCACACGTGCAATGTTGCTGAAATGAAGCGAGGTTCTTGGAATGCATCATGATTTCGACTTTGGGCATGGGAAACAACAAGTTGGCCAAGGAAATCCCCGTTTTCGGCCGTTCCTTCCGCTTTCGAAGGCAATATAAAACCAGATCACGCATCGCCCACTCATGGGCAGGGGTAACAAGGTGCAGTGTTGCATGTGGAGTGAGTTGCTTGGAGTGGGTTGTAAGGATGCCCCAGGTGTCGAGGCTGGCATGCAAGAGCGAGAAGCGGCGAGAATCGTCCGGGTTAACGTCCGGTGCTTCGACGCCACCCAGCGCAACGGCGGCACCATACAAGTCCTGCAATGGGGTTCAAGCATTTTGTGTGGGCCCACATTGCCAAGTGTGGCTTACATTCTCATCTCTGCTGTATTCCTGGCATGCATCCTAGGTGGAAGGGAACAATGTTCTGGACCGAAAGTGCCCGGAAACGGCTTCGACATAAGATTGGTAGGCAACTTGAGAATGGAAGCGGCTTTTTGAGATCCCACACGTGCAATGTTGCTGAAATGAAGCGAGGTTCTTGGAATGCATCATGATTTCGACTTTGGGCATGGGAAACAACAAGTTGGCCAAGGAAAAACCCGTTTTCGGCCGTTCCTTCCGCTTTCGAAGGCAATATAAAACCAGATCACGCATCGCCCACTCATGGGCAGGGGTAACAACGTGCAGTGTTGCATGTGGAGTGAGTTGTAAGGATGCCCAAGGTGTCGAGGCTGGCATGCAAGAGCGAGAAGCGGCGAGAATCGTCCCGGTTAACGTCCGGTGCTTCGATGCCACCCAGCGCAACGACGGCATCATACAAGTCCTGCAATGGGGTTCAAGCATTTTGTGTGGGCCCACATTGCCAAGTGTGGCCTACATTCTCATCTCTGCTGTATTCGAGGCATCCTAGGTGGAAGGGAACAATGTTCTAGACCGAAAGTGCCCGGAAACGGCTTCGACATAAGATTGGTAGGCAACTTGAGAATGGAAGCGGCTTTTTGAGATCCCACACGTGCAATGTTGCTGAAATGAAGCGAGGTTCTTGGAATGCATCATGATTTCGACTTTGGGCATGGGAAACAACAAGTTGGCCAAGGAAATCCCCGTTTTCGGCCGTTCCTTCCGCTTTCGAAGGCAATATAAAACCAGATCACGCATCGCCCACTCATGGGCAGGGGTAACAACGTGCAGTGTTGCATGTGGAGTGAGTTGTAAGGATGCCCCAGGTGTCGAGGCAGCTGGCATGCAAGAGCGAGAAGCGGCGAGAATCGTCCGGGTTAACGTCCGGTGCTTCGACGCCACCCAGCGCAACGGCGGCACCATACAAGTCCTGCAATGGGGTTCAAGCATTTTGTGTGGGCCCACATTGCCAAGTGTGGCTTACATTCTCATCTCTGCTGTATTCCAGGCATCCTAGGTGGAAGGGAACAATGTTCTGGACCGAAAGTGCCCGGAAACGGCTACGACATAAGATTGGTAGGCAACTTGAGAATGGAAGCGGCTTTTTGAGATCCCACACGTGCAATGTTGCTGAAATGAAGCGAGGTTCTTGGAATGCATCATGATTTCGACTTTGGGCATGGGAAACAACAAGTTGGCCAAGGAAATCCCCGTTTTCGGCCGTTCCTTCCGCTTTCGAAGGCAATATAAAACCAGATCACGCATCGCCCACTCATGGGCAGGGGTAACAAGGTGCAGTGTTGCATGTGGAGTGAGTTGCTTGGAGTGGGTTGTAAGGATGCCCCAGGTGTCGAGGCTGGCATGCATCATGCCGTCTAGCTTTCTGTAAAACTATCGTCGAATCTATGAATTTGAGCATATTTCAACGAGTTCGCGTTTTTTAATTAATTTTGAGTATTTCTGAACGCAATCACGAGCCAGAATGTAGATTAAAAGCGAAAAGAATGTTTGAATAATGTTTTATGACGCATGTTGAACTAAGTCATTCCAAAATTTTGGGCAAATGTGCTTCAAATGAGGTCATAAGCTAGGGCAAATCACATATAACAGCATTGTGCGTTGGATTCATGTCAATTTGATATTTTTTTTTGAATTATTAAAGCTCATTTGAAACCATCGCTCTATTCTCATGAGAAATGTGCTCCAAATGAGGTCTGAAGCTAGGGTAGACACCCCCGTTTGAAATTTCATGAAAAAATCGACTATATCACATATAACAACATTGTGCGTTGGATTCATGTCATTTTGAATTATTTATGCTCATTTGCAACCATCGCTCAATTCTCGTGAGAAATGTGCTTCAAATGAGCTCCGAAGCTAGGGTAAATACCCCCATTTGTGCTTCAACATTTTTTGGCATATTTTCTAAATCAACCAAATGAATTTCCTAGACATCTATTCTACATGTATAGTGTAAATCTGAAGTTTCATTATGTTTTGAATAATTCTTCTATTTTTTATTTTTATTTAAATAACATGGTTTAATAGAAAAATCATATGTAAAACTGATAAAAATCATCGCTGTAGTAAATCTGAAATTTCATTATATTTTTTATTTAAATAACATGGTTTATAATACTTAACAGCAAAGAAATCATATGTAGAACCATCGATCCCTGTGGCCAACGTACCAACCAATCAGAGCGCAGAACGAACGTCTAGCGGATCGCTGTGGCTGCGAGCACATCCGTCCGATGCAGAAGAAGAAAATAGTTTTTTTGTTGGGAAAGAAGAAAATAGTTAAGAAGAAAATAGTTAACGTCGTGTCGCATTTGCAGCAGCCCTGCACGCCTTGTTTCAGAAGGCACCTCTTTCAGAAACACGAGTCGCGTCGCATTTGCAGCGACGCAGCCCTCCACGCCTGGTTTCAGAAACACGTACGAGTCGCGTCGCATTTGCAGCCCTCCACGCCTAGTTTTCACAAGATACGCATCAATGCATATGCAGCTAGCGAGGAGACTTTGGACTTTCTTCTCTTCTTTAATACAAGCATGCAACGTCGAATCACATCGACTGACGAATGCACACGCGATCGTACTCCGTGTCACTAGCTGTCCGGCCTACGCCTACGCCTATGCCTGTTCTAGACCGCTTTGACCATGCACGACTCTTCTACACTTCATTATCCAATGTGTTCACACAGTTTGCTTCATCTACCCAAATAAATTCACGCGTCTAATCGTGTCTTTAAATAGTCCTTCACTCCTCCTCCATATTCTCATCCCTCTCCAGCCCTTTGCCTCTCTCTCCCTTCAAGCCCTAACAATGTCTTCGTACTCACTCCCTTCAAGCCCGGAGTCGGTCTCCGACGAGGACAACCACCCCAAGGCTCGGCCTTGGTACGAGGCCGAGTGGCAGCCGGAGGACCTCCTGCCCATCGACTCTCCCCAACGGGAGCGATCGCCGACGCCGCCCTTCGTCCACCGCCCCGTCCCTTCCCTCACCACCAAGACGTCGGACATCTCCCCCAGGACGGACCTCCGCCTCAAGAGACTGGAGCGGCTGGAGGCGAAGGAGTTGAAGGCGCAGGAGAAGAAGGAGGCGAAGGAGGAGGCGAAGGCCCTCCGGGCCAGGATCAAGCGGTCCCGTGAGAGGCAGGAGGAGAGGATGCGGGCGGATAACCACCGCGCCCGCGTCAACAAGGAGATGGAGATCCGGGCGGCGGAGTGGCCGCGGAAGTAGGGCGGCACCGGAGGGCGGGAAGGGCTCCCGCATGCAAAGCGGGAGCAGTTAGGGCTAGCATTTTTTTTAGTTAAATGTAATGTTTCTCGGGCCCCACTGAATATATGTAAAGTGGGGCCAGTTATCCTCTCTTAAGTATGTTTAATTATATATAAGCCCTATATATAAAGTTATGTTCTTATATTTGTCCAAATGTACCCACTGTTTAATAGTTTTTTCCTTTCTAATCATCGCTTTAAAATCTGCACATTGTAAACAAAATTTATATATAAGAGATGTGCTGCATTATGTTTTCTAAGATAACATAAAAATTTGAGTTGAGCACAGTATATATTTTATATTATTAATACGAATAATTTGATGGTTTAATAAATGGATAATGCGTAGTCTGCATGTAGTGATTAATAAATATAAATGGATAATGTCTACATGTTGACATTGGGCCTCATGTGACATTCGGCCGCAAGGAACGGTCAACAGGTGGGGCCCACATGCAGCGCCAACCGTCAACAGGTGGGGCCCACATGCAGCGCCAAGGCTCAACAGCTGGGGCCCATAGGCCGCGCCAACGGTTCTATGATGGGTCCCACAGGTCAGGATCCTAACGGGGGCCGAAAGTAACGGTGGGAGCAGCGAAATGAGTCCTTGCGCACTGACTAGGGGCAAAACTGAGGTCGATTCGGCGCTAGGGGTAAAACTGAGGTCGTGGTGCCAACTAGGGCTGGAATTAAAACTCAAAACTCGCGAGTTAAACGAGTAGCTCGCAACTCGACTCGGCTCGGCTCGAACTCGTTGTCCAACGAGCCGAGTCGAGTTTTCATTTTCGACAGTAAACGAGTTCAAGCTAAACGAGCCGAGTTTACGAGTACTCGTTTAGGTCGTTTAACTCGGTAAAAAGAGTTTCTAATGATATTTTTATATATGTGAATTTTTTTTACTGATTATTGTAGTTTATTTACTACAAATTATTTTATGGTGACATATTTTCATCGATCATTGTGATGATTTTATTATACATGCCCCAAATAATAAAAATAATTATATATATAATATATAATGTCGACTTTTATAATTTTACTAAATAAAAAAAAAGTTAAACGAGTAGCTCGCGAGCTACTCGCGAGTTCACCGAGCCGAGCCGAGTTTTGATTTTGGACTCGTTTGTTGAACAAGTCGATCCGAGCTCGACTCGTCACTTGACCGAGTTTGAGCGAGTCGAGCCGAGCTGACTCGGCTCGGCTCGAATTCCAGCCCTAGTGCCAACTGAGGGCACCTTGTTAATTATCCCTTTCGACTTTGGGCATGGGAAACAACAAGTTGGCCAAGGAAATCCCCGTTTTCGGCCGTTCCTTCCGCTTTCGAAGGCAATATAAAACCAGATCACGCATCGCCCACTCATGGGCAGGGGTAACAAGGTGCAGTGTTGCATGTGGAGTGCGTTGCTTGGAGTGGGTTGTAAGGATGCCCCAGGTGTCGAGGCTGTCATGCAAGAGCGAGAAGCGGCGAGAATCGTCCGGGTTAACGTCCGGTGCTTCGACGCCACCCAGCGCAACGGCGGCACCATACAAGTCCTGCAATGGGGTTCAAGCATTTTGTGTGGGCCCACATTGCCAAGTGTGGCTTACATTCTCATCTCTGCTGTATTCCAGGCATCGTAGGTGGAAGGGAACAATGTTCTGGACCGAAAGTGCCCGGAAACGGCTACGACATAAGATTGGTAGGCAACTTGAGAATGGAAGCGGCTTTTTGAGATCCCACACGTGCAATGTTGCTGAAATGAAGCGAGGTTCTTGGAATGCATCATGATTTCGACTTTGGGCATGGGAAACAACAAGTTGGCCAAGGAAATCCCCGTTTTCGGCCGTTCCTTCCGCTTTCGAAGGCAATATAAAACCAGATCACGCATCGCCCACTCATGGGCAGGGGTAACAAGGTGCAGTGTTGCATGTGGAGTGAGTTGCTTGGAGTGGGTTGTAAGGATGCCCCAGGTGTCGAGGCTGGCATGCAAGAGCGAGAAGCGGCGAGAATCGTCCGGGTTAACGTCCGGTGCTTCGACGCCACCCAGCGCAACGACGGCACCATACAAGTCCTGCAATGGGGTTCAAGCATTTTGTGTGGGCCCACATTGCCAAGTGTGGCTTACATTCTCATCTCTGCTGTATTCGAGGCATCCTAGGTGGAAGGGAACAATGTTCTGGACCGAAAGTGCCCGGAAACGGCTTCGACATAAGATTGGTAGGCAACTTGAGAATGGAAGCGGCTTTTTGAGATCCCACACGTGCAATGTTGCTGAAATGAAGCGAGGTTCTTGGAATGCATCATGATTTCGACTTTGGGCATGGGAAACAACAAGTTGGCCAAGGAAAAACCCGTTTTCGGCCGTTCCTTCCGCTTTCGAAGGCAATATAAAACCAGATCACGCATCGCCCACTCATGGCCAGGGGTAACAAGGTGCAGTGTTGCATGTGGAGTGCGTTGCTTGGAGTGGGTTGTAAGGATGCCCCAGGTGTCGAGGCTGGCATGCAAGAGCGAGAAGCGGCGAGAATCGTCCGGGTTAACGTCCGGTGCTTCGACGCCACCCAGCGCAACGGCGGCACCATACAAGTCCTGCAATGGGGTTCAAGCATTTTGTGTGGGCCCACATTGCCAAGTGTGGCTTACATTCTCATCTCTGCTGTATTCCTGGCATGCATCCTAGGTGGAAGGGAACAATGTTCTGGACCGAAAGTTCCCGTAAACGGCTTCGACATAAGATTGGTAGGCAACTTGAGAATGGAAGCGGCTTTTTGAGACCCACACGTGCAATGTTGCTGAAATGAAGCGAGGTTCTTGGAATGCATCATGATTTCGACTTTGGGCATGGGAAACAACAAGTTGGCCAAGGAAAAACCCGTTTTCGGTCGTTCCTTCCGCTTTCGAAGGCAATATAAAACCAGATCACGCATCGCCCACTCATGGGCAGGGGTAACAAGGTGCAGTGTTGCATGTGGAGTGCGTTGCTTGGAGTGGGTTGTAAGGATGCCCCAGGTGTCGAGGCTGGCATGCAAGAGCGAGAAGCGGCGAGAATCGTCCGGGTTAACGTCCGGTGCTTCGACGCCACCCAGCGCAACGGCGGCACCATAAAAGTCCTGCAATGGGGTTCAAGCATTTTGTGTGGGCCCACATTGCCAAGTGTGGCTTACATTCTCATCTCTGCTGTATTCCTGGCATGCATCCTAGGTGGAAGGGAACAATGTTCTGGACCGAAAGTGCCCGGAAACGGCTTCGACATAAGATTGGTAGGCAACTTGAGAATGGAAGCGGCTTTTTGAGATCCCACACGTGCAATGTTGCTGAAATGAAGCGAGGTTCTTGGAATGCATCATGATTTCGACTTTGGGCATGGGAAACAACATGTTGGCCAAGGAAAAACCCGTTTTCGGCCGTTCCTTCCGCTTTCGAAGGCAATATAAAACCAGATCACGCATCGCCCACTCATGGGCAGGGGTAACAACGTGCAATGTTGCATGTGGAGTGAGTTGCTTGGAGTGGGTTGTAAGGATGCCCCAGGTGTCGAGGCTGGCATGCAAGAGCGAGAAGCGGCGAGAATCGTCCCGGTTAACGTCCGGTGCTTCGACGCCACCCAGCGCAACGACGGCATCATACAAGTCCTGCAATGGGGTTCAAGCATTTTGTGTGGGCCCACATTGCCAAGTGTGGCTTACATTCTCATCTCTGCTGTATTCCAGGCATCCTAGGTGGTAGGGAACAATGTTCTGGACCGAAAGTGCCCGGAAACGGCTACGACATAAGATTGGTAGGCAACTTGAGAATGGAAGCGGCTTTTTGAGATCCCACACGTGCAATGTTGCTGAAATGAAGCGAGGTTCTTGGAATGCATCATGATTTCGACTTTGGGCATGGGAAACAACAAGTTGGCCAAGGAAATCCCCGTTTTCGGCCGTTCCTTCCGCTTTCGAAGGCAATATAAAACCAGATCACGCATCGCCTACTCATGGGCAGGGGTTACAAGGTGCAGTGTTGCATGTGGAGTGAGTTGCTTGGAGTGGGTTGTAAGGATGCCCCAGGTGTCGAGGCTGGCATGCAAGAGCGAGAAGCGGCGAGAATCGTCCGGGTTAACGTCCGGTGCTTCGACGCCACCCAGCGCAACGGCGGCACCATACAAGTCCTGCAATGGGGTTCAAGCATTTTGTGTGGGCCCACATTGCCAAGTGTGGCTTACATTCTCATCTCTGCTGTATTCCAGGCATCGTAGGTGGAAGGGAACAATGTTCTGGACCGAAAGTCCCCGGAAACGGCTACGACATAAGATTGGTAGGCAACTTGAGAATGGAAGCGGCTTTTTGAGATCCCACACGTGCAATGTTGCTGAAATGAAGCGAGGGGAGGGGAGACGCTCGGTGGCACTTCAGATAGGAACCATAAAAATGGCAACTGCCCCGCGGAAATGTACCCACCATTTGTGGTAACAGACTTACAGGTGGGCCCAAGTATCATCTTCCTCTCGTATTGTCACGTCAAGTTCGCACTCCTCCTCTTTGTGTACCTACAGTTATTTGCTCCGAGAAAACCCTTATTCCGCAGTTCACCGACACCGTCGCCGCCGCCGCCGCCGCCATCCATCTCTCGACCTCGCCGCCCCTCGATCAGCATCCCTCTCTGGGCCGCCGCATTCTCGCGACCGCCGTCGTCGCCAGTCTCTTCATCGCGCTGTAGATTGACCCACGGCGCGTCGATTCACCACTGATCCATCGCGGGCGACACTCAGGTTAGAACTTCACCTCTTGTGGATGCATTGCAGAACGATTTAAGTTCAAACACTCATTTTCTATAAGGTAACTAGTGTCCTACTTGTCTAGACAGGAAAGAAATGTGAAATCTTGTGCTACATATAGATGGTAGCACGTATTTATGTTCGATGTCATTCATGATTGATTTGTCTTTTACACGTTTATGACTAAAGTAAATGGTACTTACA
The DNA here is from genome assembly GCA_028641055.1 of Alopecurus myosuroides. NCBI lineage: Eukaryota > Viridiplantae > Streptophyta > Magnoliopsida > Poales > Poaceae > Alopecurus > Alopecurus myosuroides. Next base: position 12,893,847 of record CM054061.1, on the reverse strand, counting down.
TGCATCTGATTGAGATGTTGCACTATGCCTTCATGTTAATTTTGATAGTTCCAGGTGCCCAATTGATGTTGGTAGCTGTTGTTGTGTGTGTGCCTTTTTCTAGGTAGGTAATTAGTGATGTTGAAAGTAAGACCTCTGGTACTCACACTGGCATATCTAGGACCAGTACCTACTTTTAGTAATTTCCCTTTTTACTATTCACAAGTACAGTTGACTTTACCCCTTTTTAGGTTCACTAGCTATTTTTAGTAATTTCCATTTTTAATCTTCAGCAGGACAATAGATGTGAGCCATTTTTTAGGACCAGTAGCTATTTCAATTAATTTGCTAAAGCAGTACAATTGATTGTCGGCACACCATTTCCTTGACATACTAGTAGATTTTCTTTTCTGAAGTTCCGTACTTCCATGAAATTCTTGAATGCATGTCAAATTTAAATTGCACCTGTGTATGAATGTCTCTGAACCATGATGCTGCTAGACTGCATTTACTCCTAAATTTGTAGTGAACCTTCATGTTTCTTAACCTCTGCTATTTTGGCACGTCTGCTAAATGTAACTGAAGTCATACTTTTTAGTACGATCTACAGGCGGGTTTGCATACAATGGACTACGAGTTCCTCGCTTACGTAGATGATGCTTCATCGGACAAACAGGTATTGTACTCATTTTACTTGTCATTTTAGTCAGATAGGTGGAATGATGTTCATGGTTTGCTCTATCCTCTGCTGCAGTCACTGCCTAAGAAGTTCGCAGAGTTGCTAGGGGACCGTAAACCCCGTGCACTGAAGCTGCTTGAGGTCGGCCATCGGCGTAGCACCACGTGGGACGTTGATGTGTGGTTCGACAGCACTGGCCGCATGTTCCTCAAGCGTGGCTGGGAGTGTTTCGCCCGGACCTACAAACTGCAGAGAGGCTTTATTCTGATCTGCAATTACGACGGCCGCAATGTCATCACAGTAAAGATGTTCGACCTAAGCAGTTGCCGCTTGCAATACAACGCGGCATTCAGTACGTGGACTGTATCACCAAAATGTTAATTCCCGATTATATATGTAGCCGGAAATTGATTTGCATTTCTATTATATGATGAACAGAGGGATCTGTTAAGATGGAGTTGGCACACTTTGAGTTCTACTCCCTCGTAGTAGACGCTACATCGGACAAACTGGTACGCTTCATCGACCCACACCACCACTTCAGTTATTTAGTCTGACATAGTGTCTGAGCTATGATCATGTAGCTAGTTAAATTTGTGAATCAAATTAAGGTCTAGTAGATGGGTTGTAGTAGCTCAATTGCTCTACGTGAATATGTTCACTCGATATGGTACATTTCAGCTCCCACTGAAAGTTCATCTTTTTGAATTAATGTGGCAAACACCCTCATTGCTCAACTAAGATTTAGTATAACTGATTACTAGGTACTACTTGTTTACATTTTTATAGTACTCATCCATCATCAAACAGTAAATTTATTTCTAGTAAGCACTCTTTTCTATCCATTTAACTTTCATATTGCTGCAGGTGCTGCCTAAGAAGTTTGTGGAGTTGCTGAAGGGCCGTGAACCACGTGAACTTAAGCTGCGTGAGGCGGACGATCCGAGTAGCAAGAACTGGGACATGGATGTGCTTTTCGATGAAGCTGGCCGCATTTTCCTCGGGCACGGCTGGGACAAGTTCGCCCAATATTACTTCCTGCAGCGCGGCATGTTCCTCCTCTTCAGTTACGACGGCGACGCCTTGCTCACCGTCAAGGTGTTCAAGTTCGACATGTGCCGCAGGCACTACTTGTACGACCACGACGCTACTACAAGCAATGAAACTGACCCAGATCCCAGGACTGTTGAGGAGTCCACGGATGAGGAGTCCACGGATCAGCAGTCCATGGATGAGGATGACCCATTCGACTCTTCCATCATCTTCTCCCAGAGAGCTGATCTTGATGACGATGAGAAGGACCACGTTCGTGAGCTTCTACCCACAATAGATGAATACATTGGAGTGCCATACGTGACTCGTTTGACGTGGACAAATGTGGCCAGATATGAGATGGTACGTAAGGTGCCAATGCTATTTATGTTTTTCAACACAATTTATGCTTACAACGTGTGCCTTACTATGACCTACTTCTTTTTGTATGTCATCCACACGCTCGAAATCCAGAAACTACCTCAGTCCATAGCGGACAGTGCTGGCATTCCGTCTTCAGGCCATGCTGGGCTATGCCTCGGATCATCAGAGGCGTTCACCACCGTTCCATACAACACGGACATGGACGGCCGCATTATGTTTGGCAGGAATGCATGGCGGGAATTCCTTGAGGGCAAGCATTTATATGAAAAGCAAGCTATTCTCATTACACTTAGGAGCACCCGTAACCGCCACTTGGACGTGAAGATCGTGATGCGGGCGGTGTCGCCCTGGTTGTAGTACGTAGTCTGCCAACTTGGACATTCTCATCGGATCATGAACGTCTGGATGTATGTAATTATCGTACTGCCATCAGCGATGTGCTTCAGTGGTTTGATCACCCAAACCTTAATCTGCAGTGAAGATTACTTGTCCTGTTTATATTTTCAGTGGCAATTTCAAGTTTGCAGAAATAAACAAGGCGGCGGCAGCTAATAAGTTGCATAAAATAATTGTTCAGTGACATTACATGACTCATGCGAGACTTCCACATGTTTTCAATCCTACGTTGTAAGCGCTAGGGAATAAATCCGATTAGTTTTCCCTCGATAGTTAAGAGCCTGACGCCTTGAAACTCAATGCAAAATATGCCTTCTAGGCAGCCTGCGATTGCATGCATTGTTTAACTGCTCTATTAGCGCCTATATTGTCGACAAGGCGTTGTGGTTGCTCGAATACGATGTCCCACCAAAAAAAATTTAAATCCTCCCGCTAAAACGCCAAGTGTAGCGAAACTTTGTGTTCCCACCAAAAAATAAAAGCAGTCACTTTAAATTTCCCGCTAAAGTGTATGTAGAAGTGCACGATGCCCCCTCCTGTTTCGCCATAGCATAATCTGCGGGCCACCTCTTTCGCCATTGCAGATTAGATCTCATCTCGCCCTCATCACGTTCAGAGCTCTACACATGTCGATGTCGCGATCGGACTCCATGGAACGCGAATCCTCTCAGGTTTTCCTGTCTAATCTGCTTCTCTCGTCCATCTCCGTGATCTCGCCGTCTCTTATATGGTCTCGATATTGGTTGTTATTCTCTGTTCTTCCTCTGGTTGAAGCGTTAATCCGTGTATGAACACCTAGTCGATCATATGTGTATCTGGTTTTCTATGTGAATAATGCCATGTAACTATTTTTTTTATTTCAGATCTGCTAACTCACTGCATATTTGGGTTCTCATTTTTTCCTTCTATCTAATTGTAGACGACCGAACCCATTTGGAAAGTTAGACTTTTCTATGAGAAAGGTGATAAAAACAAAAAAGTTGTGGAAGCAGCCATGGAACCGGAGGAAATCTGCTATATGGAGTTCATCAATTTGATTGAAAAAGTTGGCTTCAGTGGCGCGCGTGATTACCTGTACTGCAGGCTTAATAATGGCCCTGGCAAAGGAAAACTTGTTCCAATAGACCATGGTAGTGATTTTGAGCAATTGAAACGCATACACTCTAATGATAAGAAGATCTCCCTGTGTGTGTTTACGGAGAAGGCCAGGGCGGTTGATATTGCAACCAAAGAGTCTCTGCTTGATGATGCAACTGGATCCACCAGAAAAAAGCGACAGATCACTCTCACAGGTTATACTTTCATGCCAAATATCCAACTCGCAACTCCTTCAATACAGACTTTAATAAATATTTTCCCCGGTAACTATTTTATGCATTCCTTACCTAATCCACAATTTTCATAAACATGCAGTTAGGGATGCAACCGAAGAGGAACAAGCTTCAAACGAAGAAGAAGATACAGATTACTCCTTTGGGAATGGTACACAAGTTCATTAATTCTTAATCAGCTTTCTGAATTATGCACAATGCAAATGCTTTGTCCATTTATTGTTAACATTTTCAGTAATAAAGAAAGGATCTGTCTGCATGACAAGGGTTGAAAGTATACTACAATATAAAAAAAGTCAGGGAAAACGTAGACGTGGTAATTTATTTTTGACATTTAAGCTCTGTCTAATATTTGTTTTAATGGATAAAATCTACGATTGCTGATTCAGTACAAATGTTAACCCTGAAACAGGAACTGAACCTAACACTGATGTGTCTGAAACTGACATGTGTTCCGTTGATGATTGGCCTTCCCATGCACGCTGCTATCGCCCGAAGCTACAACTACAAGAAGGTACTAGCTATTTTTTTACCGCTGTGTCCTAATTTCTTTCAATCAACTACAAAATAAATTGTTTCTTTGTGTGTGTTTTGGGATGTAGGTGATGACATACCGAAGAAGAAAGGGCGAGGTGTTGTGAAATGTTTGAAAGCCAATAAGAAGCGTCATGCCAATGGAGCTGGAAAGCTAGGTGTTGATTTCTCTGAAACATTGGGTGGTCCAGTAGGAATGAACAACCGTTCATTCAAGGATGACTTGGTAATCACAATGAAAAGAAGGTTACCAATTATTGGAGTGAGGAGGTGGACAGACATTCACCCTAACATCCATCGCATGATCATCACAGATATGTTGGTGCGTACAACCTTTCTCACATGTGTTGTCTGTTTTTTTCGTCCATAATTAATGTACTAAACTGCAGCAAAAGAACTACTACTAAACTAAGTCTATCTGTTTGTTCTACGCATTACAGGACAGATATGATATGCCAGATACAGAAGAAACACACGAAAAAATTCTTAAAATTGCAAAAGAACGCTACAGAGGCTGGCGAGGAAACCTCAGCAGCACTTACAAGGCATACAGAACAGATGATGCCAGAAGGGCAGTTGTCCCAGAAGATTTACAAAAAGAAGAGTGGGAATGGTTGATCGAGTACTTTGGCGCTGATCCGAAATTCCTGGTTATTTCTATACTACCTGTTTGTGAATTTTGTACTATCATCAAATGGCTTGTCTGACAAGTTTTTTTTTTGTAATTGAATGAGCAGGAACTCAGCCAAAAGAACAAGGATAACCGTTCGCAGATGAAGACAAAACACAGAGTAGGATCAAAATCCTACTCTCAACTCAGTTTTGAGAATGTATGGGCCTACTCACTATGCATGCGTCGGTGTTCACTTTGCTTTAATGTTTATAGTATCTAATTGTTGCACTACTTGCAGAGGGATTCGGAAACTGGAGAAGAGCCAGACTGTGTTGCTCTCTGGAGACTGACCCACACAAAGGATGGAACATGGACTACAGAAGAGTCCAAGGATGTTTACGTGAGTTAACTGACTTAGAAGCTACTCTAAACATATTTACTGTTCTCCATCTTGGATGTTTCTTCATCTGATTTGAGATTTTTTTTCGTAATCAGGAAACAGCATGTAAAGAGATTGAAAACAGATTAGAGGAAACTGGTGTTCCATTGTCAGCTGAACAAAGAATCAATATTTTCCAGAAAGCATATAAATCTAAAGTTCAATGCAAGTCATCGCAGCCTCGTGGGTTCGGATACATGGCTCAGGTGCAAACTAGTTCTCAGCGGTCTAAGTTGCTGTTAGAGGAGCAAGCTCGGGCTACGGCAGAGACCCAAAAAGTTAACTCCCAGCTCACCACGAAGGTCACTACTTTAGAACAGAAGTTACAAGATGAACGTGCAAGCATGGAAGAGAAGATTAATGTAGAGCGGGCTGAGAGAGAAAATCTTGAGAAGAGATTAATGGAAGAGCTTGCTCAAAGGGAAAAACTGATGGAGACGGAGAGAAACTCAAGAAAAGAATTTGAAAATAACTTGGTTGCACAGTTTAAGTCACAGTTCCAGGCAAAGTTTGACGAGCTCTCCGCACAGATGGAAAAGCAGAAGACGACTACACCTCAGGTGATGATAGTCATACAATTGCAAACTAGTAAGATTTAGTTGTTTACTTGCGTTGCTAACAGTGCACTTTGTTTTTGCAGACGTCTAAGAAGTCGAACCAGCAACCATCACTTACCAACAGTCCTGCTAAGAAAATAGTTCCTCCGCACAGCACGATACAGAAAAGTCGAATGTTTAAGTCATATGTAAGTCACAATCTTGTACAATTCGGTACTAGTACATTCTGTTTTTGCTTCACCCACACTATAGCGTTGCTGCACCCACCCTATACTTGCTGCAGTTTATGTTTCACTATGGGTTGTGGCTTCGTTGAGAAACAACAACTGTTTTTGCTTCATCCATACACTATAGTCTGCTGGTTCTTATGTTTCAGCATGTGCTATTGCTGACTAGACTCACACCTTTTTTTTTTTACAATTGATTGCAGGACGACAATCAAACTTCTGATGGAAACAAATAGCTGCACTGGATATTTCAGTTTGATTTTATCTTGATTTGATCCATGTTGTACGAGAATTTCATTTGTATATATTAAAAATATCTATGAGAACTATTATTTTGTGTAAATAAACATATTTTACGTACCCTTTTGAACATTTTAATTCAATGCCCGTATTTTTTGTTTCCTTATTTTTTTTATTTTTTTTTTCTATAACGTGGCAATAGGTAGTTTACCACGATAATTGTAGTGTTGCGTGAAGCCTCAGTCGCCACAACAAAGTGTTTTGTTGAAATAGACTCTCACCACCATGAGGGAGACATCGTCGCAATATTTTTTCTCCACCAAACTAACTTTGTTGCGATATTTCATTCACGCCACCAAACTATGTTCGTTGCAATACAGAATTTCCATACTTCTCGCCACGAAACTAAATTCTGTAGAAATAGAAAGGCGCAACGAATAGTTGAAGTTGTCGCAGTTGTTTCTAGCTACTAAAATTTGTACGTTGCGAATAGTACTACATCTCGCCACGAAACTAAAATTTGTAGAAATAGAAAGGCGCAACGAATAGTTGAAGTTGTCGCAGTTGTTTCTAGCTACTAAAATTTGTACGTCGCGAATTGTATATGTCGCCACGAAAATAAAATTTGTCGAAATACAATGGCGCCACGAAAAGTTGTTATTGTCGCAGTTGCTTCTAGCAACATAAAATGTGGATGTTGCGAATACTACATCTCGCCACGAAAATAAAATTTGTCGAAATACAATGGCGCCACGAAAAGTTGTTATTGTCGCAGTTGCTTGTAGCAACATAAAATGTGGATGTTGCGAATACTACATCTCGCCACGAAACTAAAATTTGTAGAAATTGAATGGCGCCACGAATAGTTGAAATTGTCGCGATTGCTTATGCCTACTAATATGAAGGCCGTAGCGATTACTATTTCAAAATCATCTTACCACGATTGATTGTGTGTGGCAAAACGTTGTTCCCACGCGTATAATGTTTGTTGCCATAGTTTTTTGCCACACAATTGGACGTGGCAAATAAACTCGACTTTTGCAACGAAAGAACAAGCGCAACGGAACACTCGCCGTTGCCACATTGGTCACTCGCCACGTTTGGGTATTTGTTGCACTAGAGGTGTACCAACGAAATATGTACGTTGTGTTATGTGCGAGACGCGACGGAAACGTGCGTGGCAATTGGCCTAGGAAATGGTTGCAACTGGATTATTTTTTAGCGACGATTCTAAGTGCGCGGAGACAGCCTTCTACCACGGAGGTTTTCGCGACGCCTCCCAACGAACCCTATTTCGGTGCAACAGAACCCTATTGCGACGATAAGTCACTTTTTACAACGACTAGTTTCGTTGCAATAGAGTGATTCCGTTGTAGTGAAGCATTGGTCGGGTTGGACCCAAACCGGAAATGGACTGAGTTTGTGAGTCGGACTCACAGAGGGAATGGGCCATAAGTATTGTGAAGCCCACTACCATTCGCTATATAAAGAGGGGCGCAGGTTGCCCAGCGGGTACGTTAGTCCACCCCATGCGTTGGGAACCCTAGCCCCACTCAGTCCAGCCGTCGCACCAGACCTAGCAGTGTACCGTCGGAGCTCCTCCTCGTACGTGTGGATACCGGCAGAGGTGCTGTATGTCCAGCACTTCGACGTTCGAGGGATCGGATCGGCTGGATCGGATCGTGGGACTGCACTGCCCCGACGCACTTCATCGATAATCCGCAACCGCGCGTCTAGTGGTAATCATCGTGGCCTTCTACCTCGGCTAGATCTTGGAAGTACCGCGTAGGAAAAAGATTTTGTTTATCTCTACGCGTTCCAACAGGAATTCCATAGGTGTTATGTCATCATATTATCTATAGTATTAATTGACTCTAGTTCTAGTGGGAGACTGTTCGAGGTATGCCCTAGAGACAATAATATCTAGTTATTATTCTAAATCCAAGTTCAGAATTAAGTTTATGTCATCATGCTTCAACCGCTATAGCACTTGACAAATGAGTTTTCAAAGGAAAATCTTTGTGCGGTGTGAAGACATAAACAAACAATAGTTTATAATCTTTTCCCTAATATTAGCTTATGGTTTGTGTGATGATCACATTTTCTTGATCATGGACTTAAAAGAAAGTCTAGCAGAACATACGAGTTCATTGTTATGGTAACAATAATATTGAACCGACCCAAGTGTATGTTGTTGCTAAAAGAGACTAAAATGTCATTACATATTTTAAAAAATGCATAGAAAGTTACCATTCACTATAATTCCTATAGTATGAGAATATCTAGTGACCGCATGCTCGAAAGTTATACTTTAGATATCATCAACCGTCTTGCCGTAACTGGGGACTATAAAAGTGATGTGTGGGTATGACCTAAAAAGTGTAATTGAACTGAGATCATTCAAGACTAGTACTTAAATCCTCTAGACGATAGAGAGATACATTCTATGGCCCCTCTCAGTATCACTGATGAAAATTCATCTGGCCAGACAGGGTGTGATTTATCACAGGGTCATTGGGCATATGGATGAGAAAATAAAACGACATCGTAAACGAGTTATATGTGTTATGATCAAAGAGCTTGATCAGACTAGATCACATAGTATCACCTCATGATATCGTTGGTATCGTGAAGTTAATGGAATAAGTGCAATGAATAACTTATAAGGTTCCCCCGTTCTTCGGGAACACACAGTAGCCATCATGGACGTCCACGGTCCCGCTGTTGGTTATTGTTTGGTAAGTGCCCGAACATGACTATGTGTTATCGAGCCTTTACGGGTCACTCGCTTAAGCTGTGCCAACCTTTTATTGAGATAAATAATATTTTTTATTGGTTTTATGAATGTTCAATGTCGTTACGATATCACATAAACAAATCCGATGTCAATTGGAGTGGTTTTGGTGAAATTACTATAAGAGAGAAATTATGTTGGTGTTAGGCAGGATTTATATGAGAAGTTCCAGAGGACATGAGATGTCCCTAGGTGTTAAAAGTTTGTTTCTAACATTGTTAGATAATATCGATGATTTTATCTATAGGGGTAACGGGGTTCTAGAAGAGTTCTGGTGTACTTTCCTTATATGGAAGCAGTGCTCGAGGGGGACAAATTTCCTCCTATGGGCAAAACCTAATTTTAGGCAATGCCAGGTGGGTCCCATGGTCTCACAAAGTGCACAAGATTTCTGTAGGAATTTTTCATAATTTATTTATGAAATAAATGAGCGGGGAAAAGAAAAAGAAAAGAAAGGTGTGTGTGGGGGGGGGGGGTGGACTCCACTTGGGAGTCCAATCTGAGGTCCCCTGGGAGGGGTGGCGCGGCCAAGTGAGGGGAGGGGGAAACCGACCTACCCCCATGGCAGGTGCCATCCTTGATCCCACTATATAATCCCCACCCCCTCTTCTTTGGAGAACACAACAATTGAGCTTTGGCCTTCTCTCTCTCACTCTCTCTCTTTCTCTCTCTCTCTCTCTCTCTCTCTCTCTCTCTCCCTCTCTCATAGAATTAGAGATCTAATTAGAGAGCCTCTAGAATTAAAGCCTATTTAGAAAACCTCTAATTGAATTAGAGCCTCTATTTAGAAATATCTCTGCTTGAGTTAGAGCCTCTTCTATTCGGGTTTTTGAGTTATACTCTACCGATTAGACCTAGCTCTAATTAGTTATCTCTCTCATGTGTTGAGAAATTCGAGATTCATAATAGCTCTAATAACAGTTGATTAGAGCTACCAATTAGAAACTTCGAAAGGCTGTCTCTATTAGTTGGTGCCAAATCCTGGACGGCGGAGCGCTGACGGGTTGACACGAGCGTATGCGTGAACACCAATAAGAGGGATTACACGTTTGATCCTTGACGAGGGAAGACTTGGCAACATCCTTGCAACTAGGACTAGTTTTGAGGATCTACGATTGTTCAAAACTCTCTACGACTACATCGAATCCGCTTCCCGGTGAGTCGTTATCCTGATCCTCGCATGTATAGGCATGCCTCGTTATCTTCATAGTTATCTTGGCGGACTATGCAGCGAATTTTTCTAAAATTATGTAGCGCATGCCAACATGAGATACTCTACAACTCGCACCACAGAAGGCCATCTTACACCACGATATGCAAAACTGTAAGTCGACGCTTTTGGTGATTAGAATCCCTAGTTCCTTGGGAGGGAACCCATCAGAGGTTCTAGCGGAGATGGTTGAACGAAGCCAGATTTTATCGCTCTCATGTCTGTTGTCGCTATTCGATGAAATCTACACGAAGTTGCTGAATTACAGAAGCATAAACAAGGGTACAATGGTAAAAGTAGGTTGTATTTACGTTTTTTGATTGTTTGCTTAATTTCAATCGGCCATTATATGAGGCGGATGGTTTTCCCCGTACAAGTTTTGAACTCTTTGCATGTTACCTGTTTGATATCCAAGCCGAACTACATCCCTTATGAACAAGGAAAATCCTACTCCAACTTCATACTTTACCCTGACTCCAATCACACGTCTAGCTTCTTTTGAAGTCGCCTTGTGCTTCCTTGTTGAAGTCAAACCCCCCCCCCTCGCTTTCATATCGAGCCAGCTTTCTTGTGGGCTTTGGGATAATGAAAGGACCCATATGTTGACTAGAGGGGGAGTGAATCATCAACTACAAATTTTACTTCTTTTCTTTCGATTTAGTGATTGCTCAAATATAGGTTCTCTAGATTACTTAAGAACAATCATATATGATGATAAATGATACAAATAGAAATATATATGAAGGCACGTAAACTAGCAACAATTAGTAACGTAAGTTGAGAGATAACCAGCAAAGTGACACGGAGATTTATCCCGATTTTTACTTCCCAATGGAAGTTAAGTCTCCGCTGGAGCAGTGCGAAGTCACAAAGTGAACTTCGAATAGCCGTCAACGGCACACTGTATCTCCTTCGTGTGCACCACCAATGTGGAGAGTAGGAACCACTATGTTTCCCTCGAGATCGACAATAAAACCTTCAAAAGGGCGAGGCACACTCCACAACTCAGAGGCTCTCACCAAATCCTGTGAGCTGCCAAGACTCCGAGATGCTTCATGGTTAGGGCACACTCCACAACTCAATTGGAGGCTTCTGACTATTCCTCATGGCTACCAAATCCACAAGAATGTCGAAAACCATCTAGGTTTCCACTAAACTTAAGAGTAACAAGTTCCTCAATATAATTAAGGGGGGAAATGAAATTTATTTGGTGAAAGTGTAGATCTAGGTCACCTCTCTCAAATCCTAGAAAGACAAGGTGCTTGAGTAGGTAGAGAGATATCTAGGAAGATTGAGGTCGCAACAATGGTGGGAGCAAAGTTTCTGGTTGTGGTACCTCTTGGAGAAGAACATGCCCCTCTTATAGTCCACCAAAAACTAGCCGGTTTTGACCAGATTCTGCATGTACGGAATGCATCCAGAATGGTTCGTAATATTCGAGGCCATTCCAAATACCAATCAGAAGGATTCACCTCTTGTTCGGAATCAGTCTGGAATATTCCAGACGTTCAGAATATTCCAGGCCATTCCAACTACCTAACAGAGATTCACCCTTTGTTAGTAATCAGTCCGGAATTGGTAAGAAATATTATGAGCCAATTTTGGAAGCTCGGAATAGCTTAGAATAACACTGTTTTTTAGGGTGGTTTATTTGGGAAACTTGTACGTATCTTTGGCAGGTAATTTGGAATGTCAAGTGGGGCTGCAAAGATGTATTTTTGTTGTACGTGAATGATTTTCCCAAGTCTTCCAAGGAACAACCCCTCTTGATAGTACGGATGTCCTATAAGATAGAATTAAAATATATAACCACTAAGGGCATCGTCTTGGATATTTTATCCTTTTTGAGGGGTCCATCACCGTCTTGTGATTTCCATCATGTGAAACTAAACCACTTAGCACATGGTGATTTCACTTATGTTTTTAACAAACACCCAAAACAATTTAGGGAAGGAAATTTCCTCTCAAGCTCACCAATTTAGATTTTGATGACAATGTAAGGATTTGCATCATAGATGTGTATAATTTTATCAATGCAACAAAGGTTAGTAAAATATAGAGTGGCACCTAGTTGTGTGCACAATTTAAATTTCCCATTTCAATACAATATGCACAACTACTAGGATCAAGGCCCCCCCTATGTTTCAGAATCTAAGAATGTGTGCAATTATACACATTATGATACACAAAATGGAAGTTAAGTCTCTGCTGGAGCAGTGCGAAGTCACAAAGTGAACTTCGAATAGCCGTCAACGGCACACTGTATCTCCTTCGTGTCCACCACCAATGCGGAGAGGTAGGAACCACTATGTTTCCCTTGAGATCGACAATGGAACATTCAAAAGGGCGAGGCACACTCCACAAATCGGAGTCTCACACCAAATCTTGTGAGCTGCCAAGACTCCGAGATGCTTCATGGTTAGGGCACACTCCACAACTCAATTGGAGGCTTCTGACTAATCCTCATGGCTACCAAATCCACAAGAATGTCCACAACAATCTAGGTTTCCAATAAAATTAAGAGTAACAAGTTCCTCAATATAATTAAGGGGGAAATGAAATTTATTTGGTGAAAGTGTAGATCTAGGTCACCTCTCTTAAATCCTAGAAAGACAAGGTGCTTGAGTTGGTAGAGAGATATCTAGGAAGATTGAGGTTGCAGCAATGGTGGGAGCAAAGTTTCTGGTTGTGGTACCTCTTGGAGAAGAAGAGGCCCCCATTTATAGTCCACCAAAAACTAGCGGTTTTGGCCAGATTCCGCACGTACGGAATGCATCCAGAATGGTCCGTAATATTCCAGGTCATTCCAAATACCAAACGGAAGGATTCACCTCTTGTTCGGAATCAGTCTGGAATATTCCAGACGTTCAGAATATTCCAGGCCATTCCAAATACCTAACACAAGGATTCACCCTTTGTTAGGAATCATTCCGGAATTGGCAAGAAATATCCTGAGACAATTCTGGAAGCTCGGAATAGCTTAGAATAACACTGTTTTTCAGGCAGGTTCATTTGGGAAACTTGTATGTATCTTTGGCAGGTAATTTGGAAATTCAAGTGGGGCTGCAAAGATGTATTTTTAGTGTATGTGAATGATTTTCCCAAGGATTCCAAGGAACAACCCCTCTTGATAGTACGGATGTCCTATAAGATAGAATTAAAATATATAACCACTAAGGGCATCGTCTTGGATCTTTTATCCTTTTTGAGGGGTCCATCACCGTCTTGTGATTTTCATCATGTGAAACTAAACCACTTAGCACATGGTGAGATTTCACTTATGTTGTTAACAAACACCCAAAACAATTTAGGGAAGGAAATTTCCTTTCAACCTTAGCATTTTAGGTTTTGATGACAATGTAAGGATTTGTATCATAGATGTATATAATTTTATCAATGCAACAAAGGTTAGTAAAATATAGAGTTCCAGCTAGGTGTGTGCACCATTTAAATTTCCCATTTCAATACAATATGCACACCTACTAGGATCAATGCCCTCCTATGTTTCAGAATCCAAGAATATGTGCAATTATATACATTATGATACACAAAATGGAAGTTAAGTCTCTGCTGGAGCAGTGCGAAGTCACAAAGTGAACTTCAAATAGCCGTTATCGGCACACTGTATCTCCTTCGTGTCCACCACCAATGCGGAGAGGTAGGAACCACTATGTTTCCCTTGAGATCGACAATGAAACCTTCAAAAGGGCGAGGCACACTCCTCAACTCGGAGGCTCTCACCAAATCCTGTGAGCTGCCAATACTCCGAGATGCTTCAAGGTTAGGGCACACTGCAGAACTCAATTGGAGGCTTCTGACTAATCCTCATGGCTACCAAATCCACAAGAATGTCCACAACCATCTAGGTTTCCGATAAACTTAAGAGTAACAAGTTCCTCAATATAATTAAGGGGGAAATGAAATTTATTTGGTGAAAGTGTAGATCTAGCTCAGCTCTCTTAAATCCTAGAAAGACAAGGTGCTTGAGTAGGTAGAGAGATATCTAGGAAGATTGAGGTTGCAGCAATGGTGGGCGCAAAGTTTCTGGTTGTGGTACCTCTTGGAGAAGAAGAGGCCCCCTTTTATAGTCCACCAAAAACTAGCCGGTTTTGGCCAGATTCTGCATGTACGGAATGCATCCAGAATGGTCCGTAATATTCCAGGTCATTCCAAATACCAAACAGAAGGATTCACCTCTTGTTCGGAATTAGTCTGGAATATTCCAGGCCATTCCAAATACCTAACACAAGGATTCACCCTTTGTTAGGAATCAGTCCGGAATTGGTAAGAAATATTCTGAGCCAATTCTGGAAGCTCGGAATATCTTAGAATAACACTGTTTTTCAAGGTGGTTCATTTGGGAAACTTGTACGTATCTTTGGCAGGTAATGTGGAAAGTCAAGTGGGGCTGCAAATATGTATTTTCAGTGTAAGTGAATGATTTTCCCAAGGATTCCAAGGAACAACCCCTCTTGATAGTACGGATGTCCTATAAGATAGAATTAAAATCTATAACCACTAAGGGCATCGTCTTGGATCTTTTATCCTTTTTGAGGGGTCCATCACCGTCTTGTGATTTTCATCATGTGAAACTAAACCACTTAGCACATGGTGAGATTTCACTTATATTGTTAACAAACACCCAAAACAATTTAAGAAGGAAATTTCCTTTCAACCACACCATTTTAGGTTTTTATGACAATGTAAGGATTTGCATCATAGATGTATATAATTTTATCAATGCAACAAAGGTTAGTAAAAGATAGAGTTCCACCTAGATGTGTGCACCATTTAAATTTCCCATTTCAATACAATATGCACACCTACTAGGATCAATGCCCCCCTATGTTTCAGAATCCAAGAATATGTGCAATTATATACATTATGATACACAAAATAGAAGTACTTGGACAAAGATACATTGTGAACCATTTTATTCATGCACTCTCTGATGTATTAATCATTTTAATATCATGAAGATACATATATATTGTAAAATTTGAATATTATAAGTACTAACGCATCTTGTACTCCTAAACTAGGTTACATCTTGTCACCACAATATTTTATTTGTTAAAGTAATTTGGCATGCTTAAGATTTTAGTTACTCTCAAATAAATTTATATTTATTAATGTGTTATGATGTATCTCATTTATTCGGTTGCACACTAATTAGCACAATTGGATCCATGGAATGTTCATTCCACACTGTGGCAATTGTCATCTCTCACGTGTATTGATGCGCTCTTCAGATTGTATTCTAACCATATCTTAATCAAGAAATCTAAATTTTTCCAAAAAATAATAGTGTACTTGTTTTATTTATTCGTAATGTACTATTTATATATGTCCTTCTTCATAATATAAAGATATGCTACAAAATTTGGTAGAGTCTAATTAAACACAAATAGTTTGTAAAGGTTTCTAGAGTATAAGACTATCGAATATAGTTGTAACTCGCTGGAGATTGTAGAATGTATGATTTCTCAATCAAAATTCCCATTGTTATATAATCCATGAACTTGTGCTCGTGCTATATGGTTGGCATCGGAAATATTTTCTTTGTTTGTAAAATTCTGGAGCAAGTATTTTGAATTTAAATACATGTATATTAAGAAGTTTTGTAAACCAACATAGTTCGGCTTGTAACATAGAAAATATCACCCATTCCTCGAAACTGAACTATTGGGGAGGGTTGACCGGTAATCCCATAAAGTCAGTTCTAATTAAAACAGACATGTCAGTGCCACGACTGCTCCTCCTTTTCATCGCCACTCACGCGTTTTTTTCGTCCTAAGCGTCACCATTCCTCGTGCAAAATTATTTCATTTCATATATATTTAAAACAATTGGGTGGATATATTATAAATAGAAATCATAGTCAATGTTGTAAGCCGTTGACCAGCGAAAATCAAGGGCCACTTATATTTTAGGACAAAAGGATTATTTCTATTGAAAATTTTACACATGGTAGAACAAAATATTAACTCCATCATAATGGTTTTTGAGCTTCTTTAAAATATTTAAATATGAACTTCTTGAAGTTTTCAATAACGGGCTACCTATAGCTTGGGAGCCATATCGCTTCACTCCCCGCGTGCAAATGTCTTTGAAGCAACAAATGATCAATCGATCATCTCGCTCCGAGAGGGTTTGTACAAAGACCAAGACCAACTCGGGAACTAATCAGTCTCGTTGTTAATTTGAAACATAACAATGAAAAATGAAGAAAAAATGATGTAAAGTTCACATGCTACAACGTGGTGGCAGAAGGAAAAAAAAACATCTCCCGTGAGATATATACATGGAGACAAAAGGAATCGAGGAAAGATAAATGAAAATGCAGCAGGCAGCAGCTGAATGAATAACGATCGTGCCATTTGTGGGCCATAAGCTGACTTTCTGGTCCGAGCGATTTTTGTGTACAAATTGCTCGGGCGGTACGGATCAATTCCCAGCCCACGCCATGGGCGTCGTGAATGATACATGCCGAAATGCTACGTGTATTTGGGCCAAATCAGGCCAGACTTCACATGCGTGTCTATTCCAGAAGGTTTATTTCTCTTTCCTGTTGGATGAAGTGAGGTAAGTGCGCAGCTGAGATAGCAGTGAACTACTAAGGCCCAGAAATTCTTCTTTTCCGTTTTTTTTTTCAAGCTGATTGCTGCTTGGAGCACTTCACTCACGGCCCCAATAGGGGTATCTAAAACAAGTAACCGCGAACCCCCTGCCGGCCATCTGCCGCTATCCACGTGGCGCTCGTCTGCTGGTTTTCTCGTTTCTTTATGTCGTTGTCTGCTGCTCGTTTTGTCCGGAGGTGGGATGAAAACCTAGAGCACCCCGTGGTGAAAAAATCCCTCCGCCTCCGCCGCCACATCCTGCCCTGCGCCATGTCCGTCCTCCTTCCTCTCCTCCTCGTCCGTCCTCCTTCCTCTCCACCTCTCGCTCTCCCTCTCCCCTTGCAGGATGGCGCGGCCCTAGGGCTACGTCGGAACAGGCGCGGGCGACCACGAGGATGTGCAGGCCTGGCGGCGGCTACGGGCGCGACGGACGGGCGCAAGAAAGGAAGGCGCCAGTCCTCTCGTCTCCCCATCAAGCACCACGCCGTCGCAGACCGGCCCCACGCCATTCCCTTCCCGTCGCGCCGCCGCCTCTTGCCTTCTTCTCCCCCCGCGCAGCGCCGGCCTCCTCCATCGGTTCGCCGCCGCCGCAGCGCCTCCCCGCCCGTGCGCGTGCCCGAGGCCAACCACGCTCTTCTCGCCCCGCACGCTTGACCCCTCGCCGTCCTCGCGGCCTCCCCCGAAACCCTATTCCTCTCTCGCCTCACTCTCCCTGGCGCAGCGGCTCCGACGGTGGACAACAACGGCCGCGGGCGCTCGGCTCGGATGGCCGGCGACCTGGTGGCAAAGAGGACGGCGGGTGTCGCGGGCAGGAAAGGAGCACCGGACCTTGCTGCTGCGTACTCCAACCCCTCCTCTGGCTCGTTTCGTCTTGCTGGTCTTCCTCCGCGTGCGCCTCGCCTCATCTGCGTCGACTTCCACGAGCTGGGGCGACCACGTCCTGGCCGCGAGCTCGTCCATGGACCCTCGCCACCACCCTTCTGCGTGCTTCTTGGGCTTGTTGGTTCCACGCAATTGGTGATTGACCATGCCCAGGCTTCCCATCTCTTCCTAATTCTATGTCTGACATATATTTTTCTCTCCCTACCGTGTGGTTGCAGATGTGTACAGAAACTATCTGTGTAAATTCTTAAAGGGCAAAGACAGCTCCTGGAAGAATGGCCACATCTCAACTTGGATCGGTAAGTTGTTTGTTCTCTCATGTGCATTCCTCTTGAAGCTTTACGTGTATCAATATGGATTCTTTGGCATCTGTAGTATAACCATGAAAATATTTTTACTTTACTGAAATACTTGTTATTATTAACACAATAGTTATTTTGATATATAGAATTTTCTAACTTATTATTTTGGAACCGCATAGGAATTTCATGGTTCTGTAGCTTGCGAGACAGTGAAGTCTTCTGTGAGACCCATGATGATTATATACAAGACGATTTCAGTCTCTGTGGTCTAAGCAGTCAAGTGCCATGTTATGATTATGCACTTGATCTCATCCTAGATGTTGAGTCTTCTAATGGTGAGATAGTTTTTCTTATCCCTCAATGCATTTGGCAGATTGGTGCATTACAATAAGTAATGTTTCATGAAACGGTATGGGATGTAGCCCGATGGTCTCATTGTCTCTTCCAATTTAAGATTATTTAACTTTTCCTCTCACATTTAATTTTTTATTCAGATTTCTACAGCATGACTGAAGTTTGAAAATATTGGATCAGAAATGAAGAACGTCAAAGAAGTGATTTGGCTTGGTAAGTGAATTTCTGCCTCAATAGTCGGCCACATTAGATAACGGTGTCTTCGAATTGATTAAATTATTCCTCTATTCATTCAGACAATTTTCATTTGTTAGTCCATTCATTTTGGTTTGCGAACTTACTGAAATTATATGCTTATTCTGACCCCTTTCATCGCCTAACTATATCTTCTTGGTGATTTTTGTCTGAGGGGCTAGAGAGATAATACTTCAGAAGTATTCCAATGTCAATAAATGAATTTCTTCTGGTTAGGATTTCTATTTTTGTGATTTCTGGTGTTTGGGCCAATGGTGTCAAGATTTCCTTCTTTTTGTTGATATAAAATGGAGCGACTTTAGGCATGCATGTTCGCCTATATGTTCTGTTTGGAACCTCTTATGCTTTGTGTGCGTTGTGATTTGTAGGTTTGCTTTCTTGGTAAGGAACTAAATGAAGATTTTCTTCTACAAACTGTTTATTGCCCTTTCCTGGTGGAGATTTACTTGCCTTGTGTAAGCTTGTGCATGGGTAGGGAACTTAAACTCTCGACTTTTCCGCAGAAGAATGGAAACAGAACGAAAACACGATTTTTTTTATTTTTGTGGAACATGAACGGAAACAAAAAGTTTTATGCGGAAATGGAGATTGGAAACGAAACGTATTTCAGCGGAATGACCATGGAACCGGAATTTCCATTTCCGGTAATACAGAACATTCCATGCATTTTTTTTGCTATGTTATGCTATCATGCAACCAGATACTGCCAAATTTTAAACCTCCTGCATGATAAGAGCCTTGGCTGTTGCAATCTCATTGCCAAGTTGCATCCTGATCTCCTAGACATTGCAGGTGCAGCGCTGCAAGAACCTCTTGTTTCTGTTTCTTAACGAGTGCCCGCTCTGAATTCTGCCAGGTTCTGAATGAGTTTGCCGGAGCAGAGCCTCGAATGCCTTGCAAGCGACTAGCCGATGGCTCTAAGCGGGTGCAAGTCCCACACTTCATGGTAGAACAGGTATGAACTGCACATAATCACAACTATCTTTGAACGCATCAGCTCATTGTTCTCCATGGACACTGATCACTCAGATTCTTAACGGCTATCTATCCCTTTTCGGATGTTCGAGAATGAGAAGGACGGAGGATCACGGTAACTTACAGAGCTGGTTGAATAGCTAAATGTCCAATTTGGTTGACATGAAAGGAATAGGGAGGCTGTAATGTAGTAAGGCTGGTTGAGATCTCACATATTCAATTGGTAGCCTGATGTGATGTTGTAAGCTATACCTATTTCTCTGTAATCTTTTTCTTTCTTCCCTACTCATTTCTGTAGGACAATAATGGCATTGCGTAATGTATAAACCTAGCTTCTGCTATGAATCCTTCGTTCATTCAGGGAAAATAATTATTCATAATTGATTATTTATTGCTGGGTTCATATGTAAATTTTGTCATATCTTGTTGTTTTTAATCTATTGTTTGACTTCACTGTTGCTGCCCCCTTTGCTTCTGCCCCCGTTTGAGCTCCCCTCTATTTGATTTGACACCTCTCTATTTCTCTACAGGAGCACGGGATGGTGATAGATGACTGAGCCGATGATCAAGAAGAAAAAGATCAGCAGAAGGCTCGCGTCTGGTCCAGTTTAGGTTGTGAGGTAAGGATACCTTCTCCGAGCTTGATTGTTTATCCGTAAATGGATAGATGTGAGTGATGCAATTCTTTTGTGCTATATAATTTCCTACATGATTGAACAATTCAATGTTTACTCATTTACTTGTACTGGATCGTTAATTTAGGGATAGATAAAGGACGTCATGGCAGTCTTATGTTACTCGCGTAAAGACCATATTCTAGAATTTGGAACTGTGGGATTTTTGCACTGAGTATAGCTATTTCAGTCTTGACCTTCCAAATGCTGAATTGATGATGTCATGTGAGTGGTGGAGGAGCCACGGCCATGTCGAGGTCAGGGCAGCGATTAAGCACCAATTTGTTGCTTCACCACGGTGGGATTCTACCTATTATTATTCGGTTGTTACCCTCCCTCTTTATCTCTCTCAATGCCCCTATATGCGGATATGACATGTGGTCTGGGTTTAAATATTTTTGTACAGATTATGTTATGGTTGATGCAAGCTTTATGCTCCTCCAAGGTTAAATATTTTGGTACGGAGCTACATGTTTCATTATTGAGGTAAGAAAAATACCTCTTATAAGCATCTATTCAAAGTACTACTATCAGACATAATTCCTTGTATATACACAAATAGTTGCATTACCTTTCTTGCTGAGCTATATTAAATATTTGCTCTTAATTTCTCTTGGTTTATTATAATGATTTTTTTGAAAGGATGTTCACAATAGCACTGGCATTTTCAGTATTATACATGTACTGTTAAGTATCGAATAAAATTGTCTAAGAAACTTAGTTATGCTTATTGTGGAAGTTTATATGGGGATGTTTACGTCTTGGTTTGAAGTAATCACTTGAAATAGTTAGTTTATTAGCGTTTTTTACCCTTTTATGGATTGTGCTTATTGCGTTTTTTATATCCATGCCTCTGCATTTGGTTGTTATTTTATTATTCATCTTCAGTTTCTAAATTCCGCGTATTCTGCTTTTGGTTACCAGTATTTTAGTGGTTATGAGATCATATATGTGCTTGTTTGTTCAATATTGGTATGTATATCCCTGAAGACTGTAGATACAAAAATAAAATGTGAGATTATTACTGTCAACATTTAGCTAATGTCCTAATCGAGCAATGTTACTTAAGTTCAGATTCTTGAGTCATGTGAAATGATTTCCTGCAGTATTCCTCATTCTTGTGCTGCCTCTACTCCTGTTGCAGGTTGGTAGTGTTGCATTGATGCAGACTTATGAGAGGTGGCCAACTTTTTTATTCAAACTTACAAGTGAACTTAGCTGCAGTTCCACCATCATTAATTTTTCCTTTCTGGGTTACAACTAACCATTCATTTACTCGTATCAGACTAGAGAATGATCTGCTGGCCAATGGATAGTACCTCGGCCCCTCGGGTAACAGTTATGTCAGTTACATGGATTTTGGTACTAATGCAGGGCTCATGGATCATCTTATTGGTTAGTTTTAAATATAGTTGTCACTATACAGATCCACGTCGGATACCTCGATGAGCTTTGCGACAATCCCCATGAGACTTCCATTAAAGGAAAACCGATTGTGGCTTTGATTACTTTATGTGCGTTCAGTTGTTTCAATATAGGAAAACATCTACTAGAACTTAAAGTAATTATTGGTCTGATTCATTATGACCGCAAAACTCAAGTATAAAGGGCTAACTTGAGATGCTGCAGGAATCTATTGCAAAAGCAATAACTCTGCCTGGTCAAGTGGAGATTATGGACATGATGCCAGTTGCAGATCCTGATGCAGTTCATGTTGTTTGCACCTTTATTAATAAGGAACTCGCCATTCAACTCAAAGATGATCTTCTAGCAGCTGTAAGTGGCATCAGGAAACCACTGAAATTGGTCTGAAAATTGTGTCGGTGTGCTCTGTTTTAGTAACTTTATGGGAATTCATTTTTCATAGTTATATCGAGTGTGAGTTTAGACCATACTGTTCAATATACCACTCTGATCAGGGGTGCTTATTTGGGCATTTGATAACATACACTGTCTGAACTGGTTTTGTACGGTGCTCCAAAATAAGTATTATTGGACCGGCTTTTGTCCTGTCCTACTTACCAGTATGCTATTACACTTTCATGTCGTTATTCCTCCATTTTGGCATCACCGTGATTACTTACTTGGTTTTGTTCATCTTAGGTAACAAGCAACAACAGTTCTGAAGCTTACGCATTTAATCATAATACTGTGGCTCTCCGTGCATTGAAAAAATATGTGTCTCGGTATGTTTTAATTTTCAGAATTGTGTTTCAGGTATTAATACATTCTTGGGCGATTTTTTGCAGCTTATCTTGTATCTCTGAATGAGCCATGTCACTGAACTTCCAATGAATGAACACCAGATCTTGTGGCTTCCATGACCATGTATTTGGTACTTCTTGGTACTTCAGTAATGATATCATGAACAGAAAACCAAAAAAGACTCATTCATACGTTATGTAACAACTTTTTATTTTGCGCAGTCCAGGCAGTTTCCTTTTATCACAGAGCACATCCTTTTTTTTAATGTGAGGGGGCATAATTATTGTAGGCGTGGAGTGCTTAAAATCAGTCCCGAGTTAAGGAATTAGACTGAAAATTTGGAGATACTACCAGCAATGTGTTCATCCATACATAGCCTACTTAGTCTTCACTCGGAGAGGATGCTCCAGGGAGCGGAAGCTTGGAAATGCAGAAGACCAAGAAGTGTATGTGTGAGAAGGCACATAAAATCTACCACTAATACGATGTATTTTGTCTTGGCTTTGTTAGAATCTCCTTTGTTTAATAATTGTTTCTGACGACTCTGAATATTGTGTATCTTGTCAACAATTTCATTTTATATAAAGATGTCTAAAAACGTTCGGCGATTGTGAAGCCAATGTACGGTGAGGAGGCGCCCCAAGGGGCGCCCCAGCCTCTAGTGGTTAGAAAAATGGTTCCCTCTTGGTAGCCTGCGAGAGGTTAGCGCAAGCGATCGACACGTGACATGCTTTCTTATCCGTTGTTGTTTTTTTTAAGCCGACCGCTGCTTGGAGCACTTCACTCGCGGCCCCAATAGCCTTGCCCATAGCTCTATTGGGTTCGTCAGACAAGAAAACACGCCCACTCCCACCCCTACCACACAAAGAAAACACGTCCACCACCGCAGCCCAACAATTCAAATGTGGCTACCTGATCGCTCCCAACCCATTGGAGCAATTTGGTAGCGTCGGTCAAAACCGCGCGCGCGGCCACATCAGATCGCTGATTTTCTCAAAAAAAAAAGGATCAGATTGCTGACGGGTGCCCTAGTTCTGTCAGAGAGACAATGGCTAGGTCAACTTAACTAAATGCGGTCATCGCCTGGTCTGTTATATTCATGGCGGAGTCATGGTTTCCTAGCCGGAAGGGAGCCGTCGTTTTGTTCTGCGGCGAGTTCACGTCTTTTGCACATCGGTGTTAATGGGAAACAGAGGTCCGTAATTAATGGGCGACTTGCACCTCCGCTGCCCTCCCCCTCCAGCTATAAAGCATGACACCTTTGCCTCTCCACGGAGCTTCTGCCCTCTTTGTTTTCCTCCGAGCACCGTGTACCGCCATGTCACAGACTGATAGACCGCATGTGTCATTGTGAGCGACCTCCGCATAACGCGGCAGGCCCTTCCCGTGTGCCTCCAATGTCGCCGCTTTCGCCTGCCGTGAGTAGTCGTCGCTGCGAGTGAGCTCCCCGTTATGCGACAGGCTCGTTCAATGCGCCTCCAACTTCGCAATGGAACGATCTGCCAACGGAGGAGGAGGGGCGCGACCATATCTGCAACAACACACCCGTGCCAGTTGATTGCCACCTCTCGGACGGGTGAACGACAAACATCGCCAATGTCCCTGGCGCTACATCACGCCGGCCATGCGCGCCTTGACTATATCTATCTCCGTCGGCAGAACATGTCATGGGAGATGCGGCGCGACCCTAAGTACATAGGGTCTTCGCCGTACTGGTATGTGGAAGTGGACCTAGAATACCGTGGGCCGCTCCACAGCTTCTCCCTTGCGCTTGTACACTGCCGTTGGGCACCAGCACGGCCTGCGGCCCCCTAGTTTAGGTTTTTTTCTATAGGATGTAATGTCTTAATTGCCTTCAATTTGAATACATTATTTTTAGTTTGAATGAAATTTGTCAAATTTCAACTTCAAATTTTGTTATAGAAAACACTATTTGAGACGCGGCTGGGAAGAGGCGCCCAATTACGCAGAAACACACGCCGACCTCCCAATAGCTCTTGTCCAACGCTGTTATCACACAGATCATGGGAGGCACGAACGGAATGGAGATGCTCCTAGCCTGACGTTATCTATGGAACTGTTTTTACTGCGTCTGACGGCTAAGTCATTTGCGTTTGTCAGACGCATCCATATTTCAATATAATAAAATGTGTGTATTTCCGATGAGATTTGAAATTCTAATTCAATGAAACTGCTATAGCTTTCACTGGAGTAGATGTAGACAAGAACCGGCAAGGCTGGATCAGACAAAATCAAGAATCGTTCCTAATATACTCACTCAGTCCTAGACATACCAACTTTGCGAAATGCTCGGTGTCTCCGATTGCTTGCTCGGAGGAGGAGGCCATCGAGGCGGCCGGGATTATGGAGTGTCAGCTGGCTCCATTCCCCGTCCAATACCTCGGCATCCCCCTCTCGATCGGGCGGCTCCCGGGGGAGGCTCTTCAACCTTTGGTGGATAGACTGGCTGGCAAGTTGCCGACCTGGAAGGCAACCATGATGCCCAGGGCGGGACGCCTCGCACTCATACGCTCGGTGCTGCAGGCGATTCCCCTGCAATAGCTGGTCGTGCTCAGCTGAAAAAAAGGCCCTGAAGCAGGTGAACAAGATCATGCGCTGGTTCCTGTGGGCTGGGAGACTGGACGTGAAGGGCGGCCACTGCCATGTCAGTTCGTCCAGGGTGTGCCGCCCGCTGCGACTTGGCGGCTTGGGTGTATCAGACTTGGCGCGCACATCCGTCAGCCCGAGGGTGCGATGGTTATGGAGGATGCGTACTAGTGCGTGCATCCAAGTATATCAACCCAAATCATCGTTGAAGTTTTATTTCACTCTGAATTTGTTTGAACTCGTCAAACTTTTCAGATCATCATTTCATTAAGTGGATATATACATATATACTCAAATCATTGTTGAAGTTCACGAAATAATGGTTTCTACTCGGTTGAAGTACTCATCGATCTTGCAGACATCAATATGTATGTTTCTCAATAAGTTAAAATTCTGTTTTACAAACGGAGCCTTTAGTTATGATTGTCCATGAAGGACAATTCGCATGTGTCAAAAGATTAAATCTAATGACTCAAAAGGTCGAAAAGGGTGGAGCCTCTTCACGCATATAACATTGACTTGACTTCAAACAATAGTGCCACATGAAAAGTGGTGTCATTACTAAGTATATGTATTTGACATTAATGTTATGAATGCAGGAACTACTACCAAAAACAAGAACAATACATTCATAACCAGTGTATGATCATTAATAGATATCACTCATAAATATAGGACAACGAATTGTCACTAACACATATGAATAATTGTCTCGCTTGTGGCAAGACACACTTATAATGATCATGCTAACATGTGATTATGAAATGTCTCATTTCAAACGGTAGATGTGGAGGGAGAGTGTTGATGGTCATCACAATATATTTCTTGCCATCATCGACACACATCGTCTCCCAATCGTAGGTATCTAGCTAATTATTTGGAGTAGATAAATCTGAAGCGTGTCGAACCCTAATTGGAAGGATTGCTCCTCCCCAATTGGCATTCGGCTATGTATAATTTTGTCAATAGGATGGAAAATACCATATATCTCAAGGGATGGTGATAATAATATGGTAATTATCCGGTTAGTAATTATGCTGATCCTAAAATATTTAATAATCTATTTGTATTTCATTTTGTAATACTAAAATCTTTTAAACACCTTATACTAAGATTGAATATATATCTATACCCCTTTGTATTTTTACCCTTCAGAACATTATGCACTTACTATATTGAGGATCATTGTATTGCGTATAAGAAGAGCACTATCGGTAAGGCTGGTATAAAAAAAATGGTCCGCCTCAACAAAAGATAATAAGAGGTTCACATTTCTAAATATGCGAGAAATACATGCCAATTTCTCTATTGTGATATTTAAATTCATAACATAAAATGTGAAATATGTTTTTAGATAATTTTCTAATAAAAAAATGTAATCCAAGTAGTTCCAAACAACATGTACGGTCAAAATTCACAAGAACCAACAGGTTAAAAATTGCAAGTATAGATATTGCCATAAAAAAGTTACTTTGTTTCTATTCCAAACTTAGGTACAAAATTTGTTATCACCTAGTAACATATAAGAATAATAATTCAATCCGCCAAAAAAATAGTGCTAAATTTTAATACATTTGATTTCACGAGAATATTAGTATAAAAAGTAATGGTAAAAAATTCACCGTGGATGAAGAAACCACTTAGGTAACAATTCAGACTGTTTTAATTTGTCCTACGCATTAGAGACGATGAATTGTTTTCCTTATGTTCATCAAGGAATTTTATCGATTTTAATTTAATCACATAGTGATGTAACATCATGCACAATTGTACAGTTGAGTTAATATTACTTACAAAGAACACATCTACATGTTTTGACAGATGACACAACAATTTTAGGCTACCAATTTAGGTTCTTCAAATTTGTTACTCGCATAAGTGACATTTTGTTTACCATAACATTTTTTATAGTTTCTCATATAATTTTACATCCATTAAATTGTTACCCCATTGCTCGGACATTCTGAACCAATTAAAGATGAGGCCCTCGCGTTTGCGAGGGCCACCATGCTAGTTTCATTAATAGCAAGTTACATGAAGAATCACACATGGAAATTAAAAGATTAGACGAGAAAAATGGTTGTCCTGGAAACCGAACCCTAGATAATCGAAAAAAAAATATCGTAGTGTTTTCTGCACACACCGAAACTAGCAGCTGTTGCCCAAATCCAGCTCCACCGAGGTGCGCGCTAGAAGAGACACTGAGGCTCCACCATTGCCAGATCCGAAGAACCACCATAGCCAACGAGGTGTTTGTTGGTCGATGAATAGGAACGATGTAAGCAGCGAAAGACATGTAGTTGTGGCAAATAGACAAAGGGGACGTCCCCGTGCTTCATTGGACCAATACCCACCAGATCCCATCGACCAAGTCTAAGAAAAACGACATCCACCACCTCCAGACCGCCATTCTCTTTCCGGAGCATTCGCCTTACCCTAGCCGCCAACTCTGTCGCGGATAGCGACAAACGCTAGCGACAGACCGAGAAATTAATCTCGCCAAATATGAAGATCGACGAGAAGACCAAGCCACATGCTCCATAATGCCGCCGATTAGAGCAGCGCCGAGATGGGGGGTAAAGCAGGGGCATCGTTACGCGGCACCATCCCAGCAACCGATGAGACGCCCTTGAAAAAACCTAGCCCGACCAAGAACAGGCAAGACTGGATCACACAAAAGAAACAATTCTTCCGGTGTCTCTCAGCAATCTTTCGGCTCAATTATGCCATGGCGGCTCAATCTAACCTAAACAACCTCTTTCAGACACACCACAAGAACACCAAACGTGCCCCTTCTGCTGGTGCGAACAACAGACACATGACAAATCAACTACTGCCTGCAAATACATAACTACTCATTTAGTCGTTCATAAATAGAAACGGCAAGTTAGCGCCCAGCACGATGACCAAAGCAGCAGATTCGAAAAGCCATTTTCTGTTGGTAGTAGTATCTGGTATCCAGTGAGTGAACCCAAGGACGACGACAATAAACAATTTCAGAATTCGTTTTGGGCTCCATGCCATGATAAAACAACAAAGGCAAAGAAGAAGACCTAAACTATGTGTTTTGGAATATGGGCATGGGAGGATGGATGTTGACCCTGCCTTTGTCTCTGCCACGCAAGGAGAATCATTCCATGGATAATGGATTTAGAGAGAGCGGCTGTAGTAGTGTTAGGCAATCGAATTAAAAAGGGCCTGGTAACATTAGTGGATAATATTCCAAGATAGTGGAGATGGAAAGAACAATATAATTGTTGGGAAGGAACAAAGTGCAGACTCAAAAGGAAGAAGAGGTGCAAAGCGTAAAGAAACATATGTGGGTATTTTATTTGAGAAAATGGACTGAAGTATTGAATTATTTTCTTATTAAGGTAATAATAGCCGGCCAGGAGAAGGTGTCTTTTCTCCTAACAAGAGTTTTTGGGAACCACCGAAATTGCTTTAGAAAAAGACCATGGCCATAACAATGGGTTTAAGCATGCAACACGAAGGTAAACGACTAATTGCTAAGCTGATCTCCTTCTGCGAAAGCTAGTAGAGTATCTAATGGAGGCGCTTTTTAAATTTTGTTGGAAGGTGTGCTTTCCTATCCCCGAATCAGTGAAGTAGTTTGCCCATCACCTATAATTAGCATAATTAACCAAATTGTATATCCCGACAAGCAAGCAACAATTTTGACATTATCATAGTGTTCAAAATTGACTACTCCAGCCACACAGAACTACTCTTATGTCCCATTCTGGGAGCTAGTATAGAATTCCTTTTGGCAACACGGAAAATCTCCCGGTAAACATTAGTGGCATGACCTTATAGTAAAACAACACTACTAAAATTTTAAGGATTTTAAAAAGTTAGCATTACTGCTCATCATCGGTGATGCCGCTGGGAGCCATCGATGGAGGTGCATGCGACGATCGACGGTCAGAAGAGGAAAAGCAATTGCGATGAGCGTGGATCCGGCATGGCAATGCCTACTCTGGTCTTTAGCGGGAGGGACGGGGAAGCCGTCGTGAGGATTTCACGGCAATAGTCATAGTAACACAACTTGTGAGTTCGTAGGGTTTGGACGACCTGTGAGTCGACTATTAGGATCGCTATGTGAGTAACAACACGATGTAGCCAGGTTCGGCCCCTCGATGTGAGGCAAAGACCTACTTTATGCCTTGCTCTTTGTTAATAATGTTCTCGATTACAATGGTTGCGCTTCCGCAAGTTGTGTCAAGATTTCTAACTTAGACTCCCCTTGGTCCTTCGAGTCCCTTATATACATGGTTACTCGCAGGGCCTTACACCACGTCAACTATGATTTCTACTAGGACTCATTGTCCAACTAAGGAAATTAATTATAACTTTCCTTTGAATGATTTGATTGTTTCAATCGTCACTCGGTACCTGTTTTACTTGTATACACGAATGAGTACGTGTTTGCAGCTAGCTTCTGCATGGCAAGGAGAGGAAGGCATCCGACAAAAAACGAAAACAAGCAGAAAACGACCGTGTTGGCTGTAGGTGTGACGCGGCAGCAGACAGCGAATCTGTTGGAAACAAGGACCGAGGAGGTGGAGCGCAGGCAGAGACCAGCAAGAGCAACATCATCGTCGGAGCTGATCGCATTTGGCCGCCGAACAAGGGTTGATTGATTCCCTAATGGCGGAATCATCGCATCGTCGGTGGTGGGGATGGATTGTAGTATTAGCGGAGCGGCGAATCACGGCGAGCCGGAAACCGCAGCGAACATCCAAAGGAATTTGTTCGGTGCCATGATGTTCGGTGCGCCGAGGCGTAGGGCCCGGTCGGCGCCGTGGGACGAGCGACACGAACAGTAATAGAGTAGTAACCAACAGGGGCGGGAGCGCGGAACTCGCACACTCCACGCAAACCGCCTAGCCATGTCGTCCATGCCCGTGTGTGTGTGGGACGGATGGACGGGTCGAGCGGCCGATTGGTCATTTCATTTCCTGGGAGTGAAACCAAGGCAAGGCGGCTGGACATATGGAGCAACGCCGCGCTTTGCCGATTTGTACCGCCCCCCGTGCGCGTCAGGTCACCTCTGCACTGCACCACTGTAGCTAGCGTTACCGTCAATGTCTCATGTGCACTACTAGTAACGTACGGGCCTTCCTTTTACTTTACCTGCACTTGTGGTCTATGTAACTACGCGCCGTTTCGGTTCAGAAATACCCGCACTGGATCCCATCCACCGGGCATCCGATTCTGACCAATCCGTCGTGTCACACTGTCCTCTGTCGTGCGGTTTTCCTTGGTCTAATGCCGCTCCTCCTCGCTCGAGTTTATCCTGTCCCGCCACCGCGGGGCACACACGATGCAACTTTTCGGAACACGTGAAATCCATCGGTCACCATTGCTTCGCGAGATACTACTACGTACAACAAGCAAGAAATTCAGATTGCTCGTGCTCTCTGATTCCGATCCAACGTGTCATACTACCATACCATGCCTCGTGCGACTTGTCCTACGGCCGAGTTTATCCTCTTCTCTAACGAGACATGAAACACTACGAATACCATGCAATTTATCCCTCCGTCCAAAATTAGATTAGATGCCGTAAAGTTATCAAAATATTTTTCGCGATCGATCAGAGCAGCCACCTTTGATGGATGATCGGCCATGCATGCACCAACAAATTAAGAGAAAATTGCAAACGTTGCCCGGTTCCGTCCCGTGCCAAACATCGAATTTTACTGCGGAAGTGAAGTGATGATCCGATTAATCATTTCGCCCATGCTACAGTAATTGCGTGATCCCGAGCGACCCCGGCCGCCGGATTCAATGAATCGACGGCTGTAGTAAAGCCACGTACGTAACTCCCCTGTTTACTCTGCCCAACGTGCGCGCGCCAGAAAATAAAGCTAGGCATCATCGATCCGAGGAAGACGAACAGCAAGCTAAGCTAAAGCTACCGATTTCAACGAGATCTTGTTCCATCCATATGTACTTTGCACATAGTACTAGTAACTTCCCACCACCGGACCAGACCATCGATCACCAGCTCGACCGACCGGTCATTCCACCACGACGAGGGTTCCGGCCATGCACTCCTCCTCGCGCCGGAACCGCGTCTGCTTCGCGATGAACGCCTCCACCGTGCGCCGGAACTCCTCCGCGTCCTCCGTCCCGGTCCACCCCGCCACGTCCCGCGCCGACGCCGACGACCGCCGCCGGCGCCCGTTGTCCGACTCCGAGCGCCGCATCACAGGCTGCTCCGGGGACGCCGCGCGCCGGATTGATCCGCGCGGGCTCATCTTCTCCGACCGGCTCCGCCTCGGCGCGCGCGCCTTGCTGACGATGCCGCGCGCCGCCACTGCCGCCGCCATCGCCGGCTTGACCTCCTCTTCGTACACCGTCGCCATCGGCATGTTCTGTGGGATCACCACGGGCGCCGCCTCGGCTGCCGCCGTCGCCGGCGCGTCGCTTTCCATCGTCGGCGTCGGCAACGTTGGCGCTGCTGCGAATGAACAAAAGGCTGCGGCGGCCGGCGCCTCGGGTGTCAGGGCAGCGGCGGCGTGGTGGCTGGTGGCGGAGGACACCGGCGACGGGTCTCGCTCGCGCTTGGACAGCGCCAGCAGGAGAAGCACGATGGCGTTGCCGAGGACGAACACGAAGCGCGGGCTGAAGAGGAGGTTCCCGGCGGCGCGCACCGCGGCGGCAGCGGCGGACGGCGCGCGGGAGGAGGACCAGGAGAGGAGCGCGACGACGGCGAGGAGCTCCCCGACCCGCAGCATCCGGCACAGGAGGCGTAGCCGCAGCGCTGCTCCGGTCGCGGCCATGGCGGACATGCGCTCGTGTGGGGCGGGCGTGCGGCGCGGCGAGACCACGTGCAGGCTCTGGTTCTTGGGGGTTTGGCTCTGCTTGCCTCGGGGTTTCGGAGGAGAGCGTGGGAGAGTGGGAGAGATAGCACTTGGCAGAGGCGAGGCGGGTGGGGGCTTTATATAGCCGATTTCCTGGTGTCCTTTTCCTTTTGTGTTCGATAGATATATATATGGATATTTGTCCTCCTTGTAATAATAATAGTGGGATTTGTGTAGTTGGAAATTGGTGGTGTATGGGCATGCTGTTTTTTTCTAGTTGCTACGAGCACTGGTGTTGGTTATGGAAATGCGCATCAAGGCTTTATAATTAATCAACAGAAATGGGGCGAGGTGTGACTGTTGGATGACAATGATCAATTGGTGGCGCTATCAGTACTCAAACAGAATATTAGAACCGCACAAGTAGTTTCATATTGCCAGCAGTAGTGGCAACCCAAGTCAAAAGGATTCGAAATTGGAAATGGTGTGCCAAAGTGTACACTAGGGAGATAATTAAAGTTTTTTTTTTTTTTTTTTTTGCTTCTCAGCAAGTAGTACATACGTAAAATTGTTCCACACGGACAACAACCGGGAGCAAACTTTAGATAGATTTCTCGTGTTTGTTGATAACTTTGGATAGATACCAAAATAGTTTTATATTGGAAGTAGTAGTAGTATATGAACTCAAAAGGATTCGAAATTGGAAATGATATTCCAAATATACATCAGGGAACTATTCAAATGTTCTCTTCTATCAATGGTGCATTCTCCATGAAGAACGACCTCGAGTAAGCTTTCACTTGATTTCTCCGGTTGGTCGATAACTTTCGTGTTTTATTTCATAGAACCAAAACGTGATCCGCAAACATTTCAGCGTATCCACGTACTCTTTTTGCATCTCTAGGTCGCAGGATACCAAAACATGGATTTTTTTTTTAATAAATAGTACTCCCTCCGTCCACTTTTAATCTATGTTCTACAAGTTTTAAGACAAATTAGCAAGTCATTTAATATTAATACTTAGATATATGAACAACCAATCCAAACTACATTAAAATTAATGGCATCCAATAGTTAGATAAATACTGCTTCGTTTTCTGTGTTGGTGTTGATTACCGAGGAGACAATTAATGTGAAAGATCCAAGATATAGATTAAAAGTGGATAAATTTTTGGCGTAGAATGTAGATTAAAAGTGGACGGAGGGAGTATATATTAATATCACGGTGATAACGATTCCAGATAGTCTTTGCAACAACGCAATGATCTAATAGCACGACGAATGCACACAACCAAGGAAGAAAAGGCTAAGAAAAGAAAAGTCCCGCAACAAAGTTTCAGTGGCGCAATAGTAGTGGCGCACCATGGTGCGCCACTGATTCCCAAAATGGTGCGCCACTGATGCCCATTTTCCTAGTAGTGAGTTCTTGCAGTAACAGCACAACCACAACCAAGACAACAACTGATTTCCAAATACTCAAAAAAGTGACGCCTCCAAAAGAGAACGGTGCATCAGCCCTATCGTCACCCGATCGTAGATCTTGAACTTTGTGTTGTTCACCGGCGGAGGCTTCCGGAATACACCACTCCAGCCACATCAGAAAGGACATGTATTAGGCGGATTCATCTTGGCGCAAGAGGAATCATAGGACCGTCACCTTTATGCGAGCACACAAGCATGCCCCTACGCCGTTGGCCAGTTTCCGGCGAACGACTCGAGGGGATCAGGTACACATGATAGTGATAGTAGAAAGACTGCATCGTACCATAGGCATGCGCAGGAGCACCACCGTCGTACATTCTGAGCCGTCTTCTCCGGCAATCACCACATGCCCGTCTCTCTCAGCCACATCCACACTTCCTTGCAGCGCGTCGACAGATGCCGCGCATGGGCGAGCACCGCCGTACCGCTGCCAGACCTCCACCTACGCTGCCAAGAAACCGAACTCCCTCCCCCCACCCCCGCATGACGGGAATCCGAAAGCGGCCGATGACGATGAGGGAAGATCAGGCGTCGGTCTCCTAGATCGGACCAAGGGTCCTTCGAAGCCACCCTCGTGCGGGACGACGCAGGAATCAATCTCTTCGGAATGGATGGAGAGAGAATACCGGGAGCTTTCCGAATGTGTCGTCCTTGTCTTGGCTGGAGGTTGCCGGAGATGAGAGATCAGTTGATGGCAGCGGCGGTCGAGAGCTAGTTCCGTCTTGGTCTCGGGTCGTTGATGGAGCTGCTGCTGGGAGCACACCATCGTCGGCATCTATGCCGTCGATTCTTCAGGCCGAATGGCGGCATCTCCCACCCTCTTTGCTGGTGAAAGGATACCAGCTCAAGGGCATATTCAACCTCCGTTCCAGGAGGCTTTGTCACTACGCGGTGGTTGGCTCCCGCTGTAGAGAACCAAGTGGCGTTGTCCCCGGCGTCTCTACGGTTGGCCATGGCATAGTCTTCGCTAGACGAGAGGAAGAAGGAGCTGGACCTGATTGCGTTCTCCGGTTCGCTTTTCAGGGCCTTGGGGAAAAAAACAAGGACCCCGATGTAATTTTAATTTTCTGTTGGGTCATCGTTTGTAACCTCTTGTCTGTGTGTTAATGAAGTTCTCGGCCCTTCGGGCCGCTTCCTGTTCAAAAAAAAAAAAAAAAACAGCACAATTCGAGTTACGTTTAATTACCATTTTGAAAACCACACATTTTAGCTCCTGTAGTACCGTACCTCTGTTGGTTCGTTTGAAAACTGACGAAGCAGATAACATAGTTTAAGGAGAGATATGAGCAGCAGTGTGCACGTACTGAGGTGCTGGGGATCACGAGG
Organism: Alopecurus myosuroides; assembly: GCA_028641055.1. NCBI lineage: Eukaryota > Viridiplantae > Streptophyta > Magnoliopsida > Poales > Poaceae > Alopecurus > Alopecurus myosuroides. The sequence goes on along the minus strand of CM054061.1, from coordinate 12,858,938 downwards.
CGGGTTTGGCTGCTCGGCGCCCCAGAGGAAAGCGTTGGCGCGACTCGGGTCGGGCCGGGCCACCGATGCGGACGGACCTCGATCAGTTCGGAAACTGTGTGGGACGGACGGACGGATCCATTTGGATGCACGTCACTGGACTGTACTCTGGACCGGACCGGACCGATGGTCTCTCTCGGTCTGTCTGGACGACCAGCTACTCCTACTCCCGTGGCTAGCTAGCTTTGTTGCCGTGGAGAAAACGACCCGAGTCTCATGGGACGCACCATCTCGTGGCCTTTTTTCTTCACTTTGCTGTTTTCTTTTTCTCCTCTCGTGTGTCCAATTTCAAGGCCCTGGCCATCTCGTCGTGGCAAGTGTTTTGCAGAGTGCCACTTGTCGACCGCGCATTGACCAGATAGTGCTAGTTAACACAGGTTAGCAGTATTTGTGAAAGAAGAACAATTATTGTTTACGGCGACCTTGTGTGACTTGTGTCGGGCGGACGGACATGGGCAGGCCCCGGTCGGAGGGCGTGGAAACGTACGCACCCACGTATGGCACTGTGCACGCCATACGCTGCCATGTTCATGCATGGTCTGCTGGGACGCCTCGGTTTGTCCCTGCCTACGGCTTTGCACCACAAAGGCAGTGCGTGCGTGCTCCCGGCGTCAAGCCCACCGGCGCTTCGCTTTGCTCTGTTTTTTCCCTCCTCGCTCGTGGTGAAATTTTACTTAAATAACCTTTTGACGTAGTAATTTCACAATCTGATCCCAAAAACAAAAATATTCGCAAAATATCTTTTTCATAACGCTCCGCCCATATGGCGTCCTGTGGCGTAAGTGTAACGCCTGGTCTTTTTTACCAGGCCCTGATAGCATGGGGCCCACCACTTGCCACCATAGCAACCCAGAGCGTTATGCCCTAACCGCATAACGCGCTGGACGGAGCCAACCCTACCCTCCCCCTCATTCCAAACTTCCCCGTATCTCCCCTTCTATTGTTCTTTAGTAAAAAAGGGCCCCCTCCCCCCGCCACTCATCCTCTCCATCAAATCACCCATCTATTGGTAAGATTGGAGGCCATTGCTAGAGATTTAGTTTTTATTAGAGTTCTAAACGTATGTCCAGGGCCGGTCCTGAGGGGGGCAGGAGGGGCGGCCGCCCCGGGCCCAAAAAATTTGGGAGCCCATCCCAGATATGTTTAATTACACTTAGGCCTAGTTATATGTATCCACAAAAGAAAAATTAATTAGTTTAAGTAGTCAGTTACAGCAAATGGGTATGAAGGCTTCCGCTTGTTTAAGGTGGATCACGAAAATATGTGATCAGTATGTGATGGAACCATTCGATTTGGTACATAATTTTGACATCTTGCTTAATTTTCCATCCTGCAATGGAGCCGTGTGCCTGCGCCAGGCATTTACTACTTAATTTTTTCATCCTCATTCTCTACTCTAGGTTTATGCCATAATTTGTCTCGTAATTGTCTTTTGTCGTTTCGCTTTGAAAAAACCTCTATCTGAAATTGTAAAATAAGAATAAGAGAACACAAACAGAAATTGGTAGACTCATAAAGAGGATTTATTTACACATTATGGAAGAGTAACACAAGCACTTTAACAAAACCAGACGAGTTGGCACTGGCTCTTGCATGTGAGCAAAGTAATGTTAATCTGGAAGATGGGATTCATATGGAAGACAATATAGAGATCGAAAAGATAATAATAATGTGAGTGATCATAAAGGCGCAGTTAATTCATCTCCTACATAACCTCCTAGTTTTGGTGAGGGGCCAGAACTTCTCCATTGTAATGAAACTATGCATTCATGAGTGCGTGATTTCCTTTTCTGAAATGTTTTTGGTTGAAAATTGTGTCTCATTTTATCATTTAATTTCTACTTTGCGGACATATATATGCCCAATTGTACTTAGGGGCCCAAAATTTAGTCTCGCCCTGGGCCCCCGAAATCTCAGGACCGGCCCTGCGTATGTCCCCACTTTTCTCCTCCTTTTGTTGGTTGAAATACTCACATTTGATACTCACGTTGGTCAAACATATGCCGCCACTTTTCCAAAATTAAATCTCCAATACTAGTACTACAATTGAAAGATAAACAACCCACAAACCCAAACATGAAGTAGGGTTTGCACTAAATTAGGGTTTCAATAATAGAACTATTATTTCCAAAATTAAATCTACAATACTACTACTACAACTGAAAGATAAACAATCCACAAACGCCCAACATAAACTAGGGTTTGTAATTTGGCAAAAATAGGCAAGATAACCTAGAAGCCCACTAATCCACTACTAGCAATCTAAGTATCTAAGAAACTAGATAAGCTAAGGATCGATAATACCTAGAGAATCAAATGGGAGAATTTCAAACAATAAAAAGATGGGAAAGAGAGGACATACCTTAAAAACTTTAAGGGGAACCAAGTTCTAGAAATAGGGCTCCGATTTGCGAAGTTTGTGAGTGGTTGGAGATGGAAGAGAGAGAGAGAGAGAGAGAGAGAGAGAGAGAGAGAGAGAGTAGTTTGTGAGTGATTGGAGATGGAATAGAGGGAGAGGGAGAAGGAGAGGGAGAGAGAGAGGGAGGGAGGGAGGGAGGCAGAGAGAGAGAGAGAGAGAGGGGGGAGGCGACAGCGTTGCCGACGTTCTTCAAAGAAACATGAGAGAAAGAGTGAGAGTTTTGAAATTGAGAGAGGCGCGGGGCGACCGATTTCACTTATTTATTGTTATAACGCCCCATGTCCAGTGCGTTATTCGGCCAGGGCATAACGTTCAGTCCATGGCGTTATGGTGGCAAGTGGTTCACCACTACACTTACATGGCTTTATCAATAACACCGTTGTCCAGACGTTACACAATAGGGTATAACGCCATATATAGGCGGACGTTATGGAAAAAGTTTACTTTGCGAGTTTTTCTTTTCCGAGATCCGATTGTGAAAATTGCTACGCCAAAAGGTTAGTGAAATTGGTGTGTCAAAAGGTTATGTAAGTAATGTTTGTTCAACTTTGAAGCCCCGGTGGCAATGAGTGCCACTTTTCGAGCATACATTGGCTTAGGACATCTCTAGCGGGGCTGCTCATTTGGCCCGGAAAGACCGGATTTGAGCAGTCTGGGCCGAAACCAGGCCCCAGCGGGGCTGCTCAAACGGACCGCGGTCCGTTTTTTTGTCCCCGGATGCTCAAATCCTGACCAAATTTGGTCCAGTTTTGAGCAGCCTTCGGACAGCTTGGGACAACAATATGTGTCCTGAAACCCCACCGTGGCCCACACCAAAAGTGAGAAACATTTTCCCTTTCCTCTCCCACCCTCATCCACTCCGCTGCCCTAGCCATGGCCGACGTAGCAGCTGCCGCCGCCGCCACCGCCACCGCCACCGCTAGCGCCACCGCCAGCGCCACCGCCACCTACACCTCCGTGACCACGGACCAACAGGTCCCGGCCCGAACCATGGCCTCCCTCCCCCGCAGAAGCCGAAGACGAAGAAGCCGAAGGACCCGGCCGAGCAGGCGCGGACGGCGGAGCAGTCGGCGAAGATAGCGGACCGGAGGAGGAGGGCGAAGGAGGCACCGCCACCACAGAAGGAGGACGAGCAGAAGAGGCTCGCCCCAGATGGCGGCGCAGGCCGCCATAATCATGCTGGGCCTGCAGCCGACGCCCACCATGAACGCGTCCCCGGCGCAGGCATGCAGCTCGAATGCCTCTGCAGCCCGGCCGAGGAGCACCCTCCTGAACGCGCGGCCAATGACGGGATCGCCCGCGCTAGCATACGGCTTCCTGCCAGGCCGTGACCCGACGCCGCCGCCCTTCTTCTCGGTGGACATGGAGGACTCCTCACCGGTCGGAACCAGGGTCTCCATCGACCTGAGCACGGCTCCCGTGTCCGGCATGTCGACTGCCCCGTCGAGCATAGCAGCCCACCGCCCCCCGCCGACCGTTCGTCCGGTGCCCCGCAACCTGTTCGACGAAATGCAGGACATGGAGACACAGCCCACGGAGATGACGAGGGAGGAGGTCGAGGGGTACATGTCGAACATGATCAACGAGGACGGCCAGGCGAGCTACCTCCACCCTGGGGACGAGCTGTTCGAAGAGGCCGAGGAGGAGGCCCACATCGACGACCTGCCCCACATCGACGACATGCCCATGTTCATGGACGAGTTGACCCAGCAGGCCAAGGCCGCCAAGAGGAACGTCAAGCGGGGCGTTGGGTTCACGGAGGCGGAGAACGAGTGCCTCGTGGACACATGGATTGAGGGGGGCAGAACACCATTGTCGGGGCCGAGATGAAGGGCAACGCCTATTGGAGGAGGATGCACCGGAACTACCAAGAGCGGGCCGTCCTGCCACCGTACTCCATGGTCACCACAAGGAGCGAGCTCTCCATCCAAAAGAGGTTCGGCCTCATCTCGTCCGAGTGCAGCAAGTTCACCGGGTCCTTCGAGCACGCCGTGGCCCGGCCCCAAAGTGGCGCCACCCTCGGCGACTTGGTGAGTGGCCGCACGTCCCTGTATTTCATGTGCATTGCCCGCGTTCTCGTGTCCAATTGTTGTTTGTGTAGGCCTTCCAAGCGTTGACATTGTACAAGGCCGAGCATGGGGGCAAGTCCTTCAACTTCGCCCATTGCTACAAGAAGCTGAAGAACAACCAAAAGTGGAAGGAGCTCCACAACGCCATCAAGAAAGGCGCGGCCATGCCGGGCGGGGTGCCGCCAATGGCCACGGGCCAGGCGGCCGATGGCGCGACAACTGAACGGCCAAGGGGCCGGAGCAACTCCAAGCTGGACCTGAAGCGCGACGCCACGACCATTGCTTTGCAAGAGACCCTTCAAGGGTTCATCTCGCAGAAGGACAAGACCAGCGACAAGAAGGACGAGAGGGAGGAGAAGAAGCATTGGGAGCGCGAGGAGATCACGAAGAATTACTTCATCGTGCAAACGAAGAAGCTCGAGATCGAGGAGGAGAACGCCAGGACCAGGGCTATGGAGGCCGAGAACAAGAGGAAGGAGGTCGAGATCGCTCTGGCCGCCCAGGAGGCGCAGATCATGGCCATGGACCTGAGCTGCCTGACCTCGAGGAAGAAGGCCTATTTCGAGAAGAAGCAGCAGCGGTACGTGCAGGGCGAGGAGTGATCGTGCCACGCCCCGATCGTGCCCGGCGCCGGCCTGACCACGCGGCCGGCGTCGCTTTTGTACATTCTGAACCCGGGCTGGCATGGCCTCACCTGGCCGCCTGAACCTTGCCCGAACCGTGGCCGGCATGGCCTTAGTAAACGATATTCATTTGTTATTATCTAGGGCATTTTGGTATTTTTTTCCGAATCGTGGCCAGCAAATGAGCAGCCCCGCTGGGTGCAGGGTCCAAATCCGCGCGGACATGGACCCGAACGGCTGCTCAAATGGGCAAAATGCGGACCAAATTGGTCCACAAATGAGCAGCCCCGTTGAAGATGTCCTTAGTAACCGAAGTTTTGGTGCGAAAGAAACAAAAATGACATAAGAGTTAAAAAAAAACTTTGGCACTGACAGCATGTCCTTGTGTCGGACGTGCGAGGGCAGGCCCGGTGGGAGGACGAAGGCAGCGTCAACACGCACGCATGGCAGACTGTGAAGGGAGGCCATATCTTGCCATGCTCATGTATGCCTTTCTGGCAGGGGTGGTGTTGTCCCTGGCTAGGGCCATGCACGAGCGAGGAAACAGGAAAGTGCTCAACAAATAGAAAATAAAAGGCTCGTGTGGTGTGGGGGCGTGGTGGCGTTGTCTGTAGCGGCAGTGCGCCGAGGCTCGCCAGCGATCGATGTCTCGTGTTCGTCCACCGCACGTGGATTGTGGTCTCGTGGCAACTCAACCCTGCCATTTGCGTGACCTGCAATGTCTGCTCCACGTCCACGGGTTTTCAGGCGACCGGGGCGCCTCGGCCAGCCGGACAGCCCAGATTCCCCAACATTGCCTGCGCGCGCGTGTGCGTGTCCGGTGTCCCTGCTCTGCCCCCCTGTTCTGTGTCACGGCTTGCCGTTTGTCCGTAACCAGCTCCGTGATACTCTGCTGATCGAGTCGCCGATACGATAAGCCAGCGCGCTCTCCGGCGCACACGTGCTCGGCTAGCGACTCATGTGCGCATGGCCGCTCGTCCGTCGCTTCCATCTTTCTTCCCCCAGCCTTTTGCACGAGCTGGTGCGCGCGATTGAGTACCCAAGGTTGGTTGGTGTGGTGCAGTGGACGTTGGTTGGTTCCCTCCGCGCGCAGAGCGCGCCGCGCGGCGAGGAGATGGATGGATCGGTCGACGGCCGGGAAGGGACGGGACGACCGCGCAGAGACGGTGCAGCCGCGCACACGTGTGTGCTGGCGTCTCTTCGGAGGAGCGGCCGATGAGACGGCTCGACACCACAGTGAACGATCGGTCGATCTGCCCGGACGATTTCCTCGTCCCGGCTAGCTAGGGCTAGAGCGCGAACGTGTAGGCACGAGCGGCGGTCGATCGATCGACCATGCATCCCCTGACAATCAACAAGTTAAGCAACTCTTCACGCAGTGACCGGGCAACCGATGCGTGCCACCATCCGAACTGGTGCAAGATCGCATCCATGTACGTACGTGCGTCGTAGCTAGCTAGAGTGCCAACGTGTAGGCGAGGGCGGCTCCCCCGACGGCAACCCATCTATAGCTTGGGTAGGCTGCCACTAAACTAAACCGGAGTGAAATCCCATCTACCCGTCACCACGTAAGCACACCCTCGATCGATGTAACACTCAACAAACAAACAATCACCTGATGGAACACCCACGCACATGCCTCCCCTCCTTAGCTCCGGTATAGACTCTGCCACTAGACCGAACCGGAGCTAGCGAAACCACGTATACCGACCATCGCTCGCGCATCGCGTCGAAAACACTGATCAGCAAGCAATCACCTCATCGACCGATCCTTCTCGCCACACGCGCACATGCACCTCATTTTACCTCCGCGCACACGAAACAGAAACTCGTCCGCCCTTTTCTTTTTTTCCTTTCAGTGCAACAACAACAACAAAAAGCACACGGAACGGAAGGATCGAACAATTTTTTTGATCGATTGTGCCTAAAGGCTACGAAAAAGAAGGGGCTAATTAAGCGGCCGGAAGGCGTAGGGGGACTGTTAATTATGCGCCGGGTCGTCTTCGTCTACCGCTCACCCATGTGCCCGTTTGCGATAATGCCACTTGATTATTGTCATCGGATGCAAAGCGAGCGGTAGTTTATTAATAACCCCTATGGCGCCACACACACGCCCACTACTCTACATTGTTTAACGCACTCTACTCCGTGTGTTAACAAAAAGAGGTGGCCGATTTGGTGGTGTGGGGGACATGGTGGCACGGTGGCGCCGCTTCGCCGCTCGTCGCAGCCGGCCACCCGGGTAAGTTTAACTTTGCTGTCCATGAATGATAGATTAGCATAATTGATTAAACTTTGTGTGCGATCCATGGGACCGTACCTGGTGACTGGCTAGCCATCTTTCGTCAAGGCACCCTTTCGTGCTCGCGCGCGTGGACTTGACCTGTGCTGGGCCGCTGCAGAAGCTCCTGCTCGATCGGCACTGCTGGTCTTGTGCTACAGCATGAGGTGGCTGGCTCTGAATTTCTAAAGAAGGTGGCGGCCAAGATTGACTATTAATTCTCATCGTGGTGCAAGTCACGAGGCGAGACGTACTACGTGTAGACTGTAGAGCAGCTAGCTAGCCGAGCACAATGCTCCAATCGAGTTTCAGATTCTTAGGGGGTATGTTGTTTTCGTGTGCGTTTCATGGACGACTAAGCTCAACTTTGCGCAAAGATAGCGAGAGTTTTGCCTTTCACATTTTGATAGGAGTAAGAGCACCTTTGAGTGGTCTAAAATAAGAACTTTTCAGCTGGTACGATCGATCTGCTACTGCGTCTAATAGTGAAACAGAACTGATTAGAGAAGAAAAAAAATAGGACAAAGATAACAAAAACCTGAACGCGCCAGGTAGGGGTCGAACCTACGACCTTCCGCTTAGGAAACGGACGCTCTATCCACTGAGCTACAGGCGCTTTTACGACGGTAATTAAAAACATAATTGTTTACGTACATACCTTCGTACATTTACAATGGATGGACCTTACTGAATTCTGTCCGTGCAAGGAGCAGCAAATGGAATAAAAACCACACGGAGAATTCCGCATTATTAATATTCCATCCATCAACCTTTAAGCACAGCGCCAGCTGATTCCCTCTAGCTGCAGCCTGCAGGCTAGCTACGTGCCCCAGTAAATCGAATTGTCTCATTATCTGCCTGCCTGCCTAGCAAATTCAACCACGAAGGAACGAAACCGTGTTAAGAAACGGATATGTGCCTTCCCAGGCAGGCATGCGGGCGAATAGAATCGGATGCCTCACTAATTCTCCATTATTTGTCCCGCTTTACTGAGCCCCACTTGCCCTCCATTAAAGCACCTTTCTAAATACCCCATCTTATCACCATAATTCTTCCGAAAATTCCTTCCTGTTCATGCATATTGTATCGTGCGCCTTGTCGTTGCCTACACGGAAATTCTTCGTCTCGGATTCGCGATTCCGAGATGGTGCTATCGTGTTTGCATTCTCTGACCCACACATTTTTCGGCAAGCGAGAGCGTTACCGGTGACTAACTAAGGCCATGTTTGCAACAAATGAAATGCTTATGACCATATGCGATACCGACATGCTTAACTTTTTCTTCGGAAAAAAAAATGAAACGGACCGATTCATGTAAAAGTATCACGAGTCGACCATATCTACCGCAGACAGTTCAAGGATCTAGCAGTAATTTAGATGGAGAGAGAGACAAGGTTGGCACCTGGTTTATTCGATCTGCCTTTTACTTTAGAAGAGGAGATCACCCTGGCCTCAACACGTCGGTAGTACGGCCCTTTCACTAGCAGTGTAGCCCAGGACAGTGATCTACCACTTGTACTGCCAGTACAAGGCATCCAAAGGCAATTTTTCTCTAGAAGGTTAGGAAGGGGCCAGGATCGAGGAGAGCTACCAGTAAAATACCCTTTGCTTTTAGTCCTCACCATCCCTATTGATTAGTGGTTTTCTTACTGCAACTAGTAGTGCATCTTGGAGGAGCTGATCCATCACTCCTAACCCCCATCATTGCCGAGATTAGAGTGATGATCATGATGGGTTTAATTTCGTCTCTTTTTAGACATGTTCATGGCAATCTTTTCCAAGGGTACGTAGGGCCCTGCCGGGTTTGGTGCCTCGAAGTCACAACCGGATCGATAAAGCTACGGCGACGACGGCAACGGCAAATGGCCCGCCCGCCGGCCAAATGGAGAAAATGGGCGGCATCATGACGGAGTTGGTTAAAGCCTAAGCTCCATCGCTAAAACAGCATCATTGCTTCAACCTCCTCACTGTCAGTGGCTGGTGATTATCTATTTCTTTGCGTTAGTATAATGTATAATGCAGCGTAGTGTGTGTTGAGATCCTACCTTTGCTATGCTAGGTGCTGTTCGTGCACATGGTTAAATGGCTAGAATGTTGGCGTGTCTAGGTCATGGGCCTCTCCTGGTTCCTCCGGCAGGCTGAAAAGAGAGACCGGTCATCAGATCTGAGATGAGACTTGTGCTACTGCACCTTGAATTGGAGTTCCAGATTTTGCATTCGGTTCCGTTCGATTATTTAGCAATCATTGGTGCACACTTGGACGCATGTTAAGGCTCTCAAAGCATCTGGGCGGAGAAACAAGGGAGATAGTTTTGACATTTGCAAATTGTTCCTAAAGGCGGTAAATATTCCGCGGATGTGCAAAAATGTCAAAGTGTGTACTTAGACTTGATTCACAACTGATTACATGGAGGCTGTTGTCAACAATGAAGATATACTATGAGTAGTTGGTACACAACTAAGCTAACATGGTCCCCGCGCAAGAAAAAAAATCCCTAGGCTAACATGGTGTTAAAAACTTAAAATTGACATAACCAATCTTTACAAGAATCATCACCAAAGCTACCAATATATTGGTCAAGAATCAAGATATTAGCCTACAGGGCCGGCTTTGGCCCAGGGGCGAGAGGTGCGACGGCCCGGGCCCCAGCCTAGAAAGGGGCCCATAATATGTATATTTTACAGAGTAGAGAAAAAAATCTTAGAAATGACTCAAATATTGGGCCTATCGGTGAAGTTCGCACCGGGGCCTTTGAAATTATAGAGCCGGCCCTGCTAGCCTATAAGCATGGTACAACTTTGGTGCCCTTACTGGTAGTGTGGCCGGGAAGAATGTCGGATTTCTCTACCTTGGTCCGACCCTTTCAGAAGAACACGTGCATCTTGACAAACAACAAAAGCATCACAAACAACAAAAGCAGCGAGCCGCCCGTCACATTCATGTCTGCTCCCTTGCTCCAAGCCATCGTGCTACACTGCAAAACCATCAGTGATAGATCAATGAATGAACTTCTTCTATGCAAACCTGACGCAGATATCCAGTTGACACAGTTTACCGTCAGAGATATAAAACCGCCTTCTATGATCTGATTCTATTGACGTTCATTGCCCCAGTCTGATAAAACAGTTATTTGCTGGGGCTAGACTAACGAGCTGCTCAGCTCGTTAAGCCTCGTGATCTTTAAGGCTCGGATCGTTAAGCTCATTAAGCATTACGAGCTAAATGTAAAAATTGACTCGTATCGTTATATATTCGCGGGTGCTCCCGAGCAGCTCGTTCAGAAAAATGCATCAGGAGACACGAGTATATCACGTGTGTACAATTACAAACATACATAGATGCCACCAGCAGGGTTCGAGAAATCTTAAGATGGGAAGATGAGGAAGATGTGAATGTGGAAAATAGCCTATCCTAAGGGCCAGGAGCTTCCGAAGTCACTATATTAATGATGAACAGAATCGCGATACTACTGAGTTTAACGAGTAGCTCATGAAACTCGCAAGCACGATCATTTAACTCGTTTTGGTTAACGAGCAAAAGGTACTGGTCAGCTTGGTTCGTTAAGGGATCATGCGATGGGGGGTATGGGTTTTGCGGAGGTGGGCAATTTTGCCACTTCGCACACCGGAGAAACTCCGGCACCGCACGGGCGTATCCCGGCGGTTGGTAGCCGTTTCTGGGCTCTTTCCTCCGCCGACGAGGATGAGATGGGTGTGGGTTCGCTGGAGGCCACTGTAGAGAAGTCATTCTCGTCGTAATGCGTCACTCCTACGCCCATGTCCGACAGTGATCTACCCATTTAGACGACCGGGAAGGCGGCGAAGAGGGAGGCGAAGGTCAAGGCTCATCGTGCGGCTGCTTTGCAGGTACGTGCTTGGTCGCCTCTCCGTGGTCCTACGCAGGTATCAAGATCTTCGGTTTCGCCGGTCAAGTTGCCTGTGATGCCGCCAACGACAACTTTCGATGATGGACAAGATGAGGGAGGATGGACTCTGGTTCAGCGTCGGAGACATGCAACGAGGGGAGCGCCAGCGTGCCGATCTCCTTCTACGTTCTCAAAGGTGAAAAATATTTCAAATTCGAAACGGGTCATTGGATCCCGATCTCCGATTTGGAAGGAACGTAATTACTGGCCATTGGGCTATCATCTACGTCCTTCGGACTCTACTCGGTCTAATATTACTGCTGGCCTATACATATCTAGGGACTGTTTGGGCCACAAAAATGTTCCAACCCACATATCCTCCTCTATTTCCTGGGTCGGGGCTTTATATGAGATCTGCTAGAGATACTCTAATACCAATCCAGTTAGCCTACAAATACATCGTTGCCACATTAATAGTCCACACATTTTACACATCTATCAATCAATAGACGTATAAGAGAAATCCAAGCCCCCCCCTAAATAGGAACTATTTTGGTCTTATTTTGGTCAGTATATAGTGGTCCAAGGACCAAAGCTGGGTCGGACCACCGATTTGGGATCAAATCATCCCAACCCCGCCCCCCACCCTCCCACCAAATTCGGTGCCTCCATTTTGTTTCTCTTATTTCTCTCATCTCTACTTGATAGCAAATAAAATAAGCAAACATATATACATAGCAAGGTTTCAAAAGATGTGAAACATTTAAATTACAAATAGTTCAACATACAAATTTTTCGAAATTGCAACATGCACACAAAGAGGAACACGAAGATCAAGTGCCCTATTCTCAAATCTCCCTTTTCCTATTGATCATCCAAGCCTTTTTTCGAGTCCATGGAGCTCAAATCAGCCAACGTGATCATCTTCTCCTCGGCCATGATAGCAAGCTTGTGCCGGTTCTCCTCGGCCTTCATAGCGAACTTCATGCGGTTGTCCTCGGTCACGAAATCAACATGAATCTCAAGTTTCTTTGCTTCAGTCGTGGCTTCATCCACATCTAGCTTCATGTTTTGTACATCAAGTTAGGTCTTCAATGCCTCGGACTTGTCCTTCCGATTGCGCTCCTCCTTCTCGTCACTTGCTTTCTCCTTCTCGGCGAGCATCCCCTTGAGTGTTTGTTCCAACACTAGCGCTGAGGCCTCCCACTTTGCTTCAAGCTTGCTCGCTTTGTGCTCCTTCGGCCTCGTGGCGCTTGTACCCCCCCTCATCGTCGGGCACTCCCTGCCCCCCAATTGTCCGGCTTGGGCTCCTTCTTCAAGGAGTTTTAGAGGCTTTTCCACTTGGGACAATACTTGATATCTTCCCAACAATAGATCAAGGTGAACATTGTGACATGGAAAGCGTTGAGTGGAGGCCTAGTCGCGGACGCAACCGAGCTCGAGGACGCCACTGGCATGTATGGACGGAGGGATGTGGTGGGCAGGATGATACCATACATCTCCCCTTCATCATGATGACGCCCATGGCTCCTGTGGTTAGGGCATCGGCGTTGACGCTGACGCCTTCCTTTTCCGCACACACCGACCTTTTCGCTTGTTTGACTCCAGCTTGGGTAACGGCAGTGGCGTGGGGGTTGGCTTGGGCATCACGGATGTGGCGCTATCCATCTTCGTCATCATTGGCTAGCGGTTGCTGGCGGCTGCCCTAGTAGAGGTGGCAAAGGTTGTGAGCGGAATGGGTAGTGCAAGGGCTTGGGAAGTATGGTACCATGTGTCTGACGGACGGGCCAGGAAGGGGAAAATGTTGTTCGCGGATCACCCCAAACATGGACTAAACTTGGGCCATATTTGGGGAAAACTCGGCCTATCACCCCCCCACACCCTCGGTCAGTTTGGGGGCGGCGTTGGGGTGGTTTTTTACCCAAAAATTTTCTACGAGGACCAAATAGGGGGATAGTTGGGTTTTCCCTAATGCTTTTACGCTACCTACTCAACTTATTTTATTTTTTCATTTTTGAGAAATTTCAGCATTTTATTGATAAGTGAACATCAATGTATAGTTTGTTCCTCATGCAATCCCGTACAGAATATGTAAAACGAAACTAGACAAAAGTTCATTTAGACTAGCTAAAATGTGTGTTGAAGGATTAAGGAAATTACTAATATGACAAAATGTCATGGAAGACATGGAGGTAGCAAGCGTCTTGATGTCTTCTAGGACGACACCCACCAAAAAACGGTGCAGAGGCCAAGATGACAATGTTCATTCCTTCATCACGCTGTATAGTTAGAGCATGCATAATGCTTCAGCAATCTCAGCGTCGTAACCTCGTCAAGTAGCCGATGTGATTCTAGATCACGGCACCTACTGCCACCCGACATGAAGAAGTGAGCATAGCTACATGCCTACATCAGTATTAATATAAACCGCACCTTTACTCGGCGGAGACAAGCCGAGTGTTTATGAGGTCTCACGACTATGCTTAGCACGTTCTTGAAGAGGTGTAGCAAAATCATCTCAATATAAGGTTTGTTCTGTTCAGCTAGGAAGACATGGTGTATCACTTTTTCCTAGTTTTGCACTACACTACCTCAGCCACCGCCCCCCTTAAAGGATGGCGCTACAGTAAACTGCCAAGATCCAAAGAAAGCCAATAGATCTGGCAAGACCTACCCTCACTGGCCCTTCCTGGAGCCAAAAATGTTGACGAGGTAGGGAGGGGTCGGAGAGACCTTATTCCAATAAGAAATCATCACCACCAACATCTCGATGCCTCTACGAGACTCAAGCTAAACTCTAACTTTAGTGACCTTCATATAGCTCCAAGCATAGGTCAGAGATCCACACCCCTTCCTGCCACCAAAAAAACAAAAGAGATGGGACCTGTTGATTCAGGGTCGTGAAGGACAAAGATGTGGTTGATGGTGGTGGTGGTAGCTCGGGTTGTCTCGACCAAACTTGACTCAAATAGAAAACACACGTCTGTATAATGGACTAGCACAATGTTCGTGCTTCGTCTTTGACATGAACCAACCCATAATATAACTAATTAAACCAAACATCAAACAAACGATTAAGACACTACATATTTTTTTTAAGGATATTTAATTGTTGAGTGAGTTTGTTTGATTTGGCGAAATGTTTGGTGGTCGTATGAGATGTAAATGACAAGATGATATATCTGCAAATGCGCAAGGGAAAGGTGGGTGTCTTTTCGTAAAATTTCCATAGATTGTTTCACGTTAGATATAAATTGAATAATCGTGGATGAAATATGATAGGCACACCATCATCACCAACTCTGCTTTTTATATGAGTAGAGAATATGACCCTGGATGAGAATATCAGAGCATAAAAGGAAGCTCATACACAAATTCGAGCGAGTCAAATACTTATGTTTCATTCATTTAACTTTTCTATTTCCTCATTAATGTCTAATATCTAAAATACCACACAAGAACCGTTTTACAAGAGATCGGCAAGTAAGTATGAAGATAACTTAATAAGCGCGCCAACTCTCACCATGTAATATCGACTCATCAAAATACATGTTACGATAGTAGTTCTTTCGGTACCTCTCCTCGTGGCAAACTTCAAGATGGTTAACCACCATCTGGCTTTTAAAGAAGAGGAAAGAGGTGCCTCTTGCAGCCGTGTTGTCGAGGCATAGGAGCTCCTTCTGCTTACTAACCCATTCTTCACTCGGAGTTTTGCCAAAACCTTCCTTAGAGCCGTCGTCCATGCAGTGGAACTCCATGATCTTGAGGACCTCACTACTCCCATGAAGGAACTTAACCATCTCTCTCTGCCACTTATGTCCCCGATAGACTTGGAACACCACCTTCTCTAGGATGCAAGGGACAAAGTTGTGCACCTCCCACGATCCGGACATATCGTCTCGAGCACCGGACCAACTGCTTGACTGCAACAGGAATTTCAATCATTATATATAAGTACTTGATGCGAGTTTGGGTCAGGGTCGGTCGATATAAAATTTGGCCTCATAAAAAATACTTTTTTAGAAACAATAGTATGATCTTATATTATTTCTTAGCTGGTATCCTTAACCACATAAAATAGTTAAATGTTAGTTGAAACATTTTTTTATATAGTTGTAACTCATATGTTTAAAAACATATTTGCAATGTGCTGGCTTTAAACTATTTTTATCATAATTTTTCGTCATTTATTTTTCAAATTTTATAAAAACATGTACCGTATTTATAAATATGGTAGAGATATGCTAAAAAAGTATCTTAGAAGAAGATTCTATTGTAAGATTAGCTAAACCAATTTACATAAAACTCCAGAGTATATAGGCGTGATTTTTTACCCTAATTTATGTCTTCGAATAAGTTTTACATGCTACTGTGGGCACAATAATGAGAAGACAATTTGTGCATGATGCAGATTTCATTTTTGAATAACATCGGTAATAGATAAACAAATAAAATAAATCAATTCTAATGATTACACATAAATATGATTTTATTATTTGATATGGTACGTCAGGTACTATTTTCTCTACACAAGCACTCATGAATATTCCGTAAATATAAACTTGTGCACATAATAATTAAACAAATCGAGTAGACTTATATTTCAGTTTGTAGTACAAAATTGTTGGACTTTCGTCGAAACGCGACTATCAAGCTAACCAAATTCGATGTAGTTGATAAGACCGATTTGTTCATATGTAGGGGATAATCTGGCATGTCGGTAGTTGAAGCTCTTCATCAACTCGCATGATAATTTAAACAGCTAACACGAGTGTAGCGTCCCTTTTGTGCTATCCAATATGTCGCACACGAGGCTAAAAAGTTAAACAATTTAAACGAGTACAATTGTCTTAATGGAGTATAAGAGTGAAGGAAATGAGTGCATGTTTGTTTTCAAGGAGTATATTAGTGAAATAAATGAGTGAATATTTGTTTTCTCGTATTATACTAGAATCTGGATGACTGATACTTGGGGATATCTTTTGCTAAAAATGGATGAGGGGTAGCACTTCCTATAAGAGAGATAAAAGTTAACTTATTACTCACACACATGCATTCATGTTTATCTAGAATTCATTCGGATGACAGTATGGTCAAGATGTTACAAATAATGATGCAATCTCATGTAATCTTTTCTGCTCATTGAAATAATGTGTCGAATGAGTCGATAAGGAGATGTCTTAAAGTTTGATATTTATTACGATTTTCCTCCCTTTGAAGATTCAACTATTGCTTGTTTTATTTGATCCTACTAGCCGAACATAGCTAATTTAATACTCCATTTCATCATATGCACTCATATCTATTTATATTATTTTTTAGGGTACCATATCTATCTATATGCTACACGTGATCGTGCCCCTGATGGTTTGGGTAGAGATGCATGGTTGACCTATATGGACTAACGTGGCGCAGATAGATATAAACAGTAATTACCTTTATGTAGAGCGTCTCCAGGCAAGGGAACAGCTTGAGCAGTTGCATAATCCAGACGATGTACCCCTCCTTGAGGTACCCCTGCTGATCGCAGCTCAGGTCGACGGCTAATGTCTTCATGCTTGGCATAAGGCTCTTAACATGTATTATTTTTTCCTGGATATGCATTATTTAAATGGTTGCTAAGTACTTGCACTGAAGTCGATCGATTGGTCGATTAACAAGCTAGCTTACATACCGTGAAGCTGGTGTCTCCGATCTCCATGTTGTTGGACATGCCAATATAGCCTAAGAAGTCCAGCTTTGGCGCGTGCACTATCTTGATGATATGCACTCTTCTTTGTTGCATGTACCTGTCGAGAACCCGTTCCAGGTTGGGACAGTCATGGATATAAAGTTCCTTGAATTCGCCGCCGCCGCTGCTGTTCAGGACCTTGATGCTCGGAGACCGTAGATGGAGGCTGTTGATATTGCTATCGATGGTCAGGTGCTCCAGTGCCACGCACTGCGAGAGCAGGGAGTTGAGCGAGTCATCCGAGATCATGACGCTGGACAGATTGATTTCGGTAAGACTAGCGAGGGACGCGGCGGCGGCCGGGGCGGCGTCAGGGAAGGTGCCGTTGGTAAGGTGGAGGCGTTTCAGGGTGGAGCAGGCGAAGATGGATTCCGGGATCTCGTCCAAGCACCTGAAGTAGAGGGAGAGATCTTGGATCCCGCGGGTCGCAAGATCTCGGAGCCAGCCGTCGACGGCGCACTTGTCTCCGGGGCGGACATACAGCTCTCCCATCATGAAGGAGCGTATGGGCTCCGTGGGGTGGTTGGCGAGGATGGTGGTGACGGCCTTGACGATGTCCAGCCTGCCGCTGCAAGTGAAGGCTCTGAAGTCGAGGAGGGTGGACGGGAATAGGTGGCGCCATCGAGAGGCGAGGATTGAGCACCTTGCCGCTTTGTCGATTGGGAGGCTGGAGAGGATGGTCACCAGGAGGCTGTCCGGGAGGTTGCTGATGCGGTCGCGTGCGAGACCGGCGGTGGTCGCCATTGCACTGCGACGCCCAGCGGAGGTGTTAGATAGACAAGGGAATTTGGGGTTTTGGGAAGTGGTTCACATCCAGAGGTTTAGTCCCGGACAGCATCGGTTGACTAATTAAGGCCTCTCCGGCCACGACTCCTTTTTATTGGATGATCCATGTATTGGTCGATGAGCCGTCGTTGCCTGCCGAAATACTACAGGCCCATCAAAACGTACTTGCAGCAAACGGATCGAAGAATAGGAAGACAAGGAGTATCTTACTACACGCAAAAAAGGATAGGAGTATCTGGTATTCACAAAGAAAAACATGTTTTTTTTTTTTAGAAATGGGGAAGTAACCCTGGTTTCTGCATCGATTGTTGCACACTGTAACAGCCTAATTTTTGGAATACAGGAAAAACTTATTTTCTATAACCCAAAAATCAGGGCCAACAAAAACTTTTTAATATGATTGACTTATGCTTGTGTTTTCCTTTATATTTGCTTGTTGTTTATGTTTGTGTTTGAGTTTGTTAACAACTGACATTAAAACCAATGATCATATCTTTCTTAAAACACAACCCTTGTGATCAAGTCATGAAAAGAAATCTTATCATCTTCATCCATCACCCTCTTTTGGCAAAAACCTTTATGAAAATGTTTTGATTTTAGAAGCAACCCAAAAGCCAAATTTTGAGAAAAACAAAAGGTATTTTCCAAAACTATATGAAAAGTATTTTGGACGTAATCCTCTCCTATACCTGTTTTCAACCAAGATATTTTTGCAGGTATTTCAAAAACCCCATCTCACTTCCTTCTTTGCAAAAACCATAAGAAGAGACTATATTACCCCTGTGTTTTACCTCAGTTATATTCTTTTGATATATCAAGCTTTAAGTTGAACTTGTTTACAAAATCCTCTTGTCATGATGTGGCTTGATCACTACCTATAATTAACACTTGAGAAAAACACCTGGAAATTAAATTGAAGAACTCAGTTGCTTGAGTGATATGGTGTGTCTTGTTATTTTATCTTCTTGTTGTGTGATCTTATCTTGTGTTTGCTTTGAAGTATTTATTTCTGTTTGTTGATGAATGTGTGTTTTTTAAGTAAATAAAACCTAGTAATAACAAGATCAAGCATCAATATCATATTCCACCATATGACCATCACATCTTCCTTTATCTTAAAAACTTCCAACTTTGGAGACATGCCTCTATGTCACATGTTGTTCTATTCATCAATGTACCTTCATGGATATCATGTTTAATATCTATACCATCCATCCAAGTTTTTATTCTGGATATTGAAACCCTTCGGCATCATCTTTCAAAGTCCTTTAGAAGGCATCCCTAAACTATTGATCATATCTCTATTATCTTGAAGCACTTTGTCCATGTTACTCAAATTCACTCCTCTTTGTTTTCAAGCTCCATCAACCTACCCTTGTCATATTCATGACTTATATATCACCTCTATATGGTCCATTTATTTTCCAATGGCCATTTAATTGTTCTTCCCTCATGGTTTTTGGCCTATTAAATAAACACATGTTTTCACACTTTTCCACTTGGTGCCTCAAATATTTTCAAAATAGTTGCTTATTAAAAATCACTTTTGACACCTATATTATATACTCTCTCATCCCAACCCAAAAATATTTGTTTAAAAGCATTTTACATTTTATTATTTTCCATTTTCCAAAGGGCCAGAAATGGACTTTTAAATATTTTGTGAAGAAAATTAATTCCTAAAATTTTGGAAAAATTACCCAACATGCCTATGGTCATGTGGGACTGATTTATAGAAAACCATTTACATGTTGTGTTGAAAATTTTGGAGAAAACATTTAAAAACAGATTCAGCACTTTTTGAATTTCCAATATTTGGTGAAAGAAATATTTTCAAAAACTTCTGAGGACACCACACCTAGACTCCATTTTTCAAACTCTATCCATTGGACATGGTTTTGTACATGTGTTCTGTTCAAAATTCTGGTGAAAACAAGAAAAAACCACATCTGTTCTTTCTGGACACTGTTGAGTTCATGCCTCTACTAGTCAATCATTGTACTCTCTCCACCTCTCTCTTGTTCTGAGAAGTAGTAAATATCTCCCTTGACCTCCTGGACATGGTCTACCTGCTCCTCTCTCTCTCTAGCCCAGCCACCAACTAGTAGACAAGGGAGTGCTCACCACCCATTTTCCACTCCCTCTCCACAGTGCATCCTAGAAGAAACCATCGCGCCAATACACTCCTCTCGCACCCTCTGACCCCTGGTGAAGACTCCTTCTTTCCCCTTATCTCTTTCTTCCAATCCCGTGAGCTGGCCATGGCGCCCAGAACACCCTCGCCACGTCCCTCGCGTTCCAACACCTGGGGCGCATGCCGATCATCGAGGACTTGTCTACTAGCTCCACGAGCCTCCCAGGAACACACACGTGCCTCCGATTCCTCTCCTCGCGCTCTCCTTCCTCCTCTTATCACTGTCGAACACCTGCGGGTGGAAGCTCGGATCCCAGGATCCCGCTCGCTACAAACCCCCTCCTCTCTCTCTAGCTGTTCCTAGAGGACCTCCTGATCTTGCAACACTCACCAGACATCATGCCCTCCCTCCTTGATGCCAGCAATCGAGCCGCCATGGTCGCCGTGGGCGCCGAGCGCCGTGCTCTGTGGCTACACCTCGCCGAGCCATCCCCTTGCTTCCCACCTTGTCCACCCACCTCACCTCCCTCACAATCAAGACCAATCATCGAAAGCCCGCTGCCTTGCTCGTCGAATCGCCGGAATCGAACGCGAGTCGCCGCGGACGAACTCCTCGTCGAGCCATGAGCACAGGTTGTATCCTCCCCTCTCCTCTCTTCCCCTACCTTCCAGGGTCGCTCTAGAAGCTTGTGCCCCGCTTGATTTCTACCAACACTCCCTGCAGGGGCGCCGTCGACTGTGACCTTGTCCCGCCGCCGCGGATCCCCGGTGACCACCCTGCTCCGGCCGTTCCCTTCCAGATCCAGTCGGGGCATCGGCTCCGCCTCTTTGTCCTGGTCCTCCCGGTGCACTCTGCGCTTCCTGGCGGCCACGGGCGTCAACGGCGGCATGCCCGCGTGTCCTCAGCGGCTGCCGGAGAGGACTCCGCCGTGTTCTCTGGTCGTCGTCGGCTGGTGCGGACGAGGCCTCCTCACAGCCGTCGGATCCGCATCCGACGCGTCGATTTGAACCACGGACTAGTCTAATCTCAGTCGTCGATGGCTGATCGAACGGTGACTTACCGGCTTGCCACGCGCGCGCTGGCCAGCGGGCCGGCCTGCCTCTGTGCGGCCCGTTTCCTCGCAGATCTGGCCCAATATCGTTTTTTCTGCAGGTTGTTAATTCTTTTGCAACAGATCTATTTCTGTATGTTTACTTTAAATCGAAATGAAAATGCTAACAAGAGAATCTTGCCAAACTAAAAATCACAGTTCTAGATCTACAAATTCTTAACCATCTCCAACTTGTAGATCTAGGTTTCGTGCTGTATTTTAGGAGAAATAAAATAAATGGCAGAAGCACTCATTAACACCATTTATTTAATAACTTGAGTTTTATGCATACAAAACATGCAAACTCAACTGTTCTGAGTAGCCCTTGAAAATATCTATCTGTGGCAGTTGGCCTTGTGTTGACTTGAGTTGGCGGGTGGAAATGGCATGCATGTTAGTTTAAGGCCAGAGAGCACTTCTGTGAATTGTTTAATTTTATTGGTGATGAATTTTGATATGAATCCACTTGTGTTGGTTTCCTAGTGACTAGCTAGCACCTTATACTAGATTTTCATGATTTTAGGAGTTACGGAATAGGCTCGATGCATTATTTAGTGTTTAGCCCTTTTCTGTATATTATTGCTATGCCTTTATTAAATTGTGTGTTGTATTGTTTTTTGTTATGAAATTATTTCCTAGCATGTTTAGGGTGGTAATACTTGTTTGATTTTCTCTTTGAGTGTAACACTATCATGTTAAGATTTGGGTGTGAAAAAAAAACCATGTTTGTTATAGTTTTATTCTCATAGGGTGTTTTCCTAGTAATAATAGGTTAAATTATGTTATTCTTCATATTGGTATGATGACTTGAATAAATGCTTTAGTATTGTTTTCCATATCATATATACTGTTATTCTAGCATATTATACTTTGCACGCTTGAGTGAGCTCTAGATCATTTTGGCATGCCATGCTAGTTTTTGATAAATTTTTTAGGTTGTTATTTTGATATTGCTAGCATGTCTAGGTGTTTATTTATCTTTTATTTGGATGCTATCTTATAGATCTATTATGTTAATAAATCTTGTTTAATAATCTCTTATGGTTATGCATGTCTGCATGTTTAAATAGCCCTTTTCCATGTCTAGTTTTAATAGTTGTTTTACTCCATGATTATTTTCATGTATTGAGTGATGTCATGACATGTTTGGTATTGTTTTGTATCTTTTATTAGGTTGCTTATCTACTGGTTATATTATTTTTCCATGTTTAGAAAAGCATGTGTTACTATGGGCTTGTAGTATTGCTTGTTAATCTTTTCCTATGCATGTGTAGTTGTTTCTAGATTATTTTCTTGATATTTTGTTCATCCTCATGAATGACCAGAGAGTCATTTAACCTTATTTGGGAATTATATGAGAGTGGCACACCCCGTGGACTCATGCCATTTTGGTTGAGGATCCATAACATCAATTCTAGTGTTATTCATGTGTGTTGTCTGTGCATGTTTTGCTTGATGGTGTGCACCCTAGTAATATTGTTTGTGAGTGTACTTGTTTTATGAAATGCTTTCTGTATGTTTATTTTTTTTCAAGTGCTTACCTTTGTTTGGTTCTGATTGGGTGTTTTTTTTTTGAGTTTACGACGTTAGATAACAAATATGGTATTATTTCCCGGAGAGGTTTTTATTACAACTCTTGTTTTTTTCAAGAGCAAGACCAAGACCAGTGCCAAGGCAAGCCACTCTAAATTCTTGTTGTTGTTTTACTTATGATTATCTATCATGCATGCTTTACTTCTGAAGTTTTACAAAAATTTGATTCAAAACTATTTTTCTTAGTGGAATATACCACTATCTGTATTATGTATCTATTATGCTATATCCACTATATAGTCTTGGTGTTACCAAGCCCTTTAGATATTTTAGTATCATCACTAAATCAACTTAAGTCCCTTAGTGGACATTTTAACTTGATGTTTTTGGAAAAACAAGAGCATTGGAAAAACCCCGGGGAAAAGTGGGACCTTGTCTAAGGGAGTTTTGTGAAGGAGGAAATGTTTTCGACTTGTTTTCCAAAAATGAAACATAACCTAGTCTTCGCTGGACAACCAAGCCGTGCTGCCACATTACCTCAATATGGGAACGGGGTCTATGTAAAAGCTTGTCAGTGTTAGTCCGTGTCTACCTCAATGTGCTATAGGGGTTAGAGTCCCCCAAACCGAATTGTCGCCAGAAAGGAATAATGGGACATTCAAAGTGTGGGATTAAGTTAGCCACCGGTTGCAATAGTTGGGTCTCCTGTCATGGCGGTGTGTTCTCAGGGGAAACCAGATTCATACAGCTGACTCACTCGGTGCCGGGGAGAACAAACCCAGTTGAAGAGGTAGTCATTTACCAGCACTTGCATAGTGGATAGTTAGGACCAGTTATCTGATGTTTGCGTACTGTCTTGGACAGTTCGTGGTTGTTCACGGCAGATGTACTGGATCTTGTGGATTGTGTACACCTCTGCAGAGTAAAACTATTCAGAATAGCCATGTCCTCGGATATGGACAGTTGAATGGCCATGTAGCTAGCATTGTGTCAATGTTTTCAAAAGCTTGAAAAGTGTTTGGAATTGTACCTGGGAGGTACTTGGAAAGGGAATGAATGTACCTTTTAGGTACTGGAAAAATGATGATCTTGAAGATGTGATCTTCCATGAAGTTTTGCAAAGAAAAACTTTCTTCTATTTGAAATGCTTTATCAAAACCTTGTGGACATGCAATATCTACAAGAGAAATGAAATATATTTTGAAGTATCTTCTTCAACAAGGAAAAATAAAACGTGTGCAACTATGATGTGTCTTAAATTCATCATAGCTAGTTGAACTCTAATTACAGCCTTCCTACCACCTATATATAAGCATACTTGCATTTTTAGCTTTCATTTGGGGTGTCTTGCGAGTACATTCCAATGTACTCACAATGTTTTCGTCCCTGGCTATTGTCTTAGCCAGACTTTGAGCAGAAACCCGGAGAACCTGAAGAAGATGGTGTCGCTGACGGCTGTGCAAACTAGGAACGTCTCCGAGTCAGTAGCCTGTAGGTAGTCAATGCATGACTTGGGTTTCACCACGAGTGTGTTTTGAAGACTTCCGCTGTTTTAGTGTGTGTTCCTGCCCTGCGTGGAAGTTGTTTTCAACTGAGTCATGTGACCAGTTGTGTAAGCTGTGTATTCATGTAGTGGATGTTGTAATCTGCAATGCCAACTCGAGTATGTTGTTCACGACTAACTGATCATGGTATCGTGAATGTATGCATACTGGAGGTCTCGGACTGCTAGTCTGGGGTCCCCACAGAGTTGGTATCAGAGCCATCCTGACTTTAGGAGACCTTAGTTAGCATGGACGTCAGATAGGAAACAAAAATATTTTGGTAAAAACTATGTTATTACATAAATTGTTTTTCTCTAAGAAACCCTAAAGCATAGCTTCCACTTTTTCTAAAAACTTATTGCCTAGTTTTTGAAATAGTAAATTAGAAAACAGAAAACTTCTTTTTCTCTTTGTTTTCACGACTCAATTTTTTTTGGTATAAATAAATAAACATGAGGTCTATGAAACTTTGGTTTTTTATTTAAAAGTCTACCAAAAAAGTTTTCTTCCTCTATCTTTCTACTAAAAATTACATACTTGACGATGTCCCGAGAAGACCTTAGTAGTTAGCAAACCGAAGAAAAAGAAGCTTCCTTCCGAAGGCCTCAACATCCAGATGGGATAAAGAAATCCTCTATATCTGAAGACTCTGCCATGTATCAAGATCAACAACGACGTCAACAACATGAAGACTTCAACCACCCCTGGTCGACCCAGCCCCATTGGATTCGATAGGTTTCGCTCAGTTGTTTTACTTGAGCTACCCGTTCTTCAGCGGTATTATACGGTTGCTGGTACTAAAGGTACCTTGTTTGTTCTTCGATTGTGCGTTGTTTGTGTGGTTTACTTCTGTGTGATGTTTTTACTTGTTCCCTTGTTGTGTGTGTTTTTGAATTGTTTTCATGTGTGTCTCACAAGCATGCCTTTTCGGCAAAACAAAGTCACCACATTTTTACCTCTTGCTTTGTTCCTATCTGGTTGCAAAAACTCTTTTTGCCATGTCGGCCTTAGTTACACTTTTGGTATCTCTTCAAAAGTCTGACTTAGCAAAAACCCTTTTAAAACGTTTTATCTCCCATCCCCTCATGAGAAGTGAAAGGTGTGGAACCCTCTCTACTTCAATTTGAGAGCCCAAAACTCGGAAGATCTTCTTCAAGACAGATAGCGGACTTCACACACCATTTTTGAGAAACTACATAAAGAGCCACCAAGAAGGACGACGAATTCATATTCAAGCCCGAGATGCAGCGAGATGTGTCTCGCAAATCTAATCGAAATTTTACCAGTCTAACACTACTAACATAACTATCTAATTTTTGAGACTAACATCTAACCGAAGGTTTGCCAAAGGCACTAGCTAGTTTTCCCGAGGGAAAGCTAACTGGGTGACCCGAAATCACCTATGAAGACGCCTACAAAGCTCCATGAAGATTAGGACAAAATGAAGTCTTCCACGACCTTCCATCGTCACCAAGAAAAAATGAGACGAAGATGAAGATAATCCACGACAACCTACGAAGACACATCAAAGGGGGTAATCATCTGCACTTCAATGCGGTCGACCACTCTAGAAGCAAATAAGCATATAGGAGTTCCTAACAACTTTCATAGCAGTAATCGGAGAGAGTCAAGTCTACGGACTTGACACCCTGTGAGACCCGATTGTTGTCATGGGTAACTACCCGTGAAACTCCTAAATAAGAAGAGATCAAGACAAAGACATGTGGTCTACACAACAGCAAAATCAAGACCCTTCATTAGCTTGTGTTGTTCCACCAACATCAACAACAAGGACATGAAGTGTCAAGTGAAGCTATCCATCTCCTCGACAGGCAACACTCTGGCAATATCAACACCTCGAGTTCTCAGAAGACCACCTCGTCAAAGGATCATCTTTTACAGAAAAAATCAAAGAACCTGAGACCCTTGTTTGTTGTTACACTCTTTTAGTACCCACTTACGAATATCAGGGACGAGATTCATTTTAAGGGGGGAAGAGCTGTAACAACCCAATTTTTGGAAGACAGGAAAAACTTGTTTTCTATAATCCAAAAATGAGGGCCAACAAAAACTTTTTAATATGTTTGACTTATGCTTGTGTTTTCCTTTATATTTGCTTGTTGTTTATCTTTGTGTTTGAGTTTGTTAACAACTGACATTAAAAACAATAATCATAACTTTCTTAAAACACAACCCTTGTGATCAAGTCATGACAAGAAATCTTATCATCTTCATCCATCACCCTCTTTTGGCAAAAACCTTTATGAAAATGTTTTTATTTTAGAAGCAACCCAAAAGCCAAGTTTTGAGAAAACAAAAGGTATTTTCAAAATTATATGAAAAGTATTTTGGAGGTAATCATCTCCTATACCTTTTTTTAACCAAGATATGTTTGCAGGTATTTCAAAAACCCCATCTCACTTCCTTCTTTGCAAAAACCATAAGAAGAGACTATATTACCCCTGTGTTTTACCTCATTTATATTCTTTTGATATATCAAGCTTTAAGTTGAACTTGTTTACAAAATCCTCTTGTCATGATGGGGCTTGATCACTACCTATAATTAACACTTGAGAAAAACACCTGGAAATTAAATTGAAGAACTCAGTTGCTTGAGTGATCTGGTGTGTCTTGTTATTTTATCTTCTTGTTGTGTGATCTTATCTTGTGTCTGCTTCGAAGTATTTATTTCTGTGTGTTGATGAATGTGTGTTGTTTTAAGTAAATAAAACCTAGTAATAACAAGATCAAGCATCAATATCATATTCCATCATATGACCATCACATCTTCTGTTTTCTTAAAAACTTCCAACTTTGGAGACATGCCTCTATGTCACATGTTGTTCTATTCATCAATGTACCTTCATGAATATCATGTTTAATATCTATACCATCCATCCAAGTTGTTATTCTGGGTATTGAAACCCTTTGGTATCATCTTTCAAAGTCCTTTAGAAGGCATCCCTAAACTATTGATCATATCTCTATTATCTTGAAGCACTTTGTCCATGTTACTCCAATTCACTCCTCTTTGTTTTCAAGCTCCATCAACCTACCCTTGTCATATTCATGACTTATATATCACCTCTATATGGTCCATTTATTTTCCAATGGCCATTTAATTGTTCTCCCCTCATGGTTTTGGGCCTATTAAATAAATACCTGATTTCACACTTTTCAGCTTAGTGCCTCAAATATTTTCAAAACAGTTGCTGATTAAAAATCACTTTTGAGACCTATATTATATAATCTCTCATCCTAACCCAAAAATATTTGTTTTAAAAGCAATTTACTATTCATTATTTTCCATTTTCCAAAGGGCCAGAAATGGACTTTTAAATATTTTGTGAAGAAAAGTATTTCCTAAAATCTTGGAAAAATTACCCAACATGCCTATGGTAATGTGGGACTGATTTATAGAAAAACATTTACAAGTTGTGTTGAAAATTTTGGAGAACACATTTCAAACAGATTCAGCACTTTTTGAATTTCCAAAATTTTGTGAAAGAAATATTTGAAAATACATTTGAGGCCACCACCCCTAGACTCCATTTTTCACCCTCTATCCATTGGACATGATTTTGTACATGTGTTCTGTTCAAAATTCTGGTGAAAACAAGCAAAAACCACCTCTGTTATTTCTAGACACTATTGAGTTCATGTCTCTACTAGTGAATCATTGTACTCTCTCCACCTGATGGGGGGATGATAACCCGGTAGGCCAATGCTAAGGTGAAACCCGGCCCAAAGGGAATCGCGCAAGACCCGGCTCAAGGAGGAGGAGTTTCTAGAAGGCCCAAGAAGGAGCGTAGGCCTAGTAACCCGTACCTTGGGGGTTAAGATTAGGAAACTTAGGGTCGTGTGCGGTTTCCGGGTAGGATTCCGGGTGTACCTTGAATAGGAAACCAGGGAGCCGGGTAACATATAAAACCGGCTCCTAGGGTTAGAGAAACAGAGCTTCACCAGATATTCGAGTATCCTGTAATACGAGAGCTGATAGTAGTAACCCTAGATCGGAGACTCGGCGACATTACTGCCAGAGCTACCAGATCGATTGATAGCATGATTCCCTGAGCTAAACCCTCTCCCAAACACCAGAGTCGATTTGCCCCAAAGTAAGTTACCCCTGGTAACGTCTGCCATGATTATCCCACGACAGTTGGCGCCCACCGTGGGGCCTACGTCCAAGGGTGCTTACATCACGGGAGAAGCTCAGGAAAGCATGAAGAACCTCGTCATCGGCGAAGTCATCACCAACCCTGAAGGAGAGAAGATTGTGGACGACTTTGGTTGGGGACCAGAGTCGGATCTGCTGGAAACCAGGTCTATCGTTACGATCGGCCGGGTCATTGTCTTCGTCGGCATGGTACGCACATCCGGTTCTGTTCCTGATAATATTGGATATGATTCTGTGTCAGGAGAAGCAACTTGCGTTCAGTCAGATGGAGAAGAATCGGTTGGGACAGCCGATCCAGAAGAAGAGCCCACCACGAAGAGGGAACAGCCGGAGGAGCCGGCATGGACCCCGCGTGGCCGGGTCATAAGGGAAGATGACACCGAGTTTATCCTGCACCTGCTTGAAGACCTGTACGAGGAAGATAGCTGTGACGAAGAGGAATATGAATCATCACCAGGCATCACGCGCCGGGTCGCGGTCTATACAGCCCCCGCAATCAATCTTAATCAGGGGGATGTGACGACGGCCGCGGCTAGAGCGGCGCGAGCACTGGCCCAACAGCAGGCACCGATTGATGGAAACCCGGTTACAGCCCGGGTCGACGGAGAGTCGGCTTCTGTCAACAGTCATACTGGAGAAAGTGAACGGCAAAGGAATATGGTCGGATTCATAGCAAACAGAACGCCGGGTGCGGGAACCTCAGCTCCGCGAAATCCGGCTCTGTTCAGTAACAACCTAATCTTGGATCCCACAGTGCTAGCAACGGTGATAACCCCAGAAAACGCAGCGGCACATGCTCGAGATCTGGATGTGGCTCGCCGCGCATTGGATCAACAAAGGAGAGATATCGAAGCCGAGAAACAAGGGATGGCCGCGCGCCAGCGCGAGTTGGAAGAGCTGGAGAATCGCCTTCAAACTCAGTCAACCAGGATTTACGATCAGAGACACCAGACGAGATTACCGGCAACTGGAGGAAATTTACAGCCAGCCACATTGTTTGTTACCCCTCAGGACCAACCAATTCCGGCAGTAAATCAAGAAACCGGATATCGAGCTGCGACCCTGGGAGGACAGCCGGCGAACGTGCAAGCCGGGTTACCCACGCTGCAAACTGGGATCGCTATCGGCAATACCGCACCACCTCCACCACCACCGCGATTTCATACCCCACCGGGTCACTTCAACAATCCCATGGATAACGTTCGACCGTATCCCACTGGGAGAGACGCCTCGAGAAATTGAAACTCGGCAGGCCATACAGATGCTACGCACCGCAGTGGCCCAGCAAGCAAATTACCCGGATCATAGAAGTGGTTTGCACGGGACACCGTATGTCAGCCGGCAACCCGGGAATACCGGGAATATTCAGTCAAGTTCGGCAAGGCGGAGGGCAGAGCAGCAGCAAATGCCGCGTCCTCCCCACAGACCGACAACGCCCGCAACATCAGGAGGATAAGCCATTGTCGACAGTTCTCGAGCCAGGCGTGCAGCAGCCGGGTCTGCGGTAAGAGGGCCGGTAGCGATTGCACCCCCCGCCGCACCAGCTGCAGGATCGCACGTTTCCCGAGTAAGGCCGATACTAGCAAACCTCGCCGGGCCTAGGTGTTTATCGGATGTCATCAGAGCTGTGCCCTACCCGGATAAATTCAAGGATCCGGGTAAAGTGGTTAACTATGAGCCGACCATGGACCCAGAAATCTGGCTGAGCAGTTACGAGATGGCTATGTCAATTCGCAACGCATCCGAGAATCTCCAAGCTAAGTTTATGTATCTTATGATGTCCGAAGGAGCAGCGAAGTTATGGTTCAATAACCTGCCTGAAAGATCCATCAATTCATGGAGTGAGCTGAAAGACGCCTTTATCAAACATTTTTATGAGACGTGCCGAAAGTTATTCACGATTGACGATTTAGAGAGCTGCGTCCAGAAGAAAGGAGAGTCGGCGCGCAGTTGGGTGCGCCGGGTTATGCAAATTCTACATTCGTCCACTGATATCCAGCCTAAAGATGCGTTACAAGCTATGGCAAAAACGTGCAAATACTTACCCCTGGTGCAAAAGTTGACACGCATGAAGTCCAGTCGGCACGCCTCGGAGGTTACAATGGGAGAACTAATGGACGCTTGCAATAAGCACGCCGCTACGGACACTACAGAGGAGGATGTTGATGACGAAAAAGCGAAACCCAACAATGGAAGACCCGGCAATGGAACTGCACCGGGTAACAATGGAGGAAACAATGGAAATAACCAGCACAAGCGCCCATACGAAGGAAATTCCGAGTTTGTTGCTAATACAGAAGCTGGGTTTGCGAGACCCAGAGCTAAGGGAAATTTCAACGGAGAAAACTTTAATGGAGGAAATTACCAAGGGCCACCAAGGCCGGCTAATCATCTAGAGGCCTTCAGGATGCCTTGTCCGCGACATAGCAGGAACGGCAGGCCGGCTAATCATTCATTGGAGCAGTGCGTGGATTTACAGAGATGGAAGAACGAGGAAATACATAAGGCCATGCGAGGCGCAGGCCGGGGAGGAGGACCGGGTCCGGGTGGAAACCCGGGCAATGGCCCACCCCCGGCTGGCAACGCAGGAGGTGGTAATCTGGGTAATAATCAGGGAGGTGCTGGAGGTTTCCAAGCTAATCCTAAGCAGTTAGGGCAGTACCACGTTCATACTACAGGGACTTCCAACAAAGATAGAAAGATACTTAAAAGGGCCGTAAACTCGGTTTCTTCAGGTGTTCCGAGATATTTGAGATGGTCAGATCAAGAGGTAACATGGAGTAGAAGGGATCACCCGGAAACAATAGAACATCCGGGTGTGTTAGCTTTGGTGGTCGCACCACAGGTCAATGGTTACGAGCTGAAAAAGGTTTTGATGGATGGTGGAAGCAGCATCAATATATTATATTGGGAAACCTTCCTACGCATGGGGCTCAAGGAGTCTCAGCTGCAGAAAAGTTCCACAGTTTTTCACGAATTGTATCGGGTCACTCGGCGTGCCCTGAGGGAAAGATAACACTAGAAGTCGCTTTTGGATAATCCAAGGACAATTTCTGAGTGGAATGCCTCACATTCGAGGTGGTAAAGTTGCGCAGTCCCTATCACGCGCTGTTCGGAAGGCCGGCTTATGCTAAGTTCATGGCCAGGCCATGTTACGTGTATTTATAGCTAAAGATCCCGGGTCCCAAGCAGACCATCACCATACATGGGAACCGGGCCGTGGCAGCAGAGTGTGATGAAGGAGATGCGGCAATGGCAGAATAGGCTTGCAGGAAGGAAGAGCTCAAGTATTACCGGTCTCAAGTAGACCCGGAAGATAGAACTGCTTTGAAAAGACCGAATACGGAGGATGAGAGAGCAAAGTTTAAAGTGGCCCAGGATACCAAGATGGTGGCTTTTGTCGAGGGTGATCCCTCCAAACAATTTGCCATAGGTTCTAACCTAGACAACAAGCAGGAAGAAGCACTTATCGAGTTCATTCGTGAGAATCAGGACATTTTTGCTTGGACGCCCAGCGATATGCCGGTTATCCCGACTGAGTTAGCTGAGCACAGTTTGCATGTTGATCCCAAGTCTCGGCCTGTGAAGTAGGGCCTGAGAAAAATTAATGAGGAACGGAGAAAGGCTATAGGAGCGGAGATAGCTCGGCTCCTTGCAGCCGGCTTTATCATGGAAGTTTTTTCACCCGGAATGGTTGGCAAATCCGGTTCTAGTACTGAAAAAGAACAATGAGTGGAGGATGTGCATAGACTACACAAGTCTCAACAAACATTGCCCAAAGGATCCATTTGCTCTTCCAAGAATAGACCAGATCATTGATGCAGTGGCAGGTTGTGATTTATTATGTTTCCTGGATGCTTATTCCGGGTATCATCAAATCAAGCTCAAAAAAGAGGATTGGGAGAAAACTTCGTTTATAACCCCCTTTGGTGCTTTTTTTTATAAAACTATGACCTTCGGGCTGAAAAATGCAGGCGCAACGTATCAGCGGTGCATCCAGAAGTGTTTTGAGGATCAAATCGGGCGCAATGTTCACGCCTATGTGGACGATGTGGTGATTAAAACAAGGAAAACTGAAACCTTCATAGATGATCTAAAGGAGACCTTCAAGAACTTGAGGAGATACCAGATGAAGCTTAACCCGACTAAGTGCGTATTCGGGGTGCCCGCAGGAAAGTTACTCGGCTTTATCGTTTCTGAGAGAGGAATTGAGGCAAATCCGGAAAAAATCAAGGCCATCCAAAGCCTGAAAAAGCGGAAGGCCTGAAGCACGTTCAGAAACTCACGGGGTGTGTGGCAGCATTGAGCCGGTTTATATCTAGGCTTGGAGAAAAAGCAATACCCCTATACCGACTCTTGAGGAAAACCGAAAAATTTGTATGGGACTAAGAGGCGGCCGAGGCATTTGAAGCTCTGATAAAGCAGTTATCTGAGGCACCAATCCTGGCAGCACCGGGTCCCACAGAGCCCATGTTATTATACATCGCGGCCGGGCCTCGGGCGGTTAGTGTAGTGGTTGTGGTTGAACGCAAGGAGGATGGAAAAGATCATCCGGTGCAAAGGCCGGTTTACTACACGAGTGAGGTTTTATCGGAAGCAAAGCAGTGTTACCCGCATTGGCAAAAGCTAGTTTTTGGAGTCTTCATGGCCAGCCGGAAACTGAAGCCGTATTTTCAGGAACACCCCATAACGGTGGTTAGCTCTATACCCATGGTAGATATTATCAGAAACTCAGACGCGACAGGTAGAATAGCCAAGTGGGCCATTGAGATGGGAGATTATCACATCAACTACGAGCCTCGGTCTGCAATTAAGTCCCAAGCGTTAGCTGATTTTATCAATGATTGGACTCACACAAGCATGCCCACAATGATGCCAAGTTCCGAGTCTTGGGTGATGCACTTTGATGGTTCCAAGCAATACGAGGGATCAGGAGCTGGCGTGGTGCTTACATCGCCCAAAGGAGATAAGTTAAGTTACGTGTTGCAAATTCACTTTGATTGCTCCAATAATGTGGCCGAGTATGAGGCCCTATTACACGGACTGCGAGTAGCAAAGGAGATGAATATCAGACGAATAAGGTGTTACAGAGACTCGGATCTTGTGGTACAACAGGTCTCTGGAACTTGGGATAGGAAGGATGCAACAATGGCAGCATATCGCAGGGAGCTAGACAAGGTGGCCGAGTCTTTTTCCGGGTATGAGGTGGAACACATTGACAGGCGAAAGAACGAGGCAGCAGATGCACTCGCAAGACTCGGCTCGCACCGAGAGCCGGTTCCGCCTAACGTTTTTCTTGACGAGTTATGACGGCCTTCCGTCAAAACCGAGTCTGAGGAAGTGGTGGCCAAACAAGACCCGGATTTGGAGCTCGTAGCCGCCGTGCACGCTATCCCCGAGTGGACAGAACCGTTTCTGGCCTACCTGTCACGGGGCGAGTTACCAGAACAGGAAGTTCTAGCCAGGCAAATTCTGAGACGAGCAAAAGGTTATTCTATCATCAATCGTGAGTTGTATAAGGGAAGTGCCGCAGGAGTCTTTTTGTGTTGTGTAACACCAGAGGAGGGCCGGAAGATTTTAAGGGAGTTACATGAAGGTGATTGTGGGCATCATGCCTCCACAAGGTCCCTTTTGGCTAAAGCATATCGACACGGTTTCTTCTGGCTCACGGCTTTGGCAGACGCAGAGCGCTTGGTAGCACGGTGTGATGGATGTCAAAGGTATGCTTGCCAAACTCATGTGCCGGCTATGGAGCTGCGAACAATCCCACTAACCTGGCCGTTTGCAGTTTGGGGTATGGATATGGTAGGCCCCTTACACATGTCGCCTTGCAAAAAGACTCATCTTTTGGGGGCCATTGACAAGTTTACCAAGTGGGTTGAAGTTATGCCCGTCACCAATTGTGAGGCAGTCACAGCAGTCAAGTTCCTGAAAAGGATCATCTATCGGTTTGGATACCCTCATAGCATAATAACAGACAATGGAACCAACATGTCCCTAGGTGAGATGGAGAAATTTTGTGGAAACAATGGCATCCGCCTTGACGTGGCCTCTGTAGCCCATCCACAAGCTAATGGACAGGTGGAGAGGGCAAATCAAGAGTTGCTTCGTGGGTTGAAACCACGACTACGAGTCCCGTGCCTCAGAGCTGCGGGAGCGTGGGTTGAGGAATTACCATCAGTGGTTTGGGGGATTAATACTACACCTAACAGATCTACCCATATGACTCCGTTTTTTATGGTTTATGGTGAAGAGGCAGTCCTGCCGAGTGATATTATTCATGACTCGCCCCGGGTGGCGGCTTATGTTGAGGTGGAGAATGAGAAGACCCGGCAGGATGCCGTGGACATGTTAGAGGAGAACAGGGAGCAAGCCTTGGAAAGATCAGCCATATATCAACAGGATCTGAGGAGATATCATAGTCGGCGAGTCAAAACCCGGGTCTTCCAGGAAGGAGACCTGGTATTACGCCTCGTGCAGTCAAAAGAAGGAAAGCACAAATTATCTCCACCATGGGAAGGCCCATTCATCATAAGCCGGAATTTGCACAACGGATCATATTACTTAGTAGATGCAAGGGAAGAGTCGGATACTGTCAATGACACCGCCCATACCACTTCATCTATGCAAGAGAGGGAAAGACCATGGAACGTGGCTCAGCTACGTCCCTACTACACCTAGCATAGGCTAGGTTTACAAGTTGAATTACACGATGTAACAGGCAGCAGGTTTCAGACGCACTCTTTTCCTATCCAGGGTACCTAAGGGGACTGGAGGGTTTTTAATGAGGCGGCTTGCTGACCTAACCTTTCTCATATCAATAAAGAGATGGTTAAATTATGATACTATTTGTTTCTTCCTTGTTTATTTCAGTTAAGTTTTTATTTTTCTGCTTTTACCTTCTGTTTTTACTTTATCAGGTAAGTATTAGTCGTTTGATTATAGAACATTAGGTTTGATATTACATATATAGGTCTTAGGGGCTGATTGCTTGAGTAACACAGCTATAATCTCAAACCCGACCACGATGCCATTAAGTTATGAGGACCGATTACTTGCAATAAGTACGGTTACAATCTTATAACCGGACAATAGAGCCAAATTTTCTTGATTTCTCTTGTTTAAGCTTGATGTGACTCGCAATAATGTGGCGTGCTTTGCTAACGTATAATCACAATTAGTCATGAGGCCCACTGGGACTTACCTGACCCTGTTTTTATAAAGTTATAGCAGCACTGAATATCCACGCGAAAGACGGCTTACAACAAAGAGGATCAAAAGGGTCGTCCAAACCACAAGTTATGCGGAGTAAAAGGTTGATAGCCGGAAACTCACAATGTATTAAGCATAACTTCAAAACTCGGAAATTCGGGTCTTGGGACTTGGGGAATTGAGAAAAGCAACAAATTGTTTAGCTATCAAGCTTAAAACCCAAAAATTCGAGCCTTGGGGACTTGGGGACTTAAGAAATAAAGTCCACCTGGTCAGAGAATCCCGAGAACCGGAAACCGAGTCTCGCAAAAAAAAAATCAGAAAAGCAGCAAAAAAGTTTCAAACCGAAAAATAGCATATCAAGGTGAATGACCAGAAGGGCCACCAAAAGCTATTAAAGTTCAAACGTATTACAAACCGGGGAAATAGTATCGAAAAGTGCACAAGCGCACTATTAAAAGAATAATTGTATCAGGCATATTACATAATGCTCATTGGCCGAATAAATGTTTGGGCAAGAAACAATAAAACTTCACTCAGCATCCATAGCCGAGTCATCAACAGTATCTTTGGCGGTCGGGTCTTCAACGTGCTCATCAAAGGTCTTCCCTGCTCCCATGTCCGGGTTAGTTCCAGTATCGGCGCGAGATGGGGGAGGTATTTGGAAGGCACAGTATCGGCTTCAGCTTTCTTCTTGGCAACTTCCTCCTTCCACCGGGCCAGCATGTCGAAGGGTAGAGGGAGATCAGATGGAACCGGCTTGTCATCAGCATTGTAGGGCGGGGTGAGCTTGCTCACATCCAGATTGTCGGCTATCAAGCTTGCCGAATGACGCACCTGAGCATGGATAGACTTGTAGTCCTTGCCAGTGAACCTTGAGCCGTCGTTGTTAAACGAGCTGTTGCCGGTTCAAGCCTAGGAAGATAGGCCTTAGCCAGGGCAAGCCCGCGGGTTACCCCAACCCAACACGCTGAGCGTTTCCAGTGCTCAATCCAGGCGGGGATAGTCGAGCACGCCTCGAGCATCTTGTCCGCGCCGCCACAAGCCCCAGGCCACTTCAAAGCCTCTAGGGTCCGTTTGGTCCCCACAGAGAATTGCCGGATCACGGCCTTCAGTGTCTTTAGCTTCTCAACATCATCTTCATCCATAGCCTCCTCACCCGGACCTACAGAGTACCAGAAAAATTAAAGCAATGAGATCCGGGTTACAAACCTTACAGAACGAGGAATCCGGGTTATATTCAGTAAAGTTAGGATCTCTTACCAAGCAGAGAGCGGTAAGTGTCGGCAGCGCACCCTCAGCATTTTGGGATCGTTTCTTGTATTTCTTGATATCCTTGGCAAGGTCCTTCACCTCGGCTTCCAGCTCTTCCTGCAGCTTGGTCTCGGCCTGGAGGAGCTCGTTGGTTTTTGCCAACATCTCCCAGACCGGGTCACGTGCGCCTGCAGAAGTAGACAACGAAAAGTCAGTCGGATGCAGGGTAAAACCGGGTATGAAAGGTTATACAGCTATGGAAGTACCGAGTAAACTTGATATAGTTAACTCGGAACTTGGGAACTGGATGAATACATAAGCAACATTGGTTAAGTTACCTGGTGCTCAGCTGCTAGGGACTCAAGGATATCCCTTTCATTGGTCTTCAGAGAGAAGAGCTCAGTTAACATCCCTTGAAAATCAAGATCGCCGAGTTTCGGCCTGGAGGAGCTGGGGTTCTGGTTACCCGGGGGCGGGGTCCTTTCCTGCTTGGGGAGTTGATTCGGGTTGCCTGGGTGTCAGGAGTGGGGTCACCCCTCCGTGATCCTAGGAACTCGATATCTTCGTCTCCTGGTTTGTGCGTTGGCAGGGGAAACTCGGCTTCCTGCTCAACCGGGTTTTTCAGCAAATCTTCTTGTCCTTCTTCTTCTGCACCGCCAGACGTGGGCTTCACAACATCCTCCGGGTCTTCCATAGCCGGGTTATCAACATTCATATCCTCAGGGTCACTGATTGTGACCTTGGCCCTGAGAAAGAGAAAAAGAAAGCAGTTAGTAGATGATGAGCGAAAGATGTGGAAAATACTAGAATATTGAATAACAAGGAAAATAGGTTACCCGGTATTCACGACGAAATCCGGTGGGAGATCGTTGCTGGACCCAGAAGACGCTGATAAAGAGTCAGAGAGTGAGACCCGGAGCTGACCGGCTAAGGGATGATTGGGAGATGGAAATTTCCGAGGCATATGGGATGTATGAGTTTGGGAAGTACCGGCTCGGCGAGCGGGTGATGAAGGAATACCCGGGTGAAGAGGATCGTCACCCGGGGAATTCCGGGTTACCCTTCGTTTGGTCGGGGCAGGTTCCTTCAAGTACGATGAATCGGTTAGACGCTGGTTAAGTTCGCACATATTGGCGTACGAATATGGCTTGGAGGCAATGGAGGAATAGGGCACCTTGAAAACAACACCCCGGGTTTTCCTCTTCGTCCCAATCTCCACCTCCGGCTCAGCCTCACTCTCGTCCGACTGAGTGTCCTCTTTCCCCTCTAGTTTTGGTGAATAAAGAGCATTGTCGGGAAAGGGAACAACTTGGTCTAAACTAGTTAATGAAGAAGCTATAAACAGAAGACCCCGACTTACCTTCATCACTATCAGCCGGCTCCTCGTCCTCCTCCGAGTTTTCTGAAGGGGGAGGGGTGACTATCTTCCAGAATGCATCGTCTTCCTGTGTAAGGAATGCAGAGACAAAGGTTAGTATATGAGCACAAGAGATATTAGTCGGATAATGAAATTAAGCCGGTTCTTACTGGAGGAGCCGGGTTAGATCGAGTGAAGGGGTTGAGCCCGGCTATGTTCTTGATAACGTCAAGTTTTTTGGCCAAGAAGGTCTTCATAACCTTATTCATATCACCAGCCGGGTAGTTCTTCTCCGAGTATCGGAGAGAATCGGTCACGTGCCCAGAATATTCGCACATGAGTTTGGATCGAGAGCTGTTAGGCTGGATCCGGCAACTTACCCAGGTCTTTACCAGATTAAGCCCAAGGAGGCCTTGGGCAGAAAGTACAGCAAGATTATGAAGAAAGGGCTGGATAGATTGCCTGTCGGCCTCAGATGCAAAGGAGTTTAAATTGACGGACAAGGTGAGGGTGTTATCAAAGAAACCCGGCAATGGCTTCTCGCCGGGTAAAGAGGTATCTTGGCAGTAAAAATAAGTTTTTTGCCAGTGTTTAACGTGTGTATGGAGGCTAAGAGTCGGCATCAGAGAGTTTTTACGTCTCTGAATTGAGACTCCCCCACAAACTAGGAGGGCTCCGTCGCCGCTCTCTCGGCATGGTTTGCATTGAAAGAGTTCGAGGAACAAAGCTAGGTTGGGAGGAATGCATAAATAGGCTTCACATAAGACTATGAAATGGCAGATGTTAAGCATAGAATTGGGGCCGATATCGAATACTCGGAGCTTGTAGTGGTCCAGGAGCTCTCGGAAGAAAGGGTGACCCGGGGGGCGGAAACCCCGGATCACAAGCTCGACGAAAACCACCACCTTATCTAGGCCTGGTGAAGGCCGGGTCTCCTCGCCGGGTATCCGCCAATGGATCTCGGACCGGGTGGGCAGGACACCCGACTCGGCCAGCTCATCAAGCTTAGCCTTAGCGACAGTCGATTTCACCCAGTTGGCGGAAATCGATTGACCTGGCTTTTGCTTGTCGGCCGGGTTTTTGCCTTTTGACTTGGCGCTGGCCTTAGGAGCCATGGTGTGTAGATCTAAAAATAGGCATAATGCAAAATGTGAATATCGAGAGACCCGGAGAGTGCAGCTATTCGATATAATGAGAAGAAGAAAAAGTGAAGGCACCAAGTATTTGCGAGATTTGGCAACTGAATCTATTCAAAGAACGCGTGGAGAAAAATGTGAGATTGCAGGTAGAGAAAATGTGCTGAGAGGCATAGGTGTGAAACTAACTAAAGTACGAGCCGTGGAAAAACATGAACTTAGGGATTACACGGGCATGCTAAACTAGTGGGGGGATAATGGAAAGCTAGAAGATGAGATTGGATCCTAAAGTATATGCGCGAAATCAAAAGAGAAAAGGGATCTAGATCTAAGTGATAGAGGGATTTACCAGATGGATTGAAGGAGATGCGCGACGACGGTAGGTCAGCTCGACGGCGGCGGCGCCTTGGGATCTCCGGTGGCCCGATTGGAGGACTGCTCAGGGGCGTTGCGGCGGTGGTTGACGGCGGCGTTGCGGGCGCGGACAGTGGCGACCTGGCGGCGGCGGCGCAACTCCGGTGGCGTCCTTGCGGGCGGCGGCGTAGCTCCGTTGGCGCGAGCTCGAGCTAGGGCTCGCGGGCGCGGGGATGGAGTGAAGAGAGAGAGAGAGAGAGAAGAAGGAGAAATGAACCGGTAGATCTAGGGTTGACCCCTGGAGGCCTATTTATAGGTGCGGGGGAGGAAAGCCCTAGGTTTAGGCGGCAAGCGCAAAATTTTCGAAGAAAGATGATCCGGCCCGGATATTTGGGGATAAATATCAAGATACCCGTTGCGAGATATCTGGATCAAAATTGAGGTGGATTACGGGCGTGATATTCGGATTAATTGACAACGGTACGGAGCCGGGTCTTGCCATGTTTCCTTGGAGTGTTGACCCGGGAAAATGGTGTTTTGACTCGGGAAAACCGGGTTATTATATGGACCGCCCATGGAGCAAGGCCTAGCTATTATCAAAGAAATCTAACCCGGTATTTTATGAACTTGAATGATTATTGTTTTGCAGGGAATAGCGTGTGCTTCATGGTTGAGCCCGAGAAGCCCAAGCTATTCTAGGGACTACTGATGGGGGGATGATAACCCGGTAGGCCAATGCTAAGGTGAAACCCGGCCCAAAGGGAATCGCGCAAGACCCAGCTCAAGAAGGAGGAGTTTCTAGAAGGCCCAAGAAGGAGCGTAGGCCTAGTAACCCGTACCTTGGGGGTTAAGATTAGGAAACTTAGGGTCGTGTGCGGTTTCCGGGTAGGATTCCGGGTGTACCTTGAATAGGATACCAGGGAGCCGGGTAACATATAAAACCGGCTCCTAGGGTTAGAGAAACAGAGCTTCGCCATATATTCGAGTATCCTGTAATACGAGAGCTGATAGTAGTAACCCTAGATCGGAGACTCAGCGACATTAGTGCCAGAGCTACCAGATCGATTGATAGCATGATTTCCCCTGAGCTAAACCCTCTCCCAAATACCAGAGTCGATTTGCCCCAAAGTAAGTTACCCCTGGTAACGTCTGCCGTGATTATCCCACGACACCATCTCTCTCTTATTCTGAGAAGTAGTCAATATCTCCCTTGACCTCCTGGACATGGTCTACCTGCTCCTCTCTCTCTAGCCCAGCCACCAACTAGTGGACAAGGGAGTGCTCACCACCCATTTTCCACTCCATCTCCACAGTGCATCCCAAAAGAAACCATCGCGCGAACACACTCCTCTCGCACCCTCTGACCCCCTGGTGAAGCCTTCTGCCTTCCCCTTATCTTTTTCTTCCAATCCCGTGAGCTGGCCATGGCGCCAAGAACACCCTCGCCACGTCCCTCGTGTTCCAACACCTGGGGCACATGCCGATCATCAAGGACTTGTCTACTAGCTCCAAGAGCCTCCCAGGAACACACCCGTTCCTCCCATTCCTCTCCTCGCGCTCTCCTTCCTCCTCTTATCGCTATCGAACACCTGTGGTGGAAGCTCGGATCTCAGGCTCCTGCTCGCTACAAACCCCCTCCTCTCTCTCTCTAGCTGTTCCTAGAGGACCTCCTGATCTTGCTACACTCACCAGACATCATGCCCTCCCATCTTGATGCCAGCAACCGAGCCGCCATGGTCGTCGTGGGCGCCGAGCGCCGTGCTCTCTGGCTACACCTCCCCGAGCCATCCCCTTGCTTCCCACCTTGTCCACCCACCTCAGCTCCCTCACAATCAATCCCACGCATCGAAAGCCCTCTGCCTTGCTCGTCAAATCGCCGGAATCGAACCCGAGTCTCCGCGGATGAACTCCTCGTCGAGCCGTGAGCACAGGTTGTATCCACCCATCTCCTCTATTCCCCTACATTCCTGGGTCGCTCTAGAATCTTGTGCCCCGCTTGATTTCTACCTCCACTCCCTGCAGGGGCGCCGTCGACTGCGACCTTGTCCCGCCGCCGTGGATCCCCGGTGACCACCCTGCTCCGGCCGTTCCCTTCCAGATCCAGTCGGGCATCGGCTCCGCCTCTTCGTCCTGGTCCTCCTGGTGCACTCTGCGCTTCCAGGCCGCCACGGGCGTCAACGGTGGCGAGCCCGCGTGTCCTCAGCGGCTGCCGGAGAGGACTCCGCCGTGTTCTCTGGTCGTCGCCGGCTGGTGCGTACAAGGCCTCCTCACAGCCGTCGGATCCGCATCCGACACGTCGATTTGAACCACGGACTAATCTAATCTTAGCCGTCGATGGCTGATCGAACGGTGACTTACCGGCTCGCCGCGCGCGCTGGCCGGCGGGCCGGTCTACCTCTGTGCGGCCCGTTTCCTCGCAGATCTGGCCCAATATCATTTCTTTTGCAGGTTGTTAATTCTTTTCCAACAGATCTATTTCTGTCTGTTTACGTTAAATCAAAATGAAAATGCTAACAAGTGAATCTAGCCAAACTAAAAATCACAGTACTAGATCTACAAATTCTTAACCATCTCCAACATGTAGATCTAGGTTTTGCGCTGTATTTTAGGAGAAATAAAATAAATGGCAGAAGGACTCATTAACACCATTTATTTAATAACTTGAGTTTTATGTATCCAAAACATGCAAACTCAACTGTTCTGAGTAGCCCTTAAAAATATATATCTGTGGCAGTTGGCCTTGTGTTGACTTGAGTTGTGGTGTGGAAATGGCATGCATGTTAGTTTTAGTCCATAGAGCACTTCTATGAATTATTTACTTTTATTGGTGATGGATTTTGATATAAATACACTTGTGTTGCTTTGCTAGTGACTAGGAGCACCTTATACTAGATTTTCATGATTTTAGGAGTTATATATTAGGCTTGATGCATTATTTTGTGTTTAGCCCTTTTATGTATATTATTGCTATCCCTTTATTAAATTGTGTGTTGTATTGTTTTTTGTTATGAAATTGTTTCCTAGCATGTTTAGGGTGGAAATACTTGTTTGATTTGCTCTTTGAGTGTAACACTATCATGTTAGGATTTGGGTGTGAAAAAAAAACCATGTTTATTATAGTTTTATTCTCATAGGGTGTTTTCCTAGTAATAATAGGTTAAATTATGTTATTCTTCATATTGGTATGATGGCTTGAATAAATGCTTTAGTATTGTTTTCCATATCATAGCTACCTTTATTCTAGCATATTATACTTGCTTGCATGCTTGAGTGAGCTCTAGATCATTTTGGCATGCCATGCTAGTTTTAGGTGATTTCTGCCATAGTAGTTATTTGCATGCTTAGTTTTTGATAAATTGTTTAGGTTGTTATTTTGATATTACTAGCATGTCTAGGTGTTGATTTATCTGTTATTTGGATGCTATCTTATAGATCTATCATGTTAGCATAAATCTTGTTTAATGATCTCTTATGGTTATGGATGTCTGCATGTCTAAATAGCCATTTTCCTTGCCTAGTTTTAATAGTTGTTTTACT
This sequence comes from Alopecurus myosuroides, assembly GCA_028641055.1. Lineage (NCBI taxonomy): Eukaryota > Viridiplantae > Streptophyta > Magnoliopsida > Poales > Poaceae > Alopecurus > Alopecurus myosuroides. Next base: position 12,815,795 of record CM054061.1, on the reverse strand, counting down.
CCATGATTATTTTCATGTATTGAGTGATGCCATGAAATGTTTGGTATTGTTTTGTCTCTTTTATTAGGTTTCTTAGCTACCGGTTATATTATTTTTCCATGTTTAGAAAAGCATGTGTTACTATGGGCTTGTAGTATTGCTTGTTAATCTTTTCATGTGCATGTGTAGTTGTTTCTAGATTGTTTTCTTGATATTTTGTTCATCCTCATGAATGACAAGAGAGTCATTTATCCTTATTTGGGCATGATATGAGAGTGGCACACCCACTGGACTCATGCCGTTTTGGTTGAGGATCCATAACATCAATTCTAGTGTTATTCATGTGTGCTGTATGTGCATGTTTTGCTTGATGGTGTGCACCCTAGTAATATTGTTTGTGAGTGTACTTGTTTGATGAAATGCTTGCTGTATGGTTATTTGTTTTTGTCAAGTGCTTACCTTTGTTTTGTTCTGATTGGGTGTTTTCTTTTTTTTGAGTTTACGACGTTAGATAACGAAGACGGTATTATTTCCCGGAGAGGTTTTTATTGCAGCTCTTGTTTATTTCAAGAGTAAGACCAAGACCAGTGCCAAGGCAAGCCACTCTAAATGCTTGATGTTGTTTTACTTATCATTATCTATCATGCATGCTTTACTTCTGAATTTTTACAAAAGTTTGATTCAAAAACTATTTTTCTTAGTGGACTATACCACTATTTGTATTATGTATCTATTATGCTATATCCACTATATAATCTTGGTGTTACGAAGCCCTTTAGATATTTTAGTATCATCACTAAATCAACTTAAGTCCCTTAGTGGACATTTTAACTTGATGTTTTTGGAAAAACAAGAGCTTTGGAAACACCTCGAGGAAAGGTGGGACCTTGTCCCAAGGAGGTTTGTGAAGGAGGAAATGTTTTCGACTTGATTTCCAAAAATGACACATAACCTAGTCTTCGCCGGACAACCAAGCCGTGTTGCCACATTACCCCAATATGGGAACAGGGTCTAGCTAAAAGCTTATCGGTGTTAGTCCGTGTCTACCTCAATGTGCTATAGGGGTTAGAGTCCCCCGAACCGAATTGTCGCCAGAAAGGAATAATGGGACATTCAGAGTGTGGGGTCACAAAAAGAACATTTACTACATCTGTGCCAATTTTGTTTAACTAGATTATCCTTTGTGAGCAAGATTTTTTTTACATAGGAACCGTATAAACACCTTATTTTTCAATAGAATTTTCAGTCTCCATAGGTATGTACGGAGATATCTAGTATGACCATTCATTAGGTCTTCATACATTGATTTAACCGGAAAAACAACATTATTAGTTAGTCCCCACACAAAGGAATCTGAATCATGTGTAGTGTTGATCTCCATCAATCTTTCGCACAAATGAAACCATGAATCCCATAAATGACTAATAATATTCCTCCTAAAACTCCTGTTAATAGGATTCTTTCAACTTTTTTGGTGGTTACGGTGCTACATGAATAAATATACACTTTTGACCAGCAGTTTTTTTTTAGAAAAGGGAGCTAGAAAGCCCCAGCCTCTGCATCGCTTAGATGCACACGACTTTTATTAACAAAACAAAAATATAATGAAGGTAGTACAAAAACTGAATTCAAAGAGAGGACTTCACTCCGAAACTAGCGAACAAACAGTACGAAACAGCCGGCATAAAAATCCCTAAGCCACATAGATACGTCTATCAAGATGCCATCCTATAGAGGTGAGGATGGCTCTGATAATTGCCAACACCCGGTTTCATCCAACATCCATAAAAGAACGTTGGTCTTGTGGTAAGAGGAGGGACCATACAGTAATCCAATAAGTAGCTTTGTGAACCACCTGAAAAAAGTGAGCATGCTCCAATTCGTTAAAAATGATATCATTCCGACAATTCCATATGGTCCAAACAAAAGCACATACACCAATGCGTATACAGTTCTTTGCTTGTTTATGCACCCCGTTTAGCCAAGATCCAAACATATTCTCCAAGATAGTTGGAGGTGGAATATTAAAGGTAAATTGGAGCAGTCTCCAAATTTTGATCGCAAAAGGACAATGAATAAACTGGTGTTCCACGGTTTTTTCATGGTGACGGAATACACATTTCTTGCATCTCGTCCAATTTCTCTTAAGAAAATTATCTTCAATCAAAATAACCTTGTGGTTAACAAACCACATAAATATTCTGATCTTTAGAGGGCTCTTTCATTTCCAAAGGTACATGCGGAGGTAAGGAATATGATCATTTAAAAAATCTAAATACATAGATCTTGATACGTCTCAAACGTACCTATAATTTTTGCTGATCCATGTTGTTATTATATCAGTTGCCACATGTTTTGTTTACACTTCATAGCATTTTTATGCATTTTCTGGGACTGACATATTAACAAGATGCCACAGTGCCAGTTCATGTTTTCTGTTGTTTTTCTCTTTCAGATGGCTAGTGGCAAAAATTCTCGGAATTGGACGAAAATTGGCATACGCAAATATTACAATAGAAGACTCCAGAAGCCCGAAGGGGAGGAGTAACCGACCCAGGAAGCGGGCACGCCACACCAGGGCGCGGCCCACCCCTAGAGGGCGCCTTCCTGTGGCGTGGGCCCCTCGGGTGGCCATCGACGCTGCCCTTTCGCCTATATATTCCTTCTTCCCCGAAAAACCTACCACATCGATATTCCACGAAACATCCAGACGCCGCCTGTCACACCCCAGTTTTTGGATCCTTATACTGTAGTTAAAGGAGAAAAAATGTGGGACAACAATTTTTTTTTCTCTCAACATGTTTGTGTGGATCAACATGTGTTTGTGAAAATAGCCATATAAGCAATGCAAGAAATATTTACTTTCAAAACAAATATTATTTTTCCTGATGATTACTATCATTTCTGTGATGTTTTCCCTATGATTCTTTCATGAATTTTGTATCCCTGGTATTGTATCAAGGTTGATTTCAACCTAACAATTTTATTTGGCTTTGTTTGAGTCAAGAAAACATGATGGCAATAGAAAATTTGGATGTTTTCTTTTGATACTTCTATTTGGAATTATTTCTGAAAAACTAGCCAAGTAACAATATCTAGCACTTGTTTTCAATATGTTAGAGAATCACATTTTATGTTTTCTTGGCATGAAAGTGTTCTATGTTATATGGACTAAGAATATATAAACTTGGTTTGATTTTTGGAGTTGGAAACAATCATTTGCATGCTTGTTTTTGTGGAATAAAAATAAGACAGAAAAACAGAGAAACAGAAACTAGCCCTTTTTCACTTTGCTTTCAAAGCCTTCCATAATTCCAAATTTGTTTTCAAAAGATGTTTCTGAAAGTATAAAACAAGTTTAGCAATCTACAACTTAGAAAACAAAATTTGGATTCCATTTGATCCTTGATAACAATGTGAACTTTTTTAGGTTTTTATCTGTTTCCAACACTTGGCAAAAATTGTTGTCCTTTAACTGAATTTTCTGAATCTATATTTTTACAGAACTTTGATCAATGGTTTGATTTGGTTTTTGTGCAAATATAGAAGTGGGACTTTGCCAAACGTGTTCACTTATGTTTGTACTCCATTGTGGTGCATTGGATTCGATTGTTGCATGCCTAGAGAGGGAGAGAAATGGGAGGGGATAGGAGGAGTAGAATCGGGGGGAGCCTAATGGCGCATAGTGCACGCCATGCCTTGTGCACTATGGCCTCAACACGCCGCAACCATGGTCCTCCTCGACGCTGCGGAGTTCACCTGGCCCCCAGACAGCTAGCCACCCTTTGCACCTCGAGGACACACGAGAGAACACGCACCCGTGCCGAACGCGGAGTGACTGAGAACATGGCCACGAACCCGACCGTTGTGCCGCGCCTATAAAGGCCTCGCCTGCACCACGGCCTTGCCACCTTACTCCCCACCCCTCACTGCACGTCCCCAACACGCACACTCTGCCCCGCGTGCTCTCTGTGAGCGTGGCAAGCCAAAAAGTCGCCGCCTGCCACTGTGCGCACACTACTGCAGAATAGCCTACCAGTGACGGGCCCGAAATGCCCATTAATGACGGGCATTGTGCCAGTCACTAATACCTAGTCACTGGTAATATGGTACTAGTGACAGGCGAGCGCCCGTCACTGGTATTTGTTTACTTGTGACAGTCGTTTATTCGTGACTGTCACTAGTAAGTTTTCACAGTAGTGCTTTTACCTTATTTGTACGGTCTTAGCAGCGACGAATCCTTTGCTACTCTGGTAGTTCCCATTACTAGTATATAATTTATAATAAAAAATATTTTTTTTGAAATAAAAAATATATTGCATTTCCACATTGACAACACAATATAATCACACACACTCATAGGTAACAAAATATGATCATAAGTACTACAAAGTGAAACTACATGGATAACAGAATATCCAAAATAATTTGTTGTCATTTTGGAACAATAAACACCTCAAATAAAAATTTACAAATCCTGTGAAACGCCGAAGCTTACACCATGTACTTCCCAAGAATCATCAGCTCCACCTCCTACATAGAAAATTCATCTCCCATATTGACACCGACATGGAGCAGCCATTGTGTTACGCAGCAAACCAGTAGGCCATGAGCTGCAAAAATTAATTAGACCTAACCAAACGAATACATTACTCTCTGAACCTATACATGAATACAAAATGAAATAACAACGATATGCATTCATTCAAAATACAATTGTGTATACTAATGATACGGGAATGTAAAGTAGAAAATGACTTTGGAGATTATATTTACCTTGATTAAATATTAGTCGGCATTCATATCAGCACCTCGGCAAACATTGAATTGCAGATGAAAGGGCTCCACTGCTCTGCGGTTGGATACGACCAAGCAGCTCATCACCAGCCCTGCAGAATGAAGGGGCTGTGTTAGACGGCACAAAGTACATGGGCTGCAGCAACACTGAAGTCGGTGCTGGATACGGAGAGTAAAAGCACGAGGCCTCGGACAACACAAATTTAAGATATAACTTAGTCAGATTCATGTATGGGTAAGATTAATAGATTGCATCAGCTCTTTATCTAACTGGTCACAACCAAAACCTTCATATTTAGGACAAAAAGGTATAAGAAAATTGCACGCAGACATTTCGGCAAGCATGTGACACAGCAACGAGCTGTATGTGAAGAACGGAGCCATACATGCAGGAAGAGAGGCAGTCACGTTTCATGTAGTCACCTCCTTCCTAACCTTTTCCTGCATCTAGGTGAAAAAGTAACAAATGACACATATTAAAACCACCAGATCCGATCTGTAGTTAAATAACTTAGCAATTTGAATCAACCAAATCTACCCTAGGGAGGGTCCAACCATGATATATAGCCTAAGCTTCCGCGGATCATGGGATCAGAAAGTAGATCAGCCAACTACTATGACTAGATCGACCAGTTAACAAAAGTGAGGTCAACCAAACCTCGGAGCAGTGGGAGAAGGATCTGATGCCGACGGAGAAGTACCATGCGCCAGCCCCATTGCTTCTCGATCCGGATCAGCGGCGGGATATGGATATCGGTGCCGGCGTGGGCGGCTGGAGTTGGAGGAGTCCCCCAGGCCCTCAGACGCATATCATCGTGGAGGAGCAATTGGTTTCAATCTTTCACACGGATCTGGGGGCGGTTGTACGCCAGATGGGATGCCCAGGTTTTTGTTGAGGCCACCAGGTTCGCCGACGTGGCGAAGAACCTTTTATTTTTGAAATTTAAAACCACTTATATTAGGTCAGCAAGCGGCCTCATGTAACATCCCAAGTATGAAAAAACAACCTTTAGAATGTTTGCTTTTTGTTAATTTATGTTTTGCATCATGTCATCATAAGTTTTGCATTTGTTTTCCATTTGTTTTCATTTGTTTTCACTTGTTTTTCCATTTGAAATTCAAACAAATTTCAAATTCTTGTTCATACTTGTTCTGTTACAATGTTTCAAATGAAAATTACAAAACAAACCAATCATTTGTTTCCAATAAGCTTGAAATTTAAAACTTTTACATTGCTTAAGTTTCAATTATTCAATTAATAACAATTTTGCTCTAATTCATTTGAATTTTCAAACAGCAGCTAAATTCAAATTTTGAAAAAACAGAAAGTTGCACAACTGTGCTTTTATAATAACTAACCTATAAAAATTATGCCCTAAATTTTCTAACCCCAAGAAACCCACCTTTTTCTTCCTTTTCTTTTTCTGCAAAAAAAGAAACAGAATCAGTAAAACAGAAAAAACAAAAAAAAATATGAGAGAGGGGAGAGGCAGGCCAGTGGGCTGAGCCCACCAAACCAGCCCCAGGCCCAGCCCTACCTGGCGTACCCCTTCGTCCCCCTGTACGGCGTCCATCGCCGCTGCCCACGTCGACAGTACGGCGGAGGGAACGGCCACGAGCACCTCCCCCTCCTTTTAAGCTCACCCACGAGCTCCCCTTCTGCCCTAAACCCTCCTCCACCTCTCTCTCTCACCGCGTCGCCATTTTTTCCCTCCTTCCACCTCTGCTCCTCCCTCTGTTCTGAAACCACCGAGCACCACCGCAACCCTCTCCGGCGATCGTCGTCGCTGTGATGTCCCTCAGCGCGGGAACCGCATCCCCTCTACTTCCTCTTCCTCCTCGACACAGCAGCGAGGACGGGGAGAGCCGGGATCACCGCCGCCATCTTCTTCTCTGTCGCCGTCGCCGGCCACCTCCACCACCGAGCACGTCCCCCTACTCCTCTGTTCCCCTCGGTGAGCACGATCACCACCCCTTCCTTCCCTCTCTCTCCTCTCTGCACGCGCACGTACACCGCACACATCCACGGCGAGCAGCAGCAGCACAGCGAGCAAAACGCCGCCGGCGAGCACCGTTACCTGTCGTGGTTCAGTTAACTGAAGAAATTCAGTTTCGTCAGATAGCGAAACTGAACCTCATACCCCCCTTAGCCCCTATACTGACAAGAAACAGCAGTCAGCGCAGTGGCAACGCCCCGTGCGCACGCGCCCGCGGTCGCGGGATCGATCCCTCGCCTCGCGGATTAATCCACCCAATTTTTTTCACAGCAAGCGCTGACAGGTGGGGCCCCTGTGAGCGACCCTGCGTCCACGCGCGCGCACACACACGCCACGTGAGCGCCGCGGTGGCCAGGGCCCCCTCGTCAGTGGCCTAGGCTAGGTCACTGCGAGGTGTTTTCTTTTTCTCGTTTTTCTTTTACCACCAAGTCCATGTTTAATTACAGTTTAGTCCCTGAATTTCAAATTTGAATATCTTTTGCAAATCAAATCCAAATTAAATAAATAAAATATGTATTCTGAACCAAATTCAATTCTCCACCTGTTTAAATCATTTGTTTTCTGTTTTGAACATTTCAAATGTTTTCAAAATTCAAATTCAAACAACTCATTTCAAATTTGGTTAATTTCATAACTAATTCAAATTTAATTCAAATGTCACATATAAAATATGTTTTCCATACCAAATTGAACCACCTTTCCAAATATAAACTTTGTTTCCTATTTTGAATAATTAAAATTGGTTAAATAATTTAAACCTTGTTTAAATCATTTAAAAATTGCTAAATTCATAACTTGGTCAAATTAATTTCTTTTTGAACATATAAAATATGTTTTCAAACCAGAAAATTATAATCTTTTCAAATATGAATTGTATTTAATGTTTTGAACAAATAAAAAATTCAAATAAATTCATACTTGAATTAAATTCATTTAAATCTTGTTTAAACTTGTTTAATTCATAATTAATTCATTTTAATTCCTTTTTCAACAAATGAAACATGTATTCCACCTTAAATTTTGTGTTCTTTCCAAATATGCATTTTGTTATTTATTTTGAACAATTAAAATTGGTGAAAACAACAAATGCTTGTGTAACTCCTTTAAGAAGCCAAAATTTCATAACTTAATAAATAAAATTTCAAACTTGGTAAACACCTTTTTAATTGAATCTATTGTTGTTTTCTTTTTGTTTTCCTCATCCATGCATCATGCTAATCCACTTTTACATGTTGGTTATTTGTAGATCATTTAATCCAACCTTAATTCATGGGCTTTCCATATGCAACCCAAATTGCATATGGGTCCATTTAATTATGTTACCATGTCAACTAGCTTATCTTGATGCATCAATTAAATTGCCATGCATCATCCCATGATTGTGCATTATGCCATGTTATTGATTGTTTGTCTCTCTGCGTTGTTTGTTTGCTTCTTCTCGGATAGACGACGACGTTGAGACAGACGAGGTTTACGACACTACTTCTGAGGAGTTAGCCCAGTACCAGGCTACTGAGTTTGCAGGCAAGTATTCACTCACATGAACCATTGTGTCCTTTCCACACTGGATATCGATACTTTCCGTTGTCTATTCTGCTAGCCTTAAGATTCGTTGCTTGTGTTCTGATCCTATCACATGTTATCCTGTAAACCTGATATAGCCTATCCTCCACACCTATAACCCCATTGCTTGTTGCCTGTGTCTTACTAGCATGCTTAGGGTTGTTTATGCTCGAGTCTGCTGTCCGTTATTTCTGTTACCTTATTTATTATGTTCTGGGGCTCGATGTTAAACAACAACCTGTTAATGTTTGAGGTAATGCTAATTTGATGATAAGGCACCGGCAGGAGGCCGGGTATGGTTTTGAGGCCTGCTAGTGTCGAACTCAGGAAAAGTCTTTGTCCTCTAGATCCATGATGAGCGTGCTAACCGCATGTGGGAAGCGTGTATGGGCGCCCCCCTCAATCTGATTCGATTCGCATCTCGTCCAAATCGCCTCATTTAGTTCGGGTTTTCCATTTGCCGCATGCATATGGAGGTGCGAACCCGAGGCCAGGGTGGAACTTTTGTAGTCGGCATTTAGGGAGACACGTTCTTAGAGTGCTATGAGGGTCCCCTTTTATTCATGGGGCTTGATTAGCCGTGCGCTCAATTGCACGGGGTTCTTTGGGCTTGATGCGAAGAAGAGTTGGGTTGTGTTGAGTGCCCCGCTTGGTGGAAGTGCATTTCCAATCTGCCGGCGTATTCTTACGTGTACGGCCAAATTGGTGCATCCCTGCAGGGTTAAATCTTCTCGAGAAGCCGTGTTGTCCGCGGTTATGGATGACTTGGTGATAGGGCTGGCTAACAAGGATTAGACAACTTACATCTAACTAATGATAACTTGCCTAGTAATAGACCTTATTGACACAATAACTTGACCCATCATTAATCCAACTGTGTGAGTTATCCTCGGATTGGTTCTTTGGATAAGAGGCAAGATCCAGGATGGGTTTGTTTGAGGTTAGTGGTAGTTGGTCCCGATACGCTATCTTATCCCTCTCTTTTAGCCGGAAGTTGTAGCGAGTCTCTGTAGTTGGTTAGGCAGCCCGCTGCCGCACTTTTGTATCACCTATTCTTCCGTTGAACCCAAAGCCTCTGTACTTGGTGTTGCCGGGTACACTTTGGTATCTTGTGAGTCTTGCTTGCCAGTACTTGTCTGTACTGACCCCTTTGGGGCTGTGGTTTCCGCAGACTACGTTTCCGAGGATCCCCATGGTGGCTACTACGTGGAGTATGACGAGGCTGCTGACGAGTAGATAGCGGACCCGGGCAGGATCCGAGACATCGTGGATGGGCTCCGTCTTTTCGTTTCCGGCCTCTTAGGCCTATTTGGATCTTGTCTGTACTCAGACACTTTGGATGCTTCTGCTGTGATGTAATGATGACTTGTTGGGACATGTGTCCTCTGGATGATTGTATTTGCTATCTCTGCTCTAGTGAGAGCTATTTGCAACTTATTTCAATCTTTTGTGTCTTAGAGATATGTTGTGATATCACTTGTTCAAATGCCGTTGACGTACCATGTGTGTATGTTATGAAGTACGTCAATGGAAGTAGTCGGATTTCTATGGGATGGTTTACGCAGACGATGGATAGTAGAGAATGGTTGTCACACGTTTACGTGTTGGCCTGCTCATATTGAGATGCGGGTGCCGGTATGCCCTGTAAGCCATTTACCTACTTTTTAGCGGGCTGTGAGTATCCTCTAGAAGTCCGGGTGCGACAAATGGTATCAGAGCTTGTCTGCCTGTAGGATCCCTTTTACTGGTCGCAGTTGAGTCTAGAAACTATTTTGTAGCTATATAGGAAAAATGAAACGTGAGAGTAGGAATTATGTTCTTTTATTTCTTTCCCCACCCACCCTTCCTTTTTCTGGTAAGGAAGTGCAACGTTGTTTTCTCTCCTCATCTAAACTTTCAAGTTAGGATTTCACGTATCCTGGTTTCTCTAGGATAGTTATATCTACTAGACCATATGAATGGAGGTGGTTGTGACATGAATTATCATGTTGCCTACTCATGATTGAGAACGGAGGCGTGTAAGCCCCGGAAGCAGATCCTCTATTCCTTAAGCAGTAGATATTTATCCTTTAGAAGCCCGGATGGGTTTTTAAGTAGTACCTCAGGAGTGTTTGGTCTCGTGTTTCCCCAATGTTGCTTCGATATCCTGTTCTTCTCAACATCCTTATCGTCCGTTGAAACCTTGTTGTTGCTTGCCACTTCAGTTCTTCTACCGGCTTCTAATCAAAACTTCCCCGATCATCTGCAGATGGATCTCAGGTTCTACCCGCAGGTGGTTTGTATGACTCGTTGCGAGAGCACTGCCGGTTATCCGGAGATGCTGAGAGACATGGTCACTTTTCTGGGGTTCCGTTGGGCACCAGAGTACCAGGTCTACGAGCTGCAGCGAGAGTTTGACCAGAGCTACTACCAGGCTATCGTCTACATTCTGTCAGATGATGGCATGAGCGTAGTTCACCGCTACGAGGCAGTAGGTTCCACAGTGGATATGGCTGTGCAGCAGGCAACTTATGTGAGTCTCACCGTCCTTCGTGCTGACTACTAGGGATTTGACGATTCTATCTATCGCCACATCCCCCGTGGTTACATCACTTCGGAGGGAGCTGACTTCACTCTCTACGACAACTTGGATGTCTACGAGCATGATAACTCCAGGCTGTACACCACCGCTCAGTTTGTGAGGCACAGTGACGCAGTTGCCAGCACACTATCTCAGGAGTTGGCTTCAGTCAGAGAGCAGCTCTACCTTGCTTTGACTCGTCTGGCGACTTACACCACAGACTTTGTTGGAGACGAGCGCTTTGCACGTTTCGATCAGCCAGTTGGTCGTCGTCTGCCAGATGCTGGTGGTTACGAGCCGATCAGAGGTCCACTCCTTAACCTCGGTGCTGGTTACACTGGGATTCCACGCTTTGGAGCACAGGGAGTCGACGCTATGTACTTCACCACACCTAGAGTCGCTCTCAGACCACGTCAGATCTACGTGGATCGTCGTTCTACCTATTTTCGTGGGCGTGCTCCTCACCGTACCTCTTGCCGTACTCCTAGTCGCCGTCCTGCGTGATGAGCATGGGAGTACCGATGTATCCATTCTTAGCTATGTTTAGTTATCCTTTGGCATTCGAACCATTTGTGGTGTGTTGGATATTCTGATGTATTTGAACATGTGATGATGTACCTGTTGGTTATCTATTCATGCGTCGGGATAATCTCTCTTTCGGTTTCCAAGTCTATCCTTTTCTATTGTTGTGCTAAAATGCATTTCCATTCAGGATGCCGCCAACAAGGAACAACCCGCCTGAGCCACCGCCAATCACGGAGCTGTTGACTCAGATGACCCAAGTCATGGCGCAGATGGCCCAGTTTCAGACTAATCAGCACAACAACCAGACGGCTCCACGAGTCAGCATCAAGGAGTTCCTCAGTCTGGGTCCGAGAGCTTTCGTGGCCACACGCGAGCCTCTGGACGCTGATGACTGGATCCGTGAGATAGCTAAGGCTCTGGAGATTGCTCACGTTGCTGAGGAAGACAAGGTCAAGTATGCCTCCTATCTGCTGAAGGGCCAGGCAGCTACTTGGTGGGAGAACTTCCAGGCTATGAGAACTGGGATACCAGTCACGTGGAATTGTTTCAAGGAAGCATTCCTGAAGCACCACATTCCAGATGGTCTCATGGAAAGGATGCGTGAAGAGTTTTGCTCACTCAAGCAGGGCAAGTTGGACGTCATCGGCTATCAGAGTGAGTTCAATCGCCTCGCTCATTACGCTGGTGATGAGGTGTGCACTGAAGCTAAGAAGATGGCAAGGTTCCGTAGAGGTTTTAACCCGGAACTCAAGTATGCCCTCACAAACGTCAAGGCCAACAGCTTCGAGGATCTCGTTAACACCGCGCTCAATGAGGAAAATGGGTGCAAGGCGTTCGAGGAGTCTCGCAAGCACTCGCGTGAGGGTGGTTCCTCCTCCAACATGACCACCCCTCCGCAGAAGCGCCGCATCTGGGTACCAAATGATGCTGTCACTCGGGCTCCATACGCCCAAGCTTCTCCAGGCTTCGCTCCCCGCCCACCCAACCCTGCTCAGATGCATGATCAGAGGGCTTCGATGGGGCAGCCAAGGCCAGGGCCTCCTCGTGTCGTCACTTGCTACAAGTGCAAGCAGACGGGGCACTACGCCGACAAGTGCACGCAGAGGCAGCTACCTCCACCACCACCTCGTCCCAACACAAACCAGGCAATGGTGCGCGCTCCCCCGCCTAAGGCCTTCAACTCCAACAACAGGCCTGTCAGGAGGACCGCGAGGGTGAATCATGTCAAGATCGACAAAGCTGAGGAAGCTCCTGACGTCGTTTTTGGTATATTACCCGTAAACTCTATTCCAGCTAAAGTGTTGTTTGATACCGGAGCATCGCATTCTTTTGTGTCAAAGATTTTTGCCACAACAAACAACCTAATTGTGGTTCCACTAAGCAATCAAATCACTGTTCACTCCCCGGGATCTCAAATGTTGACCTCCAAGATAAGTAAGGACAATCAAATCCTAATTGGAGGCCACATTTTCCTTGCCTCTCTCATGTTGCTGGGAAGTTCTGACATTGATGTCATTCTTGGTATGGATTGGCTGAAAGCTAATAAAGCAAGGATTGACTGTGCTCAAAAGTCAATAACTCTGTTCCACCCTTCTGGCCAGATAATCTATTCTCCAAATGAATCAAGTTCCTTTCAGCTGTGCAACCTCGAGGCAAAACCTCTACCTTCACTTGAGAATGTTTCGGTGGTTTGCGAATTCCCTGACGTCTTTCCAGAAGAGTTGCCACGGATGCCTCCGGACAGAGCTGTTGAGTTCGTGATCGAACTTGAACCAGGTACTGCTCCAATCTCTAAGCATCCTTACAAGATAGGAACTCCCGAGCTGAAGTTGTTGAAGGAACAAATTGATATGTACATGGAAAAAGGTTACATTCAACCTAGTTCCTTGGCTTGGGGTTGCCCAACCCTGTTTGTTGCGAAGAAGGATCACACAAAGAGACTCGTTGTTGACTATCGTCCTCTTAACGAGAAAACCATCAAAAACAAGTATCCAATTCCTCGTATCGATGATCTTTTTGATCAACTTGCTGGAGCCTCAATATTCTCCAAGTTGGACTTGAGAATGGGTTACCATCAAATAAAGATCAGAAAAGAGGATATTCCAAAGACAGCCTTCACCACTCGCTACGGTTTATATGAATTCACCGTCATGTCCTTTGGTCTCACCAATGCACCGGTGACATTCTCTCGACTCATGAATTCTGTCTTCCATGAGTACCTCGACAAGTTCGTTGTGGTATATCTCGATGACATTCTTGTCTACTCAAAATCCGAGGAAGAGCATGAAGAACATCTTCGTCTAACCCTCATGAAGCTTCGCGAGCATCGTCTATATGCCAAGTTCTCCAAATGTGAGTTCCGGATTTCAGAAGTTGCTTACCTTGGTCATGTCATCTCTGCCAAGGGCATAGCCATTGATCCAGAAAAGGTTAAAGCAATTGTTGATTGGAAACCTCCAAAGGCGGTGAAGCAAGTAAGAAGTTTTCTTGGCTTGGCTAGCTATTGCCGTCGTTTCGTCCAAAACTTCTCCAAGATTGCCAAACCTCTCACTGACCTCACAAAGAAGGACAAGAAGTTCGTTTGGTCTCCACAATGTGATGAGAGTTTCAATCTCCTGAAGACTAAACTCACTTCTACACCAGTTCTGGTTGGCCCAGATCCTTCCAAACCTTTCTAGATATTCTGTGATGCTTCTCTCCAAGGTCTAGGTGCAGTTCTTATGCAAGAACGTCAAGTTGTGGCTTATGCTTCACGTCAGTTGAACGCACATGAGCTCAATTATCCCACTCATGACCTTGAACTTGCAGCAGTTGTGTTTGTCCTCAAGAAATGGAGACAATACTTGTTGGGTAATCGCACTGAAATCTTTTCCGATCATAAGAGTCTGAAGTACATCTTCACTCAACCAGATCTAAACCTCAGGCAAAGAAGATGGGTTGAAAATATCAAAGACTTTGATCTTACCATTTCTTACACTCCAGGCAAGGCTAATGTTATGGCCGATGCTCTCAGTCGCAAGTCGTATTGCAATAATCTCATGATCATGGAAAGCCAACCTCCTCTTCATGAAGAATTCCAGAAGCTGAACCTTGGTCTTGTTCCTCAAGGCTATCTTGCAAACTTGACAGCCAGTCCAACTCTCGAGGATAAGATTCGTTCTGAACAACTTCGTGATGCTGAAATCAAGAAGATGGTAGAACACATCAAAGAAGGCAAGGAGAAATTTAAGTCATTCTCAATTGATGACAAGGGAACTGTGTTCTTCGAAGGACGCATTGCAGTTCCTCAAGTTCAGAGTCTCAAAGATGTCATTCTCAAAGAGGCTCATGAAACTCCTCTCTCCATACACCCTGGAAGTACAAAGATGTACCAGGATCTCAAGACACTGTATTGGTGGTCTGGCATGAAACGTGAAATTGCTCAATACGTTTCTGAATGCGACGTTTGTCAACGTGTTAAGGCAGTCCATCAGAAAACAGCCGGTCTTCTCCAACCTCTGAAAATCCCTGAGTGGAAGTGGGACATGATTGAAATGGACTTCGTCACTGGTTTTGCAAAGTCCAAGAGGGGCAACGATGCAATCTTCGTTGTCATTGATCGACTCACTAAAGTCGCTCACTTCTTTCCTGTCAAAGAAACAATCTCAGCTAGTCAGTTAGCAGAGCTCTACACAACAAAGATTGTTCCTCTTCATGGTGTTCCATTGGAAATAAGCTCAGACCGTGGAAACATCTTCACTTCTCATTTCTGGAAAAGCTTTCAAGAAGCATTGGGCACCAAGCTTCTGTTCAGCACAACTTATCACCCTCAGTCTCAAGGGCAAGTCGAAAGAGTCAATTAGATTCTCGAGGATATGCTCAGAGCATGTGGTATCTCCTTTGGCCTGAAATGGGAGGAATGTCTTCCATATGCTGAATTCTCCTACAACAACAGCTTCCAGGCAAGCCTAGGCATGGCACCATTTGAGGCTCTCTATGGCCGCAGATGCAGGAGTCCAATCAATTGGTCTGGAGCTGGTGAACGATCACTCTTAGGCCCTGACATTGTTAAGGAAGCCGAAGAGAAAGTTTGCATCATCCGTGACAATCTTAAGATTGCTCAGTCTCGTCAGAAAAGCTACTATGACAGCAAGCACATGGATATGGTCTATGCACCTGGTTACAAAGCATATCTCCGTGTAACTCCCCTCAGAGGCACTCATCGTTTTGGTGTCAAAGGAAAGCTTGCACCAAGATACATTGGTCCTTTCAACATTCTCTCAAGGCGTGCAGAAAATGCCTATCGTCTTGAACTTCCAGAAAAGCTATCCAAGGTGCACGATGTGTTTCATGTGTCACAGCTCAAGAGGTGTTTCAAAGATCCAGGTCGCCCAGTTGATCATGATTCCATTGAACTGCAAGAAGATCTCTCTTATGAGGAGCACCCTATTCGAATTCTCGATGAGACCGAGCGTAAAACTCGCAACAAGAGCACCAAGTTCTTGAAAGTGCAGTGGTCCCATCATTCTGATAAAGAGGCAACGTGGGAGACCGAAGAGGATCTTCGCAAGAAGTATCCGGACCTTTTCTCTTCTCAGTAGGAATCTCGGGGCGCGATTCCTTCAAGGGGGGTGTTTTGTAACATCCCAAGTATGAAAAACAACCTTTAGAATGTTTTCTTTTTGTTAATTTATGTTTTGCATCATGTCATCATAAGTTTTGCATTTGTTTTCCATTTGTTTTCATTTGTTTTCCCTTGTTTTTCCATTTGAAATTCAAACAAATTTCAAATTCTTGTTCATACTTGTTCTGTTACAATGTTTCAAATGAAAATTACAAAACAAACCAATCATTTGTTTCCAATAAGCTTGAAATTTAAAACTTTTACATTGCTTAAGTTTCAATTATTCAATTAATAACAATTTTGCTCTAATTCATTTGAATTTTCAAACAGCAGCTAAATTCAAATTTTGAAAAAACAGAAAGTTGCACAACTGTGCTTTTATAATAACTAACCTATAAAAGTTATGCCCTAAATTTTCTAACCCCAAGAAACCCACCTTTTTCTTCCTTTTCTTTTTCTGCAAAAAAAGAAACACAATCAGTAAAACAGAAAAAACAAGAAAAAATATCTGAGAGGGGAGATGCAGGCCAGTGGGCTGAGCCCACCAAACCAGCCCCAGCCCCAGCCCTACCTGGCGTACCCCTTCGTCCCCCTGTACGGCGTCCATCGCCGCTGCCCACGTTGACAGTACGGCGGAGGGAACGGCCACGAGCACCTCCCCCTCCTTTTAAGCTCACCCACGAGCTCCCCTTCTGCCCTAAACCCTCATCCACCTCTCTCTCTCTCACCGCGCCGCCATTTTTCCCCTCCTTCCACCTCTGCTCCTCCCTCTGTTCTGAAACCACCGAGCACCACCGCAACCCTCTCCGGCGATCGTCGTCGCTGTGATGTCCCTCAGCGCGGGCTAAGCGCGGGAACCGCCTCCCCTCTACTTCCTCTTCCTCCTCGACACAGCAGCGAGGACGGGGAGAGCCGGGATCACCGCCGCCATCTTCTTCTCTGTCGCCGTCACCGGCCACCTCCACCACCAAGCACGTCCCCCTACTCCTCTGTTCCCCTCGGTGAGCACGATCACCACCCCTTCCTTCCCTCTCTCTCCTCTCTGCACGCGCACGTACACCGCACACATCCACGGCGAGCAGCAGCAGCACAGCGAGCAGAACGCCGTCGGCGAGCACCGTTACCTGTCGTGGTTCAGTTTACTGAAGAAATTCAGTTTCGTCAGATAGCGAAACTGAACATCATACCCCCCTTAGCCCCTATACTGACAAGAAACAGCAGCCAGCGCAGTGGCAACGCCCCGTGCGCACGCGCCCGCGGTCGCGGGATCGATCCCTCGCCTCGCGGATTAATCCACCCAATTTTTTTCACAGCAAGCGCTGACAGGTGGGGCCCCCGTCAGCGACCCTGCGTCCACGCGCGCGCGCACACACGCCACGTGAGCACCGCGGTGGCCAGGGCCCCCTCGTCAGTGGCCTAGGCTAGGTCACTGCGAGGTGTTTTCTTTTTCTCGTTTTTCTTTTACCACCAAGTCCATGTTTAATTACAGTTTAGTCCCTGAATTTCAAATTTGAATATCTTTTGCAAATCAAATACAAATTAAATAAATAAAATATGTATTCTGAACCAAATTCAATTCTCCACCTGTTTAAATCATTTGTTTTCTGTTTTGAACATTTCAAATGTTTTCAAAATTCAAATTCAACCAACTCATTTCAAATTTGGTTAATTTCAAATTTAATTCAAATGTCACATATAAAATATGTTTTCCATACCAAATTAAACCACCTTTCCAAATATAAACTTTGTTTCCTGTTTTGAATAATTAAAATTGGTTAAATAATTTAAACCTTGTTTAAATCATTTAAAAATTGCTAAATTCATAACTTGGTCAAATTAATTTCTTTTTGAACATATAAAATATGTTTTCAAACCAGAAAATTATAATCTTTTCAAATATGAATTTTATTTAATGTTTTGAACAAATAAAAAATTCAACTAAATTCATACTTGAATTAAATTCATTTAAATCTTGTTTAAACTTGTTTAATTCATAATTAATTCATTTTAATTCCTTTTTCAACAAATGAAACATGTATTCCACCTAAAATTTTGTGTTCTTTCCAAATATGCATTTTGTTATTTATTTTGAACAATTAAAATTGGTGAAAACAACAAATTCTTGTGTAACTCCTTTAAGAAGCCAAAATTTCATAACTTAATAAATAAAATTTCAAACTTGGTAAACACCTTTTCAAATTGAATCTATTGTTGTTTTCTTTTTATTTTCCTCATCCATGCATCATGCTAATCCACTTTCACATGTTGGTTATTTGTAGATCATTTAATCCAACCTTAATTCATGGGCTTTCCATATGCAACCCAAATTGCATATGGGTCCATTTAATTATGTTACCATGTCAACTAGCTTATCTTGATGCATCAATTAAATTGCCATGCATCATCCCATGATTGTGCATTATGCCATGTTATTGATTGTTTGTCTCTCTGCGTTGTTTGTTTGCTTCTTCTCGGATAGACGACGACGTTGAGACTGACGAGGTTTACGACACTACTTCTAAGGAGTTAGCCCAGTACCAGGCTACTGAGTTTGCAGGCAAGTATTCACTCACATGAACCATTGTGTCCTTTCCACACTGGATATCGATACTTTCCGTTGTCTATTCTGCTAGCCTTAAGATTCGTTGCTTGTGTTCCGATCCTATCACATGTTATCCTGTAACCCTGATAAAGCCTATCCTCCACACCTATAACCCCATTGCTTGTTGCCTGTGTCTTACTAGCATGCTTAGGGTTGTTTATGCTCGAGTCTGCTGTCCGTTATTTCTGTTACCTTATTTATTATGTTCTGGGGCTCGATGTTAAACAACAACCTGTTAATGTTTGAGGTAATGCTAATTTGATGATAAGGCACCGGCAGGAGGCCGGGTATGGTTTTGAGGCCTGCTAGTGTCAAACTCAGGAAAAGTCTTTGTCCTCTAGATCCATGATGAGCGTGCTAACCGCATGTGGGAAGCGTGTATGGGCGCCCCCCTCAATCTGATTCGATTCGCATCTCGTCCAAATCGCCTCATTTAGTTCGGGTTTTCCATTTGCCGCATGCATATGGAGGTGCGAACCCGAGGCCAGGGTGGAACTTTTGTAGTCGGCATTTAGGGAGACATGTTCTTAGAGTGTTATGAGGGTCCCCTTTTCTTCTTTGGGCTTGATGCGAAGAAGAGTTGGGTTGTGTTGAGTGCCCCGCTTGGTGGAAGTGCATTTCCAATCTGGCGGGGTATTCTTACGTGTACGGCCAAATTGGTGCATCCCTGCAGGGTTAAATCTTCTCGAGAAGCCGTGTTGTCCGTGGTTATGGATGACTTGGTGATAGGGCTGGCTAACAAGGATTAGACAACTTACATCTAACTAATGATAACTTGCCTAGTAATAGACCTTATTGACACAATAACTTGACCCATCATTAATCCAACTGTGTGAGTTATCCTCGGATTGCTTCTTTGGATAAGGGGCGAGATCCAGGATGGGTTTGTTTGAGGTTAGTGGTAGTTGGTCCCGATACGCTATCTTATCCCTCTCTTTTAGCCGGAAGTTGTAGCGAGTCTCTGTAGTTGGTTAGGCAGCCCGCTGCCGCACTTTTGTATCACCTATTCTTCCGTTGAACCCAAAGCCTCTGTACTTGGTGTTGCCGGGTACACTTTGGTATCTTGTGAGTCTTGCTTGCCAGTACTTGTCTGTACTGACCCCTTTGGGGCTGTGGTTTTCGCAGACTACGTTTCCGAGGATCCCCATGGTGGCTACTACGTGGAGTATGACGAGGCTGCTGACGAGTAGATAGCGGACCCGGGCAGGATCCGAGACATCGTGGATGGGCTCCGTCTTTTCGTTTCCGGCCTCTTAGGCCTATTTGGATCTTGTCTGTACTCAGACACTTTGGATGCTTCTGCTGTGATGTAATGATGACTTGTTGGGACATGTGTCCTCTGGATGATTGTATTTGCTATCTCTGCTCTAGTGAGAGCTATTTGCAACTTATTTCAATCTTTTGTGTCTTAGAGATATGTTGTGATATCACTTGTTCAAATGCCGTTGACGTACCATGTGTGTATGTTATGAAGTACGTCAATGGAAGTAGTCGGATTTCTATGGGATGGTTTACGCAGACGATGGATAGTAGACAATGGTTGTCACACGTTTACGTCTTGGCCTGCTCATATTGAGATGCGGGTGCCGGTATGCCCCGTAAGCCATTTACCTACTGTTTAGCGGGCTGTGAGTATCCTCTAGAAGTCCGGGTGCGACACCTCATTAAAAACCTTCCAGTCCCTGTAGGTACCCTGGTAAGGAAAAGAGTGCGTAAGAAACTTGCCGCCTTAACCAAAGTTACATAGCTATTACATCATCTAGGAGGGTTTGCATCAGAAAGCTAGGGGGTTCATCGACCCAGATACAAGGGGTATTAGTTCTAAAACCAAAGCTAGCTATGTCATGCGCTGCCTTATTGCAATCCCTCTTACAGTGGCTGAACATAACGTTTCCAATAAAGCTAGAAATAGCTATACAGTCCCCGTAAATTGCAGTTGCCTCATTCCAGAATTCAACTTAACCTACATATGTTCCAATAAAGCTAGAACCTTCTCAAAGGAACGGTGGTATGAAAACAGGAGGACGGTGTGCAATGTGGGCATGCGTGGGATAAAGAAGCCACGATATGTGGATTTCAAAAAAGAAAAGGCACAATATGTTCTAGTACCAGTTTGACTGGGACGGTTTTTTATGATGAGATATTTTAGCATGGCGTGGCCACGATTTTTCTGTGCACCGTGGATTGATGGAATATTGGACAGTCCGGTTTTAAACAACTCCCCTCATTATGTTGATAACGTACGTGCGAGGTAGTTTCACACTGGGTCGGAGATGATTCCAACTGGGTAGGTTTTTATCTTTAATTTAAGTCTAACTTTTTAATGATCTATTACTGACGGTAATATAAAACAGATGGTCACTAGTAATAGTACCACCAGCGACGGGCAAGCCTATGAACCCGTCACTCGTATTATATGGAACTACCAGTGACAGGCGAGTCTATTTTACGGTCACTAGTATTTTGTAAAGCCACCTGCCGAAGTTTACCAATGACAGGCGTGCTGTCGCCTGTCGCTGATACTTGACACCAGTGACGTGCATATTTGTGCCCGTCACTAATGTGCTGGTGGCTATAAGCTATTCTGCAGTAGTGGCATCACCGCAAGGTCCCCGTCGTCCCGTCTGTTCTCAACCCACCCTTTCACCATGGCCTCAGTCCCCTAGCCCATGCGGACCTCACTGACACCCTCCCCTGACCCTACGCTTGCAGGTACACCGCCACCGTTGTCATCGCCGCCGCGGACCCGCTGCTCACCGCTGCTGTTTGAAGCCGTCCCGGTTGTTGTTGCTCATACCCCTCCACTTCCCTGACACCCTGCAACCGCCTCGTCACCGCGCCACCGCCCCTTGTCGCCCCAGAGGAATCGTGCGATCCCGTTCCGTCGTTTTTCTCTAGTGAGAAACGGAGAGAGAGAGAGAGAGAGAGGGAGGCGACCCCGGACCGTAGATCGTGAGATCTACGGCTCCGTTTGAACGTGGCCTTTGCCACGCAACGCATCACGCACGCACTCTCTTGGGCCTCCTTTGCGCGCTTAGTTGGGCCGCGCAGTAGAGGTCCAGCCCGTGTGATGTGAACTTTTATTCCTTTTAAAAATAGACAGAAACTATTGTTTTTCTTTTGTCCTAGTAAAAATAGAAATAGCGGAAATTTATTCGAACCAAAAATCATGGCAGTAGCTTAACATTTTCTAAACCACATACAACTTGTAGATCTAGTTTTTGTGGATTATTTTTTCTGTAGTAATTAAAATGCCAAAGGCTGCCTGTTAATCCATTTTGTGCATAACTTTAAAACTATGTATCCAAATTGGTAAAACTAAACTGTTCTGAGTGGCCCTTTAGTATATCTATTAGTAGCACTTGACCTTGTATCAAGGAGAGATTGCTATGAAAAATGCCATCCATTTTGGTATATTTCCAGAAGGCTTTTCTAGGATTTTGTAGAGTGTTCAATAATGATTTTTGATGTGGATCCAATTGTATGAGCTTGTGTGTGATTAGATCTATGTAATAATAGCTTGGTGTAATTTAGAGCTCTAGACTATTTATGGTATGCATTTCTAGATTCAGCACTTTTCTGTTTTTATTTAATTTTGTGTGAACAGTTTTAAATAAATGTTTGTGTGTTAGATTCTTGTTTTCTAGAATGTGTAGATGTGTTACTCTATGTTATTATGATGTTTTCTTATAGTACTAGTATGTTAGGAAGTTTTTTATTGTTTGAAAAACAAATAGAAATAGGGAATAGCCTAGTATTGTTTTCTAGTATTTATATTAGAAATTGTGAGCATTGTATTGTTAAGTTTAGTACCTAGATTTTTTATGTGGTTGAGTACAGTACCACTTTGGTACTGATTTTATGTTGTTACCACCTCTGTTAGCTTGCCCTTTAATTTATAGGAAAACATGAGTAGCATTTGCTTGATTAGATGCACCTTATTAATTTCACTAGTATGTGTAGCTTTATGATGATGGTGTAGTCGATTGTTATTTTTCCACAAGTGCAACCAGAGGAAATGTGACCCTCAAATGCCTTGGAAGGCTAGTGGAACACCCACTGGTCCCATTTCATTTTGGTGAGAAATACAATTTCTCGACCATAGGCATATTCCTAATAGTCTAGTTTTTTGCTTATGTGTGTTACTAGTTGTTGCATTTGATTAATTGAGTGTTGTTTGCTCGAATAGAAGTATCTCCTAGTGTTGAGGATTATTTGTGGATATATTTTATCTTGAGTGGCTTAATTTTTGAAAGTGTTGTTTGAGCATAAGTATAGTGCTTAGCTACTGATTTTTATAACATGTTATTTTGATGCTTGTTCTTGGTTGTTAGAAAAGCATGATTAAGTAGACTTGGTTAATTCTTGTTGAGTAGTTGTTTCATAGAATAAGTTTTGGTATATTCATGTACTAGCATGTGTAAGGGTATTTTCTGTAATGGGTATTTATAATCATGTGTTTCTTGTTAAGGAAAATGCATTCTTGTAGTGTTGATTGTTTCTCCATTATTGTATGAGTGGTATCCCTAGAAATTATAGGTTGCTCTATTTTTATTGCCATCCTATTTTATGAGTGCATGTTTAGTCTAACATGATTAACATGTTTCCACTCATTTTATTGTGACATGACTCTTTTAGTTGCTAGTTGGTATTGGTTGTAGAATATTTAAATTCTTAGGCATGCTTGTGTAGTAATCTTTCACACTAGTATGCTATTAGTGAACCCTTGTTATTATTCTATTTCTAGCTAGTTATCTCATGTGATGTTTGTGTTCTAGAGTGTGTCTTATGACTTGATACAAACGGTTGAGCCACTGGTTTGTTTACTTACATTTGTGATTGAGTGTTCCTTTAGTCTCTGTGTAGATATGGGCATAGTCAGTAACTGCCTTGCCCATCTGTGGTTTGCTTTGCTAGTTGAAATGTTCCGAGTGATTACTTTAGCATGAGTATTTTACCAGTGGTATGGTTGTGTTTAGTCTTATCTTTTTATCTATGCATTGGCTTAGTGGTAAACTTATTTTAGTGATGCTTGCTTGTGTTGTTGTTAATACCCGCTGACATGGGTATTGCTTTGTATGTTTGTTATTACTGTAGTAGTCTAACCCTTGTGACCAAAGGTTATTTTTAGCTTCTTCAATGTCTTGGTATGAGAGTGGTACACCCACTCAACCAATGATATTTAGGATGTGGAACATGGTTTCCCAACCATAAGTATTCTAGTACTAACTTTTATACCATGTGTGTTTGTGTGGTAGTTTTCTCGATAACTTTTGAGTGATCGCTCTAGTACAACTTTGTTGCTGTATGAGTTGTTTGTATTATTGTTTGCCTTCCTTTGGTTCTGAGTGTGTGTCTTTTATTCTTTTGCAACGTTAGAAAACGGAGAAGATTGAGAAGGAGTTGTAGAGTTGTGTGTCAAGTTCGAGCTACTTCAAAGCCAGGGACACAAGAAGTTTCAAGGCAAGGAATCATGATGCTTGCTACTACACTTATCATTATCTATCATGCATGTTTTCACTTCTGAAGTTTTACAAAAATCTTTAGTTACAAAACTATTTTTGTTGTGGCTATTAGTACTATTAAAACTATATATTATCATGCCAGTAGTTGAAACTTGGTGTTATCAAGCCATAGCCACCATATGGTATTATTACCACCAAAAATAAAATAACATGAAGTCCCTAAGTGGACACCCTAAAAATATGACTTTTGCAAAACAAAGGCTTTATGTAAAACACGGTGGAAAGGCGGAGCCTTATCCACAGGAGAATTGTGAAGTGATCATATTTGAAAAAAGGTGTTTTAAAAATGACACATAACCTATTCTTCGCTGGAAAACCTTTATCGTACTACCACTCTACCCCAACATGGGCAAGGGGCTTAGCTGGAAATTTGTTCTTGTTAGTGGGTGCTCTATCTCAAATTGCTATAAGGGATGTGATCCCTCGAACCGAAATATTGTCGCCAAGTTATGAAACACGAGGCATGCAAAGTGTGGGATTAATTTTCCCTCCGGCCGCAGCAGTTGGGTCTCCTATCATGGCTGTGTTTGACACGGTGCCGGGGAGAAAAAACCCAACTGAAGAGATAGTTATTTTCTAGCTTGAAAATAGTGGAAAGTTAGGACCAGTTATCTTATGTTCGCATACTGTCAAGACAGTCTGTGGTTGTTCATGGCAGATGTTCTGGATCTTGTGGATTGTGTACACCTCTGTAGAGTAGAACTATTTGGAATAGCCGCGTCCTCGGATATGGAAAGTTGAATGGCCATGTAGCTAGTATTGTGTCAATGTTTTCAAGAAGGATGTTTTTGAAAAGGGATTTGTACCTGTGAGGTACTGGAAATCGGAACCTTGTACCTGTGAGGTACGGATAAAGAGAAGCTGAAATTTGTTTTACAAGAACTTTTGCAAAGAAAAACTTCCTTTTCAAACAAATTCTTACAAAACCTGTTGGACATGCAATATCTACAAGAGAAAGAAAACTATATTATTATATTTTGAAGTATCTGCTTCAACAAAGATATAGAGATGTCAAAATCAACCATGATGTATCTTTCATCCATGATGGGTAGTGAACCCTGTGTATAGCCTACCCACTCCACCATATAAGCAGACTTGCATTCTATAAGCTTCATGAAGGATGCCTTGTAGAGTATATTCAAATGTACTCACTTTGGTTTCGTCCCTGGTATCTACTTGCCAGACTTCGAGGAGCAGCCTTGGGAGGAGCTCTACGAGTAGGAGTACTGCACTGATGGCCCTGCGAACTAGGCTCGTCTCCCGGTCAGCAGCATGTAGGTTAAGGCGTGACTTTGGCTCTACCGCGTTGTGTGTTGTTAACTTCCGATGTGTTTGTTGAGTTGCTTGCCCTGCGTGGTAGTATTGTTAGACTTGGTCATGTGACCATACCTTGTTGTAAAACCTTTATGTAATCATGTAATGGATGTTGTATCTATATGCCAACTTGATATGTTGTTCACGACTGGTGTGATCTGGGATCGTGAATGTATACATATCGGAGGTCCTTGGACTGTTTTTCTAGGGGTCTTACACTGCCGCCGCCGTCAACCCTAGTTCTGAATGTTTCTGAAGCTCTTCACGGCACCCTGCCGGAGAGGGGAATCATCACCGGAGGGCTATACACCGTCATTCCTGCCTCCAGAGTGATGCATGAGTAGTTCATCCTTAGACTACGGGTCCATAGCGGTAGCTATATGGTGGTCTCTCCACTTTGTGCTATCATGTTTAGATCTTGTGAGCTTCTCTACATGATCAAGATCATTGTTATGTAATGCTACATGTTGTGTTTGCTAGGATCTGATGAATATTAATACTATGAGCAAGTTTTTTATTTATCCATATGTTTATGTTGTTTATATCTTGCATGCTATCCGTTTATAGTATATTCTTTGGCCAAGTATATGCTTCTGACTCCAAGAGGGAGTATTTTTATGCTCGATAGTTGGTTCATGCCTCCAGAAATCAACGTTCAAGTGACTGAAACATGCACGGTTGTCGATGTGTTGTTTCCACAAGGGATAAAATAATGATGATTCGTCTATGTGTATTTTGCATTGCTTACATTACACACAATACTTCATGCAATAATCTGTTGTTTGCAACTTAATACTGGAAGTGATGCGGATTCTGTCCCGAAGGTGGATTATTTAGGCATAGATGTGCTGGATAGCAAGTCTATGTACTTTGTTGTAATGCGCTATTAAATTTCATAGTGAACATCTTGTCAAATATTGCATATTCGTGTCCTCTTTATTTGTCAATTGCCCAGCTGTAAGTTTTTTACCCAACATGCTAGAAATATTTATGGAGAGACACCACTAGTGAATTGTGGACCCTGGTCCATTTTCCACATACTGTTAAACCACCTACTGCAATCATATTGTTCTCTACTATTTCCTAAAATCATCACTGTTTTCTGCACCATACGTTTAATCCCTTTGTTTTCAGCAAGACCGGAGAGATTGGCAACTTCTCTGTTCCGTTGGAGCAAAGTAGTGCGTTTGTTTGTGTGCAGGTTTCACGTCAGTTGCGCTGCTGACAACTTTCTGAAGAACCTCCGTGTCCTTCTGGATTCAATAACCTTGGTTAATTTCAAGGGAAAGCTTGCCGTTTTTCTACATCAAACTCTGCGCTTGGAGTAACCTAACGAACAACACGGCCCCAAGGCATCAAGCTTTCTGGTGCCGTTGCCGGGGATACTGGAATCTCCAGATAGGGGAATCTCACACTTCCAAGCACTTTATTCTGTTTTTGTCTTGCTTGTTTTATTTTTGTTTCACTTTGTTTGCTCCAAAACCCAAAAACACAAAAAAAAATAGATTCATGTATTTAGTTTCTTTTCAGTTTTGTTTGTTATTTTATCATCATGTCTAGTTCTGTTTCTTGCATCATGTCACCTGAATAAGAAGTTATCACTTTTAAGCAAGGGAATGAGGAGAATTTTAAAGATGTTAGGTCTAGAATTCTTGAATCTTATGGGAGAACTGAACCTAAAATAACTCTAAGTCTTCTTCTTAGTAGTTTTTATTTTTGGACTTATTCTAAGTTATAGATATGCTCTAGATGCAATAGTGGGGGATATCTCCTTCATCGTGATGGGGATCAAGCCTTTAATGTTATAAAAAATTAGTTGCGACATCTAACTCCTCAAACAGTAAACTAGATTCAGCTCTTGAGAACATTAATGAAAGACTGAATTCCCTTCAGACAGACATATCTAGCCTAAAAGAAGGTTATAATCATATTCATATAAATTATGAAAATATTACTCCAAACTTAGAACCTTCGGGATGGGTTGCTTTAGTGAAAATACTATGTCTGAATTCTGCCTAAGGCCCCTGAATATTTATGATTCTTTAAATCTGTGGGGGCTCTCTCAGAGTGAGGTTTTTATAAGCTTGTCTGGAAATTACATTAAATTACCTATGGGAACTGTTGAAGGAGTGTTTACAAAAATCTGTGGGATGACTGTATCTATTGATTACCATGTCATTGAATGTGTAGGAAAAGGGAATATTACAATTAGAAGATCATTGTTGAAACAACTTGGAGCGGTCATTGACATGAACTTAGGAATCTTGAAATTCGGCTCCCCAAATGGCAACTACACCCTTCCTAGGAAGAAGATCAAGAAGAAGAATAAGAGATCTAAAGGAAGTTGTGATATGTTTGAACTTGATAATACTTGATTCCCTACTTGTGCCTAGCTACAAGGCGTTAAAGAGAAGCGCTGATGGGAGGCAACCCATCGGTTTTTATTTTCTTATTTTTTGTTTTTTTTGAATCAAGATGATTGTTGCTTTTGTAAGAACATCTTTTTATCTTTTATTTTCTGTTTTTTTGTGCCAAGAAAAGTCTCTAATGACTAGAAGGTCCTTTTATTAGGATTACCGCGCAGGAACAGATTTCTGGTATTCAATAGAAAATTTTCACATGCTCATCAGAAACTAATCTTGATCTGAAATTTTTTGATATATGGAGCTATCTTTTATCAGATAAAAGTTTTTCGATATGAACAATGTAAGTGCCCCGAAAAAAATCATTTTTACGGACTGTTCTGGTTTTGACAGATTCTGTCTTTATTTTGCATTATTTCTTTTACGAGTTTTGAGTGGATTCTTTTAGGGTGAAAGAGATTCACTTAATGCTAGTAACGGTAGCTAATGTTTGAAAGTATTTTATTATGAATTTTTATCTAAAAGGAACCAAGTGAGATTATTTGTTTTTATGCACTAACCCCGCTAATGAGAAAATATTTAAGTTCTGATCTCAAGGAAGTTTCCAAGTGTTAAGCGAGAAAGATGATAATGAAATATCAAGAAGAGTGAAAAGATTAAGCTTGGGGAAGCTTCTATGGACCTCCCCAAAATATTCAAGAAGAATCAAGCATCTAAGCTTGGGGATGCCCAAGGCATCCCCTTCTTGATCGGCAAATTATCAGCTCATCTCTAGTGGGACTATATTTTTATTCCTTTCCATCCTGTGTACTTTTCTTGGAGCATCAATGTGTTTTTGTTTTCAATTTTTTTATGTTTTGTTTGCTGCTCTATACTTTTTGGATCCTATCATTCTTGTTTCGGAGAGAGACACGCTCCACTTTTTCATGAGAATACTCATGTGGTTCGCCTATATTTATTGAGTATTCCTGTTTGCTACTCCTAGAACTTTTAGCTCTCTGTTTTCATATATCTCTTGTCGGAGCTATTAGTTTCTTTTCAAGAAAGTACTCTCTTGCTTCACTTATATTTGTTTGGATAGTTGATGGTGCAGATCTTGCACTCGTTGGGAGACCCCAAGAGGAAGGTGTGATGAGCACAGCAGCAAGTTTTCCCATCTGTAAGAAACCAAGGTTGAATCGACCAGTAGGAGAAAGAAGCAACTTCTGAAGGTTGATGCAGTTGAGGTGACAGGGCTCACTACCGGTTCAGAAGCACCGCGGAATCTACACAACAATCAATTCACTTTTCCCCCAACGAAGCAGTGAGGTTGTCAATCCCACTGGTTTTGCTGAACACAAAGAGGTTAAACGTATGGTGTGGAAAATAATATTTGTTTGCAGTAGATGAAAGAGAACAGTGATGGTAGTGATAAAACAATAGCATCAGTATGAAAATAGAGATTGCAGTGGTTGTATTATCAGTATGAGGAAAATGGACCGGGCTCCACAGTTCACTAGAGGTATCTCTCCCAAGACAGATAGATAGCATATGTGGAAAACAAATTACAGCTGGGCAATTGATAGATATAAAGGCTGCACCGTAGTGCATATGCATGACATGATGATTACTATGTGATTCATGTGGGCAATACAACAAGACTCATAGACCGTTATCCAACTGCATCTATGACTAATAATACACCCTCAGAATGTCATCCCAGCAATCCTTGGGTATTAAGTTGCAAGCAACAGAAAATCACATTAATCAAAGTGTTTAAACATCGTTGTTTTCTCCCTAATGGCAACAACACATCCTCCATCTGTCACGTTTCTGTCACTCGAGCACAGATGCAAAGAAGGCATGAACCCACTATCGAGCAGAAATACTCCCTCTTGGAATCACTAGCATCTACTTGGCCAGAGCATCTACTAACAATGGAGAGCATGCAAGATCATAAATAACATACACATGAAGATAACATGATATATTGATAATCAAGAGACACAACATTCAATATTCATCGGATACCAGCAAACACAACATGTAGCATTACAATAAGATGATCTTCATCATGTAGGGCAGCTCACAATATCTAAACATGAGGCATAAAGAGGAGAGAACGACCATCTAGATACTGCTATGGACCCGTGGTCCAAAGATGAACTACTCACGCATCATTTCAGAGGCGGGCATGGTGGTGTAGAGCCCTCCGGTGATATTTCCCCTCCCGGTAGGGTGCTGGTGAGAACTCCAGAATCCTCCCGAACTCGGGTTGACGATGACGGCGGCCACGGTTGTTTTTCGTGGAAAAGGTGGATATTTCTAGGGTTAACCTCCCGAGGGGAATAAATAGGTGAAAGGGCAATGTCGGTGGGCGGCCAGGGAGCCCACACCACCCCATGGCGTGGTCGGGGGCGCCGCCCTATGGTGTGGAGCCCGTGTGGCCCCCCTCCAGATCTCTTTCGGACTCCATGGATCCTCTGGGAATTCTAAGACTTCTGGACTTCGAATTTTCCAATTCCGAGAATATTTGCAGAACAACTTTTTTTAGTTGATTGGTTTGTAGATATTTTCCAATTCATGTACAAACCAATAGAAATATTGAAAACAATTTTTTTAGAGAGGTGTGTATGCTTGTGTCAACGAATGGTAAACATAAAATATAGTACGTCACAAGCCAACTAGACTTCACATGAGAGGCTCCCATAGAAGGATGCATCTAGACAGAAGGGCATCCCTCTTTCTCTTTTGTTTACACAATTATGCTTTCACTGATAAATCAAGGGCAAAAATAGTGAAGAGAATTTGTTGTATTAAATTTGTGGCAGGGCACCCCGCTGCCAGCTCTTCTAGCAATTGGATAAGCGGATGAAGCCACTAGTCCAAGGTGTGAAATCCAATCAACAAGTGAGATAACGATTCTCTATTCACGTCCTCATGAGCTAAAAGAGGAGAACAAAACAGGAGTAATTTTGAAAGTTTTAAAGGTAACACATGAGCAATTTACATTGGAGTGGCGGTTAAATACCACATGTAGGTAGGTATGGTGGACACATTTGGAAAACTTTGGTTTTGGGGAGTTGGATACACAAGTAGAGCTCATACTCCGTATAGGTGGAGGCTAGCAAAAGACTAGGAGCGACAAATAGAGAGAGCAATAATGGCCATAATTATGCATAGCCACAAAAATATTATTAATCAAAGCATAAAGGGTATTACAAGTTCAAAACATAAATGATCATAGAGTCTATAGTTGATTGGTTTGTAGTCATAAACATGGTGCAAGGATGCGCCAAGTCAACCAAATACAACATTCAAAGGAGAACACCACAAATTTATGATTCAATATGACAACAACAAATCATGATTCTTTCAATGGCACATTAAACACTCTCATATATTTGAGACAAGTCATGCTACAAAAATAACCACTAGGCTTATAATTAAAATAACATCTAGCATGACATGAAAAATTCTAGCCACAGTTTATACAAGCTTCTTTTTGCACCGTTATAGGCACAAAAACTGTACTATAGCTTTCCAAACTTTGGATTTGCACTCTTCTTGATCACATTATATCACCCTCTTCTCTTGACCCTTGAAAACTTCCTTCACACCACACTCCATGTAATTCGCAATAGAGGGTTAGTGCACAATCAAAAACTCATGGGTTTTGCATGGGAAAAAGTTATATTGATACTTTTAAACATTATCTACAGCCACTGATGTTTCGTGAAGCAAAGAAATACACTCGACATAGTAAAAGAGGAGATGCAAGAAAAATGGCAGAATCTGCCAAAACCAGAACAGTCTGTAATGACTAATTTTTTCGGGGCAGTTAAGTTGCTTAGATCGAAAAATGTAAAGAACGAACAAGTTTTGGAATTAGCTGAGGAATAAGCACAAAACATTTCAGGTCATTTTGATCTTTATGTGATTTATACAATTTTTTACGGTGAACAACACAAATCTGTTTTCTGCGGAGAAATCCAAAACCAACTCCAATTTTGCTAGAAACTTTACTTGGCCCAAATAATACATGAAAATAAAGATACAAAGCAGTTTCTACAGAAGTATACAACTCTTTTACTCAAACAAAACAGAGAAAAACAAATCAAAAATAAAACCATGGGTAATCTCCCAAGAAGTGCTTTTCTTTAACGCCTTTTAGCTAGGCCCAAAAAAATGGAATCAAGTGTTTTCAAGTGAAGAAGCATCCAAATTGTAATTTTTTCGAATAATAGAATCAAAAGGCAACTTCATTCTCTTTCTAGGAAATTGTTCCATACCTTTCTTCAGTGGGAATTGATATTTAATATTCCCCTTTTTCATATCAATAACAACACCAACAGTTCTAAGAAAAGGTCTTCCCAAAACAATTGGACAAGAAGCACTGCATTCAATATTAATAACAAAAAAATCAACGGGGACAAGGTTATTATTAACCATTATAATAACATCATCAACTCTCCCCAAAGGTTTCTTTCTAACATTATCAATAAGACGAATATCCAAATAACAGTGCTACAAAGGTGGAAAATCAAGCATATCATAAAGTTTTTTAGGCATAACAAAGATACTAGCACCAAGATCACATAGAGCATTACGATCAAAATCATTCGCCTTCATTTTAATGATGGGTTCCCAACCATCATCTAACTTCCTAGGGATAGAAGTTTCACATATTAATTCATCTTATCTAATTTGTATGAGAGCATTTGTAATATGTTTTGTGAAAGCAATATTCATAGTACTAGCATTAGGACAACTAGCAAGATTTTGAAGGAACTTAATTACTTCAGATATGTTGCAATCATCAAAGTCAAGATCATTTTTATCAAAGGTAATAGGACCATTGTCTCCCATGTTTCTAAAAATTTCAACACTTTCATCAGGAAAAAAATTAGTAGTTTCAGGCAATTTTGAACGCTTAACAGCAGAAGTAGGAGTATTGCCAACACCAATTACTTTACCATTGATAGTAGAAGTTTTTTTCTAGCATGAGAAGCTTCAGTTTTACTTGTGGTGGTAATGGTGCAAACATTATCTATATTATTCTTTCTAGTTATTTCATCTTCTCTTTCCCATCTAGCATGCAATTCAGCTAACATCCTAACATTGTCATCAATTCGAATTTGAATGACATTTAGAGTTTTGCTTTCTTTAACATCATGAGGCATAAACTTCATTTTAAGAAAATCAACATCAAGAGCAAGGCTATCAACTTTAGAAGCAAGAACATCAATTTTGCCAAACTTTTCCTCAACGGATTTATTAAAAGCAGTTTGTGTACTAATAACATTCTTAAGCATGTTTTCAAGATCATAGGGTACACTTTTATTGTTGTTGTAGGAATTACCATAAGAATTGACATAACAATTATTATTAGGAGGATATGGCCTATAATTTTTGCTACCAAAATTATTCCTATAAGCATTGTTGTTGAAATTTTTAATGAAGTTCACATCAACATGCTCTTATTGAAAAACCAAAGAGGTTAAAGGAACATTGTATGGATCAATAGGAGCATGGGCATTCACAAGCATTGACATAATAACATCAAGTCTATCACTCAAAGAGGAGGTTTCTTCAACATAATTTACCTTCTTACCTGTTGGAGCTCTTTCGGTGTGCCATTCAGAATAATTTACCATCATATCATCAAGAAGCTTTGTTGCTGCCCCCAAAGTCATGGACATCAAGGTTCCTCCAGCAGCTGAATCCAGAAGGTTTATTGAAGAAAAATGCAGACCTGTATAGAAGGTTTGTATGATCATCCAAGTAGTCAGTCCATGAGTGGGACAATTATTTACCAAAGATTTCATTCTTTCCCAAGTTTTAGCCACATGCTCATTATCAAGTTGCTTAAAATTCATAATGCTACTTCTTAAAGATATAATCTTAGCAGGAGGATAATATTTTACAATGAAAGCATCTTTACATTTAGTCCAAGAATCAATAGTATTTCTAGGCAAAGATAGCAACGATTCTTTAGCTCTTCCTCTCAAAGAGAAAGGAAACAATTTAAGTTTAATAATATCTCCACCTGCATATTTATATTTTTGCATATCACATAGTTCAATAAAATTATTAAGATGGGCAGCAACATCATCAGTACTAACACGAGAAAATTGCTCTCTCATAACAAGATTTAATAGTGCAGGCTTAATCTCACAAAAATCAGTAGTAGTACCAGGTGGAGCAACATGTGTGCTAATGAAATCATCGTTGTTTGCGCTAGTGAAGTCACACAATTTGTGTTCTCAGGGGTACTCATTTTAGCAAGATTAAAAACAGGATAAAAAATACAACTAGAATAAGAACTATTTTTTGTGTGTTTTTTATATAGAAAAGCAAACAAAACAAAATAAAATAAACTAAGCAAAAAAATGACAAAGTAAAGAGATTGGAAGTGAGAGACTCCCCTTGCAGAAATCCTCTTTCTCCCTGGCAACGGCGCGAGAAAAAGTCTTGATGGTGCACTCGTTGGAAGACCCCAACTTGCTGTTGTGCTCCGGAAATTCTAAGACTTCTGGGCCTCGGATTTTCCAATTCCGATAATATTTCTAGAATAAATTTTCTGAAACTAAAAACAGCAGAAAAGAGGAACTGGCTCTGTGGCATCTTGTAAAGGAAACATGTAGCAAATAACATGAAAACAACATGGAACATCATAAATTATAGATACATTTATGACCTATCAATAGTTGATAAATAATTTGATTGGTGTTTCGTTGGAACAGAAAATGTTGCATGTGGTTTGGTAGAATAGAATGCTTACATAAGTCTTGTAGATCACTGTCTTCGGTAATTTGATGCTTGTCAATTTTTTTGAGTTACCAAGTAAGTATTGTTTAAACTTATGTATCATGTAAGTAATTATTATTAGTGAAGAACTGCCGTAAAGCTTGTTGATGTTTGGTTTGACTATTTGGTATTTCCAAAGTCTAGATAGTTTCTAGTAAAAGGTTTTGGTTAACAAGGAAGACAATGTGGAGTCTTGTAATTATTCAACCATGTTTTTTTATATAAGTCCTTGTTGTACCGGTTGATAGTTGTGTTTGCTTGAATAACCTTGTTAGTCTAAACTCTGTACTAAGCGGGAATGTGACTTGTGCATCCAAAACAATTGAGCCAAATCCATGCCATCTGTGTCCACCATAACTACCTATTATGTGGTATTTCTCCGCCACTCCAAATAAAATTTTCATGTGCTACCTTTAAAATATTAAAAACTCAAGATTGTTGTGATCCAATGTTGTCATTTGATACTACTGATCTAGCTACCTGTGTACCCTGCCTAATCTCAGCTTGACCCATTTGCGATCGTGTAAAATGTATTCTCATTTATCTCGTACCCTTGGAAAGTCAATGTAGTAAAAGAAATGTTGACCTGGGCACCAAAAATTCAAAAATAATAATAATAACATTTTCCAAAAAAAATAGTAGTTTGAGTAGTTAGAATAATTATTTTAGAAAACAGAAAATGGTTTTGAATTAGTAATTCAAATTCAAACACTTTTCATGTTCAAAGTGTTGTTAGATTCAAAAGTATGCAAAAAGTGGTTAATTCAAATGTTCAAATATCCACAAATGATTAATAGTTTGAATAGTTAAAATAATTAGTTTAGTAAACAGAAAATGATTTTGGATTAGTTACTCAAATTCAAACACTTTTCTTGTTGAAAGTTTCGTCACATTCGAAAGTATGCAAAAAGTGGTTTATTCAAATGTTCAAATATCCAAAACTTATTAATAGTTTGAATAGTTAAAATAATTAGTTTAGAAAAATAAAAAGGTTTTGGATTAGTTATTCAAATTCAAACACTTTTCATGATGAAACTTTTTTCAGATTAAAAAAATACAAAAAATATTAGTTAATGCATTTTTAATTAAAAATGGAAAATGGTTAATAGTTCAAATGGTTAGAATAATTGTTTTAGAAAACAGAAAATGGTTTTGTATTTGTTATTCAAATTCGATCACTTTTTATGTTGAAGTTTTTCACATTGAAAAGTATGCAGCAGTTATTCAAATTCATATTCAAACACTATCAAATTCACTTTCAAACACTTGTCACTGAAAATTTGGCAAAAAAAACAACGCCTTTAGTCCCGGTGGGCGTCACCAGCCGGGACTAAAGGGGCATTTGCACTAAAGGTCCCTTGGTATAAAAGCCAGGAATTCGTCCCCAGTTCGAGCCACGAACCGGGAGAGAGAAGGAAGAGGCCTCCGCCGCGACGAAGGACACTGTCAGGCTGCCACTACTCCACCGTCGCCGCCCCTCCTCCTTCCCTCTGTGCCTCCCGTTGCCACCCGCGCTCCACCACAGCCTGGCCGCCCTCCGGAGCTCCTCCTCCACCACCGAAGCACCTCCTCCATCGCTCGCCCGCCAGCCGGAGCTCCTGCGCCACCACCGGAGGTGAGCCCTATGCCTCTTTTTATTTATTTTTTGCTGTTTTTTAATTAGTGCTAGGTTTAGTAATTAGCTAGTGTTAGTGGTTAATTTAGTGATTTTTTACTTAGTGTTAGATTAGTAATTGGTGTTTTTTATTTAGTATTAGTGTTAGAATTAGTTTTAGGGATTTTTAGTGTTTTTTTTACTTCGTGTTAGAATTAGTGTTAGGCTTTTTTAGTTTTAGTAATTAGAGGTGAGCTATACATAGTGTTTTTTACCTAGTGTTAGAATTAGTGTTAGTAATTATAATTAGTGTTAGGGTTAATTAGAATTAGTGTTAGTGTTACTTTTTACTTAGGTGTAATTTAAGAGTAGAAATTTGTGTTAGTGTTACTTTTTTAGAATTTGTGTTACTGTTACTTTTTAGAATTAGAGTTAGTGTTAGACTAACTTAGAGTAGAAATTTTACTTAGGTGAAGTTGTAGTATTACTTTCTCTAGTGTAGAAATAGAAATAATGCTAAGTCCCATATTAATTGACTTATTGCAAAAATATAAGGTTCTAGTATTTTGATGGTGTGGTAAGGTATTAGTGTAAATTTGGAATGATCATCTTATATAAATTGTGTTTTTAGTTTATTGTTCTCGGCGACGATGTCCCTGTTGGACTCCGGGACTAGGCTCCGCCGGGTAGCACTGTGAGGTGCTACCTTCCGGCACGCGCAGCTTACTGAGGAATCCGGATGACATCATCGACCCGGATCTTCTTTGGTGGCAATTGTGTGGGCCACGATCAGTGCAGAGGGAGTCGCCCCCCGAGGAGGTGGTACATCGCGGTATCAGGGAGGAGGACGTTAACGTCCGTCGCTACATGTATTTGTTGGATGGGCACTATAGCACTACCTGGTCGTTTCTTAAGAGGGTTCCTTATCACGTGAGCTAGAATCTTGTGAGGGTTCCTTATCTTTGGATGGGCAGCGCCAGCGGCTCAGCACCCTGCAGCTCAGGACCCCGTGGAAGTTAGTTTGAGAGGTTCATGCATGGTAGATATATTAGTGATATTATTCGTGATGTATTAGGGTTAAATAAAATTGGAACCGAGCTATGCAACTAGATTATTCTAGATGTAAGGGAGAGTTTGGTTCATGGGATATGTATTAGTGATACTTTTGCATATTTGATATATGTTGCTTTTATAAAGGGAGAAAAATAATGTTCCCTACTTTGAATTGCTAAAGCTAACATTTTTTATCTTTCTTTTGTATTAGTTAAGAAATGGATCACGTCAACAACAGAGACCATGAAGAGGACATTTTCGCCCTTCTACGGTAACCTGAGGGCGGAGCAGAAGACAGTGGAGCAAAAGATGGCTCATAGTGTTTGAACAAGACCGGTCCAGGAATGGAGCTAGAACAAAGAGACGAAGCGCAAACGAGAATCGAGTGCGATGACGTCTCGCAAATTGGTGGACATCTGCAGTCTGGCGAGGTATATTGAACCATGATGCAATAATTGATTTATATATGTGTGTGTGTGTGTTAACGAATGTTTCTTATTTTACACCTCTGCATCGATCTAATCTGGTAGAAGTAAACGAGGCCATGCCAAAGGGTTGGCCAAAGATGTGCATCCCCGAATTGAGCTTGTCTCTTCAGAGGAAAAACCGTTGCTTCTCAAGGCGAACGCAAATAAGTTTGTGCATCAATGCAGAGTTATTGTTAGGGAGAACGTCCCGATCAGCGTTCGGGAATGGAGTAAGCCAGCAAAGATAGAGGGAGTTAGTTATGTCGACAATAGATCGAAAGATGTGCTTTGGGACAAGCTCATTGCATATTTCACCCTACCGGTCTTGGATTCTATCGCAAGGAAAAATGCCATTAGGTATTTCGTCAAGAATTTCGCTCTTAAGAAGATTGTTGAACAATTCAATAATTACAAGATCAAATTATACCGTGTGTATGTCAAAGATAAGAAAGCTCTGTATTTCACTCGAACACTAGAGAGACAGCGGGCTCAGTACTGGGACTCATTTCTGGACTAAAAGAATATGGAAGTAGCTAAGCAAAGGTCGGAAAATAATAAGGAAAATGCTACAAAAAAGAAATACCACCATAAGATGGGGGTAGGTGGTTACAGAAGTGTTGAGCCTAAGTGAGATAAAGTTGAGGCCGCCATGCGCAAAAAGGGATCACTCCAGCTACAGAGGCCTGGCCCCATAGGGAAAGAAATTAGGTACTTGGGCATGGGCGGAGTATGACATGGAAACGGGAGAGTTAAAAATGATGAAAATAAGGAAATTCATATACCCCAGAAAGAAATTGTTGAAGCAATCGCCAAGGTTCGGGAGGGAAAGTTTATTCCCGACAGTGAGAACGACGAGCTGACAATGGCCCTCAGGAATTCTGAAAAATCAGGACGAACATGAGGCTTTGGTCCTAGTGTGCGTGGAAGACTGGGTTTCCCGGGGACAGTGAATCCTATAGAAGCTCAGCAAGAGCAAAGAATAAGAAGGAGCAGGAGGAGGAAGACCGGTTGTACATCCTGGAAAGAAATAATGAGGAAATACTTGCTATCGTAAAGCACCAATAGAAGCAAAGAGAGGAATTGCGCGAGCAAGGCGCAACTCATTAGGTGTAGCAAGATAGTTAAGGTGGACCATCTTAGCGGAGAAGAAACGTGGATTCCACGCGGGTCGGTGCTGATGAGGCACCGATGAATCGCTACCCCGTGGATGATATCAGGGAGAAGAAAAGTTGTGAACTACATGTGGCAGTGATAAACTTATCGTTCAAGGCGGTGGACAACTATGCTTTAACTTCTAAATCTACAATACTACGGCATTGCAATGAGATTCAAGATGGCTATGGTCATATCGGTATGCATCAACTTGTACTGGGATATGAATCATTGGAGCTTGACATCCCTAGAGCTGATGTTGAGAGGACACTGGGATACGTCGGGGGTGGTATCAGTCTATGGCGCAATAAATACATCGTGATTTTAGGCTGGGCGCTAAGACCATCATCATCTGCTCCGAGTTGCGATTCACCACCTCCAAGTGCACATGATGACGCGAGGGAATCTTGGGCATAGAAGACCCATTCCAGAATCTAACACATATGGTATGTCATACCATGAGATTTGGTGGCATTCAGACGCTCTGGAGCCCCCTCTTCGGAGAAACCATAGCCCCGCTGGGGAAAAAGACGGAACTGTTGTTTTAGCCCCTCTACGTGAGACGGAAGTGGGTAGCAAAGTGGAACCAATTTCTTGGTTGTGTTTGGTTAGTCCCAAGGAACACCCAATAAAATGGTAGGGCCCACCTCTTGGAAAGATTCCCCCAGTCCCGTCAGATTCGGGAGTTTTGGGCTCTAATTAAGTAGTCGTGGAACCCTCAGAGAGAATCTGACGCTGGTGAAGCCCTAACACAGAGCGAGGGAATCATGGTCATCCAAGACCCATCCACACTCTAACAATGATGGTATGGCATACAATGGAATTTGGTGGCATTTACACGATCCAGATCCCCCTCTCCGGAAAAACCATAGCCCCGCTGGGGAAAAGGACGGAACTGTCGTTCTGGCCCCTCTACGTGAGCCGGAAGGGGTAGCAAAGTGGAACCAATTTCTTGTGTGTTAGGTTAGGCCAAAGGAACACCCAATACAATGGTAGGGTCCACCTCTTGGCAAGATTTCCCAGTTCCGTCAGATCCGGGAGTTTCAGGCTCTAAGTAATCCTGGAACACGCGAGAGAGAATCCGACGCTGGTGAAGCCCTAACACAGAGATCGAGGGAATCTTGGGAATCAAAGACCCATGACACACTCTAACACACATGGTATGCCATACCATGGGATTTGGTGGCATTCAGACGATCCGGAGACTCCCTCCGGAGAGACCATAGCACCGCTGGGGAAAAAGGTGGAACTGGCGTTCTGGCCCCTCTACGTGACCCGCAAGGGGGCGTAAAAGTGGAACCAATTGCTTGGTTGTGTTAGGTTAGGACCAAGGAACACCAAAGAAAATGGTAAGGCCCACCTCTTGGCAAGATTCACCTAGTTCCGTCAAATCCGGGAGTTTCGGGCTCTAAGTAGTCCTCGAACCCGCTAGAGAGAATCCGACACCGGTGAAGCCCTAACACAGAGAGAAAGGAAATATTGGGAATCCAAGACCCATGACACACTCTAACACACATGTTATGTCATACCATGGTATTTGGTGGCATTCAGACGATCCGGAGCCCCCCCCCCCCCCCGGAGAAACCATAGCCCCGTTGGGGGAAAAGGCGGAACTAGCGTTCTGGCCCCTCTACGTGAGCCGGAAGGGGGTAGCAAAGTGGAAAAAATTAATTGGTTGTGTTAGGCTAGGCCCAAGGAACACGCAAGACAATTTTAGGGCCCACCTCTTGGCAAGGTTCCCATAGTTCCGTCAGATCCGAGAGTTTTGGGCTCTAAGTAATCCTGGAACCCGCTAGAGAGAATCCGACGCCGGTGAAGCCCTAACACAGAGAGCGAGTGAATCTTGGGAATCCAAGACCCATGACACACTCTAACACACATGGTATGGCATACCATGGGATTTGGTGGCATTCAGACAATCCGGAGCCACCTCTCCAGAGAAAACCATAGCCCCGCTGGGGAAAAAGATGGAACTGACGTTCTGGCCCCTTATACCTGAGTCGGAAGGGGGTAGAAAAATGGAACCAAGTTCTTGGTTGTGTTAGGTTACGACCAAGGAACACCTAAGAAAATTGTAGGGCCCACCTATTGGCAAGATTCCTCCAGTTCCGTCAGATCCGAGAGTTTCGAGCTCTAAGATTCCCCCGAGTTCTGCCTCAGCGCCCAGAAGCACTTGTATCGAGTTGCACCGTTGCAACGGCGCTACCCTGGATGTACCTATGAAGAGAATATGCAAATCAGAAAACAAACAAAAACAAAGTGTAGATCAGGAGAGCCATAGTGTTGAGATTTCACTTTTTCTCGGAAGCAGCCATACCAGGGATGGAGAGGCCCGCAAGGTCGGCTCAGGAGGAGCCGGTGTTGAAATTACTACAACCATGATACCTGGGGCCCGGAGTTCTCTTTCACCGAGTACGATTTTCGAGTCCCCTTTGGTGGAATTCGGGTCTTCGTCGGTTTCGTGGGAGGATCAAACTCAGAACTGGTTCAGAAGGTAGACTCGTTTTCTGCAGAGGCTACTATCATCCACTCAGATGGAGAATCGTTGGTCGGGAACAATGACCTCGACGAAACCGGCTAAATCCACTAGATTTTTGGCCAAAGGCTAGGAGGAGATATGGAAGAGGAGGATCCAGAAAGGACACATGAGTCATTGCAGCATGCGGCCGTGTACATGGCAGGTAACACGAGATATGATGCTCAAGTTAACCTAGTCAGCACAACCGAGAATCTGGTTGAAGGAGCATGAGGAACTCCACCCAATACAACTCCTGGGGCGTCCGGATCTGGAGCAGTCGCAACAAGGGAAGGTATCTACTCAGCAACTCCTGTCTTTCAACCGGGACCAGGAATGACAGAATAGTGGGCCCACTCAACACATTACTCGCCACCACAATTACAACTGAGAACTTGGAGGAGCGCAACGCAGAGATCGCAAGGTTTCGCGAACAACTAATCCAGGTCAGTGTGAACTTACAAGAAGAAGTAGGGCATATAAACAAGGCACGTGCAAGCATTTACCAGGAAGCTAGTTGCATTGACGCGCAGAAGGAATCCACTAAATAATGGAACTACTCACACATAGCAGTACAGGACATTATCATAATAATAGTGTGAATGCGGATTGGATTATTTGATGAATACATGTGCAAATTCATAATTAGGGTTTGGAAATACAACAAGATGGATAGAGAAATTATTGATGTAGTCTTAATGATGATGATGATGATGATGATGATGATGATGATGATGGTGGTGCTGGTGGTGGTGGTGTAGGCGGTGGTGGTGGTGATCAATGTCATGGCCTTAATGTTCACATCGGTGATGGAGATGGCATCCCTCCTACGAATCCCCCTCGGGATCCATTTCAGATGCTAGCTTTTCTGGACTATTTCTGGTGTGGCGGTTTTTCTTTTCACCCTTCGGGAAAACCGGTGGTACGGGTCAAAATACTTAATGAGATGCATCGAGTGGACTGCCGTACGGTCACGCGTTACCCGTGGCCATTAAGTCTTATGAAACCTTTGTTTGGGCGAATTTTGACCTCCTCTTGACCCTGAGGAATATGGTCTTTCCTATTGATGGTTTTTAATGCTCCCAATCAACATTTTTTACATAAAAATAGGCACTCAGTTTATTAAATTTATTACTCTTTTTTTTGGCTCCTGCGAAAATCATCAAGATAGATGCGTGCGAGCATGGTAAAAAATACTAAAAATCTACATACATAGAACACCAAGTAAAACATGATGCAAAATGCACTCATAATCATCCAATCGGGTGGAGCTCGTACCCATGGAGAGTGACTCAAGGATGTTCGTATCCTCCAACCGGGAAGACGGTGAGGCGGGGGGCAGAGCTCCTTGTCTTTGTACGGGGATGGGAAGGAGCCCGAACCTCCACCGCAACTGAAACCTGCGCCGCCGGCAGACCCTCTGTCTCAAGTCTGTCCCAATTGATGATGTCGGAGCTGGAGCCAAATATTTCATGGAGCGAAGGGGAGGAAAGACGGCGGGGAGGGAAGGGGGAGATAGGGAGGAGAGGGGACCGGAGTGAACTGGGGATCGGAATGGAGCGACTAGCTAGGCTTTGGTTCTCTATGGGGATGGGGGTATGATATATGTGGTGGTGGCATGGGCCATCTTAGATCGGTCCGGCCTGGGTGACGCGTCCCGCCGTGTCTGGAATGCCCCAAAACCTATATGAGTTTGGTTTGAGTGGTGCATGCGTCCATACATTTGAGATGGCTTTGAGATGTTCTATTCGATGGTGTTTTGT
Organism: Alopecurus myosuroides; assembly: GCA_028641055.1. Taxonomy (NCBI): domain Eukaryota; kingdom Viridiplantae; phylum Streptophyta; class Magnoliopsida; order Poales; family Poaceae; genus Alopecurus; species Alopecurus myosuroides. The sequence goes on along the minus strand of CM054061.1, from coordinate 12,772,634 downwards.
CCACCAGGGCGTACGAGGAAAGGGGAGGGTGTGATAGAAAATGCTCATTATTCGATAATTCAGACACCGCATGCTATTTATGCATACACATAAGAGGAAACATGAAAGTAAAAGAAAATTAAAGAAGTGTGTAACACTACCTGCGGTTAGGCTTCCATTACAAATTATGTTCAGCTACGTAAGTCTTCTTAGGTGTATATAATATCTGTATAAATATGGCATGATCATTTTTTTCTCCCTTTATTTTATGATGTTTTGCTCTGTCTGAGCGGATAAACGATGAGCGGATAGTTGGCCTTTTATGACGTATATGGAGAAAAATAGTCAATGCTCACACTCTCTATGACTCCTGCGTAATGTGGGTAATGTGTCGAAACTGAAGCTCATTATTTCGATTTCTCTTGCCTAAGTTTTTCCCCGATTGGTCAACACTAACTAAAATTGCCAACATAACTGGTAAGCTACAAATGAGTGACGCGGTGGAACACAACTAACTTTACTCAGCGAAATATTGAACTAACTCTATTTCACAATACAATATTTCTCTAGCGTGCATGCCTAGTGGCACAAATTTAAAGCAACATTGGACAGATAAACGAGGATCTCGGTGAACACGGACGGCACCGATTTCAGGTCTATTTGAGCAGAGAGCCAATATGGATTTCCGCAAAATAATTCCATACTTGTTGCAGCTAGATACTTGTAGTAGATCTATAGTGCTTCCATCTCATGAAAGCCAGAAACATGGATCGAATTCCACTCGCATTTTTGGGCATCTAGCCCTGTCTTAGGCAATTAGGGTATTACCTTGGAACTATTATGGATTCCATAGTAAATGGTACGTCCTACTCTAATAAGCACGCCAATTTAGACTGAACCCGGATGACCATACCAATTTAGATCGTTTTAAAAGATGGACAAGTATATATATATACGAAGTTAACTTAATAAGCACGCCAGCTCTGACCACGTAACACAGACTCATCAATATACATGGCACGATAATAGTTCCTCTGGTACAGCTCCTCGTGGCAAACTTCAAAATGGTTAGACACCATCGGCCTTTTAAAGAAGAGGAAAGAAGCATCTTTCGCGGCCGTGCTCTCGAGGCATAGGAGCTCCTTCTGCTCCCTAACCCATTCTTTGCTCGGAGTCTTGCCGAAACCATTTCTGGTGCCATCGTCCATGCAGTGGAACACCATGGTCTTGAGGACCTCGCTTCTCCCGTGAAGGAACTTGGCCATCTCCCTCTGCCACTTGTGTCCCCGGTAGGCTTGGAACACAACCTTCTCTAGGTTGCAATGGACTATTAATCCCTGTGCCTCCCACGAACCGAACATGTCATCTCGAGCCTCGGACCAACTGCTTGACTGTAGCAAGAATTTCTATCATAATATGCAGTATTTGATGTGAATTTTGGTAGACATGCATTGTTGACACGTGAGGACTAAGTTGGCTAGGCAGAACAACTTACTTCGATGTGAAGTGTCTCCAAGCGAGGAATCAGCTTGAGAAGTTGCATAAACCAATCGATGTATCCCTTCTGGATGTACCCCTGCTGATCACAGTTCAGGTCGATGGCTAGTGTCTTCATGCTTGGCATAATCGTCTTAACATCAATTAATTCTTCCTGGATATATATGAATTAATTCGAATGATTACTATGTACTGTACGTACTTGAATGGTCGACGGCGGTTTCTGATTACCGAGCAAAATGTAAATCTTACCGTGAAACTGGTGTCTCCGATCTTCATCTTGTTAGACATGCCGATGTAGCCCAAAAACTCAAGTTTGGGCGCGTGCACGACCTTGATTTGCACTTTTCCTAGCTGCATGTACCTGTCAAGAATCGGCTCTAGGTTGAGAGCGTCGTCGATGAAGACCTCCTTGAATTCGCTGCTGCTGCTGTTCAGAACCTTAAGGCTCCGAGAGCGGAGATTGCATTTGACGGTCAGTTCCTCCAGCGCTGTGCATTGCGAGAGCAGCGAGTTAAGCGAGTCCTCGGAGATCCTGACGCTGAACGGGTTGATCTCGGTGAGGCAAGCCAGGGACGCGGCGGCGGCTGGCGTGGCCTCGGGGAAGGTGCCGTTGATCAGGTGGAGGCGCTTCAGGGAGGAGCGGCGAACAGGGATTCCGGGATCTTGTCCAAGCAATCGAAGGAGAGGGAGAGTTCTGGGATCCCGCGGGTGGACAGGTCCCGGAGCCAGCTGTCGAGGACGCTCTCGTCCTCGGGGCGGAGGAAGATCTTTCCCACCGTGAAGGAGCGTATGGGCTCGGTGGGGTGGGCGGCGAGGATGGTGGTGACGGTCTTGACGATATTCTGGCTCCTCCTCATACTGAAGACTTCGAAGCCGAGGAGGGTGGACGGGAAGACACTATGTGACGGTTGATTTTTGAAGGCACTTTCTTATAGGCATTTTTTGAAGTGCCTAGAAAAACGATTTTTTGAGGCACTTTTTAAAAAATGCCTTCAAAAACTGGTTTTTAGTGCCTTGAAAAACCTAAAAGTGCCTCTAAAATTTGATTTTTTGAGGCATAATTAACAAAGTGCCTCAAAAGATCTTTGCCTACCCTATTTGACACTAGTGGAAACAGGGGCTTTAGTCCCGGTTCGTAGGCCCCCTTTTGTCCCGGTTGTGCAACCGGGACGGGGCATCCGGGACAAATACCCCTCCCCATTGGTCCCGGTTGTGGCAGGACCCGGGACAAATGGGGCTGACCACGTGGCCCGAGCGCTGGAACCTGGCCAGGGTTATTAGTCCCGGTTCTGAATACGACCCGGGATGCATGCCCCTTCTGCCGCGGCAGGGCTTTTGCCCTTTTCTCTGCCGCGGCAGGGCTTTACAATTTCCGTTTTTTTGGTCCCCGAGACCTCCTGGCGGCCCCTCCCCGGACCTCGAGAAGAGTACCCTCCACCGAGCCCCCGGATTGCACGAGTGAATAAGTATATAAAGCAGAATAAGAAACACTTATATTACAGAAGCAAAGTATATCAATCATATTACATGACCGATGGAGTGTATTACAAAATCAAACTTAGTTCCAACCGGAGGCATGGTACTCTCCATGTACGTTTATGACCTCTGCATCTAAGAAGCCCGCAATTTCCTCCTGAATTGCTCGTATGCGGTCCCTAGGTAGAAGACCGTCCCGAAGCCGTTCGATCTAATATAAAGAAGAGTGGTCACTAAAATATATGAAGCTAAGTAACTAAAATAGATAGTAATAAGAAGAATTGACGATTAACGTACATGAAGTTGTTTTAAATTTCTGCCCTTGGGAGATGTGGTCTGACGAATGAACTCGCAAACGTAGTATCCACACAAGTTATTCCCGTCTCCTTGTTGCAAGCACTATACGAGAAGATTGTTTCAATCAAAATAATAATCAACCAGGCATGATAATGGAGATGGGCACGGATCTAGATAGTACTTACTTGCACAACATCAAATGTAAGTTGTTTTTCCCATTCACCGGGAGACTTCCTTATGAACCTCTTCCAAACCCTACCCGAGAAAGAAAAAGAATAAAAAGAGTTAGTAATTACTTGATATCCGAAAATGAAACAAAGTAGTCGATATATTGCAATATATAAATACTGAAATTAATAAAGATTGAAATTACCGCTGGATCATTTCCTGCATGTCAGCCCACATTGAGAGGGGTTTACGTTTTGAGTCCATTACAATTACTTTTCCTTTGTCAATTTGGAAGATTAGCAGAATATAGTGGAAGCTGTGCACGCAGAACTCATCAATTATACAATGAACATCGAGTAAGGAAAACAGAATGTTTACAACAGAGTAACACACTTACTTGAAGTTGTAAGGAAATAGTATTTCCCGTCGGTGTTGGTTAAATATTATTGCCCTCAGAATATTATTTTCTGTATCCTTGGGAGATTGCCGAAGAATCTTTTCATAAATAATATTTGGATCAATGAACCCAATATCATAGATTCCATCTCTTTTGCATTCGAGAATCTTCATTCTGCAATTATAATATATGAGTGTACTATATATATATATATATGAATATATATGCAATTGAATGAGGTGAGCTAGAGAAATAAGTGCTTACAGACAATAGGCACTAAGGATAGATTTGTCGAGGGCCTGCTGCTGGTATAACTGAAACAATTCCTCAAATTGAATCATAACAATTCCATTTCCAGTTCCATAGTGCTCGTCCTTAACGCTGAGACATAGCCAGTCCTCAGATTCATTAGCGGCTTGCATATACCAATTATGCACTCTTCGCATTTTCGTTGGTAGATTCTTTATCTCCTCGGGTTTGACAAGAGGCTGCCCGGACTCGTATTTGTACGCACATTCAGCTGCGGGGAAGTAGTTCACTGTTTGCATATACTCAGCAATGGACAAACCCGCATCAGCTGCCTTGTCTGCGTACAGTGTTATAAACTCCGGATCAATATCCTCATCAGCAATATTAGTGCTCGGCCCCACCTGGGTATTGGAAATCACTTTGAGCGGGGACGTGGATTGTTTTTTCTGCTCTCCGAGTTGAGCAACTGATTTCCCCTTTTTCCCGCTTGCGCTACTACTCTTCGTTGACCGCACCATTTCCTGGTGTGACTTCAGAATAGAGCGGTCATAGTCAGATGACAGACTCGGCTCGGGTTGATGAAGAGTCTTCACCATTTTCCAAGCTCGTTCTATCTCTTCTTCGGTCTCAGGGAAATCTGGCTTTTGCTTCTCCTTCCGCTTTGATTTCCACGCATCGTATTCGTCCTTTGCGATTTTCTGGGTTTCCTCGGGAGTATAGTCGTAAGGTAACTTGGGTACCTCTTTTGGTACCTTCGGGAGGGGTGACCGTTGACGTTTCGGTGATTTTTTACGTTTCGGCAGAAACTTAGTGGGCGGAGAGGGCTGACGCGGCGGCGTAGGCGACCGCGCTGGAGACGTGCACGGCGTAGGCGACCGCGCCGGAGACGGCATGCGTTGTGAAGACGACCGCGCTGGAGACTTTTGCGCTGGAGAAATGCGAGAATTCGATGGCTTTGCCGTCTGATTTGTGAGCACAATGCATTCCTTTAGCCATAGAACGGTCGAGTTCTTGGCTTCTCCGAGTTCAGTCAACTCTTCGTCTTCACCTTCAGGAAAATCAAGCTTTACCCGCTCGAATCCGTTGGCAACTTCATCGACCCCAACAACAGCGTAGCCCCGTGGAACCGGGAGACAATGGTGAGTTGGTTCGTTGCCAATCGGTAAGACATATCCGGCCGCCGCCTTGATGGTTATATTGACGACCTTCACGTGGAGCTCACAGGATGTCATTTCCGTGATCTCCTCCACCGGGTAAATCATCGGTGGTGCATCATCATCCGGTAGCTGCGTGGACGCAACGCTGCTTTTGCGATGAGAATGTGCGGCGTCGGGAGCCTCAGCTTCAACTTCTAGCATGTGTACTAATGCGCCGGTAGACACTATCTGCTGGCTAAGTGTGTTAATTTGGTCTTGCTGCTTCTTTGCTACATCCTGTGTCAGCTTTACCATTTCTTCAAGTTGACGCCTCCAGTTTGCCTGATTCTCTGCTTCAGCTGCCTCCTTGTCCTTTTTACGTTGACGGCTTCTATCTGGGTATAACTTTTTGGTGGAGTCGAACGCAACACTCCACGGAGGAGTGCCTTTTGTGCCTCGTGTACGCCCTCCGTGTTCCTTATTCCCTAGGGCTCGTGTGAGCTCGTCGTTCTCTCTATCTGGCACGAACTTCCCATCTTTAACGTCCTTTATTGCGTCTCTCAGCTTCTCTATGGGTAGAGGATGACTCTTTTTATGCCTTAGGTTATATATTGCTTTTCCTTCGGCGTCCAACCTGCCCCCATGCCCGTAGAACCATGACCTTGTCCGCTCGACCCACAAGAACGGCTCGGGAGTGATCCCCTGCTGAATCAGGTTGTTCTCCCATGTCTCCCACTTGGGACTAGAACCCTTGTAGCCACCTTGCCCCATAACATGGTGATATACCTTTTTGCCGGCGTTTTTCTCATTTGTTTTCGTCCTTTCCAGTTCATTCTCTGCCAGCTTGTACTTCACGAAGTCTGCCCATACGGGTTTTATTTTCTCATACCCTTGAGTGAAATCAGGAGTCTTGTTCTTCTTAACATAATCAAGGTTCAATCTTTTCTTCCAGTTTTTGAATTGCTCGGCCATCTTTTTCAGGGTCCACGCTTTGACCTTTTCCCGTATCTCATGTTTCATTCTAGTAACATCGGCCTCAGTCACATCCGCTTCATTCTCGTCCACCTCCGGCACGGGTAAGTTGAAATTAGCCAAAATCTTTGAGAAAAGATGATCTTTGGCTATTTTGCCGACATATGAAATTCCTTGTTTCCGCGGATCTTTTGGCTCATTCCACTCATTAACAGTGATCGGGATGTGATCTCTAACTAGCACTCCGCATTGCTTCATAAATTTTTGGGCAACATCAGCGGGAAGCTCGGGTGCGCCGTCTGCTGTGATCGTGTCGATCCTGTATCTTTCTGTATCTTTCAACTTCTTTGTTGCGCCTCGTTTAGTCTTTTTTCCGGTTGATATATTTGAACCGGATGGCTGAAAATATAAAGACTGTTAATACATGTATATAGACAACGGATGCTTCATTAATTAACATATATATATATGCACCTCGGAGCCGGTGTTTGTAATTTGTATGGTTCCACCGGAGCCGTCGGCTGCTCCCATATCGGAGCCGTCGGCTTCTCCCTCATCGGAGTCGTCTCCCTGGGTGAGCACCGGATCTCCCTCACCGGAGTCGTTCATCCACTGGCTCACATCGGGCTCTACGTCGGGCCCGCGGATTAAACCCTCGATCATATTTTCAGCATCTTCGTCTCTTGGCTCCATACTGTACAAAAAGAGTAAGTATATATTTCAGATCCAATTCATTAAAATTGCACATGCATAATAATATTTAAACATACGATAACATTTCTAGCATTCTTAAATTTCTAAGAGCATGTCTAACGGACCCCTTATATGTTTTCGCCCCCTAAGAGCATGTCTAACAGACCCCTTATGTTTTCGCCCCCTAAAACGCGTGTACAGGGTTTTGGACATTTTCATGCATAGCCTGCTGAGTTACTATAAAATCTTCTTTTTTGGGGTTTCCTCAAGTTTGTCCGAGTATTTTCACTGCCTCATTCTCTTTTGTTTTTCACCTGTTCCTGCGTGCTACAGGTCATACCAGAGTGGTTTCTGAACTATTTTGGAGGAAAGATACCAGGAACTGTCAAATTACAAGCCCCTAATGGTATTGCATTTGATGTTGGAGTTATGGAGAACATGAACAGAACAATCCTCAAGTATGGGTGGGCGGAACCCATACTTGAGGATTATTCTGTTCATGTTCTCCATAACTCTCCAACATCAAATGCAATACCATTAGGGGCTTGTAATTTGACAGTTCCTGATATCTTTCCTCCAAAATAGTTCAGAAACCACTCTGGTATGACCTGTATAGCAGGCAGGAACAGGCGAAAAAGAAAAGAGAATGAGGCAGTGAAAATACTCGGACAAACTTGAGGAAACCCCAAAAAAGAAGATTTTTTAGTAACTCACCAGACTAATGCCCGTGTTAGAGGAGAGCAAAGCAACACTAAAACGAAGAAAACAGATATTGCTGTTGTATGAATGTGTTGAAGAAGCAAAGACGGGACCAAAGGTTACCAGCAAATTTGGTAACCTTTGGTCCTGTCTTTGCTTCTTCAACACATTCATACAACAGCAATATCTGTTTTCTTCATTTTAGTGTTGATTTGCTCTCTTCTAACAGGGGCATCAGGGATGCCTCTTCATATCTGAATTTTAATTGATGTTGTTATTTCTAGACAAAGTAAACTCTGTCCATACTCTCAAAAGATCTTCAGCGCGCCCTAGCTCGCACGAGCTAGAGGGTTGGCCCTCTATATCCCCTCCCGACCCGCACATGTAGGGGTCGACGGGCCGCCCCCTACCCAAACTTGTAAAAAATCGTTCGGGGTGGTCCATTTACGGGGTCTGCTAGATGGCCGGGTATAGCCCAAACCCGTATATCAGCGGTTATTATACGGGGCCATATATATAGGGGTCTGTTAGACATGCTCTAACATTCTTAAATTTTTTATATCAATTCTAAAAAAATTTAAAGTAAATAAGTCTAATCTAAAATTTCTAACATTCATAAACTAAAATTTCTAACATTTGTAAACTAATAATTCTAACAATAATAAAAAACAGTAATTAAGTAAAAAAAAAGGAAGAAAAACAAAAAAGGCCCCAGATTAGGGCGAGATGGAGGCAGGCCTTTTACCTCCTCTTGGGGCAGCGGCGGGCCGGCGGCGCGGGGCAGCGGCGGCGCGGGGGGCGGTGGAGGATGGCGCGGGGCAGCGACGGGATCGAGGGGCGGCGCGGGGCAGCGACGGGATCGAGGGGCGGCGCGGGGCAGCGACGGGACCTAGAGGGGCGGCGCGCGGCCGAGGCGAACGGGAGAGGGCGCTAGGAGGGTGGATGCGCTCGACGGAGTCGGGAGCGGCGCCACAGAGGAGGATGCCGACGGGGCGAGGGGGCGGCGCGGATGCCGACGGGGCGAGGGGGCGGCGCGGGGGGGGACGGAAAAATTGGGCAGCCTGGCGGCGTCGATTTGGTCCCTGCGCGCGGTCTGGAACTGAAAGGAGCGGGGACGTGTTTATATCCTATGACCCTTTCGTCCCGGTTGGTGGCAACAACCGGGACGAAAGACCCTTCGTCCCGGTTGGTGGCACCAACCGGGACGGAAGGGCCCGGCTGGTCGCCCGCGCCAGAACCAGCTGGCCGGCGCGCCAATTGTTTTAGCGCCAAATTTTGAATATCTTAAATATGTAAGTGAATAACTTCTACATACTTTCAAATTACGAAAAAATTACAACATTAAAATTGTTTGAAATTGCGTAAATAATTCAAATCCGTTTTCTGTTTTCCTAAATAATTATTCTAACTGTTCTAACTATTAACTATTTCACTATTTACACTTAATTTAAATATAAATATCTTATATTGTTTTAAAATTAGTAATAATTACATTAAAAGCAGTGTCGCCGGAATACAAATTCTTTTATTAAAAAGAGAAAACAAACGAATACCGAGGGGGATGCGGTAAGCATTCTGTTCTGCACATATATTTAAGATTTACCATGTACTGTCGTGTGTATTGTCGAATGAATACGGAACACTTATTTTAGCCCTGCACTCAGTTTTGCACATTCATTGAACAGGTGGTAGCTCCTCACTGAGCCAAGCATACAATGAAGCCAGCGGATGAAGCTCAGATTTGGGCAAACATACTGGCTGATCCTCTTGATTGGCCTCCATCTACTATTCCTCTTCCTAGCCAGGTAATAATAAGAAATATAAAACTATTACCATTTTTCTTCCTTGATCAACTATCTCCCTTATGCTGGTAGCCACCATGCATTTACAAACCGGTGTATTAGGATCTGTAATGCACGAAACTCCTATAAACCATCCAACCATCTGCACAATCGTCATCAGAAACATAATATCAACCGATACTTCATTTGTATTCTACAGGTCGAAAATTACCACTTCATGGAAGAGCCCAAGCCATGGCGATACTTACAGAATGTGCCTTCGGCAGGGAGGTCAATATAGGAAAGATGACAAGCACTGGACATAGGACGAAGTGATTAAGCTAGCCAAGGGTGTTGAGAAATATGGCGCTGGGCAATGGAAAAAGATCGAGCTTCATTACTTCTCACTACCTGACGGAGAACCAGTCCGATCAAACGAAAATCTGAATGTATATATAGAAGTCTACTCCAAAAAAAAAGTGGTTATTGGCAAATATGGAAGTTGTTTTATCTAGCAGATGAATAATAAAGTGGGTGTAGAACAAAACAAACGGTATCGCCATCACACAGCCCAACCGTGGCTACTGGGTGCATATATGCATACCAAATGCACGGTTGGACGTATGATGGCGAATCCGGATGTTTTGTATTTGAGAGATGTACTGACCGGGGTGTATGAAGCTGGGCTATATATAGGGTCCTCTGGCTCAAAAAGTGTTGAGCTAGGGTTTTGATCCAACGGTTAAGAAACACCTCATCCAACGGCTCACAGCAGCTCGAAAGAAACACACCGTAGCCCTGATCGAACGGCTCACAACAGCTCGAAAAAAACACACCCGGATCCAACGAGTCACGAGCGCTTGAAAGAAACACACGATCCGTGTGATTCTATCTGATTGGTCCAAACGAAACCCTAATTCCCATTTAGTCCCGGTTGGTTTCCCCAACCGGGACTAAAGGGATGATCCGTTTCCCAATGAAACCCTAACCCATTTAGTCCCGGTTGGTGTCCCCAACCGGGACTAAAGGGATCGATGTTTTCTTCTCGCTATATATATGTATGCATTGTCACACCATTGGCATAAACACATACAAACTCACCACTCTCTCATGTCTTCTACCGTACCCACTCTAACATTCATCCAGGCGGAGGCACTTTCCGCCTCGAACTACCCCTGCCCGTGCGGCTACAACGTTCCCGCCGGTTGGATGCTGAGCGCCGGAGGAGTGCCGGTCCCTCCTCTTCCTCAAGGTGTGGCGCGTCGGGCGGCCATCACGAACCACTACTACCACGAGCTCACGCCGGAGCAGCGGAGGAATCCCAGTTGGCATCCCGATAACCAGCATACTTGGGATGCCTTCTTCATCAATCAGCGTGAGAGGGCGCTCGCCAGGTATGAGGAGGACGGTCTGCCTCCTGGGAACTTTCACGAGGCCGGTCGTCGGCTATGGTGGTCCGGCCGGACTCTACAGAGCGTCATGGACTACATCAAGGCCGGCGATATCCCCCGCCTGCGCTACCCTCAGGCCCAGTCCTGGAGTCGTGATCCTCCGAGGGAGTGCAGAGCACCGTCAGACGATAGTGACGACGACGGCGGCGGCGACTACGACGACTACGAGTACATGTACTATAGGCCTAGGCAGGAGTATGACTAGTAGATCGATGCACTTTTGCCATTATGTACTGCTTTGTTTATTTAGATCTATGCTCTCCGTTTAGATTTAGATCCAATCTTGCCATTATGTGTACCGTGCCTTGTTTATCTATTGAAATACATGTCCCCCTCTTTTTAACGTCTATCGAAATGCCATTAGATCTGAATCCAACAAATCAGGAAAAACCACACGGAAAACAGAAAACAGACGAGCTAGAGGGCCACTGTTTGCCGGAATACAACAAATTATTTTATTAAACAGCCAACAGAAAACAAACGCGCTAGCGCACTACTCTTCGTCCTCGTCGTCGTCGGTGACCTCCTCGTCGTCGGAGGAGGTGCATGATGGTATTTCCGAGATAGGCCCCCACCTCGGATCGTCGGAGGCCCAGACTTCGCCGGCGTGGTCGGCCCGACGGAGCGCTTGCAGCGCCTTCGTCCTCGCCTCCCGAGCGGCATCTAACTCGAGGTGGCGTTCGAGGCGCCGCTCCGCCCGCTCAGCCGCGCGGGTCTGCCATAGCTCCTCTTCGGCGCTCTCCTCACCCGGATTGTTCCGGTAGTACTCGCGGACCACGCGGTCGTCCCTGGCGTCGACTAGGCCCTGAAACGCGCGGTGCCTGAGGTGGCGGTGGTCGGCGGCAGTGACGATCTGCGGCGTCGGCGCCCTGGCCTCCGCTTCCCAGAGGGTGTGGCAGTCGCTAAAATTCATCAACGACCGCGGGCGGCCGAGGCGCCAGGCCGCCGCGTCCCAAGCGCGGGCGGCCTCCGAGGCCGTCGCAAAGGAGCCGAGGGGGATGCGGTCGTCCCCGAAGCGGATAGTCGCGGTGAACATTCCGTTCTGCCGCGATCGAACTCCGCGGAAACCGGTAGTGTTGTTCCTCCTCGGAGGCATGGTGGTGGCACGACGGTGCGTGGAGTGGAGGTGCGGCAGTTTATAACGCGCATTCATGGCCACGCGTTACAACTCCCGCGCCACGCGGACAGACAATACCACCCATGCGCCACGCGGACAGACAATACCACCCATGCTTAAAAAAAAGGGACGGGGCTGTGGCCGCATTTGTAGGGGAAGGGACATTGGTCCCGGTTAGGGGTATGATCCGGGACCAATGCCCATGCGCGCGCCACGTGGCCTGTGGCTAGGGATTCGTCCCGGGTCGTGCCACGAACCGGGACCATTGGCTCCCCACGAACCGGGACAGATGCCCCCAGGTGGTTTCTGCTGCCTCGGGCGCACGAACCGGGACCAATGCATGGCACTTGTCCCGGTTTTTGGTGCAACCGAGACAGATGCCCCCTGCCCCCCTGGACGAAAGGGGTTGTTTCCACTAGTGTGAATGGGCACTTTTTTCAAATGCCCTAAATACTTTTTTAAAGCACTTTATGTATTTTTTGAGGCATTTTTTTGTGCCTCTGTATATCAACCGTGACGTAGTGAGAGGTGGCGCCAGCGAGAAGCGAGGGCTGAGCACCTCGCCGCTTGGCGGACCGGTAGGAGGGAGAGGATAGTCACCAGGATGCTATATAGGGCTCATTGCGAGTTCTATAAGGACTCGCCCGTGTTCGCATTTAAATGGGCCGGCCCATTAAACTGTTACGAACCGGAAAAGAAGAAAGGAAGAGAAAGGTCGGGTATCGCGCTCGCGCAGGTGTGGGGGCTCGAACCTGGGACCTCAACCAAGTGGGGTGAGCGTCCAACCACCACAGTACAGAGCAAGTTCTTGCGTATTGGGCCGTTTGTAACGTTTTATTGTCTCCTTTTTTCCATTTTTCTTTTTATTTTTCTGTTTTTGTTTCCATTTTATTTCTTTCTTTTCTGTTTTTTTTCTGTTTTATTATTTTCTGTTGGTTTTATTTTCTTTTTATTCGAAACTACTCGTTTTGAAAACTGTTCTAATTCGTTTTGAAAAATATTCAAATTCGAAATTTATTCGAATTTAAAAATTGTTCAAACGAAAAAAACGTTCGATTTTAAAATTTGTTCATTTAAAAATTCTTCAGATTTTCAAACTCGTTCATACTTGAAAATTGTTCGTCTTACAAAATTTGTTCATTTTTAAAATTTGTTCAGATTTAAAAATCGTTCATATTTGAAAATTGTTCGTTTAAAAAATTTGTTTACTTTTGAAAATTGTTCAGATTTGAAAACCGTTCATATTTGAAAAAATTTCACTTTTTGGAATCATTCAGATTCAAAATTGTTCATTTTATATAATGTTTTATATTTAGAATAATATTTTGGAATTAGAAAAATGAGACATAATCCAGGAAAAAAAACATTTGAGAAAAAAAGATTTTACCTGTTAATGGGCTGAGCAAAGCCGGCCCAAAAGTGGACCGATCTGGGAGAGTCGAGCGGTAGCGCTCGCTTTAAGCTGGGCGAGCCGAGCGGTAGCGCTCGCTTTAAGCGCCATATAGGGGAACCCACAAATACCACTAGTGGAAAACAAGCCTATAACCCCGGTTGGTGAGGCCCTTCTGCACTGGCCGGCCAAAACCGCGACTAAAGTTGTCGTGGTGGTGTCACGGCAGATGCCATGGGATGGCTAAAGATGTGGGGACGAAGGACGCTGGAGGTGCTCGGGGAGGGATCACGCGACGAGTAGCCGCGTGAGGTACGAAGTAAACACGGCAAACAACACGATCTACCCAGGTTCAGGGCCCTCGTGAGGAGGTAAAACCCCTACTCCTGCCTTTCTCTCTGTATTTAGATGTCTCACCGAGTAGCCACAGTACAAAGGGTATCGCTACCGAGTAGCCGCTCTCCTCTCGATGATGAACTAGGTCAAGAACTAGGGTTCCAGGTCAAGCATGCAATGCCTCACGCAGGAGGCGGCGGGGCACCTTATATACGTGGTGCCCAGCCGGATACGTCCAAACATGGACAAGTGTCGACATAGTGTGCACATCGTCCTTCTTCCGGGTTCCCGCTGACAGCTTTGGTTCCTAATCTTGGCTGCATCTAGAAAGTCGTTGGGCAAAACTAGGGGACAGACTGGTATCACTGTGCCAAACACAGAGTAGGCCCCCCTTATCCTGCCACGGCCTGCTTCCATGCTGTCACTGTCAGGCAGGCCGGTCCCAGATGAACAGTAGTTCGAATACTGCCAAGTACGGACCCAGGATACGCGGGATCCTGTGTCAGAACGGCTCCTTTGACTTTCTGGCCCGAGTAGGTTCCCGCCAATTTTACTCGGGCCACCTCTTCTACTCGAAGAGACAGAACTTGCTTGATATCTCCTTCTGGCCATCTTGAGGTGAGACCGAGTAGCAGTCTGCCGGGTAGGGGTACCGGGTAGTCGGCTACTCGACCAAACCTCTCTTCTGTTAGCTGCTTTTTCCACTTGCCTTTACCCTACTCGGGGGTAACCCCCCGACAGCAGTCCCCGAAGCTGGTTGAGTCTTGCGAACTCGTTCACTAGGCTCTGCCAGCTTAAAACCAATCTTTACCTCATAGCCCTTGAACCTCAAGATGCCGAATAAAAGACCTCCGAGTAGTACTCTGAAAAGTATCTTGAGTCTCATGTCCTCCGAGTAGCACTTGCTTTCTACTCTGTAACCGAGTAAAAAGACTTAGAGAATTTTCTTGAATTGAGCCTCTGCAGCGCAGAGCATGATCCAGCCCTCCGCGCCGCAACTGGACACGCGTCAGACATCCAGGCCCCCGTCGTTTCGCTACCACGACACGACGTGCCACGCGCCCAGTTTTCACGGGGCGGGCCCACTGGCTCGTTATGTCCCATCACGCGCAGTAATTTGGCCACGATCTGGTAGTGGGATCTGCTGCGGCCGTTACACGCGCGCCTCGCGCGTGTGTGCGTTTCCAACCGGCCACAGGCCCCACCACACGCCACGATCGATCCCACTTCCTAGATGGTAACGGTAGCCTGAGGCGAGGGTATAAATACCCCCATCGGTAACTTCCCCTTCTTCCTCCTCCGTACTTTCCCTTTTCTCTGTTCTTCTCCGCCGCCGCGCAATCTCTTGCGCCGCCGCGAACTCAATCCACTCGTCCAAATCCTTCCCGTTTTCCACCATCTGCGCACACTCTGCCATGGCCGCTCGCGCTGGCTGGGCCGGTTCAATCGTCACCGCCGAGGATTGCGCTTGGCTTGTGAACACTAGGAGGGTTCCTCCTGGTGTTCAATGCCGGCCACCCAGGGGCGAGCTCGTGCCTGCGCCGGAGGAGGGTGAGCGCGTCGTGTTCATGGCGCACTTCGAGCGCGGCTTCGGCCTGCCAGCTTCCGACTTCCTCCGCCGCTTCCTCGACCACTTCGGCATCCAAATGCATCACCTGCCGCCCAATGCCGTCGTCTTCCTCGCCTACCACGCCGTGGTGTGCGAGGCCTTCCTCGGCATCCATCCGACAACAGACACCTGGCTCAAGTACTTCCACCTCCGCCAGCAGACCACCGGGAAGAAGGAAGGCACGGGTGTGGCGCGGGCGACCGACACCGGCTGCGCCATGATGGTGCAGCGGTCGGGAACCAACCATCCCCGCATCAAGGGGCTGGAATCCGTCCGGATGTGGCAGAAGACGTTCCTTTACGTCAAGAACATCCCCGCCACGGAAGGAGGACAGATAGCTGACCGGATTAATCTTCCCGCTTGGAGCCTCCGTGCTCCCACCGGGAAGAACTGGAAGGAGAAGCCCTCCAACGACGCCAACGCGATAGAGATTGAGGCGCGGCTCGGGGCTCTCATCAACGAGGGCCTTAAGAGTGATGATCCGGTGGCGTGCTGGATCCAGAGGCGCGTTCTGCCTCTGCAAGAACGCAGCCACCTGATGTGTTACATGGGAGGCCCCCGTGACTGCACCAGGACGACCACCATCGAGCTCGACAACGCAGACGTTCCCGAGCACGCCAGGGCCATCCTGACAACGAGCCTCGCCGAGCACTGGCAGTATGGGTTCGTCCCGTACAGCCGTACAAAGCCGATTACCCGGGTACGTTCTTCCTTCTCTGCTTTCTGTTACATGGATTCCGAGTAGAAAACTTCCTCTTCTCGCCGCGACTAGCAATCGTAGTCTGTACCGAGTAGAGTACTTAATAGGATTGTATAGGCTTAGTGTGCTTTGTGCCTGCACGCCTTTCCGAGTAGAACATTCGGTAAAATACTTAGGCTTAGTGTGCTTCGTGTTTGCACGCCTACCCGAGTAGGATGCCATCCCGCTACTCGGCTAACTTGTGACACTTCTTTGTTCTTCAGGTCCTCAGTCGCCAGCTCAGTGAGAGCTGCGAACGTTTCGAAGGCAACTGGTATGAGGATCGAAAGGAGGATGACGATGCCTCTTTCGGGGCTGCAGATCAGATCAATCTCCCTCGCTCCCCCACGATGGAGAAACAGCATGCGGAGACGTCTCTCCGCGATTGGCCTGAGGATGAACTTGAAGGTAACTACGCCCTTGCTTTGCTTGTTCACGAGAAGCACTAGTCCACTGTTTGCTATTTCTGATTTGCTCCCCTTCTTTTCCTGAATCCGTAGATGACGTTGATGCAGAGAAAGAGGATGAAGACGAAGACGAGAACGAGAACGAGGGCGATAACGCCCTTGTCGTCAACCCTCTTTCTGTCGCTGCGCCCGCTACTCGCAAGCGGACCGGCAGCGGCGCCGCAGAGCCCCCCGCCAAGAAACAGAAGCCAGCCGAGAAGAAAAAGACGACCAAGGCGGTCGTGAAGAGACCAAGGCGAAAGCTCGCCTCCACCAGCGCGTAAGTTTCTTCTCTGTCGTCTCCCTTCTCGCACTATGTTATTTCCCCCAATCCTCTTCTAATTTCTGAATTTCTTTCTCTCTGCAGACCTCCCATGGACGCGAACGCTGCTCTCGCGCCCGACCAGGCTAAGAAGCCAGCAGCACCACTTATCAACCTTGATGATGACGAGGACAACGCCGCCAATGCACAGAACACTGATGCTCAAGGAGCAGATTCGGAGCAGCAGTCCCGTGCGGAGTCAGCAGCACAGGACACAACCGCTCACCAGGAGAGACCCCCTTCTCCTCCGGCCAACACTGCCGAGGAGACTCAAGACGAAGAGATGCAGGATAACACCGCCCTCGAGCGGCCAGAAGCTGAGCAGGAGCAGCCAACCACAGATGCTGCAGGCCAAGTGAATCCCGCTGCCGAGCAGCGGGTGGAAGATGCCACCATGACGGATGCCACCGTGACGGATCACTATCCATTGAGCGACGCGTCAACAGGCGCCGCACCGAGTAGCGCCCAGCCATCTGGCGCACCGGATAGCGCGCCCCTGGCGCCGCCAACTGACCAGGCCAGGCAACAAGCCCTAGATGCTTTGAAGGAAGAGGTCGAGAAGAGAGCAGCCGAGAAAGCAGCTGCCGAGAAGACTGAGGCTGAGAAGGAGGCAGCCGAGAAGGAGGCCGCCGAGAAAGCAAAGGCCAAGGTTGAGGGGAAGAAGCCCGAGAAGCAGAAGGGCGAGAAGCCAACTGCTCAGAAGGAAAGGGTAATGAAGCGAGCTACAGATCAGATGC
Organism: Alopecurus myosuroides; assembly: GCA_028641055.1. NCBI lineage: Eukaryota > Viridiplantae > Streptophyta > Magnoliopsida > Poales > Poaceae > Alopecurus > Alopecurus myosuroides. Next base: position 12,755,140 of record CM054061.1, on the reverse strand, counting down.
CGCCGCCGACCTCGACTGGACAGTCCCAGCAGTTGATCATCCGCAACCCCAGTGCAATTCCTGCCGCCGCCACTGTAGCCGATCAAGCCCTCTACCCGGATTATATGGTGAAGGTTAGCCAACAGCGCCAGATTGGCCTCTCTGTCGATGACCGGAAGATTGCTCTTACAAGAGGGAGGAAGGCCGTGCCGGTGAACTCCGAGCCCCCGGCCCCAAACCAGGACAAATCCATCTCTATCTCTTCTCGGGGAGCTCAAACCCAGTCGATAACCTCCCAGAGCCTTGAGCAGGTACTCGACACGGTTGGTTTCATCGATGCCAAGTGGGATAGCAAGCTTCTTGGCACAGAAAAATGGCATGGCCTTGGCCTGGGCGACATCGACCACATGCGGGTCGATTGGAACAAGGTGGACTTGGGCTACAAACCCATGACCGTCTCCTCCAGCACCGCTACTCTGGCTGCTAAGATGTTCGTGCACCGCAAGAACGCAGAAGATCTCGAGCAGTCTTATGCGGTAAGCCTCAACTTATCTCTTCCGAGTTGCATCTTCACTTCTTTTCTATTCTTTTTCTTTTCCTTATCCATCACCCAGTCCCCGAGATTCTGGCCGAGTAGGCGGATGCTCTTCCGAGTAGCCGCCTTCTCGGGTTGAATCTTTACTTCTCTGATTAACTTGTCTCCTTCTCGCTTCTCAGGATAGTGTTTTGAAGCGGACCAGTCTGCATCGCTCGCTTCTCTGGAATCATGCTATCGCGAGGAGGCGAATTGCTGCACTGGAAAGAGAGAAGGCAGCTGCGGAGGCAGCCAACAAGAATGCAAAAGATAGCACCCAGAAGCTGTCTGAAACGGAAGGTACGCTCTTAGCCACGCGGTTCCTGCGTTTTCTGTTTACGCCCGCTTCTGCTTCTTGCGCTAACCATTCCTATTCTGCAGAGAACCTGAAAGCCTTAGCTGAGGAGCACGAGAAGTGCCGTGCATTTGTGGAGAAAGCCGAGTCCACCATCAAGAGATTAGAAGGTGAGTTGTCGTCTACTCGGCTTGATTCCTGCTTCTCTGCTTCTCTGCGTCTCAGCTGACCTCGTTTGTCTCTCCGCAGAAGATCACAAATTGTTTGTTGAAGAACACCAAGACTGCGTCAAGCCTGAGGAGGTACAGCATCGGTTGTCTGACCAGGCCGTTGAGCTGCTGAAGGACCACACTACCGAGATGGAGCAGCTGCAACTCCAGCTGCAGAAAGCACTCCAGGATGCTGTCACGCTTGGTGAGGAGAAGGACAGAGTTATCGCCGAGAAGGCCAAAGCTGAAACAACCTTCAATGCCAAGATCAAAGCCCTCGAGCTGGAGTGCGAAACATTGAAGAAATCCAATGCTGGGCTCTTTGCTCAAATGAATACTCTGCGCCAGGTCCAAGAGAGGCACATATCCAATGAGGAGGAGTGGAAAGTCCAGTTGCAGCAGCTGCGCCGCGAGCTTCACGGTAAGTTTCCTCACTTCTGCATCTTTTCTTCTCGGTTTGGTCTCTTTTCGGATTCTAAGACTAAATTTCTCCCTTGCTTCTGTGCAGAAATCTTCCCTCATCTCGTGTCCGCTAGCGCGCCAGCCTTGGCCAAGGCCCGAGCAGTTCGCCTTGAGAAGGGCGAAGCCTCGGATACCAGAGCCGAGATTGAGGACAGCCTGCTGGTGCTGAAAGGGTACTTCGAGCGTCTAGCCGGCGTGGGCACCGACCTGGTGCGCGTCGGCTTCGCGCTCCACAAGCTGTTCTGGCCCGAAGATTCCGCGCCGACAACGATTAATGGCCTTGCTCTGAAGCTGCAGAATGTGAAAGCCGAGCTGAAGAAGTGGCGCGCCTCGGGAGCTCGGGCAGGTGCTGACTTAATGCTCCTCTGCGTCGCCTCATGGTATGAGAATCTGAATATGGAAATCATCCGTGGGAAACGCGAGAAGTCCAAGTGGGAGATGGACCCCAGCTGCGTGGCCGCGCGCAAGTTGATTGCGTACGAGGTCGCGGAGTGCGCTGAGACGGACGTCTTCATCGACGGCCTCCCCGAGCCCGACACCGAAGTGGAGGAGGGCGAGGAAGAGGATGAGGAGACAGACTCTGATCTGGAGTCGGGTTTCTTCGAGTCCCCCAGGAGCAAGGCCGGGAAGGGGAAGAATGTCGCCGTCGCGAGTAGCGATGAGGAGACCGAGCACATTGACACCGCCGCACTCGGATTCATCACCTCCTCAGGTGCTGCTCTCGACGACACGATATTCACTCCTGGCCAAGCCTCTGGTGTTTCTTCAGCCCCAGGGCCTATCTCGGTGGCCACGGCCACTTCTGACCAGGTAGCCACCGAGCACGACGTCGAGATGGAAGAGTCCGCCACCGTCCAGTCGGAGGCGGATGCCACCCATGCCAGCGCCGAAGAAGATGCAGCAGCCAAGGCCACCACAGAAGATGCAGCAGCCAAGGCCAGCGCCGACAACACTGCCTCCTCCACATGATTTTACCTGCACACTTTTTACTTGCACACTTATCAGATCCCCGGGATGCCGGGAGCATATGTATCAGACTTATTTATGCTTTTCTTGCTACTCAATTTTATTTCCACACGTTATCTTCAATTTAATCATTTTGAGCAGCCCTGGCTCAATGCCGGGTTGCGTTTCCATGCGAGTCCCCGAGTTGCGTTTCTTATTCACTCTATCTTTTCATCTCTGCTCTACCTGCAACTTGTTGCTTTTTTGGTATTCGAGTCACAAGAATCAAAGAGTAGAGCTGCAAATATTTGGCCACTTAGAAACAATCATAGTAACGCAGCCCACCACTTAGCCGAGAAGACAAAACAGAGAACAAAAGTAATAAGCACTCTACTCGGTTCCTGCACTTTTTCTTCCTTAGCGATTTTCTTGTGCTCATTGACCTTTTGCTTGTTCTCTTGCTTGCCATGAAGCCGGGTTTCGGACAGCAGCAGAGTCGAAGAGTTGGCATATAGGTTTAGACACAGTACTCAATACGCTTATGAGTTTTGAAGTGAAGCAACCGAGTAGACAAACAGTAAAGCCGAGTAAAAACACTTATAGCAATTTTGGACGAGGGCAGTCCCCGAGAACGATTTCAGATTGCAGAGTAGAATTTCAACTCGGATAAGAGGGTACATACACATTTTTGCTTACGAATGAAAACGACGGAGTAGAGCTACATTCCAGGGGCGCTTGGTTTCCTCTCCAGCTTTATCTGCCCTGTTCGCCTGCGATGGGCGCACATCTACAAGGTAGTACGCATCATTGTGTAGCGCTTTGCTCACAATGAAAGGCCCTTCCCATGGAGGAGACAACTTGTGCATCCCGGCTGTGCGCTGCACAAGCCTAAGGACCATGTCTCCTTCTCGGAATACCCTTGGGTTCACCTTTCGGCTATGATAACGCCGCAGGTTTTGCTGGTAGATAGCCGAACGTGACAGAGTCAGCTCTCTTGCTTCTTCAAGCAGGTCAACGTCGTCTTCTCGAGCTTCTCTCGCCTCCACCTCAGTGTAGAGGGCTACTCGGGGGGAGTCATGCTCTAAGTCTATTGGCAACACGGCCTCAGCCCCGTATACCAAGAAGAATGGCGTGTAGCCGGTTGACCGGTTAGGGGTAGTCCTTAGACTCCACAACACCGCTGGCAACTCTTCTAGCCAACACCCAGGTGTTTTCAGTAGCGGCTCAATCAGCCTTGGCTTTATGCCTGCCAGTACCATACCATTTGCTCTCTCAACTTGCCCATTGGAGGCAGGGTGCGCGACTGACGCAACGTCTAGTCGGATGTGCTTATCTCTGCAGAATCGCACCATTGCCCCCTCTGCGAAATTGGTGCCGTTGTCGGTGATGATGCTATGCGGGTAGCCATATCTCATGATCACATCTTTCACGAACTTCACAGCAGTGACCCCATCACACTTCCGAATAGGCTTCACTTCAATCCACTTGGTGAACTTGTCCACCATGACCAAGATATGTGTCATGTTGCCTTTAGCCGGCTTGAAAGGGCCAACCATATCCAAGCACCAAACAGCAAATGGCCATGTGATAGGAATTGTTTTCAATTCGGAAGCAGGCATGTGAATCTTACTTGCGAACATCTGGCAGCCATTGCACTTCCTCACAATATCTTCAGCTTGCTGCAGTGCAGTGAGCCAGTAGAAGCCATGCCGAAAAGCTTTCTTGACCAAAGCCCGAGATGAGGCGTGATGCCCACACTCCCCTTGATGTATCTCCACCAGAATTTCTTCTCCCTCTTCTGGGCTCACACAACGTTGCAGCACGCCAGTGGCACTTCTCTTGTGCAGCACATCTCGGACTATAGTGTAGCCCTTGGATCTTCTCTGAATTTGTCTTGCAGCCACCTCATCTTCTGGTAAAGTGCCGTCCCGTAGAAAGGATAATATGGGCATAGCCCAACTCGGTGTCTCCCGCGTGGGAAACACTGGTTCGTCCAGTTCCATTGGGACAGGCACTTGTGGTTGCTCAGGAGGAATAGGAGCGCTTCTCTGTAACCCAGACCGATTGGCGAGAACTTCTTCAATGAATGCGACAGCCTCCGGGTTGAGGACAGCAGTCCCCGAGTATTGAATGGCAGTCCCCGGGTAAGGAGTGGCAGTCCCCGAGTAAGGAGTGGCATTCCCCGAGTAAGGAGTGGCAGTCCCCGAGTAAGGAATGGCAGTCCCCGAGTAAGGAGTGGCAGTCCCCGAGTAGAGAACGGCAGTCCCCGGGTTTCCTGCAGCATTCTCCCAGTCAATGTCCATGGGATCAGATTCCTCACTTGGCAGAGAAGGAACGAAAATAGATTCCGAGTTGGGGGAAGGCTTGATGGATGGCTTCCTCAAATGCTCCAAGGCAATCCCTGCCGGGATGGACTGCCGAGAAGATCCCAACTTGGATAGCTCGTCTGCTGCTTCATTCTCTGCTCGGTGAATGTGTTGGAACTCACAACCTTCGAAGAATCCAGTCATAGACTGCACCAGGAAGCGATACGATGCCATATTGGCATCCAGAGCATCCCAAGTGCCCGAAACTTGCTGCACCACCAGATCTGAATCTCCATAGCATATGATGCGCTGCACTCCAACCTCCTTGGCTACTCGCAAGCCATGAACCACTGCCTCATACTCTGCAACATTGTTGGATGCCTTGAAATGGATCTGCAACACATACTTGAGTTGATCTCGCTTGGGTGACGTGAGCACGACACCAGCACCAAGGCCTTCCTTCACTTTCGAGCCATCGAAATGCATCCTCCAATAGTTGGAAACTGGAGCAGGAGGTTCATACTGCATCTCGGCCCAGTCCACAAGAAACTCCGCCAGGACCTGAGACTTGATGGCTTCTCTTCTCGTATACGCGGGAGCATACGCTGCTAGCTCGATTGCCCATTTGGCTACTCTGCCACTCGCCTCCTTGTTACCCATGATATCCGAGATGGGAGCAGAACTCACGACAGTGATGGGGTGCTCCTGGAAATAATGTTTCAGCTTCCTGGCGCCTAGGTACACACCATATGTCATCTTCTGGTAGTGCGGATAGTTTTGCTTGGAGCTGGACAGCACTTCACTGAGGTAATACACTGGGCGCTGCACACTCTTGCCTTCTTCTTCTCGCTCCACCACTATCACCATGCTGACTACTCGGTTAGTCGCAGCAATGTACAGCAGCATAGGCTCCTTGGGTAGCGGACTAGCCAAGACGGGAGCGCTAGCCAGCATTGCTTTCAGCTCATTGAATGCCACGTCCGCTTGCGGAGTCCAGACAAACTTGTCACTTTTCTTCATCAGCTGGTATAGAGGCAGGGCCTTCTCGCCCATTCGGCCCAGAAAACGGCTCAGAGATGCCAAGCAACCTGTGAACTTCTGCACATCCTTCAGTGATCTCGGTAAAGACATGCTCTCTATAGCTTTTATCTTAGAGGGATTCGCTTCAATGCCCCGACTAGAAACTAGAAAACCGAGTAGCTTTCCAGCCGGTACACCAAAGGTGCACTTACTCGGATTCAGTTTCATTTTGTACTTGCGTAGGTTAGCAAAGGTTTCCTCCAGGTCGGCAAGCAGAGTATGTGTTTTATTCGTTTTGATGACAATGTCATCTACGTACACCTGCACATTCTTGCCGAGCTGGTCGTGCAAGCATTTCTGCATGCATCTCTGATAGGTTGCACCCGCATTCCTCAAGCCAAAACACATGACACGATAGCAATAAGCCCCGTACGGGGTAATGAAAGCAGTCTTTATTTGATCAGCAGGATTGAGTGCAATCTGGTGGAAACCAGAGTAGGCATCTATGAAAGACAGCAGTTCACAACCAGCAGTGGAATCGATCACCTGATCGATGCGAGGTAGCGGGAAAGGATCCTTGGGGCATGCCTTGTTCAAGTCGGTGTAGTCGACACACATGCGCCATGCAGTGGCAGCCTTGGGATCCTCCTTCTTCTTCTCGACCATGACCGGGTTGGCTAACCAATCCGGGTGCAGCACCTCCATGATGAAGTTACTTATCAGCAGCTTGGTGATCTGATCACCGATGGCCTTCCTTCTCTCATCTCCGAAACGGCGCATAGCCTGCTTCACTGGCTTGGCGTCAGGACGCACATGCAAAGAGTGCTCAACCAACTCCCTCGGGACTCCTGGTAGATCTTCATTAGTCCAGGCGAATACATCCCGATTCTCACGGAGGAAGTGGATGAGCTCGCTTTCCTATTTCTCCGCCAACCCGGAACCAATGATGGCTACGCGGTCGGGGAACTCGGGGTCGACCTGAACTGTCTTTGTCTCCTTGGCAGCCTGGAAGGCAGTACCATGCTGCGTACTCGGCACACCTTGTGCACCAGCTTGTGCGGACTGAGCCATGGCCACCACCTCGTACATCTTCTTCTTCTCGGCCTCGATCACCATCGACTCTGCCAGCTTGGAGCTAGCTGAAGCACACTCTATGGACTTCTTGTAGTCGCCAGCGATAGTGATTATGCCATTGGGACCGGGGATCTTCATCTTCAGGTATGCAACATGAGTAGAGGCCATGAACTTGCTCAGAGCAGGCCTGCCGAGTAGAGCATGATAGGGGCTCTGATGGTCAACCACCTCAAACTGCAGGCGCTCTGTGCGGCAGTTCTCCCGGGTACCGAATAGCACATCTATCCACACTCGGCCAATCGGGTTGCACGAGATCCCGGGCACAATGCCATGGAAGGTGGTCTTGCTGGGCAGCATCATGTTCTCGGCCAGGCCAAGCTTCTCGAGTGTGTCCTTGTACACAATGTTGATGCTGCTGCCGTTGTCGATTAGCACCTTGCTGAACCTCACATTCTTCTCGGGACCCAGGAAGGTAGGATCCAGCACCAAAGCGTAAGTGCCCAGGTTTGGCATCACCTTGGGATGATCTGCTCGGGTCCACCTGATCTCCTGGTCACACCAATACATGTAGTGAGGGACAGCGGGAATCACTGCATTGACCTCCATGGCACGCCTGTGCTGTGATTGCTTGTCGACTGCCTCAGAAGTGAAGATCATATAGCTCTCATGGTGCTCTTGGTACTGGTTGGAGCCATTGCCCCCATTGTTGCCATTGTTGTTGTTGCCCTGATAGTTGTTGTTGTTGCCTCTGTTGTTGTTGTTGCGGTTGTAGTTGTTGTTGTTGTTGCGGTAGCTCTCGTTGTTGAAGTTGCGGTTGGCTCCTAAAGCCACCTGGTTGACATTCTCTCTTCTCGGGTACACTGGCGGCCGAGCTGCGGGTGCGCGAGTAGGCTGAACAGTAGCATTGGCGGCTGGCAGGGGAGGAGGAGGAGGCAAGCCATCACTCTTGATCACATCCCACCATTCGCATTGCCGAGTAGTGTGGTTAGCAGGCCTCGAGGGGTGGTGAGTGTGAAAGCTGCATGGGCCATCCTTCATGTCATCAAAGACAAACTTCTTCGGCTGCTCGGAGTTACCGCTACCCGACTGAGGAGTACGGAACGGTTTCTTGTTGCCCTGGCCCTGGTTCTGGTTTTTCCCGTAGGCTCCAGCAGGTTTCTGCCTTTGGCCACCACCGCCTCCGACATTCACTGCATTCACCTCTTCAGGATCATACCGAGTATCTACTCGACGCTTGTTGCGGAACTCGTTGCGCTTGCTGTTGTTGAAGTTCCTTCTCGGCTCAGAGGAGTCCATCAGTGGCTGAGTAGAATCACCGAGTGCGTACTGATCCGCAATCTTGATGGTCTCCGCCAGAGTGTTCGGCATCTCCCTCTGCAATCTCTGCCAAAGCATGCTGCCATGCCTGCATCCCTGCGCAAACCAGGTAATGGCCTGTGCCTCATTCACACCCTCACAGGTGTTCCTCAATGTGCTCCACCGAGTAAGGTACTCGCGGTCCGTCTCGTCTTCTCGCTGCCTGCAGGCGGACAGCTGTTGTGGCCTATTCGGTCTCTTGTATGTACTCGTGAAGTTGCTGATGAAGGCATCCGAGAAGTCCAGCCAGCAGTTGATGCTGTTCTTGGGCAAGTTGTTGAGCCAAGTGCGAGCTGGACCCTCTAGCATCTGCGGCACATAACGCACCGCCCATCTCCTGTTGCCGTTCGCGATATGGACCGCGGTGACATAGTCGTTGAGCCAGTCTTCGGGCTTGGTGCTGCCGTTGTAGCTCTTGGTGCCTCTTGCAAGCTGGAAGCCCTTCACGGAAGGCTCGTTCATGATGCACGGCCCAAAGCACTCGGGGCCAGGAGGACCCGTGCTCTCTAGCTGCGCCGACAAGCTGATACGGTCCAGCTGGTGCCTTGCATCTCCAGGCGCCAACACGCGCTCGCCAACACGGTCATGAATGTCATAACCAGCCATCTCCATAGCCGAGTAGCCATCATCATACCTATCCACCTGCACAGCAACAGGCTGCACCACCGGGTTGGCGACTGGCGCCACTGCACGCGGCTGCTGCCTCTGCCGAGTAGGCTGAGCTGCGGGTTGCCGAGAAGGACCTGGCCGTGCACCATCTCGGGCCTGGCTTTGAGCTTGTTGGGCTTGAGAGCCTGCTCTTGCAGCGTTGTGTTCCTGACCAGACTGCTGCGGCAACAGTCGGGTCGTACACCTGCATTTGCCTATCTCGGCCTGAACGTCCACTGCGGCTCTTCTCGCGACTCGGATGCGGGGACGAGGCCTGATCGTTAGATCTGGCCGCGTGCGAGTGCACGATCTGCGACGCCCCAGCACCCGGGTTGGCCTTCCGGAACTCCTCGTTCTGCCTGGCGGCCTCCAACACCAACTCGTTGAGCCTCTCCTGCTGCCTGATGCGCGCGTCGCCGTCGAGACGCGGCAACTCGGCAGCCACGGCCTCTGCAGCTCTGAGCGTCTTGGCGGGCGTGCTATACCTTGGCCTTGTGGAGGTGTTCGCGGTAGCGGACTGCGCGGGAACCTCCGCAACCGTAGCCATCTCGACACCCAAGTTGCGCCGAGTGCCGCCTACTCTGCTAGCCCGCCTGGCAACTGGCGTGAAGCCGTGCGCCTTGTTGTACTCGAGCTGATTTAGGCTCAACTCCAACCTCACCTTCTCCAACTCCGCCTGCTCGGCAAGCAACTCCAAGCGTTGCCGCTCGAGCTGCTCCCGCATGGCTAGAAGCTCGACGTCGGTGGGAGTAGGCATACCAGGTCGCGCAGCCGACGCAGGAATGATCGTAGAGGTGGAAGGCGGCAAGTTGCTCTCCCTCTCGTAGGGCCGGTGAGTCCTGCCACCAGCAGCCGGTTCATCAAGATCCTCGATGACGGCCGCAGCGCCAGTAGCAGCTGCGCCAGTGTTTGCCGCCAAGCCCGTCACCATCACCTCAGCGCAGCTCGCAGAGCTGCATGCGGGCCTTCCGCGAGCAGCAATCACCGCGGGAGGATCCTCCGCGTCATGCACCAGCTCGGGGTATGCGCTGTTGGCGACGGTGGCGACGTAGACGAGGTGGGAGCCGAAGGAGATCACCGAGCCGCCCTCCGGCATGGCCATGCCGCCGAAACAGCCGGCGTTGTCGGTGACGAAGTCGAAAGAGCCGAATCTGTGGACAAGGCCACAGACCACGCGCTCCGCTGAAGAAGATCCCGTCCGAACAGAAACTCCAGCCAGCGCCGCTGGTTGCCCCACGGTGGGCGCCAACTGTCGTGGTGGTGTCACGGCAGATGCCATGGGATGGCTAAAGATGTGGGGACGAAGGACGCTGGAGGTGCTCGGGGAGGGATCACGCGACGAGTAGCCGCGTGAGGTACGAAGTAAACACGGCAAACAACACGATCTACCCAGGTTCAGGGCCCTCGTGAGGAGGTAAAACCCCTACTCCTGCCTTTCTCTCTGTATTTAGATGTCTCACCGAGTAGCCACAGTACAAAGGGTATCGCTACCGAGTAGCCGCTCTCCTCTCTCCAAGATGAACTAGGTCAAGAACTTAGGGTTTCTAGGGTTTATGCACGGCCCAGTATGCAATGCCTCACGCAGGAGGCGGCGGGGCACCTTATATACGTGGTGCCCAGCCGGATACGTCCAAACATGGACAAGTGTCGACATAGTGTGCACATCGTCCTTCTTCCGGGTTCCCGCTGACAGCTTTGGTTCCTAATCTTGGCTGCATCTAGAAAGTCGTTGGGCAAAACTAGGGGACAGACTGGTATCACTGTGCCAAACACAGAGTAGGCCCCCCTTATCCTTCCACGGCCTGCTTCCATGCTGTCACTGTCAGGCAGGCCGGTCCCAGATGAACAGTAGTTCGAATACTGCCAAGTACGGACCCAGGATACGCGGGATCCTGTGTCAGAACGGCTCCTTTGACTTTCTGGCCCGAGTAGGTTCCCGCCAATTTTACTCGGGCCACCTCTTCTACTCGAAGAGACAGAACTTGCTTGATATCTCCTTCTGGCCATCTTGAGGTGAGACCGAGTAGCAGTCTGCCGGGTAGGGGGTACCGGGTAGTCGGCTACTCGACCATACCTCTCTTCTGTTAGCTGCTTTTTCCACTTGCCTTTACCCTACTCGGGGGTAACCCCCCGACAAAAGTCCCCTTTAGCCCCGGTTTGGTTATGAACGGGGGTTAAAGGTGGTACCACGTGGGCGCTTCTCAGCGAGCGGGCCTGTCAAATTGTAGTCCCGCTAAAGGTTTTCGCTGACTGTTTTCTCCGAAGAGGCAGCGTTTTGCCCTGTTTTTCTGCCGCGGCAGCGTTTTGGGTTATTTTTTCGGCCGTGGTACGAGAATCTGGAGGGGTCCATGCGCTAATGATATATATATTATATTATTTCCATATTGACAACATATATACAGATCATTACATGGAACTAATTGAGATCCACTTATACACTAAGACTATCTAAATGGATGGAGATCATTGCCCACAATGAAATGCTCCATTTGGATTTATGACATCCCTAATAAAAAAAATCCCGTCAATTCGTCTTGAATTGCTTCTAGGCGGTTATGCTGTAGGAGCTCACTCCGCCTGTCATGAATCGTTAGATTCTTTATGCTAGTCCTCCGCTCATTCACGAGGATCCTCATATTCTCCATGACATAGAATCCACATAAGTTTGTTCCCCCTGGTTGCTGAGGGCATTGTAAGAGAAATAGAATTGGATCAAATAATCCACACGCAATTAAAGAGATGCATGAATCTAGCAAGTGCTACTTACATCGATTGTATGAACTAGCATATTAGTGTGCGGAAGACCGGCTTGGTCCTTCCTGAACCGCATCCAAGCCCTGTCCGGTAAAGCAAAGAAATAAAGGGGTCGTCGTACGACAATGATTGAACAAAAGGCTACGATATAGTGCGACAATCATTGAACTTACTGATTGAGTACTGAAATCACGGACACGTAATCCTCTTGTGTTTTTTTATAGAGTCCATGAGGTTAATTACTTAGCCGAGAAGACAAAACAATCATAGTAACGCAGCCCACCACTTAGCCGAGAAGACAAAACAAAGAACAAAAGTAATAAGCACTCTACTCGGTTCCTGCACTTTTTCTTCCTTAGCGATTTTCTTGTGCTCATTGACCTTTTGCTTGTTCTCTTGCTTGCCATGAAGCCGGGTTTCGGACAGCAGCAGAGTCGAAGAGTTGGCATATAGGTTTAGACACAGTACTCAATACGCTTATGAGTTTCGAAGTGAAGCAACCGAGTAGACAAACAGTAAAGCCGAGTAAAAACACTTATAGCAAATTTGGACGAGGGCAGTCCCCGAGAACGATTTCAGATTGCAGAGTAGAATTTCAACTCGGATAAGAGGATACATACACATTTTTGCTTACGAATGAAAACGACGGAGTAGAGCTACATTCCAGGGGCGCTTGGTTTCCTCTCCAGCTTTATCTGCCCTGTTCGCCTGCGATGGGCGCACATCTACAAGGTAGTACGCATCATTGTGTAGCGCTTTGCTCACAATGAAAGGCCCTTCCCATGGAGGAGACAACTTGTGCATCCCGGCTGTGCGCTGCACAAGCCTAAGGACCATGTCTCCTTCTCGGAATACCCTTGGGTTCACCTTTTGGCTATGATAACGCCGCAGGTTTTGCTGGTAGATAGCCGAACGTGACAGAGTCAGCTCTCTTGCTTCTTCAAGCAGGTCAACGTCGTATTATCGAGCTTCTCTCGCCTCCACCTCAGTGTAGAGGGCTACTCGGGGGGAGTCATGCTCTAAGTCTATTGGCAACACGGCCTCAGCCCCGTATACCAAGAAGAATGGCGTGTAGCCGGTTGACCGGTTAGGGGTAGTCCTTAGACTCCACAACACCGCTGGCAACTCTTCTAGCCAACACCCAGGTGTTTTCAGTAGCGGCTCAATCAGCCTTGGCTTTATGCCTGCCAGTACCATACCATTTGCTCTCTCAACTTGCCCATTGGAGGCAGGGTGCGCGACTGACGCAACGTCTAGTCGGATGTGCTTATCTCTGCAGAATCGCACCATTGCCCCCTCTGCGAAATTGGTGCCGTTGTCGGTGATGATGCTATGCGGGTAGCCATATCTCATGATCACATCTTTCACGAACTTCACAGCAGTGACCCCATCACACTTCCGAATAGGCTTCACTTCAATCCACTTGGTGAACTTGTCCACCATGACCAAGATATGTGTCATGTTGCCTTTAGCCGGCTTGAAAGGGCCAACCATATCCAAGCACCAAACAGCAAATGGCCATGTGATAGGAATTGTTTTCAATTTGGAAGCAGGCATGTGAATCTTACTTGCGAACATCTGGCAGCCATTGCACTTCCTCACAATATCTTCAGCTTGCTGCAGTGCAGTGAGCCAGTAGAAGCCATGCCGAAAAGCTTTCTTGACCAAAGCCCGAGATGAGGCGTGATGCCCACACTCCCCTTGATGTATCTCCACCAGAATTTCTTCTCCCTCTTCCGGGCTCACACAACGTTGCAGCACGCCAGTGGCACTTCTCTTGTGCAGCACATCTCGGACTATAGTGTAGCCCTTGGACCTTCTCTGAATTTGTCTTGCAGCCACCTCATCTTCTGGTAAAGTACCGTCCCGTAGAAAGGATAATATGGGAATAGCCCAACTCGGTGTCTCCCGCGTGGGAAACACTGGTTCGTCCAGTTCCATTGGGATAGGCACTTGTGGTTGCTCAGGAGGAATAGGAGCGCTTCTCTGTAACCCAGACCGATTGGCGAGAACTTCTTCAATGAACGCGACAGCCTCCGGGTTGAGGACAGCAGTCCCCGAGTATTGAATGGCAGTCCCCGGGTAAGGAGTGGCAGTCCCCGAGTAAGGAGTGGCAGTCCCCGAGTAAGGAGTGGCAGTCCTCGAGTTTCCTGCAGCATTCTCCCAGTCAATGTCCATGGGATCAGATTCCTCACTTGGCAGAGAAGGAACGAAAATAGATTCCGAGTTGGGGGAAGGCTTGATGGATGGCTTCCTCAAATGCTCCAAGGCAATCCCTGCCGGGACGGACTGCCGAGAAGATCCCAACTTGGATAGCTCGTCTGCTGCTTCATTCTCTGCTCGGTGAATGTGTTGGAACTCACAACCTTCGAAGAATCCAGTCATAGACTGCACCAGGAAGCGATACGATGCCATATTGGCATCCAGAGCATCCCAAGTGCCCAAAACTTGCTGCACCACCAGATCTGAATCTCCATAGCATATGATGCGCTGCACTCCAACCTCCTTGGCTACTCGCAAGCCATGAACCACTGCCTCATACTCTGCAACATTGTTGGATGCCTTGAAATGGATCTGCAACACATACTTGAGTTGATCTCGCTTGGGTGACGTGAGCACGACACCAGCACCAAGGCCTTCCTTCACTTTCGAGCCATCGAAATGCATCCTCCAATAGTTGGAAACTGGAGCAGGAGGTTCATACTGCATCTCTGCCCAGTCCACAAGAAACTCCGCCAGGACCTGAGACTTGATGGCTTCTCTTCTCGTATACGTGGGAGCATACGCTGCTAGCTCGATTGCCCATTTGGCTACTCTGCCACTCGCCTCCTTGTTACCCATGATATCCGAGATGGGAGCAGAACTCACGACAGTGATGGGGTGCTCCTGGAAATAATGTTTCAGCTTCCTGGCGCCTAGGTACACACCATATGTCATCTTCTGGTAGTGCGGATAGTTTTGCTTGGAGCTGGACAGCACTTCACTGAGGTAATACACTGGGCGCTGCACACTCTTGCCTTCTTCTTCTCGCTCCACCACTATCACCATGCTGACTACTCGGTTAGTCGCAGCAATGTACAGCAGCATAGGCTCCTTGGGTAGCGGACTAGCCAAGACGGGAGCGCTAGCCAGCATTGCTTTCAGCTCATTGAATGCCACGTCCGCTTGCGGAGTCCAGACAAACTTGTCACTTTTCTTCATCAGCTGGTATAGAGGCAGGGCCTTCTCGCCCATTCGGCCCAGAAAACGGCTCAAAGATGCCAAGCAATCTGTGAACTTCTGCACATCCTTCAGTGATCTCGGTAAAGACATGCTCTCAATAGCTTTTATCTTAGAGGGATTCGCTTCAATGCCCCGACTAGAAACTAGAAAACCGAGTAGCTTTCCCGCCGGTACACCAAAGGTGCACTTACTCGGATTCAGTTTCATTTTGTACTTGCGTAGGTTAGCAAAGGTTTCCTCCAGGTCGGCAAGCAGAATATGTGTTTTATTCGTTTTGATGACAATGTCATCTACGTACACCTGCACATTCTTGCCGAGCTGATCGTGCAAGCATTTCTGCATGCATCTCTGATAGGTTGCACCCGCATTCCTCAAGCCAAAACACATGACACGATAGCAATAAGCCCCGTACGGGGTAATGAAAGCAGTCTTTATTTGATCAGCAGGATTGAGTGCAATCTGGTGGAAACCAGAGTAGGCATCTATGAAAGACAGCAGTTCACAACCAGCAGTGGAATCGATCACCTGATCGATGCGAGGTAGCGGGAAAGGATCCTTGGGGCATGCCTTGTTCAAGTCGGTGTAGTCGACACACATGCGCCATGCAGTGGCAGCCTTGGGATCCTCCTTTTTCTTCTCGACCATGACCGGGTTGGCTAACCAATCCGGGTGCAGCACCTCCATGATGAAGTTACTTATCAGCAGCTTGGTGATCTGATCACCGATGGCCTTCCTTCTCTCATCCCCGAAACGGCGCATAGCCTGCTTCACTGGCTTGGCGTCGGGACGCACATGCAAAGAGTGCTCAACCAACTCCCTCGGGACTCCTGGTAGATCTTCATTAGTCCAGGCGAATACATCCCGATTCTCACGGAGGAAGTGGATGAGCTCGCTTTCCTATTTCTCCGCCAACCCGGAACCAATAATGGCTACGCGGTCGGGGAACTCGGGGTCGACCTGAACTGTCTTTGTCTCCTTGGCAGCCTGGAAGGCAGTACCATGCTGCGTACTCGGCACACCTTGTGCACCAGCTTGTGCGGACTGAGCCATGGCCACCACCTCGTACATCTTCTTCTTCTCGGCCTCGATCACCATCGACTCTGCCAGCTTGGAGCTAGCTGAAGCACACTCTATGGACTTCTTGTAGTCGCCAGCGATAGTGATTATGCCATTGGGACCGGGGATCTTCATCTTCAGGTATGCAACATGAGTAGAGGCCATGAACTTGCTCAGAGCAGGCCTGCCGAGTAGAGCATGATAGGGGCTCTGATGGTCAACCACCTCAAACTGCAGGCGCTCTGTGCGGCAGTTCTCCCGGGTACCGAATAGCACATCTATCCACACTCGGCCAATCGGGTTGCACGAGATCCCGGGCACAATGCCATGGAAGGTGGTCTTGCTGGGCAGCATCATGTTCTCGGCCAGGCCAAGCTTCTCGAGTGTGTCCTTGTACACAATGTTGATGCTGCTGCCGTTGTCGATTAGCACCTTGCTGAACCTCACATTCTTCTCGGGACCCAGGAAGGTAGGATCCAGCACCAAAGCGTAAGTGCCCGGGTTTGGCATCACCTTGGGATGATCTGCTCGGGTCCACCTGATCTCCTGGTCACACCAATACATGTAGTGAGGGACAGCGGGAATCACTGCATTGACCTCCATGGCACGCCTGTGCTGTGATTGCTTGTCGACTGCCTCAGAAGTGAAGATCATATAGCTCTCATGGTGCTCTTGGTACTGGTTGGAGCCATTGCCCCCATTGTTGCCATTGTTGTTGTTGCCCTGATATTTGTTGTTGTTGCCTCTGTTGTTGTTGTTGCGGTTGTAGTTGTTGTTGTTGTTGCGGTAGCTCTCGTTGTTGAAGTTGCGGTTGGCTCCTAAAGCCACCTGGTTGACATTCTCTCTTCTCGGGTACACTGGCGGCCGAGCTGCGGGTGCGCGAGTAGGCTGAACAGTAGCATTGGCGGCTGGCAGGGGAGGAGGAGGCAAGCCATCACTCTTGATCACATCCCACCATTCGCATTGCCGAGTAGTGTGGTTAGCAGGCCTCGAGGGGTGGTGAGTGTGAAAGCTGCATGGGCCATCCTTCATGTCATCAAAGACAAACTTCTTCGGCTGCTCGGAGTTACCGCTACCCGACTGAGGAGTACGGAACGGTTTCTTGTTGCCCTGGCCCTGGTTCTGGTTTTGCCCGTAGGCTCCAGCAGGTTTCTGCCTTTGGCCACCACCGCCTCCGACATTCACTGCATTCACCTCTTCAGGATCATACCGAGTATCTACTCGACGCTTGTTGCGGAACTCGTTGCGCTTGCTGTTGTTGAAGTTCCTTCTCGGCTCAGAGGAGTCCATCAGTGGCTGAGTAGAATCACCGAGTGCGTACTGATCCGCAATCTTGATGGTCTCCGCCAGAGTGTTCGGCATCTCCCTCTGCAATCTCTGCCAAAGCATGCTGCCATGCCTGCATCCCTGCGCAAACCAGGTAATGGCCTGTGCCTCATTCACACCCTCACAGGTGTTCCTCAATGTGCTCCACCGAGTAAGGTACTCGCGGTCTGTCTCGTCTTCTCGCTGCCTGCAGGCGGACAGCTGCTGTGGCCTATTCGGTCTCTTGTACGTACTCGTGAAGTTGCTGATGAAGGCATCCGAGAAGTCCAGCCAGCAGTTGATGCTGTTCTTGGGCAAGTTGTTGAGCCAAGTGCGAGCTGGACCCTCTAGCATCTGCGGCACATAACGCACCGCCCATCTCCTGTTGCCGTTCGCGATATGGACCGCGGTGACATAGTCGTTGAGCCAATCTTCGGGCTTGGTGCTGCCGTTGTAGCTCTTGGTGCCTCTTGCAAGCTGGAAGCCCTTCACGGAAGGCTCGTTCATGATGCGCGGCCCAAAGCACTCGGGGCCAGGAGGACCCGTGCTTTCTAGCCGCGCCGACAAGCTGATACGGTCCAGCTGGTGCCTTGCATCTCCAGGCGCCAACACGCGCTCGCCAACACGGTCATGAATGTCATAACCAGCCATCTCCATAGCCGAGTAGCCATCATCATACCTATCCACCTGCACAGCAACAGGCTGCACCACCGGGTTGGCGACTGGCGCCACTGCACGCAGCTGCTGCCTCTGCCGAGTAGGCTGAGCTGCGGGTTGCCGAGAAGGACCTGGCCGTGCACCATCTCGGGCCTGGCTTTGAGCTTGTTGGGCTTGAGAGCCTGCTCTTGCAGCGTTGTGTTCCTGACCAGACTGCTGCGGCAACAGTCGGGTCGTACACCTGCATTTGCCTATCTCGGCCTGAACGTCCACTGCGGCTCTTCTCGCGACTCGGATGCGGGGACGAGGCCTGATCGTTAGATCTGGCCGCGTGCGAGTGCACGATCTGCGACGCCCCAGCACCCGGGTTGGCCTTCCGGAACTCCTCGTTCTGCCTGGCGGCCTCCAACACCAACTCGTTGAGCCTCTCCTGCTGCCTGATGCGCACGTCGCCGTCGAGACGCGGCAACTCGGCAGCCACGGCCTCTGCAGCTCTGAGCGTCTTGGCGGGCGTGCTATACCTTGGCCTTGTGGAGGTGTTCGCGGTAGCGGACTGCGCGGGAACCTCCGCAACCGTAGCCATCTCGACACCCAAGTTGCGCCGAGTGCCGCCTACTCTGCTAGCCCGCCTGGCAACTGGCGTGAAGCCGTGCGCCTTGTTGTACTCGAGCTGATTTAGGCTCAACTCCAACCTCACCTTCTCCAACTCCGCCTGCTCGGCAAGCAACTCCAAGCGTTGCCGCTCGAGCTGCTCCCGCATGGCTAGAAGCTCGACGTCGGTGGGAGTAGGCATACCAGGTCGCGCAGCCGACGCAGGAATGATCGTAGAGGTGGAAGGCGGCAAGTTGCTCTCCCTCTCGTAGGGCCGGTGAGTCCTGCCACCAGCAGCCGGTTCATCAAGATCCTCGATGACGGCCGCAGCGCCAGTAGCAGCTGCGCCAGTGTTTGCCGCCAAGCCCGTCACCATCACCTCAGCGCAGCTCGCAGAGCTGCATGCGGGCCTTCCGCGAGCAGCAATCACCGCGGGAGGATCCTCCGCGTCATGCACCAGCTCGGGGTATGCGCTGTTGGCGACGGTGGCGACGTAGACGAGGTGGGAGCCGAAGGAGATCACCGAGCCGCCCTCCGGCATGGCCATGCCGCCGAAACAGCCGGCGTTGTCGGTGACGAAGTCGAAAGAGCCGAATCTGTGGACAAGGCCACAGACCACGCGCTCCGCTGAAGAAGATCCCGTCCGAACAGAAACTCCAGCCAGCGCCGCTGGTTGCCCCACGGTGGGCGCCAACTGTCGTGGTGGTGTCACGGCAGATGCCATGGGATGGCTAAAGATGTGGGGACGAAGGACGCTGGAGGTGCTCGGGGAGGGATCACGCGACGAGTAGCCGCGTGAGGTACGAAGTAAACACGGCAAACAACACGATCTACCCAGGTTCAGGGCCCTCGTGAGGAGGTAAAACCCCTACTCCTGCCTTTCTCTCTGTATTTAGATGTCTCACCGAGTAGCCACAGTACAAAGGGTATCGCTACCGAGTAGCCGCTCTCCTCTCTCCAAGATGAACTAGGTCAAGAACTTAGGGTTTCTAGGGTTTATGCACGGCCCAGTATGCAATGCCTCACGCAGGAGGCGGCGGGGCACCTTATATACGTGGTGCCCAGCCGGATACGTCCAAACATGGACAAGTGTCGACATAGTGTGCACATCGTCCTTCTTCCGGGTTCCCGCTGACAGCTTTGGTTCCTAATCTTGGCTGCATCTAGAAAGTCGTTGGGCAAAACTAGGGGACAGACTGGTATCACTGTGCCAAACACAGAGTAGGCCCCCCTTATCCTTCCACGGCCTGCTTCCATGCTGTCACTGTCAGGCAGGCCGGTCCCAGATGAACAGTAGTTCGAATACTGCCAAGTACGGACCCAGGATACGCGGGATCCTGTGTCAGAACGGCTCCTTTGACTTTCTGGCCCGAGTAGGTTCCCGCCAATTTTACTCGGGCCACCTCTTCTACTCGAAGAGACAGAACTTGCTTGATATCTCCTTCTGGCCATCTTGAGGTGAGACCGAGTAGCAGTCTGCCGGGTAGGGGGTACCGGGTAGTCGGCTACTCGACCATACCTCTCTTCTGTTAGCTGCTTTTTCCACTTGCCTTTACCCTACTCGGGGGTAACCCCCCGACAAAAGTCCCCTTTAGCCCCGGTTTGGTTATGAACGGGGGTTAAAGGTGGTACCACGTGGGCGCTTCTCAGCGAGCGGGCCTGTCAAATTGTAGTCCCGCTAAAGGTTTTCGCTGACTGTTTTCTCCGAAGAGGCAGCGTTTTGCCCTGTTTTTCTGCCAAGGCAGCGTTTTGGGTTATTTTTTCGGCCGTGGTACGAGAATCTGGAGGGGTCCATGCGCTAATGATATATATTATATTATTTCCATATTGACAACATATATACAGATCATTACATGGAACTAATTGAGATCCACTTATACACTAAGACTATCTAAATCTAAATGGATGGAGATCATTGCCCACAATGAAATGCTCCATTTGGATTTATGACATCCCTAATAAAAAAAATCCCGTCAATTCGTCTTGAATTGCTTCTAGGCGGTTATGCTGTAGGAGCTCACTCCGCCTGTCATGAATCGTTAGATTCTTTATGCTAGTCCTCCGCTCATTCACGAGGATCCTCATATTCTCCATGACATAGAATCCACATAAGTTTGTTCCCCCTGGTTGCTGAGGGCATTGTAAGAGAAATAGAATTGGATCAAATAATCCACACGCAATTAAAGAGATGCATGAATCTAGCAAGTGCTACTTACATCGATTGTATGAACTAGCATATTAGTGTGCGGAAGACCGGCTTGGTCCTTCCTGAACCGCATCCAAGCCCTGTCCGGTAAAGCAAAGAAATAAAGGGGTCGTCGTACGA
This sequence comes from Alopecurus myosuroides, assembly GCA_028641055.1. Taxonomy (NCBI): domain Eukaryota; kingdom Viridiplantae; phylum Streptophyta; class Magnoliopsida; order Poales; family Poaceae; genus Alopecurus; species Alopecurus myosuroides. The sequence goes on along the minus strand of CM054061.1, from coordinate 12,734,361 downwards.
CAATGATTGAACAAAAGGCTACGATATAGTGCGACAATCATTGAACTTACTGATTGAGTACTGAAAGCACGGACACGTAATCCTCTTGTGTTTTTTTATAGAGTCCATGAGGTTAATTACTCAGGTGTCAACATGAATGTTGAGAAAAATCCAGTGGAAACTGCACACGTTTATATGCACAGCCAGGTATAACTCATCAATTACACTTAACATGGAGTTAGCAAAATAGAAATGCGCAGAATATGTAGAAGATATAACACTCAGCCGTGTCTGTAAGGAAATAGTATTTCGCTACAGTAAAATTGTTTTTCCAAAAATGTAACAATGTTATTCTCCGTTTCGCTGGGTATTGATTTAGCATTATATCATTGATGATATATGGGTCAATGAACCCAATGCCACCGGTTCCTTAACATTCATGAATCTTCAATCTGCATAACATATATCGTACAGTGAGGATAATAAGAAGCAATGATAGAACAAGCTAAGGTAGAGACTTAATTACATAAATAAATTAATCACTTACATGCAATATGTGCTGATGATCGATTTATCCAGGCCGTCTAGATTATAGAGATAAAAAAGATCTTCCAAATAAAGAGAGATCGAGTCGTCGCGGTAGAAATGCGCATGTCCAACTTTGATAATGAGTGCATCCAGCCCTTGGGTTGAGGCTTTCATGTACCACTGATGCACTTGACGCATATGTGTTGTTAGAGAGCCGAGCAGGTCAGTATGACGAGAGACTTCCCTGACTCATATTTCCATGCTGTATCAGCAACTTGGAAGCCCCCATCGCGACTGCTTAGAAATTTCTCAACGGTGACACCACAAGATCTGGCAAACCTCCTAACTTCATCCATATCAATTGGCTCGGAGGGTTCCTGTGCAGCGGGTACCACCTTGAGCGGGGATATCGACTATTTTTTCTGCTGACCGAGCTGGGGAATTGTGCTCCCCTTCTTGTTTTCTTTGGCATGACTCTTTAATAAACCACGCACATAGTCATCATTTTGATTTAGCTAAACTTGGGGTGGCATTTCCAGCAGATCCTTAAAGTAGTTCCGTACTGTCGGATCTATTGGCTCCTTTGGCGGCAAGGCGGGTTTCTTTGCCCACATAGCCATCTGCCGTTTAGTGTCCGTAGCCACCCACGCAGCCTTCTGCTCGTCAGTCATATCGTAAGGCCACACCTTTGGCGGCGGCTTGGGTTCCTTCTTCTGAGCAGGTTTCTTCCTTGGTGGAGACTTAGAGGCGGCGGTGGTACGACCCTTCTGATTTTCCCCGTGGGACTTAGTGGGCGGTGGAATCGGCTGAGGCAATGGAGATTGAGGCGGACTCGAGCTGCTGAGGTCCATGGCATCGAGGTGTGGACTCGTTGTAGGTGGTGATGGTGGATTGGCTCTCGGAGAAAGAGGTGGAGGTGGTGGTAGTGGTGGTGGTGAACTGCCTGTCCGAGAAGGAGATGGTCGTGGTGGTGGTGAACTGCCTCTCGGAGAAGGAGATGGTGGGTTTGGAAACACTATGTTTTCCTTTTTCCATACTATGAAGCTATTGACGGATTCTCCCACTGTCTCTATCTCACCGACGGGGAAGTCAAGCCGCAGTGCCCTCCAAATCTCCAGAACATCATCCACACCGACACGAGCATAGCCAGGTGGGATGGGCTGGCCATGGCAGGTCGCTCCATCTACACAAGGTAAAGCATAGCCGTCTTCCACCTTCATGGATATGTTCAAAACGGACACATGCAGCTCACAATTTGTCTTCTCCTTGATTGAATCCATGGCCTCCATAGGTGCAGCAGCATCATGTATAACTTGTGTACTATGCATCACCGTCGCATCGTCAGCCGGTACCTCTGTTGAAGTCACGCTGCTCCGGCGTTGAGATGGGCCTCCGTCGAGTGTATTGTCTTGCGGCTGGGAGCGCAGTCGTCCTGTAAGATCATCAATCTGTTTTTGCACCTGCTGATATTTGGCTTCGATTTCCCCAATCCGGTCTGAGACCTCCGTCTCCTTACGCTTCTTTCCTCTCTCTCGGCTTCTATATGCATATTTGGATTCTGCCACGGTAAACCCAGCCGACCATGGGTATCCTCCGAAGCCTCGTGTCTAACCGGGATGTTCCAGATTATCGAGGGCCTTCGTCAGCTCGTCTTTGTCTCGTTCTGGTATGAACTTTCCCTCCTTAACCTCTTTGAATACACTAACAAGTGTCGCAAAAGGGACGGCGATTTTTGCATCCACAATAAGATCCCCCTTTGCGTCAAACTTTTCCCCATGCCCAAGTATCCAATTTCTGGATCGATTGGGAAAATCTTCTGTAGCTGGACTGATCCCCTGAGCTCGCAGATGCACCTCAAGTTTATCAAACTTAGAAATTGAAACCCTGTAGCCGCATGGACCCATAGTATGGTGATATCTCTTCTTAGCCGCATTTTCCTTATTCTTTGCTGGCCGTTCCATACCCTCTTGTGATTTCTTGTACGCCTAAAATGCTGGCCAGTTTTGTCTCTGCTTCTCTAGCGGACCCTCGAATATTGGAGCTCTTTTTTTAGTCTGATATTTTTTCCATAATATTTTCTTGTAAGCATTGAAAGCATGAGCCATCTTCTTAACAGACCAGTGCTTGACTTCCTTGAGCATTTCCTTAGCATCCTCTTCTTTATCACGGTGTAGTAGTGTGAAATGTGTCATAAGCATAGCGAAAAGAGTGTTTTTCGATCTATCAGAGACAAAAGTAACTCCAGGACGATCTTCTATTTCTGTTGTGTTATTCCATTCTTGAACACTTATCGGGGTGAGGTCCCTAACGATAACTCCAAACTGATTTTTGAACTTAACTGCTGTCTTTTCGGGCTCTCCACGTTCGCCATTCCGACAGACTCCATTGATTATCAAATGCTCTCCGTAGGCCATCTCTTTAGCCAGGCCTCATTTCGACTGCATGGTAGAGGACGTCGATGCGAAGGTCTTCTTGGAAGCAGTAGGTTCACCGGCCTTCACTAAGGCTTGTTCATCGCAATTATCGCTGCTTGTTGCAGCGGCCACATCTGATCCTTCTGAGTGCTCTTCTTCCTCCATTCCCTGGCCTGACTCGTTAAGGTAATGCGAGCCGTCATCTTGATCTCCACCATCATCTTGATCTCCACCATCATTGGGTCCACCGGGTAGTGTTGAATATATGAGCAATTTTCCAAATTATTTAATCCATGAAAAAGATACATAACATATGGCTAGAATAACTGGAAATAAACTAGTCATGTAATTTGCCTCAAAGCACGACCTAAACAAGTCCAAATAGATTCGGAGTAGAAGAATATGTATTGATACATGAAACAGAAACATGAACATGTACAGTGCAGAGGAAGATCCGTTGACGTTCGGCGAGGTAGACATATTGCCGAAGAGGTCGTCGACGTCTGGAAAGAAGTCGTCGTTCGGGAAGTAGTCGTTGGTATCCATGGTGACGATGATGCCAGTAGTCGCGCGGCAGCGCTCCCCAAATACCTTATCGTCTTCTCCCATACAGGATCCGAAGAGACGGGGTTTCGGAGGCCTACTGTCCCGTTCCGTGGTGCACGCCGCGGCACGGGATGGAGATGTCCTGATCGGTGGCGCAGGTGCTCGATAAATAGGAGACAAAGGTGTGGCTGTTTTGTGTGTCTACGGAGAGGAGCGACCTATATTATATAGGCGCAGCAACAGGAGGCGAACGGGTGGCGAGGGATTTGAAACAAACATACTAGTGGCAAAATGAATAGCTGGCTGCCGAAGCTGAAAAGCTATCCACTCACGCGCAGTAATTTCACACTAGTGAAAAAAAGTTTTACCTTTCGTGCGACCGTTCATATTTGTCCATTCGTGTGTGACAGAAAGAAGGCAAGGCGTACACGCAGCATAGGTCCTAGCTCGGCTCGGCTCATCCCCGCAACACGCGGCGCGCGCGCGTCGAGTCGAGGCGGGGGGCAGAGGAGGAGCGCGCGTGTAGTCCTCTACTTCTTATGCTCATACACCAAGTGAAAAGGCGTCTCTTATAAACAGGTAAAACTTCCAATCAACTAGCAATATGGGACTAAACATTTGTCTCATCTCTTGCCATACACAAATGGGCCACATGGACCTCTAGGATTTTCAGGAATTTTGTGGAGGACTAAAATAGGCTGGGCTATAATGGGCCACATGGGCCTCGAATGGAGTTATTTCTTTATTCTTTGTGGGAACTCGGTTTAGGACATGACACTCAGTCAATATCGCCTCCCCCAACATGTCTTAGAAAGAACCGATGTGTCTAACATGCCGTTAACCAAATGTTTTAGAGTACGGTTCTTTCTTTCTTTCGGCCACCCCCTTAGACTACGTGAATAGGGAGGCGTCCTCTCATGGATTATACCATATTCCGCATAGAAAAATCAAACTCGTTGGAAAAATAATCTCCACCACGATCGGACCTAAGTCTCTTGATTTTCAGATCGAGTTGATTTTACGCTTCAGCTCTATAGATCTTGAAAAAGTTCAAAGCATCATCTTTTGTTTTTAAGAGATACACATGACAATAAAAAGTGGAGTCATCAATCAATGTCATGAAATATTTCTTTTCACTTTTTGTTAGCACGTCATTCATCTCACAAAGATCTGAATGTATGAGCTCAAGTGGTGTCAAGTCTCATACCTCCACAGTCTTCTGAGACTTACGAGGTTGCTTTGCTTGCACACATACTTGACACTTAGAGCTCTTGACAGTAGTGAAATTTGGGACTAAATTCATTTTGGCCAGCCACGTCATGCATAAAAAATTAATATGACGAATACGTGAATGCCAGACATTTGATTCACTATTGGTGAAAACATGATCCACAACTTTATTACAAACGTCTCAAAGAGATAAGAGGAAAAGGCCTCCACAATTATACCCTTTACCAACAAAAGTTCCAAACTTTGACACTACAAATTTATTGGACTCAAAAACTAACTTGTAGCCATCTCGACATAGGAGAGATCCGCTAACAAGATTTTTATTGATAGAGGGCACATGATGAACGTTCTTCAGGCGCACGATCTTCCCTGAAATAAACTTCAGATCCAACGTACCAACACCTCGAACAGAAGCATGCGACCCGTTTCCCATCAGCACGGAGAAAGTCCCTATGAACTGGTATGAAGAAAACAAAGAGATATTAGCACATACGTGTACATTGGCACCAGTGTCAATCCATCAATCAGGAGAATGACATACTGGGAATTTACCATACCCGGAATCATTCATCTCAGTATCCCCAATGACAACATTGGCAGTCTTGCCAATTCTTCACAAGTTCTCGCAGCTCGTACCGTTTATGGCATTTCGGAGCCAGGTGGCTCGGGTCACCACAGCAATGACAGGATCCCTTACTTTTCTTGAAGTTTGTAGTTTGTGCAGGCTTGTTCTTCCTATCATACTTGACTTTGTTCTCAGGTTTGCTCTTGTTCTTGGGCTTGTAGGACTGGAAGCTCTTCTTCTGAACAAAGTTTGCAGTAGAACCTCCCTCAAGACCTCGAACACGTTTATCTTTTGCTCTCGCATTCTCTTCCGCATCAAGAGAACCAATGTGATCCATAACGGAAAACTCATGTCTCTTGTGCTTCAAAGCGGTAGCAAAACTCCTCCACGAAGGAGGAAGTTTGGCAATGATGCCTCCGGCAATAAACTTGTCCGGTAACTCACAAGATAACTGCTCAAGTTCTTTAGCAATGGACTGTATCTCATGAGCCTGCTCAACGACGGAGCGCTCATCAGTTATTTTGTAGTCATAAAATTGCTCCATGATATACAATTCACTGCCTGTGTACGAGGCACAAAACTTTGCCTCGAGCGCATCCCACACACTATTGCCCGTAGGAATGGGCAGATACAGGTCAATCAGATTCTCATCAAGAACGCTGAGAATAGAAGCCCTCAGAAGGGTGTCGCCTTCCTCGAAAGCTTTCTCATCTGCAGCAGAAAGTTCTCCTTTAGGCTTGCCCTTAGCGGCATCGAAGCACCTAATGGTTTGAAACTAGAGAGTGGCTCTCGCCCGAAACCGCTTGAAATCCTTCCCTTTGGAGACAGGGGGCTTCATTGAAGCAGCAAAGCCAACAATTGAATATTGCCTAAAATAAGGTTTTTGGATTGTTGAATATATGAGCAATTTTCCAAATGATTTAATCCATGAGAAAGATAGATAACATATGGCTAGAATAATTGGAAATAAACTAGTCATGTGATTTGCCTCAAAGCACGAACTAAACAAGTCCAAATAGATTGGGAGTAGAAGAACATGTATTGAGACATAGAACAGAAACATGAACACGTACGGTGCAGAGGAAGAACCGTTGACGTTAGGCGAGGTAGACATATTGCCGAAGAGGTCGTCGACGTCTGGAAAGAAGTCGTCGTTCGGGAAGGAGTCGTCGGCGTCCGTGGTGTTGATGATGCAAGTAGTCGCGCAACAGCGCTCCCCAAAAACCTTATCGCCCTTCTCCCGTATAGGACCCGAAGAGACGGGGTTTCGGAGGCCAACTGTCCCGTTCCGCGGTGCACGCCGCGGCACGAGATGAAGATGTCCTGGTCGGTGGCGCAGTGCTCGAGAAACATGAGGCATAGGTGTGGTTGTGTTGTGTGTCTACGGAAAGGAGCGACCTCTATTATATAGGCGCAGCAACAGGAGGCGAACGGGTAGCAAGGGAGTGGAAACGAACAGACTAGCGGTGTAATGAATCGCCGGCATGACAGCTATCCACTCACGTGCAGTAATTTCCCCTAGTGCAAAAAAGTTTTAGCTTTCGCGCGACTGTTCATATTTTTCCATTCGTGTGTGACAAAAAGAAGGCAAGGTGTACACGCATCATAGGTCCTATCTTGGCTCGGCTCATTCTCGCAGCCCGCGGCGACCACGCGTCGTGACGTGGCGGGCGGCGGAGGAGGAGCGCGCGTGTAGTCTCTACTTCTTATGCTCATACACCAAGTGGAAAGGCCTCCCTTATAAACAGGTAAAACTTTCACTCAACTAGCAATGTGGGACTAAACATTTGTCCCACCTCTTACCATACACGAATGGGACACATGGCCTCTAGGATTTTCAGGAATTTTGTGGAGGACTAAAATAGGCTAGGCTATATTGAGCCAAAAATCCAACAGGTAGTGTGCCATATTTTATTATCGCGAACAGGTCTTCTTCACCCTCTCTGCCGTGCATAGCACAACTAATAGAAATGAAAGAAAATTATTTTAATAATGTAGATAACACTAAGTGATATCTCTATTTCAACAAGTCAATGTAGCGGAATAATAATTCAAATTATCACTAATACAAATGAAAGAAAATTGCTTCAATAATGTGAAAAACACTAAGTGATATCCCATATTTCAACAAGTCAAAGTAGCGGAATAATAACTTAAGGTATCACTAATACATCGATATCACGAATAATAATTCTGTTACATATAGCTCGGGTCTATTTTTATTTAACTCTAATACATTGAACTAACTTCGACCGGGTCCTAAGCCGTGGGGTGCTGAGTCACGGGTGTTGCGCGTCCACAGATACGGAACCCTAACAGGGTCATAGATCACATGGTAGGGTTCCCTCCGTATACTGGACCAGCTATTGTTATAATTATACTCCCTTTGCAGCAAGTAGACGTAGCGACGGACATGCTCGTCCTCCTCCCTGATACGCTGACGCACCACCTCCTCAGGGGGCGGCTCCCTCTGCACCAACTGTGGCCCACACGATCGCCACCGAAGAAGCTTTGGGTCGACGACGGCACCCATATTTCTCACCAAGATGCATGTCCCGGTAGGAAGAACCTCCCAGTGCTAGCCCGGCGGGGCCCAGTCTCGGACATCGCCCGGTGGGTCCAACAAGAATATTGTCGCCACGAAAAATAAACTAAAAACACATGATATTGGACATAGCATTATTAGTTTGGTTTAAAAACTTCGCAATTATTCTAAATTGGTCAAATATCTATTTTAACAAGTCATATCTATAACAAATTATAATCACTATATCTAAATCTAAATTTCTTTAACAAATTATAATCACTATATCCAATTCTAAATTCTGTAAATATAACAAGTTATAATCATTATATCTAATTCTAAATTTCTATACTAAAATTATATAATCACGATATCTATTTCTAAATTTCCATATCTAATCCTAAAAAAATCTATACTGAAAATTCATGAAGTCACTATACACTATCTAAAAATTCACTAAGTCACTAAAATCACTAGATAAATATCTATTTATAAAAACTCATTATAACTAAATCTAATTCTAAACTATAACTAAATAACTATATCTAACCTATAACTAAATATTTCAATTATATGTAGAAAAATAATTAGTACAAAAAAAAGAGAAATCTCTCCCTTACATGGGGGAGGATGGCCAGAGGAGGGTGGCGTTGGTGGATGGAGGGGAGGGCACGGGGCGGCGCGGCGGGCACGGACGGGCGCGGAGGAGCGCGTCGTCGCGGCGGGCACGGATGGGGCGGCCGCGCCAGATTTGGGAAGCTTGACGGCGTCGTCGTCTGCGCGGCCCTCCGGTCTTCGTTGTCTGCGTGGCACGTCGAAATGGCTAAGTCCCCGGGAGGGGACACAAACGAGGGCTAATATACCCCACCCCCTTTAGTCCCGGTTGGTGGCTCGAACCGGGACTAAAGGGTCTTTGGCCTCGGTTTGAGCCACCACCCGGGGCTAAAGGTTTGGGGTTTGAGCGGTTCGTTTTCGCGCGCAGACCCCCGCCTTTAGCCCCGTTGGTGGTTGGGACCGGGGCCAAAGCCCTGTTTTTCGTTTTTTGTTTCTTTTCTCCCCCCCCATTTTTTATACTTGTCAAACATTTGAAATATCTAGTTTTTTGCAATATTTCGAATTTGGAAAAACTGTCAATATGAAAAGTGTTTAAAATTGCACAAATAGTCCAAATACATTTTCTCTTTTTAAAAACTTTCGAGTTTCCCATTTTATTGAATAAAAAAACTATTTTCCATTTTCCGAGTGCAAAAAATAGGTTTTTTGTGAAGGACCTACCACAAATATGTTGCAAAACTTGGGAGATGTATTTTTTAATATTCTAGACCATGTTATATGCACAAATAACCAATTTGTTTCCTAAGAAAATTTTTCCATCCACCTCTTTTGAAAAACACAAGTTCCTTCCGATTGAGCTCGAAACGGGTCAAATTTGAACTACAGGTTCCTCGTAGTTTTCTCATGATTTTTGGGAAAAATCATTTTTAGGTACACAACTACCTACACCAAGAGTTTCTCAATATTTAACCCCTAGCTACGAAAGTTCATGCCCGGCGTGTTGACTTTTTCCTGAAACCGGCTGAGAAAATTTCAGAAAATTAAAAAAAAAACAAAATGACGCGAGACCTTCGTGTGGTGTCCTTTTATATATCCTACTATCCACCAAATATTGTAAACTTGCAATATGACAGTTGTGTTGAAAATGTGTTCACAAAAATAAGCTATCTCCTTCGAACATTCTAGGGTTTCAGTCCAAATGATGGGTGTTATGGCCTAATCCATGGCATAGTTTGCTTTAATGTGCCCATATTCACACAAACATGCATGTCAGAAGCATGTACAATGTTGACGAATGAAGTTTTCCTTTTTATTGAATAAAAAACCATTTTCCATTTTTCGAGTGCAAAAAATGGGTATTTTTGTGAAGGACCCACCACAAATTTGTTGCAAAACTTGGGGGATGCATTTTTTGAATATTCTAGACCATGTTATATGCATAAATAACCAATTTGTTTCTTAAGAAATTTTTTACATCCACCTCTTTTGAAAAACACAAGTTCATGCCGATTCAGCGGGAAACGGGTCAAATTTGAACTACAGGTGCCTCGTAGTTTGCTCATGATTTTTAGGAAAAATCATTTCTAGGTACACAACTAACCCTTTCATCACAGGTACACCAAGATTTTCTCAATATTCAACCCCTAGCTACGAAAGTTCATGCCCACCGTCTTGAATTTTTCCTGAAACCGACTGAGAAAATTTCAGAAAATTCAAAAATAAACCAAGATGAAGAGAGACCTTCGCGTGGCTTCCTTATATATGTCCTATTGTCCACAAAAATAGTAAACTTGGAATATGACAGTTGTATTGAAAATATGTTCACCAAAATGAGCTATCTCCTTCGAACATTCTAGGGTTTAGGTCCAAATGACGGGTGTTATGGCCTAATCCATGGCATAGTTTGTTTTAATGTGCCCATATTCCACACAAACATGCGTGTTGGAAGCACGGACAATGTTGACGGGGAAGATTTCCTTTTGATTGAATAAAAAACCATTTTCCATCTTCCGAGTGCAAAAAATGGGTTTTTTGTAAGGACCTACCACAAATATGTTGCAAAACTTGTGAGCTGCATTTTATGAATATTCTAGACCATGTTATATGCACAAATAACCAATTTGTTTCCTAAGAAAAGTTTTCCATAAACCTCTTTTGAAAAACACAAGTTCCTAACAATTCAGTTGGAAACGGGTCAAATTTGAACTACAGGTGCCTCGTAGGTTGCTCATGATTTTTGAGAAAAATCATTTCTAGGTACACAACTACCTATTTCATCACAGATGCACCAAGAGTTTCTCAATATTCAAACGCATCTACGAAAGTTCATGCCCGGCGTCTTGACTTTTTCCTGAAACCGGCTGAGAAAATTCCAGAAAATTCAAAAAAAAATCCAAAATGACGCGAGACCTTTGTGTGGTGTCCTTATATATGTCCTACTATCCACCAAAAATAGATAACTTGGAATACGACAGTTGTGTTGAAAATATGTTCACAAAAATGAGCTGTCTCCTTCGAACATTCTAGGGTTTCGGTCCAAATGACGGGTGTTATGGCCTAATCCATGGCATAGCTTATTTTAATGTGCCCATATTCCACACAAGCATGCGTCTTGGAAGCACAGACAATGTTGAGGAAGGAAGTTTTCCTTTTTATTGAATAAAAAACCATTTTCCATTTTCCGAGTGCAAAAAATGGGTTTTTTGTGAAGGACCTACCACAAATATGTTGCAAAACTCGGGTGCTGCATTTTTTGAATATTCTAGACCATGCTATATGCACAAATAACCAATTTGTTTCCTAAGAAAATTTTTCCATCCACCTCTTTTGAAAAACAGTTCATGCCGATTCAGTTGGAAATGGATCAAATTTGAACTACATGTGCCTCGTAGTTTGCTCATGATTTTTTGGGAATAATCATTTCTAGGTACAAAAATACCTATTTCATCACAGATATACCAATAATTTCTCAATATTCAACCCCTAGCTACGAAAGTCCATGCCTTCCGTCTTGACTTTTTCCTGAAACCGGGTGAGAAAATTCCAGAAAATTCAAAAAAACCCAAAATGACGCGAGACCTTCGCATGGTGTCCTTATATATGTCCTAATATCCACCAAAAATCATAAACTTGTAATACGACAGTTGCGTTGAAAATGTTTTCACAAAAATGAGCTATCTACTTCGAACATTCTAGGGTTTCGGTCCAAATGACGGGTGTTATTGCCTAATCCATGGTATAGTTTGTTTTAATGTGCCCATATTCCACATAAACATGCGTCTTGGAAGCACGGACAATGTTGACGGAGGAAGTTTTCCTTTTTATTGAATAAAAAACCATTTTCCATTTTCCGAGTGCAAAAAATGGGTTTTTTGTGAAGGACCTACCACACATATGTTGCAAAACTTGGGAGCTGCATTTTTTAAATATTCTAGACCATGTTACATGCACAAATAACCAATTTGTTTCCTCAGAAAAGTTTTGCATCCACCTCTTTCTAAAAACACAAGTTCCTGCTGATTCAGCTGGAAACGGGTCAAATTTGAACTACAGGTGACTCGTAGTGTTCTCATGATTTTTAGGAAAAAATATTTTTAGGTACACAACTACCTATTTTATCACAGATGCACCAAGAGTTTCTCAATATTAAACCCCTAGCTATGAAATTTCATGCCCGACATCTTAACTTTTTCCTGAAACCGGCTGAGGAAATTCCAGAAAATTTAAAAAAAACCCAAAATGACGCGAGACCTTCGCGTGGTGTCCTTATATATGTCATACTATCCACCAAAAAATAGTAGGAAGAAGTTTTATCAAACCTTTTATGTCGGAGATAGAACAAAACAATCGGTATCGCCATCATACAGCCCTACCTTGGCTCGTGAGTGCATATATGCATATCAAATGTAGGACGTATGATGGCGAATCCAAATGATTTGTATTTGGTCGATGAACTAAAAGATGTATGCAGGGAATCCGAGAGGTGGACTAATATAGGGCCGTGTGGCTTCCCAAAGTGACTGTGCTAGTTTCGATCCAACGGCTCACAAGCGCTCGAAAGAAACACAACCCTGATCCAACCCTGATCCAACGGCTCACAAGGGCTCGAAAGAAACACAACCCTGATCCAACGAATCACACGTGCTCGAAAGAAACACATGATCCGTGTGATTCTTCCTGATTGGTTGGATTTAGATGCTCGAGAACCCCTCTCCATTTAGTCTCGGTTGGTAAAACAGGCCGGGACGAGAACTCGTCTCCGACGAAACCCTAACCATTTAGTCCCGGTTGGTAAAACAGGCCGGGACGAGAACCCCTCTCCGACGAAACCCTAACCATTTTGTCCCGGTTGGTAAAACAGGCCGGGATAAGAACCCCTCACCGATGAAACCCTAACCATTTAGTCTTAGTTGGTAAAACAGGCTGGGACAAGAACCCCTCTCCGACGAAACCCTAACCATTTAATACATTATTACATAGTAGACTCATAATTTTACATGAACCATGAAGGTTTAATACATTATTACATAGTAGACTCATAATATTACATGAACCATGAAGGTTTAATACATTACGTCCCCAACTAGTGCCACCATTGTTTTATTTTCTGTCGCAGTCAAGCAGCATCTTCATTATTTAACGGGATGCTCGGGTCAGTTTTCACTTTGAAGGGCGGAATTTCAGCAAAGTTATTATAATCTTCTGACATGTCTGTCTTGTCCTCCACTCACATGGTGTTTTTTCCCTGAAAGAACTATGTGGCGCTTCGTCTCACCGCATGATGTATTGGTTTTCTTATCTTTTTCTTTCTTCGGTTGGATAGACATGTCCTTCACATAGGAAACCTGAGCCACATCTTTGGTTAGGACGAATGGTTCTCTCTGTACCCAAGATTGTTGAGATCCACTATTGTCATTTTGTACTGCTCGTCTACCTTTACCCCTCCCCCTGTCATCTTCACCCACTGGCACCGAAACAGAGGCTCCATAGTCAAGTTCCCATATCTCCTCTATGTAACCATAATATGTCTCATTTTTTCCATTGTATCCCGTTGCATCGAAATGGACACCACTGTTTTGGTTGGTGCTCTTTTTATCTTAGGCAATCGTGTAAAATGTATTCTCATTTATATCGTACCCTTGGAAAGTCAGTATAGTCGAAGATGGTGAACTAGCCAACAAGTAAAGCTGATCTCCAACTGTGGTGTTATTCATGAGTTTTGTCTGCAACCAGCCGCTGAAAGTCGCCATGTGTTCAAGATTAATCAATGCGTCAGACTGTGCCCCGGGTTGTTGGACCGTATAATATTCTTGTGTTCCTCGATATAAGGAGCCACCAAGGTAGACATTTGTAGAACTGTGTAGTGTGCTTTAGTGGAAGAATGCCCGTCCATACATATCATTGCTTTCCTTCCTAGCGTGCCTTTTCCACTCATTCTCCCCTCATGCCGCGATTTGGGAACACCAATCGACTTAAGATCATGAATAAAGTCAACACAAAATTCAATGAACTCCTCTGTTCCATAACCCTTGGAGATGCTTCCTTCTGTCCTAGCACGATTATAAACATATTTCTTTAAGACTCCCATGAACCTCTCAAAGGGGAACATATTGTGTAGAAACACAGGACCGAGAATGGTAATCTCTTTAACTAGGTGAACTAGAAGGTGCGTCATAATATTGAAAAGGGATGGTAGACTTTCTGTATCAATTACCTTCTGAGAAATTGCATTGAGGAATTCACATAGCTTCACAATGGGTAGTCGAACATTCTCTGGTAGAATCCCCCTCAACGCAACCGGAAGAAATTGTGTCATCAACACGTGGCAGTCATGGGACTTTAGGTTTTGGAATTTTTTTTCTCCGCCACATTTATTATTCCCTTTATATTCGACGAGAAACTAGACGGGACCTTGATAGTACTTAGTACTTCAAAAAAGATTTCCTTCTCTTCTTTGGTAAGAACGTAGTTAACAGGACCACCTTGAAACCGCTCAGGATTCATGTCGTCTCGTCCTTACGTGTGTTGCTGGTCCTGCCGTGCTTCAGATATATCTTTTGACTTCCCGTACAATCCAAAGAAGCCTAGTACGTAGATTCATGCAAAGATTTTTCGTCAGGTTAATCACGTCGATCGCAGAGCGGACATCTAGGACTTTCCAATAGGGTAGATCCCAAAATATGGATTTCTTCCTCCACATTGGTGCGCGTTCGTCAGCGTCATTTGGAACAGGTTGTCTGTCAGAACCCTTTCCAAAGATTACTTTCAAATCCTTCACCATATCAAATACATCATCCCCAGGTTGGAGGATAGGCGTCTCTCGGGTATTTGCCTCACCGTTGAAATGCTTGCCCTTTTTTCTTAAGGGATGCCAACACGGAAGAAAACGACGATACGTCAGGTACACAACCTTTTTACATTTATCTAGATATATAATTTCAGTGTCATCTAAACAGTGCGTGCATGCATTGTATCCCTTGTTTGTACATCCAGAAATGTTACTAAGAGCAGGCCAATCGTTGATGGTTACGAACAACAATGCACGTAGGTCAAATTCCTTATTCTTGTGTTCATCCCACACACGGACACCTTTTTCGTCCCATAACTGTAAAAGTTCATCAACTAATGTACTTAGGTACACATCAATATCGTTGTTGGGTTGCTTTGTGTCTTGGATGAGCACTGGCATCATATTGAACTTACGCTTCATGCACAACCAAGGAGGAAGGTTATACATACATATAGTCGCAGGCCAGGTGCTATCGTTGCAACTCTGCTTACTAAATAGATTCATGTCATCTGTACTTAGACCAAACCATAAGTTCCTTGAATCACCTGCAAAGCGTGGGAACTTCCTCTTGATTTTTCTCCATTGCGACCCGTCAGCGGGGTGTCTCAACATCTCGTCTTTCTTACGGTCTTTCATGTGCCATCGCAACAGCTTGGCATGCTCTTTGTTTCTGAACAAACGTTTTTAATCGTGGTATTATTGGAGCATACCACATCACATTTGCAGGAACACTCTTCCTGGGGCGCTCACCCTCAACACCGACAGGGTCGTCTCGTCTAATCTTATACCATAATGCAGTGCATATAGGGCATGCTTCCGAATTCTCGTACTGCTCATCGTGGTAGAGGATGCAGTTATTAATGCATGCATGTATCTTCTCCACTTCTAATCCTAGGGTACAGACAACCTTCTTTACTTGGTATGTACTGTCGGACAATTCATTCTTTCTTGGAAGCTGCTTCTTCATTATTTGCAGCAACTTTGTAAATCCGCTATCAGTCACACTGTTCTCTGCCTTCCATTGCAGCAATTCCAGTGTGCTACCGAGCTGTTTCTGGCCATCTTCGCAATTTGGATACAGCAATGTTTTGTGATCCTTTAACATATGGTCGAACGTCACGCTCACCTTTTCAATTTCGCATTCTTCCTTCGCATCCGTAATGGCCTGGCCAAGATCATCGATGGGCTCATCTGGTCCCGGTCTTCTGCTTCTTCTTCATAATTTTCTTCTATTCCAGTACCAGTACCGTATTCAGGGAACATATCATGATAGTTGTCATCATTCTCTTCTTCTTCGTTGTCTTCCATCATAACCCATTTTTCTCCGTGCTTGGTCCAACAATTATAGTCGGGCATGAAGCCGGACCGAAACAGGGGGATGTGGAGGACTCTGTAGGAAGAGTGTTCCTTCTGATTCCAACATACAGCACATGAAAAACACATAAAATTATTCCGTTTGTTTGTCTGGGCCACATCGAGAAAATAACCCACACCTTTCATGAACTCGGGAGAGCAGATGTCAGCGTACATCCATTGTCGGTTCATCTGCGAGAAAATTACAAAAATCTACCACAATTGGGGCAGTGGTTGCGAGTCAGTACCAATTGTGGAAATTTTTGCTAAAAACTACCAAGTCTCGGACTAACGACCACAGATCGCACTAAATCTTGTCTAAACACATTTCGACAGCGTTTCTGACAAGTGGGACACACCTGTAAGGGCTGACTAGACAGTACACGTGGAGGAAGAGCTGACGTGGACATGGGGCCCACCAGTCAGCCATCATCGTGACGCGGGACAGCCCCAACACTCTCTGCTCCGGCATCCGCGAGGTCGGCGCCGACGTCGTCGAGTGCGTCGCCGAGTACGCGTGCCGCCGCTGGGCAACGTCGCGCTCCGTCAGCCGAGTACGAGCACCTCCTGTGCGCGCTCGTACCGGGAGAGCGCGTGCAGCACGGTGGCAGCGGCATTTCGTCGAGCAGGTCGCAGACGGCGTCGTGGCGGCCCTCGCGGCCGAGCGCGGCGGCGTCGACGGCGCCCTCGGCGCGCGCCCTGCGGAGGAGCGCGAGCGCCCACTCCCAGTGTCGACGAGCGCCCACGGCCCTGAAGACCTTGGCGAGGATGGCCTTGGCGTGGAGCCACGCCTTGGCGCTGCCGGTCTGGACAAACGCCGCCACTGGCCTCATGCACTCCGGCCCCATCGCGAGCTCCATCGGGAGGACGTCCAACCGCGGCCATCACCGCGCCGGCAGGAAGCCGGCCGCAACGGCAACCTGCCGCGCTCCGTCAAGCCCGCCTCCGCCCGCGGAAAACCATGGCGCGCCTGCGAGCGGTGTGGCCGAGGAGGCCGGCCGCAACGCCGACCTGCCGCCGGAGTGTGCTGACAGGCGCGGTGTGGCCGAGGAGGCCGGCCGCAACGCCGACCTGCCGCCGGAGTGTGCTGCCAGGCGCGCTGTATCCATGGTGGCCGAACGTTGACTGCATCGTCTTCTTCGCCTCTGTTGCAACTGTTGGCCAAGTCCACGTATGAAGGTAAATAAAAATATAAAGGAAAAGGAAACAGGGAGGAAATAAAAAAAAGAGATAATGAAAAAAAATGGCTGACTGGTGGGCCCCATGTCCACGTCAGCTCTTCCTCCACGTGTACTGTCTAGTCAGCCCTTACAGGTGTGTCCCACTTGTCAGAAACGCTGTCGAAATGTGTTTAGACAAGATTTAGTGCGATCTGTGGTCGTTAGTCCGAGACTTGGTAGTTTTTAGCAAAAATTTCCACAATTGGTACTGACTCGCAACCACTGCCCCAATTGTGGTAGATTTTTGTAATTTTCTCTTCATCTGCATTATATAATTATTATCAAAAACATTACAGAACATCGTGATTACAGAAATGACCACTCTACATCGACAAATGAAAGTATTAAGTTGGTACCTCAACGGAGGAGGAAAGAACGAGGAGAAAGCTTAATTAAGTGTTGGTCGGACAACTTAAACCATGTTTTTTTTGTGCGAGCTGAAGTGACATCGTGCTCCCGGGCATTTCATCGAACACCTTGTATGCATAGGAGGGAAAAAATCAGCACACACCCTCTCACACCATTTTCCCTCCAAAATGAGTTAGTGGCTAAGGAGGGAAGTGTGGCTGGTTGTTTTATATACAGACATGGACCTTTAGCCCCGGTTCCAAACACGAACCTGGGCTAAAGGTTGCTCCCTTTGCCCAGGAAATTTCTAGTTCCGGATCCAGACACGAACTGGGTCTGAAGAAACCTCTAGTTCCGGTTCCAGACACAAACCGGTTCTAAAGGCCCCATGTGATTTCTATACGCGGCCCCGGCCGCTGGAACCCAGTCTTTAGCCCCAGTTCCTAGAAGAACCGGGGCTAAAGGTGTTTTTTGGCCTGACTAAAAGGTAGGTGTGATGACCCACAAGTATAGGGAGTGTATCGTAGTACTTTCGATAAATAAGAGTGTCGAACCCAACGAGGAGCAGAAGGTGTTGACAAGCAGTTTCGATGAAGGAATAACTGTAAATACTGGAAAATAGATTTATAGGGGTTTTTGATATTGCAGATAAATAAAGTGCGAGTAAATAAAATGCAGTAATAATAATTGCAGCAAGTGGCCCAATCCTTTCTTCAGCAAAGGACAAGCCGGTGAGTTTACTTATGATTAACAAACATCCTCGAGGACACACGAGAGGTTTCTGTCAAGTCCTTTTGTACCATGCAGCTGAATAATGTTAGGTGTTTTGATAAGTGTTGTGTGGGTGAACCTATGCTAATGTACCGTAACATTCAAGACTAATACATACTTGTGATTATACCCCTTGCAAGCATCAGCAACTACAAGAAAGTAATTAAGAAATAAATCTGACCACAACTTTAAACTCCGGGATCCTACGCTCCCTCGTGTAAAGGTTTCCTAACGAGGGTTTAGGTTTCTGTCACTCCGGCAACCCAACAATTAGTATCCAAATACACGATGCATTCCTCTAGTCCCATAAATGGTGAAGTGCCATGTAGTCGACGTTCACATGAAACCACTAGAAGAATAACACCACAACTTAAATATCAAACATTAAATATTCTTCAACATTACTTCACTACTAACAACTTGACTTCTCCCATGTCCTCAAGAACAACACGAACTACTCACAACACATCATATATATCATGATCAGAGGTGATATAATGGATGATAACAATCTGTTCATAAAGTGCAAACATCGATAAATCTCACAAGCATGAACTACTAACAAGTAATCCACACCGGGAGAGAGATCTAATGCAAAACAATGATAGAGGCCCCTAAATGTTACAGCCGGATGAAGGTGGATCATGAGGGTGATGGTGTTGGTGGTCATGATTATGATGATGATGACCTTGACGATGCCTGGAGTGATGACGGTGACGATGGCGGTGATTTCCCCTCTCTGAAGAGGAATTTCCCCGGCAGATTTCTCCCTGCCAGAGAGCTTTTCTCTCTCTGGTGTTTTCCGCCCCGAGGCGGCGGCGGAATAATTCTTCGAGGTTGGAATGAGGCTTAGGGTTCCCTCGGGGCCAGGCACGCCAAAGATGACCCCCAGAGGTGGGTCAGGGTGGCCACACCCCTAGGTGGCGCGGACAGGGGGGCGTGCCACCGCTAGGTGTGGGCCCCTGGTGGCCCCCCTCTGGCTCTTCTTCTGGCTGGGTTCCTCCTATGAACTTTTAGGAACCTCCGGATGTCCCCCTTCTTCTTCTGAAATATGGTATCTCGGCGGTGCTTTTTCCATCAGATTTCTGGTCCCGGTGTTTATTCTCCAAAAATTATAAAACATGCAAAATAAGATAAAATAACATAATAGATGCATCATAACATGAAATATATCGATGAATAACATAAAATTATGATATAAAATAGTTATGCGAAATGGACGTATCAACTCCCCCCAAGCTTAGACCTCGCTTGTCCCCAAGCGAAACTGAACTCAGAAAACATGACCACGGATTTATGGAGTGAAGAGTCGATAAATAAAATACGGACAAGAAGCATCACATTTACCAATGCACCAATCATTACAGACAGCAACTTCCTCTCATATAATTTAACTGGAGACAAGTAAAGGGAGTCACAAACAAAGATGCAAAAGAGAGAATCAAAATTGGTAATGGCAAACTTCGTTCTTGGTCAGAGAAAATTTAATGAAATTATACTTATCTTAGGTGAAGTCTTTGTAACAAGGTTTATATTGTAGAGCTTAACATGCTTAATTATATCAACTCTTTTACAGTGATTCATAGCTTTCAAATTACATTCATTCAGATAATAAAGCATGTGCTAAACAAAGAAGGGTAGAAAACATGATTGAATAAATCAACATATAGATGATGTGATCACAACAACTCAAATGCTTGCTGCACACAGAAGGAAATGAGTTTACCGACTCAACATAAAAGTAAAAGATAGGCCCTTCGCAGAGGGAAGCATTGACCACTCATGTGCTAGAGATTTTATTTTAATAAACAGAGGTATACAATGCATGAGACTCCTCCCATCCATCATACATAAACCATGGCTAACCGAATCCTCGGGTGCCCGCCAACAATCAGAAACCGTGGAGGAGTGTCTAAATTTTGAGAGGTGTATATTTTATGTCAATGAATGGGAAACAGAAAATACAGTACGTCACAAGCCAACTAGACTCACAAGAGCGAATCCCATAGAAGGACGCAATAGGTATAGAAGATCATCCCTCTTTCTCTTTTATTTACACAATTATGCTTTGACTAATAAATCAGGGGCAAAAAGAGTGAAGAGAATGTGTATTATTATTTGGGGCTGGGAACCCCGCTGCCAGCTCTTCTAGCATTTGGATAAGCGGATGAAGACACTAGTCCAGGTGTGTGAGTCCAGTCAACAAGTGAGATAAAGATTCTCTATTTGCGTCCTCATGAGCTAAAATAGGAACACAAAACAGGAGTAATTTGAATGTTTTAAAGGTAGCACATGATAAATTTACGTGGAGTGGCGGTGAAATACCACATGTAGGTAGGTATGGTGGACACAATGGGCAAGGTTTTGGGGCTTAAGGTTTGGATGCACGAGAAGCATTCCCTCTCAGTACAGGGTTTTTGGCTAGCAAGGCTGGGTAGCAAGCATAAGAGTTGAAGGAAAACAAACAAATATACATATGATGAAACCAATCATGCAATCTTCATTGAAAGCACAAGCGATCTTAACTTGTGAATACTAAGTTTATGAGCTAATAGGAAAATTCCTCTTTCTTATACTAGCAACTCAAATTATTATTAAAGCTGACCAAGCTAAGTTTGCCAAAACCAACTAGATTAACTTGATGATCTCTAGAGTGATACCAAATACTAATAGCAAGCTCAACCATATGACAGAAGTTGAAAACTGAAATAATGTGCATACAAAGTAAATGATGAAACTTCTCATTAATAGTTCAAACCGGCAACTCACACCAACGGATACAACGATAACCAACTAGGGAGAGACACTTCCATACTGCAAACCATCCTATATGATAACCTCTCTACTCATGATATGACTCTACTGAAAAAGTAAAAAAGATGAAAGATAGTGATGTGATACCGCGGCACTCCCCCCAAGCTTGGAACAAGCCGAGGGGATGCCAAACCCAATGACGAATCAATTCTTCGGTGGTGGTGGATCCTTCTCATCCTCGATCTTCCAAGGTAAAGGCTCTCCATCCACAAATGACGTCCTAGTCTCCATCATGCTAAAACTAGCAGCAAAGCTTATACGTTTAAACTTGTTCTCATACTCACAATTCTGGTTCTACACGTCATAGAGTTGTGCTTGCAGATCATTGGTGGTCTTGGTGAGTGAGAGAATCTCCTCCCAAAGCTTCAAATTCTCCCTCTTGTATTCAGCGATCTGCTCTGTTTTCATCTTGTCGATGATCTCAACTTCACGCTCTGCCATCTTCTTGTACCTGAAAACTTCTTGCTCCAGTTCTTCCACCCTAGCTTCCAGATTGCCTTCTCCTCTAGGGCCCCGAACATCTTCAATTTGCACCTTCCCGTCCTTGAGCAGCAGTTCCTTGGGATGCATCTTGAACTCGTTCAAGTACGGGTTGACGATGTTCTCAACGAAATTGTCTTTGGGAGATCCAGGAGAAACCATTGTTGCTCTAGATCTGAAGATGTAATCTGGCAGAAACAGCTTGAAACAGAAACACGACGAGGAAACGATATACGGACCTCGGGGGGTCCGGGGGATTATATAGCAAAAAGTTTCATAACGAAAGAAAATTCCAGGTCGAAAACGAGTCGGAGAGGGGCTCAGGGGCGCCCACACCATGGGCTGGCACGGCCAGAGGTGGGCCCACGCCACCCTATGGTGTGGAGCCTCCGGGCTCCGTCTCCCTCTTGTTTCCGGCTTTCATATTTTCTAAAAACAGTAAAAATATAAGTTGAAAGATGTTTCGCGAACATTTTCATACCAAAACTGTTAACTATTCGAAAACTGACTCTACAGTTTCTGAAATATGCTTCTTAATAAACTCCTCCGGGATCATGGCTTGAATACAATCAATATTTTCATTATAAGGATCTTCAGAAATATAATGCTTGAGTCTTTGGCCATTCACCACTTGTGAAGAATTGTCTTCAAGGGAAACAATTTTAATTGCCCCCGAACAATATACCTCTTCAATAACAAAAGGTCCTTCCCATCTCGAGAGTAATTTTCCTGCAAAAAATCTGAGATGAGACCTATACAATAGCACTTCTCACCAACATGAAATTCTCTTTTAATAATTCTCTTATCATGCCACCTTTTAACTTTCTCTTTAAAGAGCTTAGCATTTTCGTATGCTTCACTCCTCCATTCATCTAAAGAACTTAAGTCAAGCAGCCTTTTCTCACCAGCAAGTTTAAAATCTCTATTTAGGTCTTTCACTCCCCAATAAGCTTTGTGTTCTAATTCTAGGGGCAAGTGACAAGCTTTTCCATAAACCATTTTATAAAGAGACATGCCCATGGGATTTTTATAAGCAGTTCTATAAGCCCACGAAGCATCATTTAATTTCTTAGCCCAATTTTTCCTAGATTTGTTAACAGTCTTTTTCAAGATAGATTTGATTTCTCTATTTGATAATTCTACTTACCCACTAGTTTTAGGATGCTAGGGTGAAGCAATTCTATGATTAACATCATATTTAGCAAGAGTTTTTCTAAAACCACCATGAATAAAATGAGAACCCCGATCAGTCAGAAGATATCTAGGTACACCAAACCTAGGGAAGATAATGTCTTTAAGCATTTTTAAAGAGGTTTCACCATCAGCGCTTTTAGTAGGTATAGCTTCTACCCATTTAGTAACATAATCAGCAACAACAAGAATATGAATATAGCCTTGTGAAGGAGGGAAAGGACCCATAAAGTCAAAACCCCAACAATCAAATGGTTCAATAACAAGAGAATAATTCATAGGCATTTCATTACGTCTAGAAATATTTCCGACCCTTTGACATTGATCACAAGATAAAATATATTTTCTAGCACCTTTAAAGAGAGTAGGTCAATAAAAACCTGATTGTAGAACTTTATGTGCAGTTCTATCTCCAGCGTGATGTCCTCCATAAGCACTACTATGACATTTTCTCAGTATCTCTCGTTGTTCATTTTCAGGAACATATCTTCTCATAATACCATCAACACTTACTTTATATAAGTGCGAGTCATCCCAATAATAGTGCCTCAAATCATAGAAGAATTTTCTTCTTTGCTGAGCTGTAAAGAAAGGAGGCAAATACTTCGAAACAATAAAGTTAGCATATCATCATACCAAGGGCTCTCTTGAGAGCTCACTTTTATTGCAGCTAACTGTTCATTAGGAAAACTATCATTAACAGGAATAGGGTCATCAGGGATATTTTCTAATCTAGACACATTATCAGCAACAGGATTTTCAGCACCCTTCCAATCCACGATATGTAAATCAAACTCTTGTAAGAGAAGCACCCATCTAATAAGCCTAGGATTAGCATCTTTCTTTTCCATAAGGTACTTAATAGCAGCATGATCAGTATGAATAGTAACTTTAGAATCAACAATATACTGCCTAAATTTATCACAAGCAAAAAACCACAGCTAGGAATTCTTTCTCAGTGCTAGCATAATTTTTTTGAGCAGCATCAAGGGTTTTACTAGCATAATGAATAACATTTAACTTCTTATCTATCCGATGTCCAAGAACAACACCTACAGCATAATCACTAGCATCACACATAATTTCAAATGGTAAATTCCAATCAGGTGGTTGAACAATAGGGGCAGATATTAAAGCCTATTTTAAAATTTCAAAAGCTTCTCTACAATTTTCATCAAAAACAAAAGGTACATCCTTTTGAAGAAGATTAGTAAGAGGCTTTGATATTTTAGAGAAATCTTTAATAAACCTTCTATAGAAACCCGCATGACCCAGAATACTACGAATACCTTTGACATCCCTGGGACAGGGCATTTTCTCATTAGCTTCAACTTTAGCTCTATCAACTTCAATACCTCTTTCAGAAATTTTATGTCCAAAAACAATTCCTTCATTAACCATAAAATGGCATTTCTCCTAGTTAAGAACAAGATTAGTATCCTCACATCTCTGCAAAACTTTATCAAGATTCTGCAAACAATTATCAAAAGAAGTTCCATAGACGGAGAAATCATCCATGAAAACTTCCACAATTTCTTCACAAAAACCATGAAAGATAGCAGACATGTGATGCTCGTGATACACACGTTTGTTGGGAGACCCCAAGAGGAGGGTGTGATGAGCACAACGGTAGGTATTTCCCCTTAGTTAGTAAACAAGGTTATCAATCCAGTAGGAGAAAGAGGACCTTCGGAAGGTTGATGTCAGTGACGGTGGTGTTGGCGCTTCACCGGTGTCAGCAACAACGTGGAACCTGCACACAACACAACCAAAATACTTTGCCCCAACGGTATAGTTAGGTTGTCAATCTCACCGGTCTTGCTGAAAACAAAGATTAGACGTATAGTGTGGAAAACAGTGTATGCTTGCAGTAAGTAAAGAAAGCAGGAAATTGTTGTGGTTTGTTTAACAGTGTGGAAAAATGGACCGTGGTTCATAGTTTCACTAGTGGTGTTTCTCCATAAAAGATAGCATGCTGGGTGAACAAATTACAGCTGGGCAATTGACAAATAGAGGTTGCACCGTAGTGCACAATATGACATGAAGATTACTATGATATTTAGTGCGGGCATTACAACAAGATAAATAGACCGACATCCATCTGCATCTATGACTAATAATCCACCCTCAGGTTATCATCTGAATCCCCTTAGGTATTAAGTTGCAAGCAACAGATAATTGCATTAAACAAAGTGTGTAATGTAAGCAATGATTATGCACGCGGGCACTCTCACCGTTGTTTTCTCCCTAATGGCAACAACACATCCTCCCCCTTCACATTTCTATCACTCGAGCAAGGCAACAGGGAGGCATGAACCCACTATCAAGCATAAATACTCCCTCTTGGAGTCACTAGCAACTACTTGTCCAGAGAAACCACTAGCAACGGAAAGCATGAAAGATCACAAATAACATATGCAATAAAGACTATAATCAATTTGGCATAAGGTCAATATTCATCGGATCCCAGCAAACACAGCATATAGAATTACATAAGATCAATCTCGATCATGATAGGCAGCTCACGAGATCTAAACATGGAGGCATATGAGGAGGACACAACCATGGATCACTCCGGAGGCAGGCATGGGGATGAACTACTCACGCATCACTCTGGAGGCAGGCATGGGGATGAACTACTCACGCATCACTCCGGAGGCAGGCGTGGGGATGTAGAAGTCTCCGGTGATGATTTCCTCTCTGGCAGGGTGCCGGAAAACAGCTCCAGAACCCTCCTGGTCTAGGGTTGACGGTGACGGCGGTTGCGGAACTTTTTTCGGGGATTTTGATCATGTGTTTAGGGTTCCATCCGGGGGGCTTAAATAGGCGAAAGGGAAAAGGTGGTGGAGCTCCAGGGGCCCCACACCCATAGGTGGCGCGGCCAGGGGGACCTGCGCCACCCTATGGTGTGCCCCCTGTTGCCCCTCTTCGACTCCTCTTCGGTCTTCTAGATGCTTCCGGGGAAAATAGGACTTCCGGGCTTTGAACCTTCCAATTTCGAGAATATTTCCAGAACAACTTTTCTGAAACTAAAAACAACATAAAACATGGAACTGGCTCTATGGCATCTTGTCAATAGGTTAGTCCGGAAAATCGATAAAAATGACATAAAGAATGGACAAAACATATGTAGCAATTGGCATAATATCATCATGGAGCATCAGAAATTAGGGATACGTTTATGATGTACCAAGCATCCCCAAGCTTTAGTTCCTACTCGTCCTCGAGTAGGTAAACGGTAAAACAATAATTTCTGAGGTGACATGCTACTAACATAAAATTGATCAATCTAATGTAAAATCATATGCACGCTGAAATCATAAAACTTTAAACACATGCATGATAAATTAAACTTTAATAATAAAGCATAGCAATTACTTTGCATAACGAAGAGTAACTCAAATAAAGGATCATGAATAATAATTCAAAGAAAGGTAGATGTTTGTTTCAGGTATAGATAAAGCATGGAAAACTGATATTTCGATAGTCCTTAAGAGTGGGGCAAAACATAAATGCCAGGACACTTTCAAAGTTCAAGAGGAAGACTAGAACAAATAATTTAAGAAAAATGATATCACATCATCAAGTAATTGTTGATGCTTATGGGACAAATGCACATAGAACTCGGAATGGGAAAAATGCTCTCTCAAGTGTGCATAAAGTTAGAAGATGGAGACTCAACATAAAAGTAAAAGAAAGGCCCTTCGCAAAGGGAAGCAGGGATCACTCATGTGCTAGAACTTTTATATGATTAAACACAAGTATTAAAGTTTGAGACTCCTCCCATCCATCTTTCACAAACCATGGCTAACCGAATCCTCGGGTGCCTGCCAACAATCACATACCGTGGAGGAGTGTCTATATTTTGGGAGATGTATGCTAATGTCAACGAATGGTAAACAGAAAATACAGCACGTCACAAGTCAACTGAATTCAAAAGAGCGGCTCCCATGGTGAAGGATGCAACTGGTGTAGAAGGTCATCCCTCTTTATCTTTTGTTTACACAATTATGCTTTGACTGATAAATCAGGGGCAAAAATAGTGAAGATAATTTGTTTGCATTAATTTGGGGCTGGGCAACCCGCTGCCAGCTCTTCTATCATTTGAATAAGCGGATGAAGCCACTAGTCCAGGGTGTGAAATCCAATCAACAAGTGAGATAAATATTCTCTATTTACGTCCTCATGAGCAAAAACAGGAACATAAAGCAGGAGTAATTTTGAAGGTTTTAAAGGTAACACATGAGCAATTTACTTTGGAATGACAGTTAAATACCACATGTAGGTAGGTATTGTGTGCACAATGGGAAAAACTTTGGTTTAAAGGAGTTTGGATGCACGAGTAGAGCTCATACTCGGTACAGGTGGAGGCTAGCAAAAGGCTGGGAGCGACAAATCAAGAGAGCATAAGAGCCATAATCATGCATAGCGACATAAGCATCATTAATTAAAACATAAGCAATATCACAAGTTCAAAAACTAAGTGGTCATGGAGGCTATTAGTGACTGGTTTGTAGTCATAAACATGGTGTGAGCATGCGCCAAGTCAACCAAATAAATCATCCGAAAGAGAATACCATATATTGATGCTTTACTATGACAAGAACAGCTCATGAATCTTTCAATACATATTAAACACTCTCAGATATTTGAGGCTATTCATGCTACTCAATAACCATAAGGCTTTAAAACTAAAATAACATTTAGCATGGCATGAAAAAGTTCTAGCCACAGTCTGTACAAGCTTCTACTAGTACTGTTATAAATTCTACTTCAAGCAGCAGTTTTCTTTCTCCCAACGAGCACCATACAAAAAATGCTTTAAAAAAATATTGTTTATGATACAGCAACCAAACATGACAGTACTCAAATAATACTACTAAAACTAACAGCTCTGATAAGAGATGCATGCAAAACAGGAGCTGAATAAATGCAGCAGCTAGACAGAGAATAAGAATACAACGTATTCTCATGAAAAAACGGAGCGTGTCACTCTCCAATAAAAGAATGCTGGGGTCCAACCAAGCTTATTATGAAAGTAAAAAAAAACTTAAAGCAAAATCAAAAGCAAACTGAAAACAAAAATAAAATACGCTCCAAGTAAAGGACATAAGATGCGACCGAATAAAAATATAGTTTCACTAGAAGTGACCTGATAATTTGTTGATGAAGAAGGGGATGCCTTGGGCATCCCCAAGCTTAGATGCTTGAGTCTTCTTGGAATTTTCTTGGATGTACCACCGGGCATCCCCAATCTTAGTCTTTTCACTCTTCTTGATCACATCATATCATCCTCTTCTCTTGACCCTTGAAAACTTCCTTCACATCAAAATTCTCACAATCTTCATTAGTAACGTTAGTGCAATCAAAATAATAAATTCACGTCGTTCAGTTTCAACACAAGTCTAACACTCAAAAACACATTAGCTACTGTCACAACCTATTTCAAAACTCTTTTGCTCAAAAGAACACCAAAATAAAGAGAGTAAAATGCAAATGCGATAAATGGCAGAAATCTGTCAAAACAGAACAACAGGTATAGATCGATTTTTTCAAAAATCTTGTGTTTCTCAAATAAAACAGTGGCTTTCTAAGAAAAGTTCCGTATATAACTCAGGATTAAGCACAAAAAAGTTCAGGTCATTTTGAGTTTTCTGTGATTTTTACGGAATTAACAGTGGACAGCAGAAATTTGTTTCCTGCGCAGAAATACGAAATATAGGCTTAACTTTCCACTAGAGGGTTTACTTGGCTCAACAAAAAATCAAAATAAAAGATACAACGGGGTTTCTAGGGAAATAAAAAACACCCAGGTGCAAATAACACCAAAGAAAACAAAGGAAAACTGAATGAAAACAGAGAAATAAAACGGGTTGTCTCCCGGTAGCGCTTTTCTTTAACGTCTTTCAACTAGGCATAAAAGGGCAACTCAAGTATTTTCAAGTCAAGAAGCGTCATCTATACCTTCCTCTAAACCATTATTTGCAGCAATAGGCACTTTAGATGTTTTCGAAGATTCAACATGAAGGTCACTCTCAGTGTCATTAATTTTTTTAGCAATTTTCAGCACATATTGAGATTTGGGTTTAGCCATCTTAGGAGCATACATAAATCTTTGCTCCTTTCCCACAAAGGCTTTCTCCTTTTTGAATTTAAGAGATGAAAAGGTTGAGCTTAAAGTTCCCATGGCATCCTCTAGTTTACCAATCCTATAACTTTGATTATCATGAGTGTTGCTAGCTTCTAGAGCAGTAATTCTTTTATCAATGGTAACTAGAAATTCATTAACTTTGCTAGCATTATCAAGGAAGACTGATAAGTTCATTTCCAAAGAGTTTAGTTTATCAATAACATCCTCCAAAGTGATCTCAGTTTTAATAGTTTTAATGGGGGTTCTCCTACTAAACTTTCAATCAAATTGCAGGCTTCCAAAGCAAGAGTTCCTAGAAAATTTCCACCCGTAAGAGTATCTAACACATGCCTTTACCGGCCAGAAATACAAACATAAAAATTTCACAGGAGTGTCAAGGTAGAATATTTTTTTGTGCACCTCTTATGAGCATCATTTATTCTATACCAAGCATCTTTTAACTGTCTCCCCCTTGTTGCCTAAAAGAACGAACCTCTACTTCAGAATACTCATTTTAGCAGAATAAAAGCAAGCACATAAATAACAGCTATGAAGTAAACTATTTTTTTGTGTAACAAAACAAAAATAAAAACAAGAAAATAAACAAAATTAAGAGGTTGAGAGTGGGATACTCCCCTTGCCAGAAGACTTCCTTCTCCTCGGCAAGGACGCCAGAAAATATCCTTGATGCTCGTGATACACATGTTTGTTGGAAGACCCCAAGAGGAGGGTGTGATGAGCACAAGGTAGGTATTTCCCCTTAGTTAGGAACCAAGGTTATCAATCCGGTAGGAGAAAGAGGACCTTAGGAAGGTTGATGCCAGTGACGGTGGTGCTGGCGCTTCACTGGTGTCAGCAACAACGTGGAACCGGCACACAACACAACCAAAATATTTTTCCCCAACGGTACAGTGAGGTTGTCAATCTCACCGGTCTTGCTGAAAACAAAGATTAGACATATAGTGTGGAAAATAATGTATGCTTGCAGTAAGTAAAGAAAGCAGGAAATTGTTGTGGTTTGTTTAACAGTGTGGAAAAATGGACCGGGGTTCATAGTTTCACTAGTGGTGTTTCTTCATAAAAGATAGCATGCTGGGTGAACAAATTACAGCTGGGCAATTGACAAATAGAGGTTGCCGTAGTGCACAATATTACATGAATATTACTATGATATTTAGTGCCGGCATTACAACAAGATACATACACCGACATCCATGTGCGTCTATGACTAATAATCCATCCTCGGGTTATCATCCAAACCCCCTTAGGTATTAAGTTGCAAGCAACATATAATTGCATTAAACAAAGTGTGTAATGTAAGCAATGATTATGCACGCGGGCACTCTCACCGTTGTTTTCTCCCTAATGGCAACAACACATCCTCCCCCTTCACGTTTCTGTCACTCGAGCAAGGCAACAAGGAGGCATGAACCCACTATCAAGCATAAATACTCCCTCTTGGAGTCACTAGCAACTACTTGGCCAGAGCAACCACTAGCAATGGAAATCATGCAAGATCACAAATAACATATGCAATAAAGACTATAATCAACTTGGCATAAGGTCAATATTCATCGGATCCCAGCAAACACATCATATAGAATTACATAAGATCAATCTCGATCATGATAGGCAGCTCACGAGATCTAAACATGGAGGCATATGAGGAGGAGACAAACATCTAGCTACAGCTATGAACCCGTAGTCCAGGGATGAACTACTCACGCATCACTCCGGTGGCAGGCATGGTGATATAGAAGCCTCTGGTGATGATTTCCTCTCTCGCAGGGTGCCGGAAAACAGCTCCAGAACCCTCCTGCTCTAGGGTTGACGGCGACGGCGGCTGCGGAACTTTTTTCGGGGATTTTGATCAGGTGTTTAGGGTTTTCCATCCGGGAGGGCTTAAATAGGCGAAAGGGCAAAGGCGGTGGAGCTCCAGGGGCCCCACACCCATAGGTGGCGCGCCTAGGGGGACCCGCGCCATCCTATGGTGTGGCCCCCTGTTGCCCCTCTTCGACTCCTCTTCGGTCTTCTGGATGCTTCGGGGGAAAATAGGACTTCCCAGCTTCGAACTTTCCAATTCTAAGAATATTTCCAGAACAACTTTTCTGAAACTAAAAATAGCAGAAAACAGGGAACTGGTTCTATGGCATCTTGTCAATAGGTTAGTCCGGCAAATCGATAAAAATGACATAAAGAAGGGAGAAAACATGTAGTAATTGGCATAATATCATCATGGAGCATCAGAAATTAGGGATACGTTTATGACGTATGAACATGCATCTTTGAAAAGTAGCAGGTGTATTACATAAACCAAAAGGCATACGTCTATAAGCATAGGTTCCATAAGGACAAGTTAAAGTTGTTTTCTCTTGATCAAGCTTTTTAACAGCAATTTGAGAAAACCCAGAATAACCATCAAGAAAGCAGAAATTAGTTTTCTTAGACAACCTTTCTAACATTTGATCAATAAAAGTCAAAGGATAATGATCTTTCTTAGTGACTTTGTTAACCTTCCTAAAATCAATGCACATCCTATAACCAACTACTACTCTTTGAGGAATGAGTTCATTATTTTCATTTGGCACAACAGTCATCCCTCCTTTCTTAGGAACACAATGCACATGACTAACCCATTTACTATCAGCGATAGGATAAATAATGCCAGCATCAAGGAGTTTCAATACCTCATTTCTTACCACATCCTTCATCTTAGGATTTAAACGGCGTTGATGTTCAACAATTGGCTTTGCATCAGGTTCAATATTAATAGCATGCTGACAAATAGTAGGAGAAATCCCTTTCAAATCATCAAGAGTATAACTAATAGCACCTCTATGTTTCTTCAATATCCCCAATAATCTCTTCTCTTCTTTATCAGAAAGTTGAGAGCTAATAATAACAGGATATAATTTCTTATCATCAATATGAGCATATTTAAGATTATCAGGCAAAGGCTTTAAATCAACAACAAGATCTTCCTTAGGTGGTAATGTTGTACCCAAGTCTTCCATAGGTAAATTATGTTTCAGCATTGCTGGCTGATGTAGGAAAATCTCATCAATTTCATTCCTTTCTTCCATAAAGACATCACTTTCGTGGTCTTCCATGTATTGCTGCAAAGGATTGTTAGGAGCAAGAGCAATAGCAGCCAACTGTTCAACTCTATAATTTTCATTAGGTAATTCAGCTTCATAGGGTGTTTTAGCAAATTTGGAGAAATTAAATTCATAAGATTCTCCATCAAACTTTGTAAGGATTTTTCCTTTTTACAATCTATAACAGCACCACAAGTATTTAAGAAAGGTCTACCAAATATGATAGGACAAGTATCACTAGCAAAAGTGCCTAGTACTAGAAAATCAGCAGGATATTTAGTTTTACCACATAAGACCTCCACATCTCTAACAATACCAATTGGAGAAATGGTTTCCCTATTAGCAAGTTGAATAATCACATCAATGTCTTCAAGTTCACAGGAACCAATTTCATGCATGATTTCTTTATAAAGCTCATAAGGAATAGCACTAGAACTAGCACCAATATAACATAAACCATAATAACAATGATCACCTATCCTAAGAGATAGCACAGGAACACTAGGTTTCCTAGATTTACTAGGATGAGAGACAATATTAGAAGCATCTTCACAAAATATAATGTGTCCCTCTTCTACATTTGCAGAAACAAGGTCCTTTACTATTGCTACTGTAGGTTCCATAGTTATTTGTTCATCAGGTTCTACAAGTTTCTTTGCACTTTTATTAATCACACTAGCTAACATAGAGTGTTCTTTTACCTTAGCAGGGAAAGGCATTTTCTCAATATAAGGTTCAGGCACAATAGAATCAACAGTATGAACTTCTATATCTCTAGCAGGAACACAATTAATAGTATCTTTATAAGGTGCATGGTACTTATCCCATTCCTTTTTAGGAATATCAATGTAAGAAGCAAAAGCCTTATATAAGTTTGTAGCAACTTGAGAATCAAGACCATAAACAACACTAACATTATAAAAATCCTCAGATGACATAAAGGTTTCAATGCATTCATAGTCATAATTTATACCTGACCTTCTACCTTTGTCATTCTCCCATGCTTTAGTGTTTTCTTGAATACGTTCAAGAAGATCCCATTTAGCTTCATCCTTCATACCTGTAAATTATCCAGAACAAGAAGCATGCAATAAATCCTTATCATGAAGAGGAAGCCTTGCATAGAAATTATTAATAACGATATTACTGGGGAGCTCATGAATGGGGCATTTGAGCATTAGTAACTTCAATCTCCCCCATGCTTGGGAAATGCTCTTTCCGTCATGACGCAAAAAATTATATATATAATTCCAATCTCTATGGATTTTACTTGGAGGATAAAATTTAGAATAAAAGAGAGGGACAATTTCCTCCCATTCAATAGTCAGGCTATTTTTCAGCAGTTTGAACCATTCAGCGGCTCGGCCTGTCAATGATATAGAGGATAGTTTCCTCTTCACTTGGCTCATTGTAATACCTGCACACTTGGACAACTCGCATAATTCATGTAAAAAGAACAAATGATCACCAGGATGGACATTTCCATCACCTGAATAGCAGTTATCCATAACATGTTTAACAATCTTTATAGGTATTTTATGAGGATCCAAATCATCAGGCGGTGGGTCACTTACTACCCTAGCGGTGGCAGCAGTGCCCGCAAATAAGGACTCAAAAGGAGTTCCAAACATAGTGTAATAAAGCAGTAGAAAGAAATAAAAACAACACTTACAGCAGAAACTTCCTTTATCAATTCCACTTCCCAATAGCGCTTCACTCCACGGCAACAGCGCCAGAAAATAGTCTTGATGACCCACAAGTATAGGGGGTGTATCGTAGTACTTTCGATAAATAAGAGTGTCTAACCCAACGAGGAGCAAAAGGTGTTAACAAGCAGTTTCGATGAAGGAATAACTGTAAATACTGGAAAATAGATTTGTAGGCATTTTTAATATTGCAGATAAATAAAGTGCGAGTAAATAAAATGCAGTAATAATAATTGTAGCAAGTGGCCCAATCCTTTCTTCAGCAAAGGACAAGCCGGTGAGTTTACTTATGATTAACAAACGTTCTCGAGGACACACGGGAGATTTCTGTCAAGTGCTTTCGTTCCATGCAGCTGAATAATGTTAGGTGTTTTGATAAGTGTTGTGTGGGTGAACCTATGCTAATGTACCGTCCCATCCAAGACTAATACATACTTGTGATTATACCCCTTGCAAGCATCCGCAAGTACAATAAAGTAATTAAGAAATAAATCTAACCACAGCTTTAAACTCCGGGATCCTACGCTCCCTCGTGTAATGGTTTCCTAACGGGGGTTTAGGTTTCTGTCACTCCGGCAACCCCACAATTAGTAGCCAAATACACGATCCATTCCTCTAGGCACATAAATGGTGAAGTGTCATGTAGTCGACGTTCACATGACACCACTAGAAGAATAACACCACAACTTAAATATCAAACATTAAATATTATTCAACATTACTTCACTACTAACAACTTGCTTCTCCCATGTCCTCAAGAACAACACGAACTACTCACAACACATCATATAGATCATGATCAGAGGTGATATAATGGATGATAACAATCTGGTCATAAAGTGCAAACACCGATAAATCACACAAGCATCAACTACTAACAAGTAATCCACGCCGGGAGAAGATCTAATGCAAAACAACGATAGAGGGCCCTAATTGTTACAGCGGGATGAAGGTGTATGATGAGGGTGATGGTGCTGATGGTGATGATCATGATGACGATCTTGATGATGCCCGGAGTGATGACGGTGACGATGGCGGTGATTTCCCCTCTCCGAAGAGGAATTTCCCTAGCAGATTTCTCCCTGCTAGAGAGCTTTTCTCTCTCTGGTGTTTTCCGCCCCGAGGCGGCGGCGGAATAATTCTTCGAGGATGGAATGAGGCTTAGGGTTCCCTCGGGGCCAGGCATGCCAAAGATGACCCCCAGAGGTGGGCCAGGGTGGCGCGGCCAGGGGCGCGCCACCCCTAGGTGTGGGCCCCTGGTGGCCCCCCTCTGGCTCTCCTTCTGGCTGGGTTCCTCCTCTGAACTTTTAGGAACCCCCGGATGTCCCCCTTTTCTTCTGATCT
The DNA here is from genome assembly GCA_028641055.1 of Alopecurus myosuroides. Taxonomy (NCBI): domain Eukaryota; kingdom Viridiplantae; phylum Streptophyta; class Magnoliopsida; order Poales; family Poaceae; genus Alopecurus; species Alopecurus myosuroides. The sequence goes on along the minus strand of CM054061.1, from coordinate 12,699,276 downwards.
TCTGAAGTATGGTATCTCGACGACGCTTTTTCCATCAGATTTCTGGTCCCGGTGTTTATTCTCCAAAAATTATAAAACATGCAAAATAAGATAAAATAACATAAGAGATGCATCATAACATGAAATATATCGATGAATAACAGAAAATTATGATATAAAATAGTGATGCAAAATGGACGTATCAGGGTACTCTAGTAGTGTACATGGATGCCTTCGTACACAGTAATCCACAGACGTAAATTCTCAACAAAAAAAAAAGTTTTTGTTTTGCGGGAAACTAATAGTGCTTTATTCAGGGAACAATAGCTAGCGCCAGCATCATCTGCCTGCACACTGGTTACAAGAAAACTAGCGGTGACAAAAAGTTGTTAATTAGGCACGTCAGTCCTAGGGGTGACAACGGTTCCATGATTGGCGGTAGGGAAATTCGCCTGCGATCGCCTCTCGTCGGGGTCTCCGTCGTGATCTAGATCCATCCACCCTCATCTTTGGCTTCTGCCCCATCGTCGAGCGCAACTTTACTTTCCCTGTCATTCCCTTTCCCACACCATAATCCTTTTGTGGGTTCGCTAGGGCTCACGATCACAATACACAACTACCTAGCAGTCGGTTCCGTGGTCGTAGGTGGAAGATGGAGAAATGGAAGGAATGATGCGGAACTTAAATTTCTCAATAGCAGAACAAAGGGGTCTGAAGATCGGAGGATTAGGGAGTTTTGGAGGGACACATGCCATACAAGCATTGGAGAAACTTGCTTATGACGAGGGCCTGTCAGTTTCACTGGGCAGGGCCTGGTGCCCGCTGAAGGAGTAGAGATGATGGGCCGTGGATGGTGAACAATGATCTTATTGTGATGCTAGAGTATGACCCAGAAAAGTCTCTCGAGGAATATGTGTCTGATACAATTCCTATCTGGATTAGAGTTCTGAAGCTACCACTAGGATGGATGAATAGGGACAATGGTATGGAGATTGGTGATTCAGTGGGAGTGGGTATTGATGTGGAGGCTTGTGAAGATGGAATAGCAGTTAGTGAATACCTACGAATCAAATCCAGAATCAAAATTACTGAACCACTAATTAGGGGTTTTGTGATTTCAGTTGGAGAGAAGGCTCAACCCATACGGTGCCCGTTTGAGTACGAGTACTTACCCGAATTCTACTATATTTGTGGTATTATTGGTCATGAAAATAGTAGTTGTGCAACCAAACTAGCAAAGGGAGAGAAGACACAATATGGCAGCTGGCTGAGAGCTTATATCCCAAGAAAGAGCAACAATGGGGAGAAACAGAAGGTTTTTTAGGATAGAAGCTGGAGTGGAGGACGTGGCTACGGCTTTGGAAGCTGTGAAAGTAAGGGAGGAAGTGATAGTCTGTCATAGAGGAAGGATGACATAGAAAAGACATGTGGTAGCAATGTCGTGAGTATCTCAAACAGAAGTGATGAGGTTAGCAAGCCCACTCAAGATACCAGGAGGTAAAACAACCCCAGTTTCACAAAAAAGAGCTCGAGTTCAACACCGGTGAAGGGATGGGCAGCGAGCTAGCCCAACTGCAAGTAGCCGAGGTGGAGGGGAATGAGCAGAAAAAATTGGGGAGTGGTGGGGCAGCTAGTTAGTCTAGGATCAAGGAAGGGGAGGAGGAGAGTGGTGGGATTGTGCATGTTTTGAGTCACGTCGTTCATGGGAAAACATGCAAACAAAGAGCAAGCTACCACGTAAATTCAAAAGGCAACAAAAAAGCTCTAAAGCAGAAGTGGTTCAGCCAAGCCTAGAGGTCAAGGTGGGAGAGAAGAGGGGTCTTGATCCCATGGATGTGGAGAACCAGTTGGACGGGGGTTTAAAGAAGGCAACGAAAAGTTTAGTTGGAACTACAAACACTTTGGCAGGGCTGTCGGAACAGCCCTGCGGGAATCACAAAACTGCCGGGGGCTTGGGAACCAGCCGGTAGTTGATGGCCTTCTAGATCTCCAGAGGGCGGAAGAGCCTAACATTCTCTTTCTTTGTGAAACAAAACCGAAGGAGAAGGAGATTGAGTATTTACGATGGTGACTCAACATGGTGAACATGATAGTGAAGGATTGTGAGAGCCGATGTGGGGGTCTCGCTCTGTTTTGGCGGAGAGGTATTAACGTTAGCCTCGGGTGGAAAGGAAGATACCACATTGATGTAGATGTGGAGGAGGACGATGGAAGGAAGTGGGCTTGCAGGGATTTACGGGGAGTCGAAGTCCGGGGAAAAAGAAAACACGTGGAGATTGCTACGTACTTTACACGCACAATCAGATCTCCCATGATTGTGTGTAGGCAACATCAATGAAATCCTATTTGTGGAGGAGAAGGAAGGAGGGCCTGCTCGCGCCCAAGGGTGTATGGAGGCTTTTAGATGATGTTTGGAGTACTGTGAGTTAAGTGACCTCGGCTATAGCGAAGACCCTTTTACGTGGCGAAACAACTGGCACAATGCACATGGTTAATGTGCGGGAGCATCTGGATCGTGGTGTGGCGAATGTGGGTCGGCGTTGCATGTTCCTTATGTATAAAATAATAAATGGGGATCCGTGTGGTTATGATCACCGCCCTGCCATTGCCAAGTTGAGTTCTCCGGCTATTCGTGAGGAAGGAGGGCGTTGTTCCGTTTTGAGGCCCGTTGGCTAGAGAAAGAGCAATTTGAGGAGATAGTGACGGAGGCTTGGAACAGGGCTTTCCATGAGGTTGGACACCACGTGCACTGGTCAGCGCTAAATTTATGGGAAAAAAACTCTGACTCGTAGATTGAATTTCCGATTCCTCACCCCTCCTCCGTCCTGGTGTTGGTAAGACCAGCCGAAGGAGGGTGAACCGGTCTATGGAGGAGGCAGAGGCGGAGGTGGCGGCTTTATTTTCCGTTTCCTCGGCGTTTGTTCGGTTTGTTAAAAAAGCAGGATAAAATACGTTGCATTTTGTTGCACGGTGTAAGTGGAAAGGAGCGACATCAGCTGACGTAACATAGGGTATAGGTAGGGGCCGTGCGCTGCAGGCAGCACGAGGAGGGCTGCAATGGGTCGTCCCGGCCGGGTCCAATCAGCCTCGCGTCGAGACAAGCGGTTGGATCGCGCCGCTACTCGGCGGGCGCCACGATGGCCCTTGGCGTGGCGAGCGATCTTCGCCTCACGTCAGGCGGAACAGAGGCCCGGGCAGCACAGTAGTAGAGTAGGGTACAGTACCACCCCCTGTGGCCGTGGCACGCGCGCCGAGCGATTCCCACCGTTGGTTCGTTGGCTGCTGGCGGTGATGTGTCGTGCGGCAGGTAGCTTAGCATGCTCTGTTTTCCTCTTTCGTTTCGTTCATTCATTCATTCACGGAGAAATGGACAAACGAGTAATGGCGTGCGTCTACTCTGGGTTGGGCGTACAAGAGAAGGTCGGGCATGTGAGTGATGAAGTTCGTTTTGGTCCCCCCGCTCGGCACACATGCGAGATTGCTGAATTGCACGGGCACGTTGGCGTGCGAGCAGATATCCAAGGTCCCCGGCGCCGGCCTAAACAGTGGGCATGTGCGGAATTCCGTTAACGTGCCAAGGTGGAAGAAGCCGATAGAGCTCGGCCAGTTGTTTTCTAGATGGCGGACAAGCGAGAGTCTGTCTGCCCCTTGTGTTTCACAGCCGGAACCGTGAACGTACATACGCACGAAATGTACGGTGGTGGACGGTGGCGGTGGCCGTAGCGTGTGTGTCCAGCGGTGGTGGAGTGCAGCGTACAGCGGCAAACGGTGGACGCAAAGCGGGGACGGAGCCGTGGGAGGCAAGGGGCCGGGCACATGGGCATTGGGAATGGGAACGGGAGCGTGACGCCAAAAGAACAAGCCCGGCCATGCCACCTTCACACTACTACACACCGTCCGTTCCCTCGCCCCGCTTCATAAGCCCGGCCTCCACATACTTCTCGCCACATCACCACTCCCTCCCTCCATCCATCGATCAGTTCCTCCCCCTCCATCCTCCATCCCTCGCTCGCCGATCCGTCAATCCCTTCCAACCAGGTAAGGTAAATCAATCAACCTTCCTCCTCCTCCTCCTTCTTCCTCGTCGCCCGCGGATTCGCATTGTATCCGCTCGGTGGATCGTTAATCAAAAGGTGGCGGAGTTCTGGGCGCTCTCTGTTGTTCATGATTTTTATCCTCGGCGCGCCGGATTTACCCGCGCATTTCTGAGTTTTCGCGTGCGTGCGTGCGTGCGTGCGAGTGAGTGAGATGACCGACCGACGGATCAGATGCACGCCGGTGGCCGAGGGCGCCGGGCACACCACCGGGGGATGTCTTCTCCTAGTCTTGCTGGGTGAAACTGCGCCACTATGGGGCTCCCAGATCAACCGCCCGTCAGGGAAGATGAACAGGGCCGGATCTGTTCTTCGGCCTGCCGGCTAGGATCACGGCTCCCATCACTAATTTCAGGACTACTAGTTTGTTTCCTTCCTTCCTTGCACCGCTACAATATCTCCGTCTTATTTTTCTCCTGCTCGATCGTACGTGTATTTTTTTTTTTTTTACTTTTCCCAACAAGATAGGAAGTCGTCCATGCTTGGATCCTGCGCGCCCGCCCCGCCTTTCCTTCCTCCACTATTTCGGCCTCTGACCAGCTCGGTCTCATCATTGCCGCCATTAAAGTACCCCTCTGCTCACGGCGAGCATCCATTTCGCTTGGGTCGATAACTGATGAAGCACCCCTCTGCTCCAAACTCTGCAGCCAAACTGAATCCATCCTCCTGTAAAGCGTTCCAGTGAGTGAGATACACTCGTTGAGTGTACCGTCTCCTTCCACTTGAAAGCAGAGTTTCTTGGGATATTCCGCTTTGCTTTCCTTTTGGGTTCAGAAGCAATACGGATCATGTGATTCACGTGCCCCTCTCCTGAGAAAGGAGCCAAAAAAAAAAGAGTTGGAGCCTTTCCAACTCTTCCTTCCTTGCGTACCATCATCAACGCTGCCCTTTTTTTTCACGTGATGATCAATGTCCTCATCCCCTTTAAAGAAAACCTCATTACAAAATGCTAAGTTATTTTTGGTGCTGGATGTGTGAGTTCATCAGTTATTTTTGGTGCTGGATGTGTGAGTTCATCAGTTATTTCGCCCAAAAAGAAGCCACCAGCTCCAGTCTAGTTCAGTCAAGCAATCCACAACATTTCCTGGTTGTTCATACTAGTTACGGTCTCGTGTGGTGCAGCTGCAGGGTGGATGTCATCCATGCAGTTCAGCAGCGTGCTCCCGCTGGAGGGCAAAGCCTGCGTGTGCCCAGTCAGGAACGGCTCCGCCTGCGAGAGGCTCAAGATCGGGGACAGCACCAGCATCAGGCACGAGAGGGCGCTCAGGAGGACCTGCAACAGTACCAGAGGCGCCGCCAACGGCGCGCAGTGCGTGCTCACCTCATCCGACGCTAGCCCGGACACCCTTGTAAGTTTCAGACGATCGGACTGTGATGACTCCATTCTAACGCTTGTTAGCAGCATCTCTGATCTTGTTGGTGCAAAAACAAAGCCGCAGGTCGTCCGATCCTCCTTCCGGAGGAACTACGCCGACCCCAACGAGGTTGCCGCGGTCATACTCGGTGGCGGCACCGGGACCCAGCTCTTCCCCCTCACCAGCACAAGGGCCACACCTGCTGTAAGATAGTAACGCATTTCTTCATCATCCATTTTGATATCGTCAACACTCTAGCTTTATTTTAGTCTCAAGTTGATACATTTCAGTTGCAGAAAAAAAAAATCTCTGTCATTCTCAGATATATTCAAGATGATATCCCAGCTTTAACTAGATAGAACAGGAATCTGAAATCTCGCATTAAGTTCAGCTAGTACTATCTGCACATGGCAATTGGTTTGGATAGGGCTACTTCAGTATAATAAGTACAGCTCATTCAGCAGCGCAATGCATTGTGTTTAAATTATTAGCAGCAGCAGCGGTGGTATCTGTAGCCGGCCCCCATGATGGTGTCCACTTTAACCGACATGATGTCAAGATCAAGGCTATCAGTGACTATTGGTCCAGTCACCTTCGGATCACCAGCCTGAATCTTGTTCCTTTCCCTTTGTTGCATCCCTCAGGTTCCTATTGGAGGATGTTACAGGCTCATCGATATTCCGATGAGCAACTGCTTCAACAGTGGCATCAACAAGATATTCGTCATGACACAGTTCAACTCGGCGTCTCTTAATCGGCACATCCACCGCACCTACCTCGGCGGGGGGATCAACTTCACCGATGGATCTGTTGAGGTAATTCACCTCAACTTCGTGATGTACATGACTTCTATTTTCATCTTGGCGTCTTTGTATCGTAAGTTCGTAACCGACCACATCGCACGTTGACTGAGACTTTTTCTAATAAATAGGTGTTGGCCGCAACGCAAATGCCCGGGGAGGCTGCTGGATGGTTCCGGGGAACAGCAGACGCTGTCAGAAAATTTATCTGGGTGCTTGAGGTGAGAAGAGTATCTAGGAGCACATGGCCCTGCTTGCACCTCATACTTGTATGTATGCATTGTTAAAGTAATGCTTGTTATGTTCTATGTGACTTTCCAGGACTACTATAAGCATAAATCTATAGAGCACATTTTGATCTTGTCGGGCGATCAGCTTTACCGCATGGATTACATGGAGCTTGTGCAGGTTTGTGACTGTCTCTCTGACCAGCTCTAGTGTACTGTATGTTTTATTTTGAACTGGCTGACCCTGTGGCATACATCATTTGCAGAAACATGTTGATGACAATGCTGACATTACTCTATCATGTGCCCCTGTTGGAGAGAGGTACTGGACATTCCTCTGTATCAAAACTTACTTATTTATACAAGTGTTTCTTCCTTCTGAAGTTGACTTTGGCCTGAATTGGTTTGCATTGTTTTGACAGCCGAGCATCTGAATATGGGCTAGTGAAGTTCGACAGTTCAGGTCGCGTGATCCAATTTTCTGAGAAGCCAAAGGGTGCGGATTTGGAAGCAATGGTTAGCACTCATCTTAGCTCATACATTCAGATCCATGTTTCCACTAACAAGTTTGCAGTATCTGAAATTTAAGCCATTGATCATTGCAGAAAGTGGATACCAGCTTTCTCAATTTTGCGATAGATGATCCAGCTGAAAATCCCTACATTGCTTCGATGGGAGTTTACGTCTTCAAAAGAGAAGTTCTTCTTAACCTTCTGAAGTAAGAACCTTGTCTTGCGATGATGTTGTTCTCCTGTAGGTCTGTATTCTAAGTTCCTAGTGTTGGTAATGTCAGGTCAAGATATGCAGAACTACATGACTTTGGGTCTGAAATCCTCCCGAGAGCTCTACATGACCACAACGTACAGGTAAAATTCCTACGTGAACTCCACTCATTGTTTAGGAAGTGTTTTGCCAAACTATCAAAAATTGCAGTAGTATTTCGGTTTCTAGCACTGCCTCAAATGCAGTCTGAAAAAAGAAAAAAAAAACTATAATCATTGATGTTACACAAACTGACAGTCCATTTAACTCTGTTATTGTCGTCAGGCGTATGTCTTCACTGACTACTGGGAGGACATTGGAACAATCAGATCGTTCTTCGAGGCAAACATGGCTCTCTGTGAGCAGGTGAGATCTTAATTAGTGTTGGTTACTTCCAGATTTGACATGCTGTAACCGTAGAAGTAACTGGAGTAAATTAGCCTGATAAATGCTCAACTTTTGTCTTCTCCACTTGCTGACACATTTCTTTGATTGCAGCCTCCAAAATTTGAGTTCTACGATCCGAAAACCCCCTTCTTCACTTCACCTCGATACCTGCCACCAACAAAGTCAGACAAGTCCAGGGTATGTGTTGTCACACGGATTGAACCTGCGCATGCTATTCAAACTTTACACCTGTCTGCTGAACTCATGGGTTCATGTGTGCAGATCAAAGAAGCGATCATTTCACACGGCTGCTTCCTGCGGGAGTGCACCATTGAGCACTCTATCGTCGGCGTCCGCTCACGCCTGAACTCAGGATGCGCGCTCAAGGTTTGCTTTTTTTCCACCGCCGCCATTGTCTTATATCATGTGTTTGCAGCGATCGAGCGTGAAATTCAGTTCGAGTAACGGTGATTGATATGTGCAGAACGCGATGATGATGGGCGCGGACCTGTACGAGACGGAGGACGAGATCTCGAGGCTGCTGTCGGAGGGCAAGGTCCCCATCGGTATCGGGGAGAACTCGAAGCTCAGGTGAGATACTGACCTGCAACAGTACTTACTGTTGTTTGTACAGATGATCTCATCCATTTCGTTGATGCTTTGTACGTGTAGCAACTGCATCATCGACATGAACGCGAGGATCGGAAGGGACGTTGTGATCACAAACAGCGAGGTAATGAGAGAATCCTTCAGTCATGGATTCAATTATTCTGGCCCCAAAATTCGTAAATAGAACTCTGAAAGTATAGACTGAAACCATGTTGCTGTTGTTCCCCCAAAATTCGTAAATAGGGCGTCCAGGAGGCGGACCGGCCGGAGGAAGGGTACTACATCAGGTCCGGGATCGTGGTGATACTGAAGAACGCGACCGTGAAGGACGGCACCGTCGTGTAGGCCGCATGCCGTCGCCGCGGTAGCCGCATCTTTTTCCGAGAGGTTGGTGGTAGCCTGGAGCTAGCTGCCACCCTGAATTTCATTCACAGCACAGACGAGAAGGGAACAAGGGATGGAAGCAGAGACGACAGAGACCGGCGCAGGCAGCAAAGCGTCAGTAGGAAAGCAAGTAGTAGTCCTTCTTCCCCTGTAGTAGTAATAATAAGCTGCGTGCGTCCAAGTACAGTGGCAGCAGACTCCTTTTGGTGCCTCCTGTAAATAAAACTCTAGAAAACATATGGGATTTTTTTCTGTTGCGTTCGTCGATTTTTTTCGCCTGGTCACGACCCTAAATCTCTGTTAACTCCGGTGCCCTGTCTTAGGGCATGTTCGGTTTTGAAGCTCATCCTACCAAATATTTTGGCTACTAGGCATAAGGGCATCTCCAGCCGTTGCGCCCCCCCAGGTCCAAAACGCCGCCGTTTTGGTGCCGCCACGGCGCTATTCTGGAACCTGGGGGGCGCGTTTCCCAGTCGCGTCCCGAGCCCAAGAATCGGCCCAAACAAACGCAAATTGAAAAGAGGCGAAATTTTATTGAAATTTGGAAACCGCGTACATATTCGGCGCGAATTTACAGCTAGTACGAAAAATTTAAACTAAAGCTAACTACTTAAGCCCGAGGCTGGCGGCGATCGCCTGGCTGTAGTCGCCGCCGTCGTCGTCGTCGTCGCTGGGGGCGTCGCCGGGGCGCTTGCTTCCCCCCTGTCCCTCGTCGCCGCCGCCGCAATCCCACCTGCTCACCTCGAGCGCCTGCTGGATCACGCCGTCGTCGTCGGAGTCGGAGGCGTCGAGAACGATGTACACGTTCTCCTTCTGCGGCGGTGGGGGAGGGACTCGGAGGCGGGCCGCGTTGGCGGCGGCCTCACGCTCGCGCGCCGCCTTGCGCTGCTCGGCTTCAGCCAGCAGGCGGCGCTGAAGGGCGAGCTCGGCCTCGGTGGTGTCGCGCAGACTCCACTGAGTGGCGGCAATGCACGGGGACCCCGCCGGTGCTGAGTGCCCAGCGGCTCGCCCCCGCGGCGGAGCTAGGGAGGCGCATGTCCGGCGGGAAAGGATAGCCCGCGCGGTACAGCGCCATCGCCTGGCCCCGGCGCAGGTTGTGGCGTGGGAAGCCGTTCGCCGCCGCTCCGTCAGACATTGTCGTGGAGAGAAGGGAGGAGGAGAGCGTCGAGAGGAAGAAGGGAGAGGAGAGCTCGCCGGTGTGAAGAATGGTGGGGCGCGGCGCGCGGCGGGGGGGTTTTATAGCGCGGCGAGCGGCCGGGCATTTACTGCGCGCGCGCGTCCCCTCGCTGCCGCCCGCCACGCCATTACGCCGGCAGCCTTTGGGCGGGGCGCATGCACTGGGCGGCCGCCACGCCATAAACGCCGGCAGCCTTTGACCGCGTGGTAGCCGAGAAGACGATCACGGGCGGTTCTGTTCCCGCGCTTTCTCGTCGCGTCGCTGACAGGGCTGGCCCACGCGCGCGGCCGCGCAGTTTCGCCCCCCAGGCCGAACCCAGCGGCCTGGGTTTGGCCTGGGTGCCGCGGCGCTTTCGGCGCTATTTGGGCCGCTGGGGGGGCCGAGTGGTGAAGAAGCGGCGCTATTCGCCGCTTCCGCCGCGAAAAAAGCCCCCTGGAGGGGCTCTGGGGGGACGGCTGGAGATGCCCTAAGCTTATCCTACCAGATTTTCTTTTTTTGCGATCATATCCTACCAGATATTTTTCCTAGTAATTTTCTGGTAAAACTTTTGCTTTTCGAATTATTGAAGTTCCGGTTTTGTGCCGAGTCAAATTTCTTCAGACCTTTGACATGTGGTCTATAGAAAAATTGTAAAACATCTTCAACTGGTATGGAGGGCAACGAGCTTGAGCATGCTAGAGCTCCGATTAATTTTGTTTGGAGGGGCGAAGAGTATATGGCTAGTTATGATTTTATTGAAGCTTTTGGCTGCCCATATGAACAGGAGTGACCAAACATAAAAAAGATGCAAGTGGGATCTCCCTTATATAACCCACCCACATTTCTTGGTTCATTTTTGCCTTCAAAATTTGACTTGTGTATTTGAGGCTGACTTAAACGTGGGGTATAAATGGGATCCCACTTGACATCCTGTGAAGTTACAGTGCCAACAGTTGCGTTGTACTCTCTCCGCTCAACAATAGATGACTTCCGTTTGTTTGTTTAGAACTGGAAAACATATCTAAATACATCCACTTCTAGACAAATGGAAGTCATCTATTGTCGGACAGAGTCGGTCTTCAAATTCAATCTAGAATTTCAGACCGCGGGCTGTGGCTCAAGATAAGGCTTCTCCTGCCTGTGCAACTTTTCACTGTCCTGCTAGGCTACTACTATGCCTCCCAGGAGACCAAGAAACAAAATAGTGGGAGCAAACTCCATGGAACTGGAACACGTTGATCATTTCAAAGGCTAGCCTGGAGCAGAACAATGGAGCTAGCTCTTCTATTGAATTGCTTCGAGTCCGAGGTAAGGCACTAGTACTACTAATTAAGGAGCCACATGCACTGTCAAACTGGCATGGTACATACAATACCTAGACCTGCATATTTACACCAATATTGAATGAAAAAACTAACAATATGGGTATGCAAAATAAACTGCCTGCTGCTTCGCTTCCACTTTCCATCCTGCCGTCCTAGCGCTCCTCCGAGGTGAACTTGTTCCAAGCATCCTGCAACATCCGATTCAATTAATTATATGTCATCAAGAGCTGGTGTTCTATCCATTATTGGTTGGTCTCTCTGAACCCTTTTGCACGGGCGGAGTGAGTTCGGACCACAAACCTTGAGGAGATCGAAAACCTTCTCGCAGATGTACTTCTGCCTGATCGTCGCGCCCCTCTGCTGCAGCTTATCTGGGTGGACGCACAGGGTCGCCTTCCTGTAGGCTTTCTTCACCGCCGCGGCCGTGATGAGGTCCGTGAGTGGCACAGGCTGCCAGCCGCTGTCTGCTCCAAGAATCTGCCAAGGACAAGAGAAAGAAAAGCTCAGCGATGTTTCTGATTCACGTTCTGTTACTTCATCATTCCTCAGAGATTCACATATGCGCGAGAGACAGAATGGCTTACATATTGCAACGTGGACAACAGGGCTCGCAGATTCCCTTCCTTTCCGTTTGACCACCTCTTAACCTCAGGATCCAGGAAATCAGCCAACCTCTGAAACACGGGGGAAAAAAAATAGTCAAGCAATGAATAAAATGTAAGTGCAGTGAGAAGATGGTCCTGTCCGTGCCTAAAAACGCCTTACATGTTTCTCTGCCTGCTCTCTTTGAACCATCAGGTCACGCATGTTCTTCTCGGCAAGTGCTTTCGACTGCAAAAATGAAAATTCATATCAGCACCACAACGACTGCAGAAAGATAAAAGCAAGTGGAACTGGAAAAGGAATTAACATGTATACCACTCGCTCAGTTGTGCGTTGATGCCTCTCTATTCTTGCTTTATGCCTTAAACCCGACTCGGCATTAACCACTACAGCCAACAAATCAATAATCCATTAGCTCATCGATTCATACATGGAAATCAACCTTTTATTTTGAGAAACATAAATGCAGAACTACTTAAATCATGCCGTAACAGAAAGGGATAATAGAACTTGCATGCAGTTTGTTTAGAGGAAACAAATAACCTTTGCACGCTGCAATAAAATGTCTGGAAATAGTTAGTACCTTTGCTACCAGAATCTGGGTTTCGTGCGGAGCCACTAGAAGCTGCTCTTTGGAACTGAGTGTCTTGTCGAATATCCTGCACATCCAAAGCCAAAGATTCCAATCCAGTCAGTATTCTGAATAATAATAAGAATAGTAACATTTGAAGTTCCTTTGACTATATCACATGATGTACTGTACCAAGAAACACCACCTCCCAAATTACTGGACGTGCAACTAACCTTGGAAGAGGATCTGATTTGTTCCCTGCGTTCTCTTGCCTCTGCAGCAGCCTTCTCAGCCCTAGCCTTTTTAATCGCCCTCTCACGAGCTTCTGCAGTTGCTCGCTCGACTGCAGCCCGTTCTGCTTTTAGCCGAGCTTCGGCGTTTGCTCTCTCTTCTTTTTGCCGGGCCTCTGCAGAAGCGCGTTGGCGTGCTGCCGCAATCCTTTCCAACGCCATTTTTTCTGCCATTTCACGAGCGTTATTGAATGCCCTCTCGTGGGCTTCTCTTGTAGCCCTTTCAACAGCAAGTCTATCCTTATCCCTTTCTCTCTCCCTCTCCTGCTCTTCTAATTTTTTTCTTTCGCTGTCTTCGGCGTTTTCTCTTTGTTTCACAACTATCTTTTGCCTTTCTTTTGCTTCTTCCAGTCTTTGAGAAGCCTCTATGTCCTTTTGTCTTCCCTTTTCTGTTTTTGTTATACTCTCCCTCTCTTTGGTTCTCTGAGCCTCAGGTGTCTCTTTTCTTGACACCTTATCGGATACTGGGAATGGCCTTTCTGCAGATTTAGGAAGACTGCCATTCTTCTCCAAATGAGAAGGTTGATGCTCTTGTTCTGCCTTTACACTGGTTGTCGATGTTTCTGTAGCTAATTCTCTTTCTGCTTCGTCGAGCACATCTTTGGTCTTGTCAACACGAGGAACATTTTCATTAGATGCCTGAGAAGTAGCAGATTCAACATTTTTATTCAAGTGATGCACGTCAGTACTCATTTCTGGACAGGAAGCTGGCTCATCCGTTGTATTTTTTGTTGCTCTAGTGGGACAATCATTAGCAGATTCGATGGCAACTTCGTCTCCAGAACTTATCACACTTTCTGATTCATCAACTGGTGTATTACCCTGTGCATCTACATCAATGTTTCCGTTGTTGGTATCAGATGCAGATGTTTGATCCTCCTGGTTAACATGAGCTGATGCTTCCTCTGTTTTTTCTTTGTTGGTATCAGATGTAGATGTTGTTTGATCCTCCTGGTTAACATGAGCTGATTCTTCCTCTGTTTTTTCTTTGTTGGCATCAGATGCAGATGTCGTTTGATCCTCCTGGTCAACATGAGCTGATTCTTCCTCTACTTTTTGTTCGTTGGTATCAGATGCAGATGTTGTTTGATCCTCCTGGTTAACCTGAGCTGATTCGTCCTCCGTATCTGTCTTCTGAGTATTTTCTGAGGGGGTTTCGTCTACTTGTTTCCCTTCACAATCGGAGACAAGTCTATCAGTCCCTTCTGCTCTGGTTTCCACTTCACTAGGCCCTAATGAACCTTGGATTTCTGGATCGACGTCCCTCTTAATCAATTTGCTGGCTACCTCAAATAAATTGAGCATGGATGACACTACCGGATTATTGCTATGTGAAGTAATATCACTCTTTTCAGTACACTTAACATCCTCATCTGGAACAGACTCTTCAGAATGTGTGTGTGGATGAAGTTCCACATCAGTGTCAACTCTCTCTTCAGAGATTAGTGATTCGCAAGGTACTTCAATCATCTTATCGTTTTCATTATGCAGGTATGATTCACCGATAAAACTAAACTTTTCCCTTCCATAAGTTTCAGCTTCAATCTCAGATGTACTCTTGACCCTTGGATAAGCTTGTGTTACATCAGAACCTTCAAGTTCCTCCAAAATCAATGATTTAATTTGACTTGCCTGGGGATTATAGACATCAGGAACTTCTTCTAGAGGTTCTTGTAATGTTTTACTACTCCCTGAAGTGCACTGCATCTCATCATCCCATCTTACCTCTAGTCCTCCTTCACTGTTTTGGGGCTCCTTCGATGCTCCTGCTACTGAACTCATACTACTATTACCAAGATGTTTCAGGTCACTGGAACAGTGAACAGACAAAGAAGCCGAGCATGAAAGGGGAACATCCTTGATGAAGTCTAATTCAGGAGAGATCTTGCTCACAGAAGGCAGGTCAACACTCTCATCATCATGGCATCCTTCATAATTTTCAACAGTCAGAAGTTCCTCAAAATGGGAGCTATCAGTACCTTTGTGTGCCACATTTTCTGTAGACACTTCCAGCGTTGTAGACACCCTATCTTCCCCTTTCTCCATTTGATCTGTGTTATCTTCTTTGCGAATTTCATGTTTCACTTCCAAATCACTGCCATCGTTAACAACCCGTGGCTTTTCATATCTTCCAAGGTCAGAGTGTTGAGCGGCAACTTCAATTTTACCTTCTTGTCCCTTGCTGGGCTCAATGACAGGCTTTGATCTCCCACAGTTATGTTCTTCCCTCCTGGCTGTATCAGTCTGGAATTTCTGATCATCTCCAGTAAGCTCAAAAAATTCATCACCTGATCTCCAGTTACCTAATTTCTCCAGCTTGGGCATAGTGCAAGTTCGCATCATCTGCTGAGGCTTCTCCAATGGCAGTACCATTTTTCCACTGTCATCATGATGATTTGATTTGACAGCACTAACTTGTTGGTGCTTGTCCAACACAAAATTCTCAGAACGGTTTCCTACTTTTGCTGGATTTTTCATTGACATATTCTCTTCAAATGTATAGACCTCTACAGGAGCCTTGATGTCTACAGATCTTGTGCTTCTATGATGACTTGGCTTCTTCCGAATTTTAAAACTGTCACCTTTTCTCTCCATCAGTTCTTTTGCTGCTCTTAACCTCGCCTCAGCATATTCCATTGCCTCCTTCATAGCAGCTGCAGCAGAACTGGGATTGGCCTCAGTATTCGACAAAGCAACATCAGCTCTTTTTTCAGCCTGAGTTCCAATGCTACTTGTAGTGACATGGACAGAAACTGGAGTGGCACTGTGATTTGCAAGATGGACATCCCCTTTTGCTGCACTTTCTTTCTTGTTGAGCACTTTAGGTTGCTGCCCCAAAGGTTGTAGTGGTACTTTTGGTTGTGTTTGCACATTAACATTAGATACTCTCATAAATGCATAATCTGCAAATGATTTTCCATTACTGGGTGTTGCAGGGATATCGGACTTCTGGTTACTTTCATTTGCAGAAACATTTTCGGAGAAAGGTGGACATTCTGGTATGTGCTGCTTTTGATCAAAACTGAAGTCAATCTCCGGACTTCTCACATTGGCAGTTACAGGAGTTGAGGTTGCACACATATCGGATTTATGGTTACTTTCATTTGCAGAAACATTTTCGGAGAAAGGTGGACATTCTGGTATGTGCTGCTTTTGATCAAAACTGAAGTCAATCTCCGGACTTCTCGCATTGGCAGTTACAGGAGTTGAGGTTGCACGAATATTGGATTTATGGTTACTTTCATTTGCAGAAACACTTTCAGGAAGAGATGGACCTTCTGGTACATGCTGCTTTTGATCAAAACTGAAGTCGATCTCCGGACTTATCACATTGGCAGTTAGAGATGTTGAGGTTGCACGAATATCGGATTTCTGGTTAATTTCATTTGCGGAAATACTTTCGGGAAGAGGTGGACATTCTGGTACATGCTGCTTTTGATCAAAACTGAAGTCGATCTCCGGACTTCTCACATTGGCAGTTACAGATGTTGAGGGGGACTTCTTGCCTCTGTCTCCATTAGCCATTATACCATTATCAATTGTTGAAACATGATTAGTTGCTGGGGTATGTGAAAAACGGGAAGAATCAACCATATAATCAACTGAAGGGTGAACTGTGCAAGTAGTCATCTCAACTAGATCATTCGGTTTCGCCTGGGTAGTCTTGTAATATGACATGACAAATTCCTGACTCTCCGGAGGGAAGGAGATTGGAGAAGACTCATGCTCTCTGAAGTGTTGATGCAGTGTCGATTGCTCAGCATCAAATCGCCTAGATTCATTGTTTATCGACGATCTGTTAAAAAATAAATCAGTGACATTAACTAAGTGATGAATACAAATTATGTTAAAGCAAGTTCCAGAGCAACAAGCATGAATATGTCTAAAAAGAAATTATGGTATACTGCAAGTTGTAAAGTGGTAACAAAAGGGACAGCTCAAGTAGCACAGAACTACACTTTAGCAAAGGTTTATTTTAAAAATGTAGAGGGAATATTCATTTTATACCATGAATAAAGAAAAAATCTATACAAGACTCTGCATAAAGGAACTATCTAGTTTTACATAGTATATTATGGCACCAGTAGGCAGCCTTAGGAAGAATGCCTAGGAAATTCTAAATATAAGCTATGTGAGAATTGAGAAACCTCTCCTCCATGACAAACAATACATGCCAGATTATGAGGTGTCGGTAATACTGTGAGTCTTGAAGAGGATTTTGTCTACAAAAATTGTGTTGTTATGTCTGTAGAAACATACATAAATATGTTGATAAATGTGATATTATAAGATGTCATCTCAACCATATAGCCCAGCCATAATAACACAATTGGTCCAATGAAGCACCAAATCTTTCACATTCAATATCCAGATGATATGAACCATTTCAAATTTATGTTGGAATCACAAGGAGTGCATATTATTTTCCAAGATGCACCTAACAAGAAAAAAAATCATAGGTTGATCACAACCAGTAGATATCACAATATAACTAGTATGGCTATGGCATAACAATGTCAAGCACTAGCTTTATCAGCATCCAAATTAACGTTGCAGCACATAGTTCACGGACTCCAGTACCAGTAAATATTTTCCATATTAAGATAATCTGTCTGATCAATGCAATAATTCCGTATGCATCCAGATAACAATACGCCATAAATGATATTAGTCGTGCACAGCAGTGCTTCCCTGTCTGATATCACACGATCACCCTGGTATTTCCTATCATGTGATATGTTTCTGCTGGTTGAGATGTTAGAGGTGGACCACCACCAGGTCTGTCTAAGAAAACCAAAAAGAAAAAAAAAACTTTACATAGTCCTCTCTATCCCAAATAATGCATCTGTTCAGCCCATCTGTTGACACTGACGTGAGCTAAAACGAAGGGAAATGATAGGAAAAGGGACTTTCTATGCCAGCTGTCAAATGCGGAGGGAAATCAATGTGACTTCCATCTCATAACGCATAGCCTAATCATTCTGCTTTTCAATTCCAACCGGCAGTAGCCTAGCAGTGAAGCTTGTAATGCTCCTGGCAACACCAAATTCTTGCATCTAGCTAGTAGAGCAAGATCGCTGCACACTCATCGAAAGCGCTTCTTGCAGTGTGAAACGTCAACTAAACGTTCCACTTGTGGTGTTCTGTTGTTTTTTACACTGCATTTGGCACTGGCCTAGCTGATTTCAGATATAACGTACACTGCATTTGGCACTGGCCTAGCTGATTTCAGCTATATTGTGGAGCTCAAAGAGCCCCCGTTTTGATGTGGCAGTGGCTCCTTCCACAGGAAGCATTAGGCAACTAATGGCTGCAAACTTGGGTCTTTGGCGAAAGTTACACAAGGGGACTAATATTGTTTTGGAGCTAGATGTTATGGTGGGACCCATTAATATGACATCAGCCGACAGAAATGTGACACGTGCTACGAAACAACAATCATAAAGAGAAGAGCAGTGAGCGAATTAGGAAATGACCTATTAACGGTATAAGAAGACAAATAATGATGTGCCTATTACTGGTCACAAGCTATAACCACCAATGGTAGAATGTCCAACAACGTCACATATGGATATAACTATATGCGCAACCAACGTCCCTCGTCAGCTGAGCTCGCAAGGTTCCACCGTCTCTGACTAAGTGGTTCTTAAATTTGAGGACTACGTGAAAGGGTCGCACCAACCTAAGGCATACACTTGTCCCACGACTATGCGGCAGGCATACACTTGTTCCATGACTCCGTGGCAGGCTGACACCAATCTGAAGCATACACTTGTTCCACGACTACCCAGCAGGCGGAAACCAGTCTGAAGCATACACTTGTTCCACAGCTACGCGGTGGACACCAGTCTGAAGCATACACTTGTTCCACAACTACGCGGTGGACACCAGTCTGAAGCACACAGTTACAATAGGCAGAGACTTTATCAGCAACAAGCTTGCACGCTAAAAACCCTTCCAAAGCCACAATCCTATCAACGTCATCCTCACAATTCAGCCTTCTTTACCCTTGTAAACAATAGTAAAATCCTGAGAAGATAGGAGAAGGTCCATTAAGAAAGTCCCACCTAACATGGCCAGGGCACCAGAATTGACTCATATCCAACCAACACGGGCAGACGTCTTAATTCCAACATGAAAACATACCCTGTTTATTTACCCTAGACGCGCAAGCCAGCCTGTGGATGCCATGCCACCGTACCTACATACAGGTCTCACCATTTCAGGGTAATGTGAAGCGAAGGGGCTGCTTCAACCCGCCTTTAGGAATCAAGAACGTACACGGTACTTTGAGGGATTCTTGATGCTCCATTAGTGGCGGCCGCATCTCCAGCTGGAGCTCTAAAGCTCGGAATCATGAGCAAAGTCGAGAATAATAAAAATGTGGCTGCCTTTATACGAAGGGGAAAAGGGATGAAGCGGAAATAATTTAGAAAAAAAGGTGAGAAATCCTTGCACAGGGAGAACATGTCAGGCAGGGATACATTTCAGAGCAACAGGAATAATGGAATCGCAAGTGGCGGTGGTTTCTCCCGTCCAATCCCAGGTTTGCGGCTAGAAAATTTTGTTTTGAAGCAGACGGAAAGCCACGGCTGGCCCGAACGCGTGGGGGGAGAAACATTCGAGCCCGAGGAAAAACAGCTGCAGATAGAGGAGCGAGCGGTGGGGCCGGCGGGAAGAGGAGGGGTGGAACGAACCTGGAGGAGCTTCCGCTGGAGGAGGCGATCCCCTCCTGCTCGTCCTCCGGCGCTGGGGGAGCCGGCGCGTGGCTTTTCTCCTTGCGGCCGAAGAGCTCCTCGTAGGGCGCCGCGAAGTCCGCGAAGCTGAACCGGCCGAAGATCTCCCCGTAGTCGCCGCCGCCGCCGCCACGGCGGCCTGGGAAGAAGCCTTTGTCTTCGCTGCCGCGGCCGGCGACAGCGACGGGCGGCAGGTCGAGGTAGGGGATGGAGCAGGCGGCGCCCCCGAAGACCTCCGCGTAGTCGAGCGGCGGCGGCCCGGCGGCCCCTAACCGCGGCGGCCCCCCGAAGACGTCGCCGTAGCCCCCGGACGGCGCGGCGTGCTTCCGGTGGTGCCTCCGCTCCCTCCGCGGCGCGTCCATGGGCGCAGCCAACTGCCCGCGCGCTAGGGCTCCACGGCCCCCTCTCTCTCGTCTGCTGGCCGGATGGGTGGGGAGGAGCAGGGAGGGAGACCAGGTAGGGGTTTGGGTTTGGGCGGAGGTGGAGGCGGCGAGGCGAGACGACAGAGGAGGTGGGGGAGTGGGAGGCTCGGCTCTTTTGCGCTGCTCGATGGTTTTGTTTTTCTTTTCTCCCTACAATACTGTTGGGGCCACTGTGAGCATGGGCCCCATGAGGGACGAGTGGGGAGTGGTGGGCCCGGGAGGAGGAAAAAGAAAGGTCGCGGAGTTGAATGTCGCCAGCTAGCGGGCGGAGGAGAGGAGAGGGACGCTGGGCTGGAACCGCGTCGGCGTTTGTCCCGTCCTGCCGGTGCCCGCACGGACGGCCGCCTCCCTGTTTCCCGGTTCCCACCGGGAGGCGTCTTCTTCCACCGTGCCATCAGCTTACAACATGCTGTAGCTTGGCATGGCCAACGTGTCGGATTTTCCTCACGCCCGTCTAGTCTATTAAATCGGATGGGCGCAGCTGCCTGTCGGGTCGGGTCGAATCTTGGTTCCTTTCAATTCATCCCATGTGAATCTTTTAAAAAGTGGAGGACATAAATAAAATTATTCTACGACAGTAATAGTATTATGCTCCACTTTATAAATAAATCAACCGAGCAATAATATTCTAAATGCGCTTTATAAATAAACCAAACCTCCCAAGAAGCGAGAAGCATCAAAGAGGCGAGACCTTTACGCGGTTGCCCATTTGCACCGGCGCAGCGCCACCAATCCTTGACTGGGTGGAAGGTGTGCCATAAGGGGATGTTGAGGTTTTCCAAACCGAGCGAATCTTCAGTGCCTCGTCATATGCGCATAGAGTATCGACATTTGAACATGATGTGCGCCGTGGTCTCCGAATCTCGCTTGCAAAGTTGACAAATCCCCCAATTTGGCCATCCTCTCCCCGTGAGCGCCTCACCGTCCACATCTTGTTTCGGATGATCAATCAGGCAAAGAATTTGCATATGAGATGGGCCCAAGTACCCCCGAACCACCGGTTTCATGAAGGACGAAGGGACCTCCTCAAGTTGAACCATATACGTCGATGACGTGGAGTAAGTGTCGGAGCTAGTTAACTTTCAAGAGATGGAGTCCAAAGTATCCTCGTCAACGTGGACCTCTTGGAGCATGTTTCAAAGTTTATAGAATTCATTTATGTGTATGGTCGAAATCCCATCCTCAAAGTCCAAGTTTTGGATCCAAAATTCATTTTGCAAGGCTCGATGCATGGTGAGGGTCTTCCTTTTTTGTGATTGAAAAAATGGACGACGCAATGTCACATGGTTTTCATCCTTCAAGCCACGGTGCATGCCAAAAGTTGGCAATTTTCCCATTGTCGATGGATATATCAATCGAAGCATAGAAGATGTCCATATCTTTCTTATCACAATGATTGCCCAAACCGACCCAAGGGCGCGCTAGTTCCGTCCACTCAAACCATGCCCATCGAAGTCTCAAAGCTCTTGCAAATTTCTCGAGGTCTAACATGCCAAGTCCTCCCATGCCTTTAGGCTGACAAACCATTCCCCATTTTACTTTGCATTTGTCACCGGAGACATTATTCGAGGCCACTCACAAGAAAGCTCTCTGAAGTTTACATATTGCATTCATGATACTCTTTGGAGGGACCAGAGTTGTAAGGGTGTTGATAGGTTGAGAGGTGGTGATCGATTTTATTAGCTCGGTTCTCCCAGCGGCGGTGAAGAACTTCCTTGCCCTACCGAAAGCTTTTTCGCCATTTTGTTGACCAAGAATTGGAAGTCCACACCCCTAAGGCGGTGAACAGAAAGGGGAAGCCCCAAATAGCGGATAGGGAAATTTGTACGGGTGGCGGGAAAGTATTGCAATATGGACTCAAGGTCAACCCCTGCGCATCGGATTGGCACCGCCGAGCTTTTGTGGACATTTGTTACGAGGCCGTTGACCTCTCCGAAACCAACAAGAATTCTTGATAGCACCTTGACGTCCTCTTTGATTGGGGCAAGGAAGATAGCCGCATCATCGACAAAAGGGATGTGCGAATGCAAGATGCGCGCGCCCCTAATACGGTGAAGGTCTTCATTAGCCGTGTCCTTTTCAAGAAGAGCTTGCAGAAAATCTATGGCGAGGACAAAAAAAAGCGAGGGTAATGGATCGCCTTGCCAAAGCCCCTTCCTATGCTTGATTTTTGTCCTCGACATCCCGTTTAAGAGGACTCCTGGGGATGCCGAGGATAAAAGAGCCACAATCCAATTCTTAAACTCCGGTGGGAAAGCCCTATCTTTGCGAGAGGTCTATGAGGTAGTCCCAACGGAAGGAATCAAAGCCATTCTTGATGTCGAACTTGAGAAGAAGAGTCGGCTTCTTTGCCGTGTGGAGCCTCCTTGCGAGATTGCGCACACACATACTTGCGTGGTCATGCTATTTCACCACGTAAGTGTGTAACCAAGTATAACATTGTATACTACTCATGTATCCATATTCAGACAAACACAAGTCATATAGTAATTCGGAGCAGAAGGAGTGGTATCTGTTTAATCAAGTCCAGGATGTTATGATACTCCCTTCGTCTCAAACTAAAAGTGTCTCAAACTTTGACAAAAGTGGATGTATCTAACACTAAATTATGTCTAGATACATCCAATTTTGTCAAAGTTTGAGACAATTAATTTGAGATTGAGGGAGTATAAAATCCCCATAAAATGATAGAATAGCGACTGGAAGCAGGTCAACCAAAAATATTTGATTGATTAGCGCGCGGCTAGAAGCCCCTTTAGACCTGTCCCAATGGGGGTTTCTTAGCGCGGGTTCATAGACATTTTGTTCATGTGGCACACTACTTAATGATGAGAGAGAGTGAGGTTGTATCTTAGTTAAGATACAACATTGGCACGTTATCATAGGTAAAAATGGTTAATAGCCCAATCACATCCATGCATGAGCACCAAATCATTAAATTTAGAGACAACCTCTAAGGGCATCCGCAATAGGTTGTATGATACATCGTATGATAGAGTAGCCAACTCATCAGCCAACAGTGTATCATACAACAATTGCAATGGTTTGTTGGAACAGTTGTTGGTAAAGTAGTACATTCTAGCCAATCATATAGTCATTTTAGTGGGATCAAAGGAGAAAAGTATCTAGGCATACGTGCTACCTTGTTGGTTGCATATCATACAACTAATCTTCTCTCACCTCATTATTACTTGACATGTAGGCATTTTTCTGAGTTGGCATTGCTATCTTACGATGACATGTACACTATTGGAGATGCTGTAAGAAACAATGCATTGGACTAGTAGTCTTTTAAATTATTAATGCACCTATGATAACGTGCTAAGAAACTATGCATTGGGACATGCCTTAGTCAACCACAATCCTAGATGTTTAATTTGTCAGCTAGTCAACTACCACATCGTCGCTGCATGAACAGAAAGCAAATGAAATAGCCGTACGTGCGTGCTACCCACTAATCGTGCATGTAACCGAACGAATTGAAATTCAAATCATGTGCGATCTGCTCTACCATTCGCCGGACGTTCTTGTGCCTAATTAATCAGAACCTCCGGCTGGGACCAAGCCATCGTCACGGTTTAATTCGTTGATGATCGGGTTGTTTCATTGTATTGCGTTCTGTTGC
This sequence comes from Alopecurus myosuroides, assembly GCA_028641055.1. Classification (NCBI taxonomy): domain Eukaryota; kingdom Viridiplantae; phylum Streptophyta; class Magnoliopsida; order Poales; family Poaceae; genus Alopecurus; species Alopecurus myosuroides. Next base: position 12,675,950 of record CM054061.1, on the reverse strand, counting down.
CGGTGCGGTGGATGCCGGCGGGAGTCCAGTAGCGAACGAGACGCGTACAGACGTGATTAAATACTACTTCCTCCGTGCCAAATTAATTGTCTCAAAGTTAGTACACAAAAATGGATGTATCTGACACTAAAGTATGTCGAGATGCACTTACTTTTGTCCAACTTTGAGACAATTAATTTGGCACGGAGGGAGTACTGTCGAATCGAATCGTGTATCCATCACGTACGTACCCGTCTCACAATTATTTCCTCAAATTCGCGAAAGGAAGGAGACATAAAGATCCCTCTGGAAAACTCTTCGTTCGTTAGTGGCTTGCTCCGCGAGCAGCCTAGCGACGCGACGCTGCACTCGTAACCTCCGCTAACCCTCCTCTCCTCCCTGCAGCCGCCGGCAAGCCGGCAGTGCCGGCGGCGACAGAATCTTCTCTCCCCATTTGCGTGCTGGCGGCAGGGGTGATGACCCACAAGTATAGTGGGTGTATCGAAATACTTTCGATAAATAAGAGTGTCGAATCCAACGAGGAGCAGAAAGTGTTGACAAGCAGGTTGGATAGAGGATTCACTGTAAACACTAGCAAACGGGTTTTGGAGATTTTTGATATAACAGATAAATAAAGTGCGAGTAAAAAAAGTGCAGTAAATAATATTGCAGCGAGTGACCCAATTCTTTTGAGAGCAAAAGACAAGCCGGTTGTATTACTTATGACTACCAAACGTTCTCGAGGACACATGAGAATTCCGTCAAGTGATTTGGCTTCATTATGGTTGATTAATATACATTGGTTCGTGAAGTGTTGTTTGGGTGAACCTATGCTAATGCACTGCCCAACTAGGATTAATACATACTTATGATTATACCTCTCGTAAGCATCCGCAAATACAAGAAAGTAATTAAGATATAATCTAACCATAACCTTAAAACTCCGGGATTCTACGCTCCCTCGTGCATTGGTTTCCTAACGGGGGTTTAGCTTTCTGTCACTCCGGGAACCCCACAATTAGTAGTCAAATACACAATGCATCCTCCTAGGCCCATAAAGGTGAAGGAAGTATCATGTAGTCGACGTTCACATCACACTAGAATAATAGCACCACAACTTAAATACCGAACCACGAGATATTACTTCAATATAACTTCACTACTAACATCATGACTTCTTCCATGTCCTCAAGAACTAAACGAACTACTCACAAGACATCATATGAATCATAATCAGAGGCGATATAATGGATAATAACAATCTGGTCATAAAGTGCTAACACTGATAAATCTCACAAGCATCAACTACTAACAAGTAATCCACACCGGGAGAGAGATCTAATGTAAAACAACGATAGAGGCCCCTAATTGTTACAGCGGGATGAAGGTGAATGATGAGGGTGATGGTGCTGGTGGTGATGATGATGATGATGACGATCTTGATGATGCCCGGAGCGATGACGGTGACGATGGCGATGATTTCCCCTCTCCGGAGAGGAATTTTCCCGGCAGATTTCTCCCTGGCGGAGAGCTTTTCTCTCTCTGGTGTTTTTCGCCCCGAGGAGGCGGCAGAATAATTCTTCGATAATAGTATGGGGTTTAGGGTTCCCTGGGGGTCAAATACGCGAATGGGATCGACCAGAGATGGGCCAGGGTGGCCACACCACCTAACGGCACGACCAAGGGGGGGGCACCACATGGTGTGGGCCCCTGGTGGCCCCTCTGGCTCCCTTTCTGGCTAGCCTCCTTCTCTGAACTTCTAAGACATCTCCGGTGCCCCCCTCTTCTTCTGATCTTCTGAAATAGGGTATCCTTACTGTGTTTTTTCCATCAGATTTCTGGTCCCGGTGTTTATTCTCCAAAAATTATGAAACATGCAAATAAGATAAAATAATATAAGTGATGCATCATTACATGAAATATATCGATGAATAACTGAAAATAACAATATAAAACAGTGATGCAAAATGAATGTATCAACTCCCCCCAAGATTAGACCTCGCTTGTCCCCAAGCGAAACTGAACTCAGTAAACATGACCACAGGTTTATGGAGTGATGTGTTGATAAATAAAATACAGACAAGAGACATCACATCTAACAAAGAACAGGTCATTTTAGACAACAACTTCCTCTCGTATAATCAAACTTGAAACAAGTAGAGGAACAACAAAGGTGCAAAAAGTAAATCAAAATTGGTAAAGGAAAACTTCGTTCTCGGTCAGAGAATAATTAACAATGTACTTATCTTTCGATCAGAGTCTTTATACTAGAGCTTATATTGCAGAATTTATCATGCTCAATTATAACGGTCTCTTTGCAGACATCAGTAACTTTCAAAGTGGTATTCAAACAGATAAAAGCATTTGTAGAAACAAGGAAGAATAAAGAACATGATTGAGTAAATCAACATGTAGCTGAATGAATCACAACAACTCAAATGCTTGCTTAAGACAGAAATAAGTAGGTTTACTGAGTCAACATAAAGGTAAAAGATAGGCTCTTCGCAGAGGGAAGCATGGATCACTCATGTGCTAGAGCTTTTATTTTGTAAAACAGAGATATAAAATGGTTGACACTTCTCCCAACCTTTCTTACACAAATCATGGCTAACCGAATCCACGGGTGCCTGCCAACAATCACAAACCATGGAGGAGTGTCAAATTTTGAGAGGTGTATGTTTATGTCGACGAATGGCAAACAAAAAATACAGTACGTCACAAACCAATTAGACTTCACAAGAGCGGCTCCCATTGAAGAACACAACTGGTATAGAAGGTTATCCCTAATAAACTCATGCCCTATCATCTCGTCGTCTTCCTCAAATGGCCGTGATTTGATGTACTACTAGTACTAGCATTTTCTGGCCATGATCTTGCCACCCGCGTTCCTAGCGTGGCGTACAAAGCACGGCCACACCAACTGGCACCTCACTCCGCCCCTCTTACCGTGGTCGTCCAAGCCGTAGGACCACCGCAGTCATGAGCCCTTGCGACACGAGTGATCTATGGAAAGTAGTGCTTTCAGGGTTCGCATCTTTGCTTTGGAATAAGTTGCTTGGTGTTCGGTCAATGTATTTGGATGCCCACACGTAGAATCGTCCAATGGCCTCGGGGTGGGGCCGTTGTTGCCGTTGTTCCATTGGTGTCACGTAGATCAACTTACGTCGGCACCTTACGGTACATCGATTATGGCAGCCAGTCGTGATTACCATGTGTCGGATATATACTGAATAGGGGTATAGAAGATGGTAGACAAAGAGCCGGACTACCAGGTTGGCCTACATGGTAATGGGCTTAGGTCCATTGGGCGGCCCAGTAGTCCGACGCGCAGAAGCCGGATTCTAGAAGAACCCGGGTCACGGCCCACGTGATCTGGCTTGGAGGAGAAGACGGATTCCTTGCTTTCCAAGTTACAAGTTAACGTAGTCTTCTAGGTTTCCTATTCTGTAAGCCCTAATTCGGCTATTATATAAAGCCGGACGGGAGATAGATTAAACAAGCACAAGTTAGACACAAGTTCAAGCTCTACGCAACTCGCTGAGAAGCTCATCCTCGCCGAGTAGATAGATCTATTCCCTCACACTGTAACCCTGTTATACGGGCTTTAGTCCCAATTAGTGAGAAGTGCAGGAGTAGGTACGCCGTACTGTCGCGACGTACCGAACCTGGGTAAAATCCCGTGTTCTGTGTTACTACGCTATTCCGTTACCCCACGTCTCTACCGTAGTCTCATGGCACCCCCGTCTATGAAAACTACTACGATGTCTCGACAGTTGGCGCCCACCGTGGGGCAAACGACGTCAGGCGTGAAATTCCGATCTGGGATACTCGGCGGAATTGGAAGATCGATCACTGTCGGAAGCCTGGAGTTCGACGACGATGTCGGACGCTTCCTCGACAACGGATCCTACATACCGGCGCAAAACCACCTGGTAAGTGCCTGCGTGTTACCGATCGGATCTGCTAACATCTTTATCGGACTAACTGCAGAGGCAATGGGGTTTTGCGGTGGAAGCAAATTTATCCCACCCGCCCTATACCCAGTCGAAGACGACTATGATGCCGGATTCTGCTCAGATCGCCGACAAAAAAGTGATACACACTTTATCGGCATGGTGCAATCCGAAATCGCTGAAAACACGGATGACGGAAATCCCGTGCAAGAGGCAGATAACAACCTACCCGTCATAGAGACGGAAGAAGAAACACCCGTCACAGAGGCGGAAGATCCGACATCCGTCAACAAGACGATGAACTCGGAAGCAGAGTCCGTGCTTGCCGCCATTGAGGCGAGGTTGGAGTCGGAAACCGGATCGGATAACTTCGACTCCGAAGACGAAGACGAGGATGCCTTCGTAAGAAAGGTTAAGTCCTTTCAAGAGGGATTCCATGAAGTGCTAATGGCAAAACCAGCTGATACAACGGGTGCCGACAGCCAGGAAAGCCCTAAAACCCCTCCGCCAGTGGAAGAGAGAGAAGACGGAGAAACTTCTCCGATATTCCCCAATGTTAAGGAGATGACAGAAGATGAGCCTGTCAAAAAACCTCCCTCTTCCAAGAAAAAGCACCGTGCTTCTAAAAAACTCCAATACAAACTCCGGAAGAAAAAATCAGCCGATCTCGCTGATGAAAACCTGGAAGTAGGAGATATTAGCGGCACAAAGCCAGCGGAAAAGAAATCTAAGGAAATCACTGCTCCGCCAATGACGGAACAGGAAGAGCAAGAGCTATTACAAACACCAGTGGGACCAGATGAACCCCCTGAGATGCTGGAAGCCAGGAGACAAGCTTTCCAACGGCAACAGCAACACCTGCTTAGATCTCGGCAACATCTCCAACAAACCCATAATGACATCAAAGTCATGAAGGAAGAAATAGAGGAGTACGAGAGAAAGCATAGATCCGCGTTAAAACCTACTAGGTTACCCGGAATCGCAAAACCGGAAGAACTGCCGCCAAAAGAAAGGTTTTATAACCCATCTTGGCAAAAGCAGTTAAACGGCAAGGATGCCAAGGGCGAACCAATATACAAAACCGCAGCAGAAAACGCGGAAGCAGCGTTCGCCATCCTAAACAATGATCTGTACTCCAACGGGGAAAAACTCCAAGGGGTGTATGCTTTCTTAGGAAAAGCATTACAGCAGCAGCAGCGAGGCCAAGAGCAATCAGGGAGGCTGCATGATAATTCCGCCCTCTGCAAAACAGCTACTTGCGCTGCTGGAGCACCTAGACCGGAAGAACCCGGAGATTCGGATAAAAAAGAGGATCCGAGAAAAGACAAGAAAAACCCCGACAACCGGGACGCAACGTCTATAATCGGACCTCATCTCCCGAAAGATGGATATAAACCACACGATCGGGAAGACAAGCACCGGAATGACGGCAAAATAATGCCACCTCCGAGAAATCCAGCTGAAAAAGCTGGAAGATATGATATACCTCACAGACGTGAAAGATCCCGGACACCTCCTAAGGATAAGGAAAGGCATAGAAGCAGAACTCCGCCTAAAGGACGTGAACACGGAAGAGATAGAGATAACCTCGGAAAAGCGCGTCCGCGCAACAATGGAAAAGAAAGGAGCAGATCCCCTTCTGTCCATTCAGCCGGGAGATATTCTGCACACATTGATAGAGCAGAAAAGGATGATCTATACTTTGGTCCTAAGTGTTTTACTGACAGGATCCGAAGGATAACCCTGCATTCTGGCTTCGCCAAAGTTGGTCCAACCTACCAAAAATATACCGGCAGTACGAACCCGGATACCTGGCTCTCAGATTATTATACAGCCGTCCAAATCAACAATGGGACAGACCTGGAAGCTGTCAAGTTTCTTCCCCTAATGTTGCTAGACGGAGCCAGAGATTGGATTAATGGTTTACCATCAAGAACTGTCGACAGCTGGGATGATATGGCTAGAGTATTCACTCAGCATTTTCGGGGAACATACAAACGCCCAAATAGCATCAACCAGCTGAACCGTTGCACCCAATTTGAGGACGAACCATACGTGGATTTCATCTCCAGATGGACTGCAATGAAGAATAGTTGCTCTGGAGTAACTGACGTACAAGCAATGCATGCTTTCGTCAATGGCCTAAAACCCGGACTCGTACCGTTCATGGTTGGTTCTAAACAGCACAAAGATCTCGGATCTATGCTTACAACCGCTAATGAGCATGCTGCAGCCGAAGATGATATCAGAGCAAGAGGAGGCAATATTGAGTCACTAATACTCGCCAAGAAAACCCCTCGTTCTGACAAAAAAGGAACTCCGGAGTCAACAACAAAGCCCAAGGAGGTCAACATAGCCTTTGGAGGAGAAAAGGTGAACAAGTGGAAAGGCCGCAGTCCAGATCCAATCAATTACACTCCCGAAGAATGGGAGAGAATTAAGTCGGAACCCTGCGTCCACCACTCGCAATTTGGGAAACCAACCCACACAAACGCGCAATGCCGGCTAAACAAGCATATGAAAGGCAATGCAGGATCCGGAAATAAGGGGAAGGGTTCCAAAAGGAAACCGGCCAAACAAAAGCCAGAAGCTGAAAAAGAAGACAGTGAATCAGACACTGATGACAAAATCCAGGAACAACAGCGAAAAGGCGAACCCAAATTTCCGAGAGTTGATGGAGAAGCAATGCTAACTTTCCTAGCAACCCCGTCAGCAAAGGTGGCCAAAAGAACACTTCGGGAGATAAACGCAGTTGTTCCTGCGACCCCGAAATTCTTGAAGTACTCCAACACACCGATAATCTGGGATCAGTCTGATCATCCCGGAAATATCCCTGAACCCGGCACACAAGCTCTTGTTGTAAGCCCTATTGTTCAAAACACTAGGCTAAGAAGAGTGCTGATGGATGGAGGATCCAGCATCAATATAATGTATCTGGATACACTGAAGCACTTGAAGATCTCCGAGTCCCAGCTCAACTACAGCAATATACGCTTCCATGGCATTGTTCCTGGCAGGCAAGCACGATCCCTAGGAGAAATTTCCCTAGATGTCACCTTCGGAGATAAAGATCACTTCCGGCAGGAAAAAGTATCCTTCGAAGTAGTGCCGTTCGAAAGCGTGTATCACGCAATACTCGGACGTCCGGCTTTCGCCAAATTTATGGCAAGATCTTGCTATATCTACAACAAGCTGAAGATGCCAGGACCCAAAGGAGGAGTAATCACCATTGCCGGTGATTTCAAGCTGGCAAATGAGTTGGAAAAAGAAAACGCCCTTTGCGCTCAGAGAGTTATAGCAAAGGAGGAACTGAAGGAATTAGCCAAGGAGGTATCGCCGAAAGAAATGCCGGCAGGAAAAGAAACTCGGAAGCCAACAGATAGTTTCAAGGCGTCCGAGAACACAAGACAGGTAATCCTAGATCCCAAAGATTCGACAAATTCGTCGTCGTAGGGACTGGGATGACCGACAAATAGGAAGGCGAGCTCATCAAGTTCCTCCATGAGAACTGGGATATTTTTGCCTGGTGTCCAGCTGACATGCCAGGCGTACCCAGGGAACTTGCTGAGCACCAACTCAAGGTTATTCCCGGATCAAAACCCGTCAAACAAGGTCTCCGTCGTTTTGACGGAAGAAGACGGAAGGCTATTGGCAAGGAAATTATCCGGCTTTTAGCAGCGGATTTCATCAAGGAAGTAATCCATACTGATTGGTCCGCAAATCCGGTCCTAGTACCGAAGAAAGACACCACTGCTCTTAGAATGTGTATAGATTACACAGGATTGAACAAGTTGTGTCCGAAAGATAGGTTCGCGTTACCGCGAATCGATCAAATAATAGATGCCACTGCAGGCTCCGAGCTTTTATGCTTTTTGGATGCATACTCCGGGTACCACCAAATACGCATGAAAAAGGAAGATCAAATCAAGACTTCTTTTATAACCCCGTATGGGACGTACTATTACATAACCATGCCTTTTGGCCTGAAGAACGCAGGTGCAACCTACCAGCGTTGCATGCAACGCTGTTTGCATAGTCAAATTGGCAGAAACGTTCATGTTTACGTGGACGATATCGCTGTCGTAACCAAGGAAAAAGATACACTCCTTGAGGATTTGCGAGAAACTTTCGAAAACTTACGCACTTACAAGATGAAGTTGAATCCATCTAAGTGCGTATTCGGGGTTCCCTCAGGAAAACTTCTGGGTTTCATTGTTTCCCACTGAGGAATAGAAGTTAACCCGGAAAAGATCAAAGCAATCTTGAACATCTCAAAACCTACATGTATAAAAGATGTCCAAAGATTGACGGGTTCCGCTGCAGCCATCAGCAGATTTATCAGTCGGCTGGGGGATAAAGCCTTACCACTCTACAAGCTGCTGAAGAAATCCGACAAGTTCAAATGGACAGAAGAGGCTGATGCAGCGTTGGCCCAGTTGAAGGAAACCTTGATGAACGCTCCCATCTTGGCATCTCCAAAAGACGAAGAACCCATGTTATTATACCTTACGGCTACAAGTCGGGTTATTAGTGCGGTAATCGTTGTGGAGCGGACAAAAGAAGAACAAAGCATACCAGATCAACATCCGGTATATTACATAAGCGAAGTTTTTTCCGAATCCAAACAAAGGTATCCGCACTACCAGAAACTGGCATATGGCGTATTTTTTGCATCCAGAAAACTGCGCCATTACTTCCAAGGGCATTCCATAACAGTGGTATGTAAAGCACCACTAGGGGATATTATAAACAATGCGGAGACAACCGGCCGAGTAGCTAAATGGGGCATCGAGCTGGCAGCCTTCGACATTAAGTACCAGCCAAGGACGGCAATAAAATCCCAAGTTTTGGCAGATTTTGTCGCAGACTGGACAGAAGCAATGGAAAATACACCGATGCCAGAATCCGAGTACTGGATCATGCACTTTGACGGATCCAAGATGAAGGAAGGAGCTGGGGCTGGCGTAGTCCTAAAATCTCCCAAGGGAGACACAATGGAGTACGTATTACAAATACACTTCAACGCCAGTAACAACGTGGCAGAATACGAAGCTCTGCTTCATGGCTTGCATATTGCAAAAGAAATAGGGGTAAAACGCATCTTATGCTATGGAGACTCGGATTTGGTACAGCATCAGCTCAACCAAACCTGGGACGCGAAAAGCCCTATAATGGCCGAATATCGGAGGACGGTGGATGAGTTTGCCATTTGTTTCTTCGGGTTCGAAGTCATTCACATAAAAAGGGAGGAAAACTGGAATGCGGACGCGTTAGCCCGCATGGGATCAGAGAGAGTAAAAACTTTACCACCAGGGGTATTCGTCCAGCACTTGTATGAACCACCCATAAAAGGTGGAGACGTTGATTACCCTCTGGCATCTGAAACAATCGAGGTCATGCTCGTTAAACCGGATTGGACAATTCCATACTTAAATTTCTTAGTCAATCAGAAGTACCCGGAAGGAGCAGACGAAGTCTTGCAAAGGCAAATACATCGTCGGTGCAAAGGATACGTGGTGATCAACGACCACTTGTATAAACGCAGTACTTCCGGAATTTTTCAGCGGTGTATTTCACCAGAAGAAGGAAGAGAAATACTGGAAGAAATCCACGCCGGCGATTGCGGACATCATGCTCAATCAAAAAGCATAGTCAAAAAAGCATTCCGGGCGGGGTTTTTCTGGCTAACAGCCAAGTCAGACGCCGAACGCATAGTGAATACATGCGAAGGATGTCAATATTACGCCAAGCAGACCAATTTGCCGGCCCAAGCACTTAAAACTATCCCTATCACATGGCCGTTTGCGGTCTGGGGGCTAGATATGATGGGACCGTTCAAAACCGCAAGAGGTGGACTTACACATCTACTCGTAGCGGTGGATAAGTATACAAAATGGGTGGAGGCTAAACCCATCAAAAAGCTGGATGGCGCAACTGCCAGAAATTTCATTATTGATTTAGTAATGAGATATGGCGTCCCACATAGCATAATAACTGATAACGGGACAAATTTGTCCATTGGGGAGTTGGCAAAATACTGCCAACAAACGGGAATCCGCTTAGATCTTGCATCTGTGGCACACCCACAATCTAATGGACAGGTTGAAAGAATGAACAGTTCAATCCTGCAAGGAATACGCCCAAGACTCGAATCTCCTCTCCATAGAGCAGCTGGAGCGTGGGTAGAAGAGCTACCTTCTGTGTTATGGAGTATTCGAACGACGCCAAATAGGTCAACTGAGCAAACCCCGTTTTTCCTAGTTTATGGTGCGGAAGCTATTCTTCCAACGGACATGATCCATGATAGCCCAAGAGTGCAGAATTTTGACGACTCAGATGCCGAAGAAGCACGACAGGATGCCGTCGATCTCTTAGAAGAGGAACGAGAACTTGTGCTTCAAAGATCTGTCATCTACCAGCAAGGTTTACGACGTTATCATAGTCGGAAAATCAGGCATCGTTCTTTTAAAGAAGGTGACTTAGTGCTGAGATTGGTACAACAAAGGAAGCACAAATTGGCCCCAGTATGGGAAGGACCATTTGTCATCAGTAAAGCCATGAAGAATGGATCATACTATCTTGTCGACATTCGAGATACGGAGGATGATCCCGAGAAGCCGAATCGCAAAAGAAAGAGAAAAATAGATGATGAACTGGGAGAGACAAAGAGGCCTTGGAGTATCCAGCAATTACGTCCCTTCTATACTTAGTTCAATTTCTATGTAAACATCTTTGAGACCATGAAATAAAGTTGTCGGAATGTTGTCATTCATATTTCATTATAAGTACAAAATATTTCCGCCTCATCTATTTCCCAATGATCTTACAAATACTCAATGTTAACCCGAATTGTGCCTACGTGCTCGGTGTTTAAAAGCTGAATGATTCGGCCTGTTAAAGGTTAAAGGAAACTCAGATTGTGCCTGCGTGCCCAAGTTTCAGAGCAGTTCCTTGTTTTCTCTAAATTTTATCTGATTGTGTATGTGTTGGGTTACTGAAACTAGTCAGTAAAAATGCTTCTAGCATGATCCATGTTTCTGAGTTTTAAAACTGTTTGGTTCGTCCCCAGTTACTCGACATGACGATACATATTGCTAGTTGAGCCATTTTTAAACACTAGAGCAGTTAAAACACAGTTGCCAGATTACTTAGAAGATAAAGGAACAGTCAAACCCGGAAAAACTTTGCAAGAAACTTGAAATTGCAAAAGGCGGAGTTCTTGTTTCGACAAATGACATAGAAGCATTACAATATGAATTACATTGTAAAAATGCTCTTATACACATCCATCATTCGGGTCGAGTGTATTCCCTCAAGCATCCGAGTCTTCATCACTGCTATCATTCTCGGGGGCTGCGGGCACTTATTCTTCCGGATAAGTAGTGGAAATGTTGACCATAGAGGCAATCTTGGAAGCGTGCCCTTTAACTTCATCAAAAATCGTATTTCGTTGTGCTTCTGTATATCCTTGAGGGATACCGGATGCTACGCGCCAAGATCTGGCATTAGGGTAATGTAGACGCATAAGGCCAAGTGCCATGCGTGCACCACCTCGTGCGGCAGAACGAAGGATGGATTCTTTCGATTCTGCTACTTCTGTGATGGCACCCGGAAGTCGGTAGACTTCCGAAAAGCATACAGTACTTGTGGGAAGGAATTTATTAATCAGCTGCATTCCTGCATTCCTGATTGAATTCCACACTTCCCCAAAGGCCCGGATCTTTTCAGTCCGAGAAATTCCTGGAAAATTTCCTGCTTTGTCGACAAAAGTAAAGGTTACATGGAAAGATACAAGAAATAAGACATGAAGACATTGGTAAAAAGAAGTTAACTTACCAAGAACCTTGTCAATTTCGTCGCTTTCTTTCATGCGCGGGAGTAGCATACTTTCCAAATCATTGATAACAGATTTGTCTTCCGCTGCCTGTAAAGAGGCCTTGGATTGAGCAATCCCAAGGGCCAGATTACTGGCTTCTAGGTCTTCTTGAGCTTTCAGAAGTTCCTTTCGGAGGTTTGAGTTTTCCTCACGAAGCTGAGAAACATGGACAGCGTTTTCTGCTAATTTGTTGGCTTTGTTTAAAGCAGCTGGAGGGCAAAAATTAGTTTGAGTTTACAAAACAATTCCGAATAATTCTCTAGAGAAAACAAATGGTACAAAATAAAATACCGGTGGCTTTTGATAGTTGCCGCTGAGATGACGCTAGTTCGTTGCTTTTAGACTCAATAACAGATTGAAGGGTTTTTACTTCTCTGCTCTTGAGACTAAGCTTCTTAAAAACTTCCAAGTTTATGGCGTCTGCGAAATGCTAAAACATGGAAATGAAAGCCAGATGCTTAAGTTTGAACAGGCATATGAAGAAACATTAAGAAGAATTTATATTTCAACTTAATGCTTGGGGGCTAGAAGTATTACCTGGCTCATTTATCGCAAATCGATCAAGACCTCGTTGAATTCTTTGGCATATTCCGCGAAGAGAATTCCAACGTGATGAAGGCCATCGTGTATAACCTGACGAGGCGAAAATGCGATATCATTGCGAAAAACTAATCCATTTTGTGGCCAAGGGCGAATCAGAGGCGCAGGAACAAAGAATTTCTTTGCCTCCGGACGAATATATCCGAGTTCGTCGAATGGTTCTTCTTTTATCCGGATATCGTCCAGGTTGGGAATAGATTCCTCTCTGGTAGCTGATTGCCTTTTGCGCTTCCGATTGTTGTGAAACTCGGCATGTAATTTGTTGAGTTCAGCGTCGGAAGCAAGATCATTTTCTCCAAGTTCATCAAACTGGGAAGGAGTTAACAATATGTTAAAAAGCGGAGAGAAAAGATAATCTGAAGAAAAACGTGGAAACAAGGAAAGATAAATACCTTAGGGACCAGATTTTCCACGTGATAAATCGCCAGACTTTCCTCAATCTGACTACTGACGGCGACCAGTTCGTGAAGTCGTCCTATAAAATCCTTTCTGGTAAAGGCCTTATCTGTTCCTCTCATGCTATCTTCTGGTCCTTGGTATTCGCAAAGAAGTCGAGAGCGAAAAGAGAGAGGTTGGATACGGCGTCCAAACCAGCACATAACGGTATCCTTCCCAACCAAAGAAGGTTGAGAGGAAGAGAGCTTGGCGATGCGCCGCTTTATCTTCATCAGGTTTTCTGGCAAATTTTCCCCTACTGCGGCTTTCCAACTCTCGCGAGGAGTAGCGGCAGAATTAACAAAGGGAGGAACCCCGGTTGCCCTGCCTGGGAATGGAATGTCCTGATGATAAAAGAAAGAACCTAGCCAAGATTGGTTAGGTTCCGGCATTTCTATTTTTGGATACCATTCCTCCCTAAATTTTCTGAGGATGAAAGATACGGTTCCGCAAATGGGCGAAACGCCATTTGTGATGTTATGCTTTACCTCAAAGCAATATTGCCAGAAATTTAGGTCAGGTGTTATCCCGAGATATCCTTCGAAAAGGGCTTGGAAACTGGCTAAGTAGAGGATGGAATTCGGAGAAATATTGTGTGGTTGAACGTCATAAAAGTTAAGGACGTCTAGAAAAAAGGCGGAAGGGGGAAAACCCATACCTCTCGCAACATGAGAGGTAAGGATGACGCGTTCTCCAACTTCTGGCTTGGGCTCGAGTTCGTCTTTCGAGATTCGCCATTTGCCCTTAACTATGGATCCCTCCTTTGACATCCGACGAAGAAGGACGAGAGAAGTATTACTCGGACTCCAATTGCCGACAACTTCTGTTTCGTTGTTGGCTCCGGTGGCAAAGCGTTCATCGCCACGGGAATGGATCTTGACCCTTGATGCGGAGGGTTACTCCTAGATTGGCCCGATCTTCACGAATCGACGGGGAACACGAAGAACACGAAGAACTCGATGAACACACGAGGGGGAAACGAGGGGGAAATCGAGGGCAACGCAAACAAACACAAGGATAACTAGTAAGAACCGAAGAACCCCAAATCTTCCGTCAACTAACCCCGAGGGCCGCCTACGGAACGATCGATTCAACTGAGCTCACCTTGATTGAAACCGCTTTACACCCGTAGCCGGTCCACTACGCCAATAGAACCTCAAGATAATCGAGAGGAAGATTGGTCAAGTACTTGATAGAAACCCAAAGGGAGAGATCAAGTATTTGGATGTGCCTTGATACAATCCTCGACGATGTCGGAGGGATGGTTCCTCAAAGAGGGATACAAGAGAGCTGAGCTCCAAATGTTCTAAATTCAACTCTAACCCTAGATCTGAGATTGGGGGTGACTATATATAGTCTAGTGCCAAAGGGGGTAGGTGGGAGGATAAGAAACAAGGCCCCAAGGCCCGCAAGTGTCACGCAGTCCGCACAGTAGCGGAGGCTCCGGTGGTTTCCACCGGAGGTTCCGGTGGATGGAGCGGAGGCTCCGGTGGGTTCCGGTGGTGGCTCCGTGGTCACCCACCCGAAGGGGTTCCGCGCGCAGGTAGCACCGGAGGCTCCGGTGGCGAGTCGTGGAGCGGAGGCTCCGGTGGGAATACCGGAGGTTCCGCCCGGGTTCCGGTGGTGGCTCCGGTGGTGGCTCCGGTGGTAGCTCCGCCACTTTCCACCCAAAGGGCTTTTGGGCGGAGGCCACACCGGAGGTTCCGGTGGTGAGCGGGGAGCGGAGGCTCCGGTGGGAACACCGGAGGTTCCGCTGCCTGGAGCTTCCCGCCTTCGTCTCCTTGTGCTGGTCTTGTTCGTTCGCCTTCCGCGCCTTCTTGGGCACCCGTGGTGGGCTTGAACCTGAGCACACACAGTGTTGCGCCATGAGGTAGCGCACCATCCACCAAGTTACCGGAAGTGTGAGTCGAGAGGAGCGAATTCACCTTATCTTGGATGGCCTTTGCGCGTGATCTTGTCATCGGTGCACTTGGTGTAGTTGGGTGGGCTACATCATCTCCCCCCCCCCTTGAAAAAGAGTCGACCTCGACTCGGCGTCGTCTTCATCACTTTGGTATCCATGGAAGGGAGAGAGGTCCTTGACATTGAAAGAGTTGTGGACGAGGTACTTGGATTGCGGTAATTCGAGCTTGTAGGCGTTGTTGTTGATCCGCTTGATGACCTTGAAGGGACCGTCACCTCTTGGCTTGAGCTTGGAATTGCGCTCTTCGGGGAACCGGTCCTTGCGCAAGTGTAGCCACACGAGGTCACCTTCTTGGAACACCATGGGTTTCTTGTTCTTGTTCATGATAGAGGCTCGGTGCTCGGAATGCTTCTCAAGCGTAGCCCTTGTGGAGTCGTGTAGCTTTTTGATGTAGTCGGTGCGCTTGTCGATGTCCATGTTTGCTCGCTCGCGTAGAGGCAAAGGGAGTATGTCGAGGGCGGTGTTGGGGTTGAAGCCGTAGACGATCTCGAAGGGACTCTTCTTGGTAGCTTGATGGAGAGCACGGTTGTAGGCGAACTCGGCGTGTGGGATGCATTCCTCCCAATTCTTCAAGTTGGGCTTGATCAATGCTCGAAGTAGTGAAGAGAGTGTGCGGTTGACGACCTCGGTTTGTCCATCCGTTTGTGGGTGATAGGCGGTGGAGAATAGTAGCTTGACGCCGAGCTTGGCCATCAATGTCTTCCAAAAGTAGGAGGTGAACTTGACGTCGCGGTCCGAGACAATTGAAGTAGGTACACCATGTAAACGCACAATTTCCCTGAAAAACAAAGTAGCAACATGTGAAGCATCGTTGGTTCGGTTACAAGGAATGAAATGTGCCATCTTAGAGAAACGATCCACAACTACAAAGATTGAATCCATGTTGGTTTTAGTTCGTGGAAGGCCTAACACAAAGTCCATGCTAATATCACTCCAAGGTGCATGTGGAATAGGTAATGGCGTATAAAGACCATGGGGGTTGGAAGTGGACTTAGCTCGGAGGCATGTGGAACATCTCTTGACGTGTCTCTCAACGTGATGCTTCATCTTGGGCCAATAGTAGTTGGTGGAGAGCATGGCATAGGTCTTGTCGCGGCCAAAGTGTCCCATGAGGCCTCCTTCATGTGATTCCTTCAATAACAACAAACGAAGAGAAGACTCGGGGATACACAATTTGTTAGCCTTAAACAAGAAACCTTTGTGAAGGTAGTAATCATCGAAACCTCGGTTAGGCAAGCACTTCTTAAATATAGGACCAAAGAAAGCATCGGAAGCATATAAGTCTTTGATTTCATCCAAACCAATCACATTGATGTCAAGACGTGTAATAAGGCATTCTTTCCTAGACAAGGCATCGGCTACCACATTCTCTTTACCTTTCTTGTACTTAATGACATAAGGAAAAGATTCAATGAATTCAACCCACTTAGCATGCCTTTTGTTCAAATTGGTTTGGCTTTTTAAGTATTTCAATGATTCATGATCGGAATGAATGACAAATTCTTTTGGCCAAAGGTAGTGTTGCCAAACTTCTAGCACTCTAACCAAAGCAAAGAGTTCCTTATCATAGATGGGGTAATTGAGTTTAGCACCATCAAGTTTTTCACTATGGTAAGCAACGGGGCGTCCGTTTTGCATGAGAACGCCACCAATTCCTATACCACTAGCATCACATTCAATCTCAAAAGTTTTCTCGAAATCCGGTAAGACAAGCAAAGGAGCTTCGGTTAGGCATTTCTTAAGTGTGTCGAAAGCTTTTTGTTGCGCATTGCCCCAAACAAAAGGCACATTCTTTTTGGTAAGTTCATTCAAAGGGCAAGCAATAGTTGAAAAATCTTTGACAAAGCGGCGATAGAAACCGGCAAGGCCATGAAAGCGCCTTATCTCACCCACGGAAGTAGGGTTGGGCCAATTCCTAATTGCCTCAATCTTCTTGTTATCTACTTCAATACCATTGGACGAGATCACAAAAACCCAAGAAAACAAGCTTGTTGGTGCAAAAATTGCATTTGGAAAGATTGGCGAAAAGTTTTGCATTGCGAAGAGCCAACAATACTTGTGAAACATGATCAAGGTGATCTTCCAAAGATTTGCTATAAATGAGAATATCGTCGAAGTAAACCACAACAAATTTGCCAATGAAAGGACGTAGAACTTCATTCATGAGACGCATGAAGGTAGATGGGGCATTCGAAAGACCAAAGGGCATAACAAGCCATTCATACAAACCAAGTTTTGTTTTGAAAGCCGTTTTCCATTCATCACCTATACTCATACGAATTTGATGGTAACCACTTTTAAGATCAATTTTGGAAAAGATAGTAGCACCACTCAATTCATCAAGCATGTCATCTAGCCTAGGAATAGGATGTCGATATCTAACGGTGATAGCATTGATAGGGCGACAATCCATACACATGCGGGAAGTAGAATCTTGCTTTGGAACAAGGATAACCGGCACGGCACAAGGGCTAAGGGATTCGCGAATAAAACCTTTTTCGAGTAGCTCTTGGATTTGGCGCTCAATCTCCTTAGTCTCCTCGGGATTGGTGCGGTAAGGAGCGCGGTTTGGAAGGGGCGCGCCCGGAATGAGGTCAATACGGTGCTCGATTCCTCGAAGGGGAGGAAGGCCCGGAGGGAGCTCATCGGGAAAGACGTCTTCAAATTCCTGCAACAAAGGCAACAAAGAGGGAGGTAGATTTGTCATGTCGTTAGTTTCAAGTGCTTCCCCTTTGCACAATAGGACAAAGTGAAGTATGGTTGGGTCCTCTCTTAGCGCTCGCATCTCTCTTTTGGTGGCAAGTAAGGCAAAGCCTTTGGCATCACTCGTAATTTTTCCACTCATATTAGGCTTGTGGCTCTCACTCACTTTTTGGTGGATCACTCTCTCACCACTCATCTCACGAGATTTGAGCTCTTCTTGTCGACGTGCAAGAGTCTTGGCGTTGTCGGCGATCACTTGGCTAGGAGACATGGGACGAAGAACAAATGTCTTGTTGTTCCACTTGAAGCTATAGTGATTGGTACGCCCATCATGGATAGCACTCTTGTCGTATTGCCACGGTCGGCCAAGAAGAAGATGACACACGGTCATAGGAACAACGCCACAATCTACCGTGTCTTCATAAGGACCAATCTTGAAAGTCACGGAGACCATGTGTTGAATCTTGAAGGTGCCGGAGTCACTAAGCCATTGGACATGGTATGGGTGAGGGTGTTGCTTGTAAGGCAATTTGAGTTTGTCGCAAAGTTCTTTGCTAGCTAAGTTGTGACAACTTCCACCGTCGATGATGACCTTGATTGACTTGCCATCAATACCGGCTCTTGTTTGAAAGAGATTGCACCGTTGATCTTGCTCATCTTGAGGAGAAGAAGTGAGGACTCTTGTGACCACTAGGGATGGGTTCTTGTCCTCATCGCAATACACACTTTCTTCATCATCGTTGGAGACGTCCAAAGGGTTGAGAGCAACTTGATGCAAGGCATAGTATTCGCCTTCGCTCATAGAATCACGTTCACCATCTTGGTTGACAATCATGATCATCTTGTTGGAACATTCAAAGGACTTGTGTCCACTACCACCACACTTGAAGCAAGTAATAGTGCTTGACTTGACTTGAGGAGCACTTGAGGATGAGGTTGGAGGAGCTTGTTTCTTGAATGGTTGGGAAGACTTGTTGGGAGCACTAGAGGCTCGCGTGTTGCTCTTGGTGGTAGTTGGAGGAGGAGCTTGTGCCATTGTAGTTGAGGATGATGGTCTTGAGTTGAAGAAAGCCTTTTGCTTGCTATATTTGAGATCTTCCGCAATTTGACGTTCCGCCTTAAGAGCTTGGTGGACAAGGGCCACAATGTTGTCATACGGTTGATACTCGACGATCTTCCTTATAGGATAGTTGAGGCCATTGAGGAAGCGGGCCATTGTTTGCTCTTGAGATTCTATCACATGAGCGCGGATCAAAGATGTCTCCATTTCCTTGTAGTACTCATCAACGGACTTCACACCTTGACGAAGTTCTTGAAGATTCTTGAAGAGGTCACGCTTGTAGTGAGGAGGAACGAATCGAGCATGCATGAATTGCTTCATCTCATTCCAAGTGGCAATAGGAGCAACGCGATTGCGGACTCGTTCGGCTTGTAGACGATCCCACCATAAGAGTGCATAGCCTTCGAATTCCAAAGATGCTAGAGCAACCATTTTCTTGTCGGTGAAGTTGTGAATGCCGAAGATCTTGTCAACCTTGAGAGCCCAAGCAAGATAGTCTTCGGGATCATTCTCACCATTGAACTTGGGGACATTGAAACGAAGAGCACTCATGTTGTTGTCCTCTTGCGGACGATGGTGGCGCGCATGTTGGCGCTCATGGGGGTCTTCATCATACATGGGAGGTGAATCATCATAGGGGTCATCCTCATTGTCTTGGCGGTGGCGATCATGATGGGGAGGATGACGCCGGTGGTCATTAGGTGGTGGTGGTTGGTGGTGACGGAGCCTAGCTTCACGGCGTTCACTATCATCATGGCCATTGTGATGTTGTTGAGGACGTTCTTGTTCTTGGAGAGGTTGTTGAGGATGATCATGTTCTTGGCGGTCATTGTTGTTGGGACGCGCATGGCGCCTTGGTGGCCTTCGATGTTGACGAGCATCTTCCACGAAATCGTTGTGGCCATAGTCTTGAGCGTGGCCTTGTGGAGGTGGAGGATGACGGTGTTGTCGAAGGTCCGGGCGTTGCGGTTGTTGAAGAGGGTCACCACGGCCTTGGCGATGTCGAGGTGGTGGTGATGGCGAGCTATCCTCATACCGATTGCGTCGCGGAGGTTGTTGATGTTGTGGAGGGGGTGGTGGTGCTTGTTGAGGTTGTCCACCCTCCTCCACGTTGTGGCGATCATGGCGATCATGGCGACGAGGTTGGTGAGGATCTTGATTGCGGTGGCTTGAGCGACGAGACCTTGAGGACGATGATGAATGACGGCGATTGGCAAGATTAGCCAAGTTGATGTTGATGCGCGTCATTTGATCATTCAATCGAGCCTCTTGCTCTTGGAGTCGACGCTCATAGCGTTGCAACCCGTCCTTGACGAGTTCGCGGAGTTGAAAGTGGTCATTGTGGGTGACGAAGTTGGCGTAATCATTGTCGTTGTAGAATGGGTTGCCTTCGTCTTCCGAGCTCGGACTTGTGAATACTCCTTCCCTAGCCATCTCAAAAACACACACAAGGGTGATATTGAAGAAATGGACGCCTCACTTACCCAACGTTACCTTTCTTGGTCGTATTGAGGCTAGTGGACGAGCCTAGGTGTAGGGCGGTATGTCAAGAGCGAATCCAAAAGATCGAAAGAAACCGCAAACGGCAACACACACACTTTATATGGAAGGCAAATAGGTTAGGAAAGTGGCGAGGAAAAAAAATCGACCAAAACCGAAGAAAAGTTTGTTGTCAATCGTGGAGAAAATTCAAAGAAAAGTTAGCACAAAAACCAAACCTATAGGATGGAAATATGGTGGAACACACACACGCAAGGGAAAAAAAATGGGGTTAGTGCGACCAATGGACGAGCGAAGAACGAAATGGTCCTAACGTAGACTAATGCTCAATGCCACACTAACACAAGGAGGACGCTAGCTCAAACCGCAAAGTTGAAAAGGCAACAAGATTCGCACCGTGGCAATCGGTCACTCTTTCTCTTTTGCGACGCAATGCTACACGTTCCTACAATGGAAAGCAATTGGCACCGATCCTTTTGCTTCTTTTTCTATTTTCTCTTTTTCTCTTTTTTTTTGATTTTCTCTTTTTGATGGATTCCAAAGTGCCAATGCCTACTCGGTAGCTAATCTCTCACAAGCGCTAACTTCGCACTCTCGATGCCACAAATGCGATGCCCAGCGGTGTAAAAAGAACTAGTCCGATAGGTAAGTAACACAATGGGATGGGGTGGTGCAAGCGGAAGCAAGTTATACCTCTCTTATTTGATGATCACGGACTTGCGGCCGTGGGGGAGTCGATGTCGTGGCGATCCGATGATGTGGAAGCGTAGGTGATGTCGTGGGCGTCGCGTAGCAACTCGTTGCACTCAATTTGGATCACAAACGACAAAGAAAAACAAGTTCCAAAATCTGCCGGAGAATCGAAGAGCTGAAATTTTCTGAGTTTTTGGCTCAAATTCGAAATTCCCACAAAATCAAGAAAATTTTTGGGCGAAATTGGAAAAATTGGCTGAATGGAAAGGTGTGGAAAGGTGTTTGGCAACTAATCTATGAAGAAAAACCACGAAAAACTCAACGAGTCAACAGATCGGTCAAATTCCCTTTTGGCTATTTTTGAGGATTTTCGAAATTCTTGGTGGAAAAAGAAAAATTGGTGGATGGGGAGGGGTATGGGTGTCGGATTCGTGTCAATCTAGATCTGGATACCAGATGATGCGGAGGGTTACTCCTAGATTGGCCCGATCTTCACGAATCGACGGGGAACACGAAGAACACGAAGAACTCGATGAACACACGAGGGGGAAACGAGGGGGAAATCGAGGGTAGCGCAAACAAACACAAGGATAACTAGTAAGAACCGAAGAACCCCAAATCTTCCGTCAACTAACCCCGAGGGCCGCCTACGGAACGATCGATTCAACTGAGCTCACCTTGATTGAAACCGCTTTACACCCGTAGCCGGTCCACTACGCCAATAGAACCTCAAGATAATCGAGAGGAAGATTGGTCAAGTACTTGATAGAAACCCAAAGGGAGAGATCAAGTATTTGGATGTGCCTTGATACAATCCTCGACGATGTCGGAGGGATGGTTCCTCAAAGAGGGATACAAGAGAGCTGAGCTCCAAATGTTCTAAATTCAACTCTAACCCTAGATCTGAGATTGGGGGTGACTATATATAGTCTAGTGCCAAAGGGGGTAGGTGGGAGGATAAGAAACAAGGCCCCAAGGCCCGCAAGTGTCACGCAGTCCGCACAGTAGCGGAGGCTCCGGTGGTTTCCACCGGAGGTTCCGGTGGATGGAGCGGAGGCTCCGGTGGGTTCCGGTGGTGGCTCCGTGGTCACCCACCCGAAGGGGTTCCGCGCGCAGGTAGCACCGGAGGCTCCGGTGGCGAGTCGTGGAGCGGAGGCTCCGGTGGGAATACCGGAGGTTCCGCCCGGGTTCCGGTGGTGGCTCCGGTGGTGGCTCCGGTGGTAGCTCCGCCACTTTCCACCCGAAGGGCTTTTGGGCGGAGGCCACACCGGAGGTTCCGGTGGTGAGCGGGGAGCGGAGGCTCCGGTGGGAACACCGGAGGTTCCGCTGCCTGGAGCTTCCCGCCTTCGTCTCCTTGTGCTGGTCTTGTTCGTTCGCCTTCCGCGCCTTCTTGGGCACCCGTGGTGGGCTTGAACCTGAGCACACACAGTGTTGCGCCATGAGGTAGCGCACCATCCACCAAGTTACCGGAAGTGTGAGTCGAGAGGAGCGAATTCACCTTATCTTGGATGGCCTTTGCGCGTGATCTTGTCATCGGTGCACTTGGTGTAGTTGGGTGGGCTACATCAACCCTTGCCGTCGTTGGGATGAACGGAGGGGGTGCTGCGGAGCTCGATCCCGCAATGTCCGCGGCGGCGGAAGTGTTTTCTCCGCCCGCCGCGGAGGCCGTAGTCTTCTCCGGCATGTCGCCGGTGAGCTTGGGCGAGCCTGGCTGTGGATCCAGATCGCTGACGAGCTCGTCGATGGCGGCGCGGGTCGGTGACGACGGCGAGGAGGCCATCTTTTGGTGGTGCTTTGCGTTCGGCGTACGAAGGATGCGTGCGTTGGGACAAGGACTTGCTCTCGAGCTCACGTTTGCAGCAATGGCGTAGGCAGTGAGGGAGTGAGGAAAGTTTCGGAGGAGGACGATGATGGCTATTTATAGCCAGAGAACCGTTTAGATACGTGCCAACGGCTCTTTCGACCGTTGGATGTTCGACGCGTGTCGATCGCCGGAAACTACGGGAAATAAAACGGCAGAGGAATGATGGCTATCTCCTCGTTTCCCGTGAGAATCTGTCAGAGATACGCTGAGGGGTTTCCCGCGTGGAACCAAGCGACGCTTGCGTCAGCATGTTTAAAGCGCTGACGTTATGAGTTCCTTTTTCGCGAAGGATCGCGAGAAGAAAAGCCGGATTTTCATAGTTCCGAGTTTTATGTTACCATCTCCTTCAAAAGGAAAGTAGAAAGAATCAAGACTGCTGAATCAAGATTTCCCGGACAAACTATATTTGGCGAAAGACGGAGAATCAGAGTTTTGATCCTTCCTGGGGGCTACTGTCGGATATATACTGAATAGGGGTATAGAAGATGGTAGACAAAGAGCCGGACTACCAGGGTGGCCTACATGGTAATGGGCTTAGGTCCATTGGGCGGCCCAGTAGTCCGACGCGCAGAAGCCGGATTCTAGAAGAACCCGGGTCACGGCCCACGTGATCTGGCTTGGAGGAGAAGACGGATTCCTTGCTTTCCAAGTTACAAGTTAACGTAGTCTTCTAGGTTTCCTATTCTGTAAGCCCTAATCCGGCTATTATATAAAGCCGGACGGGAGATAGATTAAACAAGCACAAGTTAGACACAAGTTCAAGCTCTACGCAACTCGCCGAGAAGCTCATCCTCGCCGAGTAGCTAGATCTATTCCCTCACACTGTAACCCTGTTATACGGGCTTTAGTCCCAATTAGTGAGAAGTGCAGGAGTAGGTACGCCGTACTGTCGCGACGTACCGAACCTGGGTAAAATCCCGTGTTCTGTGTTACTACGCTATTCCGTTACCCCACGTCTCTACCGTAGTCTCATGGCACCCCCGTCTATGAAAACTACTACGGTGTCTCGACACCATGGTACTTGCGGAAGTGGGCTATGTCAAGCTAGTTCGAAGGCCAGAGGATCTCCACGCTCAATAGGGAATTGACATATGTGTGATTGGCGTTTAGCGCTTCGCGACAGTTCTCACCAACCGGGGGTGACAATGGTATCTCCATTTTTGCCGGTGTTCTTTGAGTTTCGTGTCTCAATTTCTAGAGTGAAAACCTTATGTCTAACATTCCATGGTTGTAGCTGGTAATGGTGGGTCACTAGTCATTTTCTTGTTGGAGGCGTTGCCTAGAGATTGGACATTCTCTAGGGTTGAAACCCAAGTTCTGACCATACAGGTTAGATCGGGTGCACTCTTACCTTTTTGGAGGATTCATTTTTGAGAAAGCTATTATGTGAGGCTCTAATTACTTTGGGTGCCCTTTTTCTTTTTCTTCATCTTTTGTTTTTGGCCATATTTTTTTTGATAAAGGGAAGTATATTAATATCGCGGAGATACAAATTACACCCGGCCTCTGCAACAACGCAATAACCATAGTCATTACAGATGCACACAGCCGAAAGACAATAAAAAGAAGAACTAAAAAGAAAAAGTCCCGCTACAGATTTACAGTCCTTGCAGCAGCCGCGCAACCACCACCTAAACAACAGCTGATGTCCGGCTCTTCGAAAACAACGTCTCCAAGAAGAACGGTGCCAGGCACAACCAATTAAGGCCAGACCTTGGGTTTTTACCCTGAAGATAATCCTCGCTCTCAAAACAATGTCTCCAACAAGACCACTGCCAGGCACAACCAATTAAGCCCAGACCTTGGGTTTTCACCCTGAAAGGTAGGACTTTGGACTTCACGCATGTTGTCACCCCCTCTTACATACCGCTGCCACGCATCTTGTAACTCCAAGCCAGTTCCCCATCGATGCAAAGACTCTGAACACCACTGCTAGTCCTCCAATCTCACCTTCGATGACCGTGCATTGCGACCGGATACCACCGATCCAGCCATCTCCAGGCATTGCCCATGGGAGTTCGCCGACGGAGCCTTTCGGGTCGACACCCTGGTTTGATCAAAGAGGACATACAATAGTCAGATCATCGTCCTCGCACGAGTTGGAACCCTAGGACCTCCGCCATTATTGAGCATACCGGGAGGCCCCCACGCCGCCGGTCGGAGCAGCAAAGGAGACGGTCGAAGAAGCCACTCCGTGAACAGCCTCCCTTCCACCTCCAACTCGCCGCCCCGGCTGTCCTCCGGCGGGATGGCATCAGAGGAGATAGCAGCCCGGTCGGGTCAGTCCAGATCTGAGTCCACTAGGACCAGATGGAAGCCCCAACTGCCACCACCGTCTCCTCACGCTCGTCCGCCGAAAGATCTTGGGCTGAGCGCCGCCGCCCATCTGGAACCGCTGCCGCAGCCAGCCTGACGCCGCCGGACATCAAGGTGCCGCCGCTCGCCGTCTCACAACCAGGAAACCGTCCTGGCCGCCGTGCGCAGCGCCCTGCTCGAGGCGCCCCAGCCGCGTCATTGTTTTGTAGATTTACTCTAATCACTATGTTATTGTAGAATCTGGGTGTAATTGGTACCGTTTTAATATTACTACTATATTCCCTTTAGAAAAAAAGAATAATTTAGTTGACATCCCCTGGTTGGCACCTACCTTAAATTTCGTCTCTTCTTTTTAGTTTAAGTAGTTAATTAATCAGTTAATCAGGACTGCAAAAACGTGCGTGCGTCTCCTAGCTGCGTGGGAGCCTTGGATGCATGCATGATGTATACACCGGACCAACCATTTCATCTTGGAATGGAGCTAACCAGAACGATATGGTTTAGTTCCATGCTCTCTTTGTCATGTTTTTATGTTTGTATAGGCCCACTGCTTCCTAACTAGCTCCAATTTTTTTCTGCATATAATCATGTGAATGAAACGTCCGCTCCTACTTTGTCCCACGCCAGTTTAGACCACTCGATTCCACTCAACAGACGAAACAAAAGGATAGCATAACAGTGACCTGGATATATATAGTTGTTTGTTGCATGTCGTCACAGTTAATCAAGCTGCATTTTCTACATGCCATACTGCGATGACCCTGGATCGAATTTGTCCAAGTGAAGAGTGTTTGCACAATTGAATAGGTTTGGAGTTGGTTTCATCCTTTCAGGTGTTATTCCAACAAAAACACCTGGCAAATCCCCTACATGCATGGCAAGGTGTTCTTGATCTTATCAGTTTTGTTATTAAATCATTGTGTATATATGCAAATAAAGGCATCTATGGAGCTGGAAATATTGAGCCCCTGGCTTTACTAACCTCCTTCTTTAGAGAGAGAAGCTTTACTGATCTCCAGTCAGCTCTGTTCTGATTTGATCAAAAGTTTAAAGATTCCGCCCTGGCCTCAATATAAAATCCTC
This sequence comes from Alopecurus myosuroides, assembly GCA_028641055.1. Taxonomy (NCBI): domain Eukaryota; kingdom Viridiplantae; phylum Streptophyta; class Magnoliopsida; order Poales; family Poaceae; genus Alopecurus; species Alopecurus myosuroides. Next base: position 12,649,925 of record CM054061.1, on the reverse strand, counting down.
TTTGCTTTACATAAATCTATGCCTTAGATACAAAGAGTGCGGAAAGAGAGGACGACTAGGAAAATAAATTAGGGGATCACCTGATCAAGAATCTGGATGGATATACGTACACCTACCTAGCTACTTTAATTTTATCTTAAACTTAATTTGTTCTTAAAGCAAAGAGGATACCCTTGGTCTGGGCTTTCATTTTGCATAGTAAAAAAATTGCTTGAACAAATGTCGTGCAAAATAAACAAGCTCTAGTGGAAAAGTAAAATAAAGATCTGCCAACATTTTTTTATCATAAAACTGTTTAAAAAGGCAAGACCCTTGATACACACAATGCCACAAACAAGTGCATTACACCATGTATTCTCACTCTTTTGAAATAATATATTTATGTGGGATCCTCCTCCGCACCCCGTGATAATTAGTTTAGGGAACAAAAACCCCTATAGTTGGTTTGATAAACAAATAATTGTAGAATCCTTCTGAGTTCCGGCGATTCATACAAATTCGAGACCAATATTTAATTTGTTGTTGCGATAGGCTACACGACTCGAACAAAAGAGGTTACAGCCCACGAAGCTCACCCCACCCTGCTTTGTTAAACAACACTACTGCTAATGACATGATATTTTCAACAAGGTCGCCAATCAAGCCAATGCAAATATTAGAATGCCCAAAGCTAGTTGTTTTCTTTATATTGTTTTATGGCGGTTTTTTAGCTTCTATGTGCTAATGCGCCTGTCCTCTTTGTAACAAACTTACTATTTTTCTTCTTAGTGAATGGTACTCCCTCCGTCCCTATTTAAGTAGAGTCTTAGTTTTGTGTACACTAAATTCGATGTTTATTTTGAAAAATAAAATGTGTGGAATATGCTATAAAGACTATACCGTTCAATTAATATTTAAAGAAAGTTTGTTATGTTATATTTTTTTTCATAATTCTCATGTAGTCAAGCCACTCTAGCCAGACTTTTATCAAGGTCATCGGTACGCAGGACCGATATTATAATGCGCTAAACTAGTTGTTTCTCTTTACAAGTAGTCCGATCTTCAGCCGAAAAACCAATTTCACTTGCACATTGACCCCCGGCACTATCCTTACCCTTCATTTCCTATGTTAGTTGGAGATTTGTGCAGAAATCTTTTGTAGGAAGACCCTTCCTACTCAGTCCGGTCTTGATTCTTAAGTCCATTCCAATTTTCACAACGCCCCTTATTATTTGATATATTCCAATTTTTCTTTCTCTTTGTGTAACCTTTTTTTTTGTTCGCATGCCGAATCTGAAAAGGGCAACATACCGTTTGAACTTGCATAAAGAAAATGTTTATAGAAGTTACGGTACAAATTTCTACACTTTCTTCTCCATCGGAGATCACCTTTTTCCTTTTGAAATTGGTTTCTCTAAAACTTATTCACAGATTCATTCCAGTTTCACATATTCGTTCCGGATTCGTTATATACAAAAAATCACAGTACAAATTTCACAGATTCGTTACAGATAAATTTTACAAATTTGTTCCGGATTTGTCCGGGATTCACACTACGCGGATTCGTTCGGGATTCACAGTACACAGATTCGTTCTAGATTCACACTACACAGATCCATACAAGATTCATAGAATATTCATAACTAATTCATAGCTAACTATAGAAAAACCAACCAAAATTTGAACTATACGGAAACAAATAGGAGGAAAAAAGAAGAACACGGATCCGGGTATGGGAAGTCCAGATCGGAGCCTAGGAGAAGTTCGTCACCAAATGGGAGGAAAAAACAAAATAAAAATGAAAAAACACAGATCCAGACCAGCCTACTATGGTCGTCAATCCACATCATAACCGAACTTTCATGCTGATCTTCCCGATGGCGAGGTGCTTTCCTTGAGGTGAGGTTGAAGTGGAGCTCGTGGATCTAGAGAGACGCCCCTTTCGGCCGTTGTGGAGGCGGAGCTAGGGGTCCTTGGTCGGCTTCTGGTTCTGATGGGACGTCTAGCGGTTCGGATTCGAGCCTTCCTGATAATCTCCTTCCACCCATTGTCTTTCATCGTGGTGGTCTGGGCAGCAGTGGGGACAGGTTTCGAGAAGCTCCGATCTGAGATTCTCATGTGCAGTGTACTTATAGCTGGCCAAACGGGCCGCCCGGCACGGCCCGTTTCGTGCCTAAAATGGCACGGCCCGCGAGCGGCACGGCCCGTGGAAGGCACGGGCCAATCGTGCCGTGCCGGGCTGGCCCACGGGCGGCAGCCGCGCGAGCGGCACGGCACTACGGCACGCCTACGGCCCGATGGGCTGCAATCCGGCACGTCTGCCCGAAAAAGGCCCGGCACGCGGAGCACGCGCGGGAAATTCCAAATTTCGAAAATCGTGGGCCCAGTGGAGCGGGGGCGCAGGATTTTCGGATTAGGGGCTAATTAGGGGGTGATTTACCCATTTTAAGTGTAATTTGGACCATTTTTTAGCTGTTTAGCCATATTTAAGCATTATAGGGCCAATTTAGTCCAAAAAAAAGCATTTTTTCCCTATAAAAATAGATTCTCACCCTCTAATTTAATCGTGTCATGTCGTGCCCGTGCCGGGCCGCGTGCCGGCCCGTTTATGTCGTGCCGTGCCGTGCCGGCCCACGTGCTTCAAATCGAGGATCGGCCCGGGCACTACCGTGCCCGTGCCGTGCCGCGGCCCATTTAAATCGTGCCGTGTCGTGCCCGTGCCGTGCCAAAAAAGCCGTGCTTCGGGCCAGCCCGTTTGGCCCGGCCCGTTTGGCCAGCTATAAGTGTACTGCCTCCCTCGTTGGGGATATATTAAATTGTTGATTGGCATATATTCACTCCATTCCACAATGTAAGCCTTTCTAGCAATCTAGTTTCCCAACAATTTCTTATGAAACGGAGGTAGTACCTATTTGGAGTTTCCCAACATTTTCTTATAGGTGCAATTTCAGCCCAGCATTGTGTAAATCTAAACTGGGCCTTCTAAACACAAATGGATCAGTGTTCCTCGTTTGCTAGGTAAGATTTTGTTTTCACTGAAAATGCACAATTCTCTAAGTAAATATGACTCACGAAAAGCCTTTTTAATTTGAGTCATTTTATCCTTTTTTAGAAAAATTAGAAAATACCAAAATGTTTGGTCGCAAGATCTACCGTATTTTAAAAAAAAGGGCGGGCGCGGCAACACATGCTTTTATGGTCTAGTTTCCATAAGGGCACGTACAACGCAGCCGCTTGTCTCCAGGCGCTAGGAAAGTTTTCCTGGTCGATGGGCAGTTACGTCGTCCGATCCTGGCTGTTGCACGCTTAATTACGAGCGTCGACGTATAAAGCTGCAGCGGGCGCTTAGCTATGATTTGGCTTGCGGCAGGAATTTCGGAGGAGTTACAAGCGCCCCAAAACAAACGCTCCGCGTTGAAGCTTTAGACTACTTCGTTGGCTGCTAGGGTTAATTTCCATTTTCTTCTTTCCCTAAGCGCCCATTTAAGAGGCTTCCGTTGTACGTGCCCTAAGGCTCCGTTTGTTTGGGCTTCCACTTCTGCTTTTGGGTCCAAAAGCAGTAGCCCAAACAAACGGCAGCGAATTGGAAAGCGCTGGCAGAAAATACACTGAAAAACCTACCGCGAGCGAAAGTTGGGTCGGGGCTGCTTCCCGCTGCTTCCCGCTTTTCTTGAACGAAAATGCCCAGCACTATTTTTGGGAAATTACGGGTGACTGCCACCGTGCGGTACCCCCATCGTGCAGGAGCGAAACCGCACCCGCAGTCCCGCACCCCGAACGCATCGAGGGGAGGGGCCATGGCGAACGACACCGAACCCTAGCTTCCTTCTTCCGCCGCCACCACCCTCGCCCCGCCCCCGTCCCCACCACCCCCGCCCCGCCCCCGTCCTCGTCCCCGCCACCGGTTCCCCTCCGAGCTCCTTTCCCCTCCCTTCTCCATCCCCTGACTCCGTTTCGCCATTCGCCGTTTGCCGTTCGCCGCCCCGAGTCAACGGAGCCACGGCCGGCTCCGGATTTCCCCTCTGTCCGTCGGGAAGAGGAAGTGCTGGGGACGAAGCTGCGTCGCCGTCCCACGTCCGCCGGCGTCCGGCTTCACCAACATTTGCGACGACCACGCCGGCTCTTTGAGGACAAGGACTGGGCTGGGCTGCTGCGTTGCTCTGCTCCGAATTGCAGCAAGGCGAGCAATCCGGTTTGGTGGTATATTTCACATGCATCCGGTTTGCTATTCATTGGTTTGTGGTCTGATTTGATATGCATTGGTCTGATTGGTATGCATTACCTCTGTGGCACTGGTTTGTGGTCCGGTTTGCTATGCACTGTTAGTTCATATATATATATGTAGGTATATTTGCCTATATTAGAGGTGATTGCTTGTAGATATTTTGCATAGACAGACATAAAATCTGCAAGCACTTGTTCATATACTTTGCTTATGCAATTAGATGGATCAAGATAAGGTACCGAAGGCACATTGGGATGCCTTTTCCACTACAATATTTTGTGAACTTTGCAAGAAGCAGAAAAGGGCAGGGAATAGGCCAACCGCTTTCCTTAGCCCGGAGGGGTAAAAAAATCTAGCTAGAGACTTTGCTCTTCAAACAGGAAAAACCTACACCAAGACACAGTTCAAAAATAAGTGGGATTCAACCAAAGCATTGTACCAAGCATGGGTGTATTACACTACCAAATGTACCGGACTTGGTTGGGATCCGGTGAAGAGAACATTTACTGCAGATGATTCCTTTTGGGATGAATTGATCAAGGTATGACATGTCCCTTGTTTATCATTTTCATATTTTGAAATCGAATACATGACTATGGTTATTAACTTGGGAAATCTTATGTAGGCTAACAAGCTCATTGCGGGTTTCCGGAAAGGTCCTCCGGACAACTTGGAGGTGATGGAGGCCATGTTTGAGGACGCACATGTTGATGGGACATCGGCGGTCATGCCGGGAGTGGCAAAAGAAGTGCCCGCTGATTTGGCTCATATGGTAGATGATGAAGGTTTGACGCCAACACCTCCTAGCGGGAATAGAAAGCGTGGGGCTGCTAGGATTGCATGTAGCCCGGGAAAGAAAATGAAGACCCCATGCAACAAGACTTCAAGCGTTTTGTTGACCATTGCATTAATGAAGATCATGTAATATCTTCTTCAACCCGAGTGGTGGAAGACATTGAAGCCATAATGAAAGAAGTTGTGGAATGTGGAGCGGTTGAGGGTAGTGTTGAGCATTACATGGCAACCAAGTTGTTTGGCAAACTTGAAAATCGAGTTTTCTTCAATACTATGAAAACAACGGAGGGCCGGCTTCGTTGGTTGAAGTTGCAATATGATGATAGGAAGAGAAATTAGAGCTATTTTATTTCTATCTTTATGCCTAGCTCATAATGTACTCTAAGATTGTATCCTGTTATTATGCTACCATGTTATGTTCACTACTCATAAGACTTTGAAGATGGAAGTGTTATCTATGGTGCTGTTTTGTCATATATAATGTTGTTTTGGTGCAGTTTTTGTCATATATAATGCAGTTTTGGTGCAGTTTTTTCATATGTATTGCTGTTTTGGTGCAATTTTTTGTATATATGTTGCTGTTTTGGTGCAGTTTTTTCATATGTTGCTGTTTTGGTGCAGTTTTTGACATATATGTTGTTGTTTTGGTGTAGTTTTTGACATATATGTTGCTGTTTTGGTGCAGTTTTTGGTATATATGTTGCTGTTTTGGTGCAGTTTTTGACATATATGTTGCTGTTTTGATGCATTTTTGTCATATATGATGTTATTTTTATCACATATGTTACTAATAAAATGTATGTTGTTGTTTTCAGATGAGCACAAGTCATAGTAGCGATGGAAGTGACAGCGATGATGGCATTGAGTCTGCACTAGTGGAGGCAAGAAGGCGCCGTCGGAGAAGGAATACACAAATGCTGTATCATGTCCTTTAACACTCCGAGAAGCATCTTACGAAGAAAAAGAGGACATAACCAAGATACACCGGCCCACAATGGGTATTCGATAACTTGGGTAACTCCAAGGATTGCTATGACATGTTTAGAATGCATAGGCCATGTTTTGATTCTTTGCATGACACTTTGGTTGACAACTATGGTCTTGAGGGCTCAACAAAGATGTGTTTCGAGGAGGCACTTGGGATGTTTTTGTGGACGCTTGGGAGTCCACAATCCGTCACTCAAGTGCATAACCGGTTCAAGAGATCCAGGGAGACAATCAACGGAAGTTTGCTGAGGTGTTTTACTGTGTTAATCAGCTAGTAGGAGACATCATCAAGCCTATTGATTCACAGTTTCCAACAGTGCATGAGAGGCTACGGGACTCTAGATTTACACCACATTTCAACGGTGCAGTTGGTGCAATTGACGGAACACACATACCCGTTATTGTGCCATCTGCTCATATTGTCAACCATGTTGGTCGCCTTGGATATCCCACACAGAATGTTATGGCTGTTTGTGACTTTGACTTGCGGTTCACCTCCATAGTTGCAGGATGGCCAGGTTCCGTGCACGACACAAGGATATTCAAAGATACGTACATTGCATAAGTTTGAAGCAAATTTTCCTCATCCTCCTCCAGGTATATGTTAGGCTGTCCACTCTTCATTGGGTTATTTTTGTTTCATGTTGGTTGCTAACTTGTGTTTCTTTCAGGAAGATACTATCTAGTTGATTCTGGTTATCCCAATCAGGATGGGTATCTTTCACCATATCCAGGAACCAAGTATCATCTACCTGAGTTTAGATTAGCGACAGAAGCACCTACTGGGAAGCAAGAAATATTCAACCATGCTTATTCATCTTTGTGGAATGCTATCGAGAGAGCATTTGGTGTATTGAAGCAGAAATGGCGCATCTTGCATGACATATCTAGTTACCCGATAGAGAAGCAGACTGGCATAATCATTGCATGCCTAGGACTCCATAACTTCATTCGTGATAGTCAGTTGTTTGGTCTACACTTCCATCGATGCGATACTGACGAGAACTATATGCCTCCAAGGCATGTAGTTGCCACATCAGGAGGCAATGTAGGCAATGATTTGGGAGGGGACCATGTTACCATGAACAACACCCGTGACAATATAGCTAATGCTTTGTTCGCGGCAAGGGGAGGTGTCTAGACGTGAGAACTTCTAGCTCTTTTGGGTTGAGATGACAAGTCTTGGAACATATGTCTAGAACTGAGAAATTTCGAACTATTTTCTATTACTATGAAGCAGTCCTGTAATATACATGTTATCATCTCGTGATGTTTTCTGTTTCATGTAATATTGCTTCGAACATCTTGACTTATAATCCAAAAGCCATAAGCTATAAGCCAAAAGCCTATAAAATAACTGATAAATTATTTCTGTAATTAATATGTTTACAATTAGTTTAGAAAATCTTTGGAAAATTGAGATAATTCAACTTTACGAATTGAAAATATGTTAAAAATGGTCAGAATTAACTATTTTCTTTCGAATCAGCATTTGTATAACTGCTTCAGTAATCAGGGGCATTCCAAACATTTCATCCTTCAAACCAGAAACAGCAGCCCTCAACAGCACTCCTGCCAAACATCAAATCTCTGCTTCTAACAGCAGCTCCCCACAGCTGCTTTCTAACAGTTCAACAGCTACAGCTGCTTCTCAACAGCAACAGCCCAAACAAACAGACCCTAAGACCCCTGGAACAAAATATAAGGTTGTTCGAAGGAAGTAGTATCTATACTTCTTATAAAACAAAACTTCATTAACATGCATTAATAATTTTCTATCTCAACATGCAAGGTATCCACATCATCCATGCTCCTAATCAATCAATTGTCCATGTCATCTCCACTAATATCTATGAATTACTACATGCAAACTACACATTTTTTTATTTCTTAAACCATTCAATTATTCATATTAATAATTTTAAAAATTTATACTATGATCAATTGTATCACATCTCTTATAAACTTTACAATGTACTGTAGTTTCTAAAACTATCCCTGCAGCAACGCGCGAGGTATTCTTCTAGTTTGATTGATGAGCGCGCCCCCGTTAAAGCAGAAGCAGGCATCCGTTTTGGGCGACCATAATCATGGTCGTGCATGCATGAACACAAAGCACATGCTATGGCCGTTCCCTAAAAAAAAGGCATATGACATGGCCGTAAGTGGTACCCCACCAACCAACCATGCATACATACTACTCCATATATATAACCGGACGTAGTAATTCACATCCTGCAAATTATCTTCTCATTCGCCGAACCTTACGCCTAATCAAAACCTTATGTGGGAGCATGTCATGTCAACAGCAAAAAAAAGCTTGATCGATCTGGGAAGCAAAGCATATCAATACTTCGTGCTTAGCTGGTGGGGTGGTTGCCGCCGGGGATACACAGACGTATGTACAGCCGCGATTAAATGCCGTCGAATCGCCGATTGATCACGCACGTACCCGCTGCAGCGATGCTTGGGTGTCCGGCCACGAAGCCGTCGCCGGAAGAAGAAGCTGCTGCTGCCCTGTCTGATCCGTGCGTCGGTGCGTGCGCCTCGATCGACAAGAGATCCATCGCTTGTACGCTAAACCTTGTCCGTAGCAAGCGGACAAGTCAGGTACACTACAAAGGTATGTATATATATTACGTGTGTCAGCAAAGTATCCGCATATGTGTCTGCAAAACAAAAAAGCAGAGGCAGCGGCTGTTCAGAGATCAGCCATCCGCCATCGGCCATCGGAATGAAGTTCAAAGCAACCTGGCCATGCACCCATGCACGCACCCTGTCGGATCTGGGTAGCAGGCCAATTCCGACTCTCTGCTTTACTACAACGAGCATTACTCTGTTTTGCTGCCTGGAGATAACCTCAAGCTCTGCATCGATCAAGCGTAAGTGTAACTGATAATTGCTACTACTAGCCGTTAACTCCCTTTTTGCATCATGAGGGCAGTGGGCGATCTCATTGGCCATCTGGGTGTTGTGTCTGACCGTCCTGTTTCCCCCGGAAGAAACGATTGCGATGGCTATAGCCCCCTTTCTGGTGTCCCTTCCCCATCCATCATTACGGCGAGCTAGAGCTCCGGCGACGCCAACACCACAAAATATGCTTAGCTACCACCCCGTGTCTGGCTCTGCATGTTGGTTAGTTAACCAACAGTTGGCATGTGTGTCATGTGTGTGCGTGTGCCCCCACCCAGTAGCTAGCCCATCAAATTTAATTAGCATCCCTGTCCCAATGAACAATGTCGTTGTCCTATCTGATTATCGCTTGTGCATTTATCTAATGTCTAGCTCACGATTATTATTTTGGCCTCCGGTTTTATTTACTTGGCGATATGATTTTTTTCAAAGTAAAAAAGAATAAAATAAATTTTGGACTAAATATATATGTAAAATATATCAACATCCATAATATCAAATGCTTATAATATAAACATATATTTTACGATGCTTATAATAATATTAAATTCCCATCATACATGTTGGTAGTTTTTCTACATATTTGGTCAGAATTTTACGAAGGTTGACTTCGACTAAACCCATAAAGCAATGTAATGTGAGTATTATCTTAGCAGATATCTATACTTCTTATAAAGTAAAACCCCACTAACATACATTAATTATTTTTCTATCTCAGCATGCAAGCTATCCACATCATCCATCCTCTTAGCCAATCAATTGTCCATGTCATCTCCTATAATATTTATTAATTATTACATGCAAACTACATATCATACTTTTTAACCATCAATTTTTCAGTTTAATGATTTATGCAAGCTACATATCATACATTCTTTAAACCATCCATTTTCAAACTAATGGTTTATAATAAGCATCACATGTCTATAGATTTAGTATCTCGAGTATGATCAAACAAATAATGTATCATGCTTTTTTTCGAAAAGGAGTCTGCATCAAAAAACACACATGACATTTACTATAAGGGATCCCCGCCGCAACGCGCGGGGTATCTTCTAGTTTCTTATATAGACAACCCAGTACTAATCATTAATTCCTATTTTCTATGTCACCCTTAATTTTTTATCCGCATGATCGCATAGCATTGAGCTTTCCGGCCATCTGATCGATACCTCATCGGTCACCCAACTGCACGACTTTCTGGAAAATCAAAACATATGCTCACATCCTCTCTCTCTTTATTCTCTTCCCCCACGGTACGTAGCGTTTATTTCCTCATCTGATCCCTCCACCACCTCGTGATCTTCTTCTTCAGGCAAGATCAACAACTCCTTAGATTTATGCGATTTCCCTCTTCAATTCCATTGCTTCATTTTCCCTTAATAATGGTGGAGCTACCTGGTTTAGATTAGATTTGGAGAGTATTTACAGGTTTCCCTACCTAATGGATTATTACCATGTTGCCCCGCTCTACTGCTCAATCATGCCTCCGCCCCTAGCCCTTAATGCCTTACCCCCTCTAGATCGACAAGTCCATGAGATGTATCACAATGCTTCATATCCATCACTCATCACACCATAAACCACCACCTAACTGCTCACTTTGCATAGTGCCCTCGCAATCCTCCTCATCTCATCTCAACCCTTCCTCATGAGTATCAGGTAATGGGGTAAGCAACATGTCCCTTTAGTTTGTTTTATGAAATGCCAATATTGTTGCCAGATTCTTGTTGATTGTACCCGTTCATTCCACTAGCAATCTTTCTCAAAAATATTTACCCACAACGTCCTTCATGTGCTTGATCAAATGTCAATATTGTTGAGAACTCCATAAGTAGTTCATTTTCATTAATTTATTATAATTATACCAGTTCATCCAATCCGCAAACCTTCTCGATTATTTCCCACGCAAAATCAAGTTTCCAGTTTAGGTATGATTAGCTGCAATTGCCGCCCGAAGAGTTTGGCGGTCCACCTGCTCAAGTCAGGTAATTGTCGCATATATCATGTTAGTTCAATATGTCCGTCATGTGGGGACTTGCTGTTTCCTTTGCATTTTGGAGATCTAATGGGTTGATTTGAGAGTTTTGGTACCATGGAAACTGATGAAAGTTCTTCACACTTACCATACAATCATGGAATTTTGTGTGGCCATGGTCATCCATGTTGTCAACAATCACATTCCAGTTGTTGGTAAAATGCCAGTATTGCTAAAAATTTCATAAATAGTTATTGTTTATTGTATCCGTTCATTCCATCAACAAGTTTGTTTTCTCAGTGGCGGCGGACGCAGGAAAAAAATGGAGGGTGGGCACACTCCAAAAAAAAATCCGCACAGCGAATAAAATTGTCAACTAACAATATAAATATAAAATCAACTAATTACATCGTAGATCAATACATTATACATATGTCTCAAATTGTTCATGATCCCAATACAAAATAGTTCAAATACGTGAATGGAGTCTTACATGATGAAATATAACATGAATCGAAAAATTACATCTTTATCATTTGGGAATTCTACGCTCTCGCATTCCCATGAAAGTTTCAACTATGCCATCTTCACTTACTTTCAAGAACACATCTTGCTCAATAAAAGTCACCAAGCAATGGTTCAAGAGCTCATCACCCATACTATTTCTCAATTTATTTTTGACTACACCCATTGCAGAAAATACCCTTTCAACATTTGCCGTAGCCACCGGTAAGAGCAATATCAATTTGAGAAGTAAGTAGACCAAATCATAAATAAGATGTTTTTTTTTGTTTCAACAAGCATAGTAGAGAGGTCACCAAGGTGATTTACACATTTGAACCTATCATCTTTTCTCATATCAATAATGAAGTTATCAAGTTGGAACTCAATTCTTATCAAGTCCACGCTAGATATGCCACTGGGGGTAGAATTGGGCAAGCCGCATTACCTTTTGTAGATCATAAGAAGCAAATGCTTTCAATGGATTCAAAGCGAACATGCAAACATGCAACTCCATATTAACCTCGTCAAATCGATTGTCAAGATCTTGAATAATTTGATCAACAACACCAAGATATAATTCTCTTCTATAACGTTCATCATTTGTTTGTACTTCATAATACCGATGTGATCTTCCATGAGCCACATATTGATCATTCGGTGATGGAACTTAAGTGCCATGTTTGTTGCAAAACAATGCCACTTTTGCAAGAAAACCCTCCCATCCATGACACCTCATACGTTTCATTTGGTTCTTTGCCAATCCAACAAGCCCATTGAATTAATAATATCTTGATCTCTATTTTGCAAGGATATAGACAAGTCATTTGTGTAGCCAAGAATAACAAGCATCAAGTGAAGACTGGAAACAAAGTTAAATGATTCAAAGGCCACGGCAACTCCACGTATTCTTGTCCACTCACTCTTTTGTGAAGGATCTTTTCCAATCCTTAGGAGCACTTCGAGAATTGTGGGATACATAGTAACAATGTGGTAAATGGTTTTTAAATCAGAACCCCACCGAGTATCACCGGGTCTAGATAAACCCATTTCTTGATTCAATCCACTTCCACTTTCAATTTTACCCATTTCAAGTGCTTCCAAAACTTTTTGAGCTCTAACATCCCGAAGCATATCATGACGTTTGCAAGAAACTCCAATAATATTGAACACGTAAGAAACATGATAAAAAAACCACACACATGATTCATTGTCCTTTTCCATGGCAATAAGAACTAACTGAAATTGATGTGCAAAGCAATTGTCCTTTGGAGGACGGCTGCGGGGGACCTAGGGGCTATGGGTCGGGCGGAAAGCGGAGGGGCGGGCCGACGATGGGGTCCGGCCGTTCGGGGACGGGGACGGCCGGAGGGGCGAGCCGTCGACGGATGGCGCAGCCGTGCAGGATGGCAACAGTCGTCGGAGGGCGGGGGACCTAGGTCGCCATGGGAGCGCTCGATTGGGATTGGGACGCTGGACGCGTTTCTGTGAAGCTGTGAAGGCTGAACTGCCCGGTGGAAAGTAATGATTGGGCCAAAAGCCCAAAATCTCTAACATTTTCGATGGATGTTGATGCTTTAGGAGCTTCCACTCGTTGGGAGACCCGAACAGGAAGGTATAAAGAGCATAATAGCAAGTTTCCCTCAGAAAGAAACCAATGTTGAATCGACCAGTAGGAGAAAGAAATCACTTCCGAAGGTTGATGCAGCTGATGTTGGCAGGGAGTGCTACCGGTTCAGCAGCAACGTGGAATCTACACAACACAATCAAATTACATTTCCCCAACGAAGCAGTAAGGTTGTCAATCTCACCGGTTTTGCTAAAACAAAGGATTAGATGTATCGTGTGGAAAATAGTATTTGTTTTCAGTAATGAAAAGAGAATAATAATTGCAGTAGTAAAACAGCGGTGGTAGTGGTTCTATATCAGTGTAAAGAAATAGGTCGGGGTCCACAGTTCACTAGATGTGTCTCTCCAAAACAGATAGATAACATGTTGGGTAAACAAATTACAGCTGGGCAATTGACAAATATAAAGGTTGCACCGTAGTGTATATGCATGATGTGATGATTAGTATGTGATTCATGCGGCCATTTGATACGTCTCCAACGTATCTATAATTTCTGATGCTCCATGATGATATTATGCCAATTACTACATGTTTTCGCCCTTCTTTATGTCATTTTTACACGTTTTCCGGGACTAACCTATTAACAGGATGCCAAGTGCCAGTTCCCTGTTTTCTGCTGTTTTTTATTTCAGAAAAGTTGTTCTGAAAATATAGAATTGGACCCCCACAAATCCTGAAGTTCCTATTTTCCCCGGAAGCATCCAGAAGACCGAAGAGGAGTCGAAGATGGGCACCAGGGGGCCCACACCATGGGATGGCACGCCCCCCTAGCCGCACCAGGGGTGGTGTGGGGCCCCCAGGGCTCCACCGCATTTGCCCTTTCGCCTATTTAATCTCCCCGGATGGAAAACGCTAGACACCTGATCAAATATCCCCGAAAAGTTCCGCAGCCGCCGTCATCGTCAACCCTAGACCAGGGGGGTTCTGAAGCTGTCTGCCGGCACCCTGCCGGAGAGGAGATCATCACCGGAGGCCTCTTCATCACCATGCCTGCCTCCGGAGTGATGCGTGAGTAGTTCATCCTTGGACTATGGGTCCATAGCAGTAGCTAGATGGTTGTCTTCTCCTCCTATGCCTCCATGTTTAGATCTCGTGAGCTGCCTAACATGATCGAGATTGTTCTTATGTAATTCTATATGCTGTGTTTGCTGGGATCCGATGAATATTGAACTTATGCCAAGTTGATTATAATCTTTATTGCATATGTTATTTGTTATCTTGCATGCTTTCCGTTGCTAGTTGTTGTTCTGGCCAAGTAGTTGCTAGTGACTCCAAGAGGGAGTATTTATGCTCGATAGTGGGTTCATGCCTCCTTTTCGCCTGTGCTCGAGTGACAGAAACATGAAGGGGGAGGATGTGTTGTTGCCACTAGGGAGAAAACAACGGTGTGAGTGCCCGCGTGTACAATCATTGCTTACATTACATACATTGCTTAATGCGATTATCTGTTGCTTGCAACTAAATACCTAAGGGGGTTCGGATGATAACCTGAGGGTGGATTATTAGTCATAGATGCAGTTGGATTACGGTGTATGAATATTGTTGTAATGCCCGCACTAAATATCATAGTAGTCATCATGTCATGAATGTGCACTACGGTGCAACCTCTATTTGTCAATTGCCCAGCTGTAATTTGTTCACCCAGCATGCTATATTTTATGGAGAGACACCACTAGTGAACCTATGAACCTCGGTCCATTTTTCTACACTGTTAAACAAACCACTACAATTTCCTGCTTTCTTTACTTACTGCAAGCATACACCATTTTCCACACTATACGTCTAATCTTTGTTTTCAGCAAGACTGGTAAGATTGACAAACTCACTGTACCATTGGGACAAAGTATTTTGGTTGTGTTGTGTGCAGGTTCCACATTGTTGCTGACACCGGTGAGGCGCCATCACCACCGTCAGTGGCATCAACCTTATGAAGATCGTCTTTCTCCTACTGAATTGATAACCTTGGTTCTTAACTAAGGGAAATTTCCTACCGCTGTGCTCATCATACCCTCCTCTTGGGGTTTCCAACGCACCACCAAGGTGAAGCATCAAGGAAATTTCTGGCGCCGTTGCCGGGAAAGAAAGAAGTCTTCTGGCAAGGGGAGTCTCTCACTCTCAACCTCTTTATTTTGTTTATTGTCTTTTTTTATATTTGTCTTGTTTGCTTCTCTTTATCAAAAACATAAAAAAAATTAGTTCTTATTCTAGTTGTTATTTTTTGGTTTATCATGCTTGTTATCAATGGTTGATGTCTTTGAAACTTTGACACAAAAATATTATAAGGAACACCGCTTGTCACAAAAAGGGATACACTTATGGGAGCAAGTTAATAAATTGCATGACTATGCTAAAAACTTGTGCTCTACTTATAATGTTACTTATTGCTTTGATAAATCTTGCTGCTGTAGGAGGTATAAACACCTCCCTTTTCAATGTGAGTATAATGATGATGTTACCATATCTTCGTATGTTAAGGGAAATAATGAATTATATGATATGGAACAAATTGAAGAATTTATTACTTGGAAGGGTGCTTTTGAAATTGCTTATTTACTTGAAAGTATTGATGATGCACCTTATAAATACGAGATTTATTCTATACTTGAATATTGCTTTGATAATTACAAGGATTGTAATTACTACATAATGGAATATCTTAATAAATGCTCTCAACCTAAGGAAGAGACTAATGCCTTGCATGAACCTATGGAAGAAGAAACTGCTAAATCTAGAAGCTCATTGGATGAAAAAGAGGAGGAGAGTGATGATCAAGAGGAGCAAGAATGGAGCTACCCATGTCTACCTTCCAATGATAGTAACTCTTTAACTCATACATTATTTGATGAAAGTGATGATCCTATTGATTCTTTTTAAATATCCCTTTTTAATGAAGTTGATACTTGATATACATGTGACCTTGATACTACTATGAATAAAACTTGTGAGAATGATATTGCTACTGTTATTTATGATAATCCATGCTACTTAGATAAATCCTATGAGAATCCTCTATTTATTCCAACTATTGATATGCATGATAATGAGGAAGTTTATTTAGAAAATTTATATGATAATGCTCTAGATGATGGTCCTATGTTACTTGATGATATAAATTATAATGCTACTAAAAATAGGATTGCTATAATGTGTCCTATACCTTTTATGAGTGATCAATCATCTTGTTTTGCTATTGCTAAAAGTGGGGAAAAAGAGGAGTTGATTTTTAAATTTTGATCCCACTATTTTGGAGCTTGATATGAATTATGTGCTTTTAGGCCATGACAAACATGCTTTATGTGATAATTATGTTGTTGAGTTTGTTCATGATGCTACTGAAAATTATTATGAGAGAGGAAAACATGGTTGTAGGAATTTTCATGTTACTAAAACACCACTCTTTTTGTTGAAAGTTTTGAATTGCTATTGCTCTACCTTCCCATGATTTCTAGTTTGAGCTTCTTTAATTTATTTCTTTAGAAGATTCCTATGCATAGGAAGTGGGTTAGACTTAAATTTGTTTCATACTTTCTTCTTGATGCTCTCTTTTTCTTAAATCATATTTTTTATATGAGCATCTACTTGATTCCATTTTTTTATGCCACGCTGAAAGGCGTTAAAGAAAAGCGCTACCGGGAGACAACACATTTTATTTATCTATTTTCAACATGTTTTCCTTCGTTTTATTTTGTTTTCTTGGCACCTGGGTGTTTTCTATTTTCTTAGCAACCATGTTGTATCTTTTCTTTTGTGTTTTTGTTGAGCCAAGTAAAGCCTCTAGTGGAAATTTGAGACTATATTTTGGATTTCTGCGCATGAAACAGATTTCTGTTGTCCACTGTTAAATTCGTATAAAATCACAGCAAATTCAAAATGACACGAGTTTTTTTGTGCGTAATACTGCCCTGTATACACAACTTTTCTTAGTTGACCACTTTTTGATCTGAGCAACAGAATATTTTCTAAAAAAAATCATATTTACCTCTTGTCCCGTTTTGACAGATTTCTGCCAATAATTGCATTTGCATCTTAATCTCTTTCTTGTGGTGTTCTTTTGAGAAAAAGAGTTTTAAAATAAGTTGTGACAGTAGCTAATGTGTTTTTGAGTGTTATTCTTGTGTTGAAACTGAACCATGTGAATTTATTATTTCGATTGCACTAACGTTGCTAATGAAGATTGTGAGAAGTTTGGTGTGAACGAAGTTTTCAAGGGTCAAGAGAAGAGGATGATATGATGTGATCAAGAAGAGTGAAAAGCCTAAGCTTAGGGATGCCCCGGTGGTACATCCCAGCAAAATCCAAGAAGACTCAAGCGTCTAAGCTTGGGGATGCCCAAGGCATCCCCTTCTCCAGCAACAAATTATCAGGTCACTTCCAGTGAAACTATATTTTTATTCGGTCACATATTATGTGATTTACTTGGAGCGTCTTTTATTTTTGCTTTCAGTTTGTTTTTAGTTTTGCAATAAGCTTGGTTGGACCCCAGCATTCTTTTATTGAAGAGTGACACGCTCCGCTTTTTCATGGGAATACTTTGTATTCTTAATCTTTGTGTGGCTGCTGCATTTATTTAGCTCCTGTTTTGCATGCATCTCTTATCAGAGCTGTTAGTTTTAGTAGTGTTATGTGAGTACTCTCATGTTTGCTTGCTGTAGCATGTAGAGTATTTTTGTTAAAGCATGTTTTGTATGGTGCTTGTTGGGAGAAGAAACTGCTGCTTGAGGTAGAATTTATAACAGTGCGCGTAGAAGCTTGTATAGACTGTTGCTAGAACTTTTTCATGCCATGATAAAAGTTATTTTAGTTTTAAAGTCTTGTTGTTGTTGAGTAGCGTGAATAAGACTCAAATAGCTGAGAGTGTTTAATGTGCCATTGGAAGATTCATGGGTTGTTCTTATCATAGTAAAGCATAAATTTATGGTATTCTCCTTTGAATGTTTTATTTGGTTGACTTGGCGCATGCTCACATCATGTTTATGACTATAAACCAGTCACGAATAGACTCCATGACCATTTAGTTTTGTTTGAACCTGTGATGCCACTTATGCTTTGATCAATAATGTTTATGTCGCTATGCATGATTATGGCTCTTAACCAGTCACGAAGCTTGTATAGACTGTTGCTAGAACTTTTTCATGCCATGATAAAAGTTATTTTAGTTTTAAAGTCTTGTTGTTGTTGAGTAGCGTGAATAAGACTCAAATAGCTGAGAGTGTTTAATGTTCCATTGGAAGATTCATGGGTTGTTCTTATCATAGTAAAGCATAAATTTATGGTATTCTCCTTTGAATGTTTTATTTGGTTGACTTGGCGCATGCTCACATCATGTTTATGACTATAAACCAGTCACGAATAGACTCCATGACCATTTAGTTTTGTTTGAACCTGTGATGCCACTTATGCTTTGATCAATAATGTTTATGTCGCTATGCATGATTATGGCTCTTATTCTCTCTTGATTTGTCGCTCCTAGTCTTTGGCTAGCCTCCACCTATACTGAGTATGAGCTCTACTCGTGCATCCAACTCCCTAAAACCAAAGTTTTCCCATTGTGTCCACCATACCTACCTACATGTGGTATTTCACTGCCACTCCAAGTAAATTGCTCGTGTGCTACCTTTAAAACTTTCAAAAATATTCCTGCTTTATGTTCCTGGTTTTGCTCATGAGGACGTCAATAGAGAATCCTTATCTCACTTGTTGATTGTTTTCACACCCTGTACTAGTGGCTTCATCCGCTTATCCAAATGATAGAAGAGCTGGCAGCGGGGTGCCCAGCCTCAAATTAATGCAAACAAATTCTCTTCACTATTTTTGCCCCTGATTTATCAGTCAAAGCATAATTGTGTAAACAAAAGAGAAAGAGGGATTAACTTCTACCCAGATGCGTCCTTCATATGGGAGCCGCTCTTGTGAATCTAGTTGGCTTGCGACGTATTGTATTTTCTCTTTACCATTCGTTGACATTAGCATACATCTCCCAAAATATAGACACTCCTCCATGGTATGTGATTGTTGGCAGGCACCCGAGGATTCGGTTAGCCATGGTTTATGAAAGATGGATGGGAGGAGTGTCAAACTTTCAATATCTCTGTTTAATAAAATAAAAAGCTCTAGCACATGAGTGATCCATGCTTCCCTCCGCGAAGGGTCTTTCTTTTACTTTTATGTCGAGTCTCCATCTTCTAACTTTATGCACAGTTGAGAGAGAATTTTTGCCGTTCTGAGTTTTATGTGCATATGTCCCATAAACATCATTAGTTGATTCATGAAGTGTTATTGATTGTTCTCCAACTATTTGTTCTAGTCTTCCTCATAAACTTTGAAGGTGTCCTGGCATTTATGTTTTGTCCCACTCTTAAGGACTAGCGAAATACCACTTTGCCATGCTTTGTCTATACCTGAAACAAACATTTATCTTTCTTTGCATTATTATTCATGATCTTTTATTTGAGATACTTCTCATGATGCAAAGTGATGACTATGCTTTATTATTAAGGTTATATTTATCATGTTTTTGTTTAAAGTTCTATGATCTTAGCTGGCATATACTTTTACATTACAATGATCAAAATTATGTTAGTAGCATGTAACCTCAGAAATTATTTTGTTTTATCGTTTACCTACTCGAGGACGAGTAGGAACTAAGCTTGGGGATGATTGATACGTCTCCAACGTATCTATAATTTCTGATGCTCCATGATGATATTATGCCAATTGCTACATGTTTTCTCCATTATTTATGTCATTTTTACACGTTTTTCGGGACTAGCATATTAACAAGATGCCAAGTGCCAGTTCCCTGTTTTCTGCTGTTTTTCATTTCAGAAAACTTTTTCTGGAAATATTCTCGAAATTGGACCCACAAATCCCGAAGTTCCTATTTTCCTCGGAAGCATCCAGAAGACCGAAGAGGAGTCGAAGACGGGCACCAGGGGGCCCACACCATGGGGTGGCGCGCGCCCCCTTGGCCGCGCCAGGGGGTGGTGTTGGGCCCCCAGGGCTCCACCGCCTTTGACCCTCCGCCTATTTAATCTCCCCTGATGGAAAACCCTAGACACCTGATCAAATATCCCCGAAAAGTTCCACAGCCACCGTCATCGTCAACCCTAGATCGGGGGGGGGGGGTTCTGAAGTTGTCTCCCGGCACCCTGCCGGGGAGGAGATCGTCACCGGAGGCCTCTTCATCACCATGTATGCCTCCGGAGTGATGCGTGAGTAGTTCATCCTTGGACCACGGGCCCATAGCAGTAGCTAGATGGTTGTCTTCTCCTCCTATGAATCCATGTTTAGATCTCGTGAGCTGCCTAACATGATCGAGATTGTTCTTATGTAATTCTATATGCTGTGTTTGCTGGGATCCGATGAATATTGAACTTATGCGAAGTTGATTATAGTCTTTATTGCATATGTTATTTATGATGTTGCATGCTTTCCGTTGCTAGTGGTTGCTCTGGCCAAGTAGTTGCTAGTGACTGCAAGAGGGAGTATTTATGCTCGATAGTGGGTTCATGCCTCCTTTTCGCCTGTGCTCGACTGACAGAAACATGACGGGGGAGGATGTGCTGTTGCCACTAGGGAGAAAACATCGGTATGAGTGACCGCGTGTACAATCATTGCTTACATTACACACATTTCTTACTGCGATTATCTGTTGCTTGCAACTTAATACCTAAGGGGGTTCGGATGATAACCTGAGGGTGGATTATTAGTAATAGATGCAGTTGGATTACGGTGTATGTATATTGTTGTAATGCCCGCACTAAATATCATAGTAGTCATCATGTCATGAATGTGCACTACGGTGCAACCTCTATTTGTCAATTGCCCAGCTGTAATTTGTTCACCCAGCATGCTATCTTTTATGGAGAGACACCACTAGTGAACCTATGAACCCCGGTCCATTTTCCTACACTGTTAAATAAACCACTACAATTTCCTGCTTTCTTTACTTACTGCAAGCATACATCATTTTCCACACTATACGTCTAATCTTTGTTTTCAACAAGACCTGTGAGATTGACAACCTCAGTGTACCGTTGGCACAAAGTATTTTGGTTGTGGTCTGTGCAGGTTCTACGTTGTTGCTGACACCAGGAGGCGCCATCACCACCGTCAGTGGCATCAACCTTCTGAAGATCCTCTTTCTCCCGCTGGATTGATAACCTTGGTTCTTAACTAGGGGAATTTCCTACCGCTGTGCTCATCACACCCTCCTCTTGGGTTTCCAACGCACCACCAAGGTGAAGCATCAACATTACAACAAGATACATAGACCGGTATCCAACTGCATCTATGTTTAATAATCCACCCTGAGAGTGTCATCCGAGCAAACCTTGGGTATTAAGTTGCAAACAACAGATAATTGCATTAAGCAAAGTGTGTAATGTAAACGATATAATCATCCTTAGACAAAGTATTATTGTTTTCTCCCAAATGGCAACAACACATCCCCCACCTATTACGTTTCTGTCACTCGAGCGTGAGTGAAAGGGAGGCATGAACCCACTATCGAGCATAAATACTCTCTCTTTGAGTTACAAGCATCAACTAGTAGCAGAGAGCATGCAAGATCATAAATAACATACACATGGAAGAACATGATAGATTGATAATCATTGGACATAGTATTCAATATTCATCAGATTCCATCAAACACAACATGTAGCATTACAATAAGATGATCTTGATCATGTTAGGTAGGTCACAAGATCTAAACATGAGGCATAAAGAGGAGATAACAACCATCTAGCTACTTCTATGGACCCGTAGTCTAGGGATTAACTACTCACGTATCACTCCGGAGGCAGGCATGGTGATGAAGAGCCCTCCGGTGATGATTCCCCCTCCCGGTAGGGTGCTGGGGAGAGCTCCAGAATCCTCCTGAACTAGGGTTGACGATGACGGAGGCTACGGATCTTTTTGATGGAAAAGGCTCGGGTCTTTAGGGTTAACCCATGGAGAAGTATAAATAGGCGAGAGGACAACGTCGGTGGACAGGCAGGGGGCCCACACCACCCCTAGGCGTGACCAGAGGGGGGCGCGCCACCCTATGGTGTGGGGCCCCTGAGCCCCCCCTCCAGGTCTCCTCCGGACTCCATGTACGTTACGACTTTCTAAGACTCTATGATTTTGTTTCGTCCAATTCCGAGAATATTTCCAAAACAATTTTTCTGAAATAAAAAACAACAAAAAATAGGAACTGACTCTATGGCATCTTGTCAATAGGTTAGTCCCAGAAAATCCATAAAAATACCATAAAGTGTATAAGAAACATGTAGCATAAGAAATGAAAACAACATAGAACATCTGAAATTATGGATACATTTAAGACGTATTAGATGTCAAAAAAAATTCTGGGTGGGCAACGGTCCACCCGGCCCATCCTCTAGATCCGCCAATGAGTTTTCTCATAAATATTTACCAGCTACGCCCTTCACGTGCTCGATGCAATGCCAATTTCATAAATAGGTATTGTTTATTGTATCAGTTCATTTCATTAGCAAAGTTTTCTCATAAATATTTACCCACTACATCCTTCAAGTGCTCGATGAAATGCCAACATTGGTGACTTGGCTACTCCCTCTCCGTTCCATATTATAAACCGTTTTAGCAAACTAAATGGAACCGAGAAAGCACCTACTCCCTCCGTCCATGATAAAGTGTACATTTTCCTTTTTCGTCGGTCAAATTTATTAAACTTTGACTAACTTTATCGAGAAAAGTACTAGCATTTATGACACCAAATTAATATCAATAGATTTGTCTTGACATGAGGTTTTAAAATATATTATTTTGGTGTCATGTATATTGCTACAATTTTCTATAAATTTGGTCAAAGTTTAAAAGGTGTGACTAAGTGTAAAAGTAGATGTACACTTATTCGTGGACGTAGGGAGTATGTTTTGAATTATAAAATATTTTTGGTATTTCATTGTGGACTCCGCATGAACTGAATTAGCTGAACAAACACAATAAAACATATCTAGCTAGCTACACGCGATTCGTAAGAAGTTAAAATGTGTGTCACCAATATGGTACTTAATTAGGAGACATCGCCAACATGATCCTTCAAACGCGATACAACAGCGGTTGAACGAAGGCCGGCCAAAACTATTTCATTGATTGGCTAGCGCGTGGCTGGAAGCAGGCCTCCGTTTCGTCAACCATAATACTGTTATATCTGATTCATCGGGTAGTCAACTATCACATCATCGGTGCATGAACACAAAAAACCTTAGACATGGCCGTACAGACGGACGTCGTTGTGCCTAATCGGAACCGTTGGGTGGGAGTGGGACCAAAGGAAAGCAAAGCTTTCAAGGTTTGTAATTCATCACGTCTGGTTTTCATTGTTTCGTTGCATTGCGTTACCGCTCTGGTGCAGTGGTGGTTGTTTGCCACCTTGGATACGGACGAACAGTCGCGATGAAATGCCGTTGAATCATTCATCCGCCACGTATATATGTATGTACTGTATATTTTGACGAGCCCCACGACTATTTCTGCGTAGTACGTACGTGTGCGTTGAGGTATTAGCACCACAGGTACAAATACTTGCACAGTGGGACCAAAAACATACAACTACTTGCAAATGTGACCAAACTCATACCAATACTTGCAAGGTTGGAGCAAAGAGGTCCAAGGCCAATCAAAACGCGCCATTTGGCTGCCATGTTGTCGCCTGGGTGGACACGGAATCTTACAAAAAACCCCCTGAAAGTTTTAAGTCGCGCAGGAGACTCGCATTTATGGTTTAGGACCCTGGGATTCTTGTACATTTATGAGCAGGGGGCCGAACGCGATTCCCCATCTCCTGTCCCCAAATCCCCAACCCCTTCGAAGAACAGATAGAGGCGAGCAGAGCAGAGCATAGGGGCATTGCACGACGGCCGCATTGCAGAGGGGGCGGTGCAAGGAGGAGGCAGAGGAGAGGGGCCGATGCACGGCGGCGGCAGAGAAGAGGGATGTCGTGGTCCACGGGGTCGTCATCCGCTCCTGGATTCCGTCGAGCCAGCGGGAGGAGGGGCATGGAATCACACTGTCCGGTTCGATACCGTGAGTAAGCCATGGCATACGAGCCCGCGGTGTACTGCCGGTGCGAGGGGCAGCAGAAGCCGCCAATGTGGATCTCTTGGAGCAGATTGAACCCAGGCAGAAGGTACTATGCCTGCATCGATGCAATGGTGAGTTGGCCTGCAACTTGTTTGAGTGACTTGATTTTGATGCAATGGTTAGCAATGTTGATTTTGATTTTGATGCAATGAGCATTCTGATTTTCATTTTGTGAACAGACATGTGGTGGTTGTGGTTTTGTGGAATGGCATGATGGTGAGCTGCCAAAGTTCTTCAGTGACTTGATTGGTGATATGCGTGATGAGATCTGTAGGTTGAAGGGTGCAGGCAATGTGCCACCTGTTGAGGATTTCTGTGATGGTTTCCAGGATGCAGTTCCAGGCAACTTGATGCTGCAGAATCTTCAAGATAAGTTAGAGCTCGACAATGCAGAGATGAAGATACTGAAGACCAAGTACAAGAGTGTGGTGTTTGCTTTTGCTGTGTTTGTGATGGGTTTGGTGGTGGGAAAAATTCTTCTTCAGTGAGTGGTCAGGGGAATGCAGTAGTGGTATTCAGTGTAGTTCATGCAATGATTGATATGTTAGTGATGACAAAAGATGTGTGCTCTCTGTGTAGTGCAATGGAATGTATTGCTATGCAATGTATGAATCTTTGTTGAGTGTTTATGAATGCAAGACTTGTTATTTTATATGAATTTGCTTGTGGAAAATTATAACATTAGTGTTAGCAATGCAAGGAGTGTAAGAAGATTTCTGTGAATTTGCTTGTGGAAGACCAGACAGAGTAATGCAAGCATGCATACAAGTGGCATGCAAGAAATGGAAAATGCATAGATGAGTGCAAGACTTATTTTTGTCTGTGAATTTTCTTGTGGAAAATTAGAACATCAGTCTCCTGTCTTTTTGTGGAAAAGTTTCTTGTGCAAAATGCATTGCAAGCAGTGAACTAAAAATGACATGTTATGCAATGCAAGACTAGTACTTTAAGAACAAGCATTACATATATAGATACTAAAACTTGCATAGCACAACAACAACATACATATATAGAACTAGTACTTCAAGTATTGGTTCAGGTTCATTACATAACACATTACAGGTAGATACTAGTACTGGATCAGGTTGCAGGTTATAGCAGGTTCAACCATTAGACAACAACAACATAGAACAATAGGTAGCATAGCACATAGCATAGGTTTGCCCATAGGGCATCTTTCACACTCCAACAGCTGCAATGAGAGCATAATGGTACTGAATGTCAAACCAAAAGGTTCCAGGCTCAATCCTGTCAACATAAAACTTCAGATTCTTCTCTTCATGGGTCCTCTAAACCAAAACATGAGCACCTCACTCTCAGCATAGCTCTGATCAGCAACAACTTGCATCCACTTTGATGTCATGATGGCACACTTCCTGGCCTTATCCATCTTTATCTTCACTGGTCATGTACTGCTTCAGGTAGGTCTGGGTGAAGTCCTTGTTGAAGTATCGCAAGTTAAGCAATAAAAAAACAACTAAATAAATTAACAAATAAATCTGAGTAACTGAAGAAACTAAATGCAAGTTCAATGCATAAACAACTATTTTCCCCTTGTTCTTGTCTTCAGAAACCTGTGCCTCTCTCATGGTGGTAACATAGAACGAAATTTTTGGCTTCTGCAGATCACAGATATCCTCTAGAAGCACTAGCTGACGTGGCTCCAAACCAACACGGTTGGGGTACACACAGTACTCATCATATGGGTCATGTGCTTCCCACTCTGGCCCTACATCACACATTAAGTAGCACCAAATGAACAAAAATGGAGATATGGCCCTACATCTATCAATACAAACAACATGCAGAAGTACAAACAAAAAATATTTCTGTCAGAACACTACCTTTGATAGTGATGTTTAGATCCCTTTCCATCTCGCAGACTGAACAAGCAGGTCAGTCCTCTCTCCACTGCTATCATCTGAAGAGGAGGAAAGGTCCACCACCACCACATTGGGGTCCGTCGATCTACTAGGACAAAAACTAATTCCAGTAAAAAACCAAGTTGATTCAGAAGAAGAGAGTGAGGAGAAACAAGCAAAAGAGTAAAAACCATGTTTGGATTCAGAAGAAGAGAGTGACGAGAGACTGAAGCATACCTGGATGAGCCTCCCAGCAACTGTCTTCTCCGGTGAGGTCTAGGCTTCTCCGATGAATAACTGGCACTGAGGGAGATGAGAGTGAGTGGGTGGGGATGTAATGAGGTAGGGGGCAGTAAATAGGCCGTAATGGGTGGAGGGCTGTGAGTGGGGGGCGGTTCCCCTTCTGTTTGGCTGACAGGTGGGTCACTATTTGGCTTACGACAGTAAAAAAATTGGCTTCCAACTGCATTCCACTTAACTACATCCTCAACTGATCTTGCATTGCATACATTCAGTACAAAATATGTGGGTGTAAATATCAAGTTCCTGAATTTAAAATTGCATGCCATGTTCAGTACAAAACTGTTTGAGCATTAAGTTCACATATGAACTAAAAATGGCTACATATGCCAGTTACAAGTTCAGTATGAACTGTAATGATCATCTAAAACGAAACTAAACAGTAGAATCAGGTGCATTTTGAGTGAGTTGCATCTCTTCTGGCAATTCAGCACCCACAATGGTCTCATTCAAGTCTGGCAATGATGCTCCTGTTGTCTGCTCCTCATCACCAAACAACCACCAGTGCAATGATCCTGGTGCTTTATTGTATCTTCTTCCCGCTCCAGTGCCTCCAGCTGCATTGCCTCCTGCTCCATTTCCTCCAGGAGCATTGCTTCCTGCTGCAGTACAAAATAGTTAACAAAAAGCATCCAAATATATACTGAACAAACAGAACAATTTATAGCATCCAAATTACATAACATAACAAGAAAATAGTACCTTCTGCCTGTCACTCATTATGGTGAAATGAGCAGTGTTAGAGATGTTCAAATCTTGTTTCAATGTGGTGAGAAACCATTCCCATGCACTTGTGCACTCAACTTCAACTAGTCCGTAAGCAATAGGGAAAATGCAGTCATTAGGATCAATGCCTAATGCAGTAAGCAAATTTCCTTTGTACCTTGTTTTAATGTGGCAACCATCTATGCATATCATTGGCCTGCATCCTTCTAGAAAGCCTCTTTTGCTAGAATCATAAGACCAGTACAAGGTAGCCAAGTGGTGCTTTGGAACAACATCTCCCTTGTCCTTTGAAAGATTTGTGGAGAGAAAAAATGTCGACCCAGAATTGCTTTTCCTGAGCTCTTGCCCATAATCCCACAGCAGATTGAATTGTTCTGTCTCATCACCATGTATTATGGTTAGTGCCTCTTTCCTTGCTCTTCTCGGCTTCCAAGTATTTGCAGTCAAGTTAAACTCCCTCTGAATTTTAGTCTTAAAAGTTCGCAGATCCATTTTCTGATTGTCCCTAAACTCAATAAGGAAATAATTGCAGAGAAACTTTGCTGTCAAGGACTTGCTCTCCCAAACTCTCTCACACATGTGGACACCAAAATATTTTCTCACCACAATTGCATCTGTCCTGCTATCCACTGAACCATTAAGGTACCATGTGCACCCAAATTCACAGTCTCCATCACACACAACCTCTAACCTTTTGGTCTCATTCCTTCTTTTGCTCACCTTTACTCTCTCCCTTATGATGTATGCTTTAAGTGCATCTCTAAGCTCCTTCATGCATGAAAACATCGTGCCAACCTTGAAATCTGTCATTGACATGTCAACTTGAGCATTAAATTCAGTGTATTTGTATTTCAGCTCAAGTGCTTGCTCTGTTCAGGTGCAAATCTTCATGCTCAAGGCCTGCATCATCCTCTTGTTCAATTATGTCCACCATTTCATTGTGATCATTCACTTCATTATCAATGTGTGCATCAAACATGTCATCATCCCCATCTTGTGCATCATAATCACTGTCATAAAAATCACTGTCAGTGTCCACACCTTCTGAATATGCAACAATCTCACTTGCATTGCTCTGAACTTCAGCTACAGAAACATGTGAAGATGGCCTTCCATTTCCTATTTCCATGTTCCTAAATGCACTGTCCTCACCCAACTCTGGTCCTGGAACTTGGTGTGCATCCTCCTGACCTAACCTCATAATGCAGTCAGGTCTAAAAAAATTCAGAAAATCAGTGTGATCAACCACAACTGTCAGTGTCTTATGCTCCTTCACTGCTTGTAGTATTGCTACAATGTCAGAATCATTCTGAATGCACACTAACCCATCAATGATTCCTCTGTCTGGCAGACACCAATACACATGCAATTTGTCATCAATTTCATGATTTAGCTGCCTGATTATATCATGAATCCAAAGAAGAGACCAGGTGTCACAATTTTGCAATTGTCAAAAAAATCGAAACTGCCATTAGTGTACTCAATCTCATCAAGCAACCCTGTGATGAACCCATTATGAGCAATTGCAAGAGTGAATCTATCTGAATTGTCACCTGCATTGCAAACACATGAACCAATTTAAAAGATGCCACATTTCTGAATTTTCTGCTAAACTAACAGGAAAAGGCAAAAACAGCGCATGCTCCGATTCATGTTTGACCACCTCTATAACCCACAATACTACCCATAGAGCAAGAAAACACTATCCAAGAGATCTAAATGCCCCCAAGTCGCTCTTATTAGGCTGCATAAGAAATCATGGACAGTTCCAAGTTCATCAATAATTAAACGAAAAAACTACACAATAACCTCACGAAAAGCTTCCTGCGCACCTACAATACCTGATTGAGAGCACACAGACATGATCATAAACCCTAACTAAAGCCCCCATGGCGAGCAGAGCAGCGGCGAGGGACAGAAGCAAGGTGGAAGAAGAGGCGAGGCGAGATGGAAGAAGGGGTACCATAATCCGGCAATTCCACGCCGTGGCGACGCAGCACCGGCTCGTCCGCCATGGGCGCCTCGACAACGACGGGTTCGCGAGAAGGAAGGAGAACCGTAACTGACGCGCGTGCGGCTCTCCTGGCCGACACATTAAATGCAAGAATCCCAAGGTTCTAAATAATAAATGTGAATCTCCTTGTGCTATGTGGACGTTTTTGCGTGACTTAAAACTCGTTGGGGGGTTTTCTGTAAGATTCTGTGTCCACCCAGGCGCCAACGTGGCAGCCAAATGTCGCGTTTTGATTGGTTTTGGATCTTTTTGCTCCAACCTTGCAAGTATTGGTATGAGTTTGGTCACATTTGCAAGTAGTTGTATGTTTTTACTCCCGCCGTGCAAGTACCTGTGGTGCTAATACCTCGTGTGCGTTCGTTGGCATCCGACACGAGACCGATCGCTTGCACGCTAAATTTCACGCAGAGCGACAGACCTTTTCTTTTGGCAAGGCGCAGACTGACAGCGAGCGAGCGAGCGAGCGTGTACGTATGCGTGTGCCAGTAGTTATGTCCGTAGGAAAAAGCGTAGGCATGCAGGTAGAGATACTGTTCGTCAGAGTTCAGATCACAGGCACCGGGAGTGGCCGGCCATGCATGCATGCATGTCGCCAAAGGCAACCTGTCTACAAGGTGAGTCTGGAATTATCAGATTGATCAGATCATCTTTGGAGGATAGAGCTGAGCCGATCGATCCATCGAGCGCTGCTAATCACAAATCACTACTACGGTACTAGGCCGACGACAAGGATTACTACTTTACTAGCTATCACCATCATGCACGAGAAATCGAGGCCCGAGCACGGGTGGTGTTTTCGCCCACACCTCTCTCATTTTCGACCTACGTACCTACCAACACCCCTGCCTGCCTATGTGTACAGTGTACATGTTGCTTATAGTTAACAGTTCATGTGTACGCGTACGCACTACGGGAGGCGCCGCGATCGCCGACGGCCACCGGAGAGGCCAACGGTTAAAGATCGGCCCCGTCGGCGTCCAGGCGGGAACGGAATTGCAGACCAGCCCCCGTCGGCGTTGAATGCCCCGTCGGTGTAAAGCAAAAACAGCCGTCGGCGTGCCGTCCCCGTCGGCGTTACGCCGACAACCCATATCCGAGCGGTACGCGCGTGAACGGCCCGTGCTCTTCCCATTTCCCCGCGCCCGCGTGAACGGCCGTGAACCGCCGCCGCCGCCGCTCCACTGCCTCCGCTGCCCACGAGCGTCTCCGCCCGCCGCCAGCTCGCAGCTTCCTCCTCCCCGTCCATCCACAGCTCACAGCCTCCTCCTCCCGGCCGTCCACAGCTCGTAGCCCCGCCACTCTGCCCCGCCCTCCGGCGAGGTCCGCAAGTGAGGCGCCCACTGCCCCACCCCTCTGCCCCGCCCTCCGGCGCCCACGCGCCCGCCGGCGGCGAGCTCCGCAAGTGAGCCGGGTGCCCCACTGCCCCGCACCGCCCCTCTGCCCCGCCCTCCCCCTCGGCCGGAAGTGAGCTCGGGTGTGAACTCCGTCCTCGCGGGAGAGAGACAGTGAGGGAGAGAGCGAGATGATATTTTTTTAAAGATTTGTTAGTTAAATTGGTAGCTATGGTAGTTAGATTAGTTAGAAAATCTTAGGTTAGACAAATTTTAGTTTAGAATTTTTTTAGGTTAGATAAATTTTAGTAGCTATTTTTTTTAGTTTGAATTTAATTTAGTTGCTAGTACTAGGTTAGTATTAGGGTTAGAATTATTTTAGTTGATAGTACTAGGTTAATATTAGAATTAGAATTATTCTAGTTGATAGTCCTAGGTTAGATTAGGGATGTTAATTTAGTTAATGATGTTAATTTATTTGTTACATGAGATTGGATCCGCCACGCCGTCGACCACCTACACCGCCACGCCACGCTCTCTACCCCGCCGGCATTTTCTGGAGCCGCCACGCCACGCTCTAGACCCCGCCGCCGTTGTCTGGATCCGCCACATCACGCTCCCGACCTGGTCATCGCGCCAGTGTTCGACTACTTCCTCTACCGCCGAGGGTGAGCTAGAACTCCGTCTTCTCCCTTGCATTAATTTATGTCGCGTCACCTAGGTGTCATTTCCCGTCCGCCAGCATTACGAAGATAAATATGCATTAGAGGTAGGCATGTTTTGAACCGTAACTCTTGCGGCATTTACGGGACAGTCGGCGGATGCGTAGTTGGGTACGTTCTTCATGTTCTGCTCCGGTCTGGGTCAGGATTTCGGTAGCGCCTCCCCGTTGTTCTCCTTATGGACATTCTCTCGGCTTTTTGCCGAGACGTGTATCAGGAGAGCAGTGGGGAGGTGCTGGCTAAATTCTGTCTCGGATCAGGGTAGAGCATGGAGAACGTACTCAATCTACGGATCTGGCGGCTGCTAGGACCCTTACCTATTAGAGATGTAGGTTGATGCTTCATTTTGCACGGTAGAAAAAAAATACTATGATGCAATTAATTTCATGCTATATATGTTGTTTGGCTCCGAAATAAAACAGAGGATGACTGATTATGGGTGGATATACAGTGGCCGAATTAGTGCGATTGAAAGGTCCGATGAGTGGTATGGAAGACGGATTTCTTAGTGAAGGAGTTAGCCCGTGGTTCAAAGGCAGGCCTTCGTCCATTTTGCCCTTGCATTCATTGCAGGAAGCTTCAGCGTAAGGGAAAACACGATATGAGAAAACACCTTTGGTCTTTTGGGTATATGCCGGGCTTCGTCACGACGGTCGACTTTGCTGAATATGAACGTGACACTGGAAGGGTGATGCGGCAGCGGATCAATGGCAAGGAGGACGATGGGATTAGAAACTTTCTGAATGATCTCCGTGATTCCTACATGCCAGATTCGCCACCTTCACACGAGGAACCGGAGGAACCATGTGAACCCGAGGAACCGGAGCCTACCGCGAAGGCCTACTTTCATATGATGGAAACGACTGAGAGACCTCTGTACGAGGGTGCAAGTATTTCTCAGCTCGATGCCATCTCGCAAGTACTAGCCAAAAAGCTCGAGTATGGCAACACGTTCATGCTTTGAAGCTCATCTGCAAACATATGGTAACATGTTGCCCGAAGGACATTGTTTGCCTAAAAGCATGTACGAGACGGAAAAATCTTGCGAGAGCTCAACATGGATTGTGAAAAGATAGATTGTTGTCCTAAAGGTTGCATCTTGTTTCGGCAACAGTTTGCGGATGACAAGTACTGTACCCTGTGTGGAGCCTCTAGGTATCATGAGGTAAAGAGAGCGGATGGTCAGAAAAAGCAGACGAAAGTCGCCGTGAAGATTCTTCGTTATCTCCCATTCATAAAAAGAATCCAGCGGCTTTACATGAACAAGGAGTCTGCCACACAGATGACGTGGCACAAGATGGGGAAGAGATACGAGGACGAGCACAGACGGGTAAAGATGGGACATCCATCTGATGGTCAGGCATGGAAGAATTTCGATGCAAAATACCCCGAGGAGGCAAAAGAGGCTCGAAACGTCAGAATTGCGATAGAAACCGATGTATTCAATCCGTATGGTATGTCCACTGCCTCATACAGCTGCTGGCCCGTGTTTGTTATTCCGCTCAATCTCCCTCCCGGAGTCCTAATGCAAAGGAAGACCATATTCCTGTCGCTGGTCATTCCAGGGTCTGAATACCCGGGGAAGAATTTGAGTGTCTACATGCAGCCGCTTGTGGATGATCTGTATCACTCTTGGCACCACGGGACTATGACATACGACCTTGCATCAAAGAGAAACTTCTTGATAAAAGTTTGGTTCCACTATTCCATGCACGACATGCCAGGGTACGCCCTATTCTGTGGATGGTGTATAGCTGGTAAGTGGCCATGCCCGGTGTGCAGGAACCGACTTGAGTTCCTTTGGCTAAACAGCGGTAAGAAGTATTCCGTGTTTGACACGCATCGCAATTTTCT
The DNA here is from genome assembly GCA_028641055.1 of Alopecurus myosuroides. Classification (NCBI taxonomy): domain Eukaryota; kingdom Viridiplantae; phylum Streptophyta; class Magnoliopsida; order Poales; family Poaceae; genus Alopecurus; species Alopecurus myosuroides. Next base: position 12,616,996 of record CM054061.1, on the reverse strand, counting down.
GAAAAGAAGGCATCGGTTTAGAGAATACGAAAAGAATTTCAAAAAGGGAAGAGTTGAGCGTGAAGAGAAAGAGACCAACTTTCGATGGTGCATCTGTTGATGCCGAGCTACATGCTCTTGTGCCTGTTCCGGGAAATGGCCCACAATATGTGGGATATGGTGAAACACACAACTGGACTCACGTGGCAGGCTTGACACAACTCTAATATTACAACGACCTCGAACTACCCCATAATATCGATGTGATGCACACCGAAAAGAATGTCAGAGAGTCTCTGTTTCACACAGTGCTGAACATTCCTGAGAAGTCAAAGGATACCGTCAAGGCTAGATTCGATGTTAAGAAGCTCTGTGATAGGGAGAGATTACACATGCAACCTCCTAACAACCGTTCAAAAAATTGGTTCAAGCCGCATGCCGACTTATGCCTTACTAGTCTTCAAAAGAAGTAGGCATTCATGTGGCTCAAATACGCCGTGATGTTCCCTGACGGTTATTGTTCGAACATAAGTAAGGGAGTCAATCTTGCAACGGGAAAAGTCACCGGGCTCAAGAGTCACGACTATCATATTTGGATTGAGCGGATGATGCCGGTGATGGTTCGAGGGTATCTCCCCGAACGTGTGTGGCGAGTGCTCGCGGAGTTGAGCCATTTCTTCCGCACGCTTTGCGCTAAGCAGATATGTCCCCTGATTATTCAGAAGCTGCATTGTCGTGGGATAATCACGGCATACGTTATCAGGGGTAACTTACTTTGGGGCAAATCGACTCTGGTATTTGGGAGAGGGTCTAGCTCAAGGGAAATCATATTATCTGGTGATCTGGTAGCTCGGGTTGCGACGTCGCCGAGACTCCGATCAACTATCAACTCTTGTCTTACTGGAATACTTGAATATCCCAGGAGCCGGTATATATATTACCCGGCTCTCTGTCTTCCTATACAAGGCACACCCGGAATCCTACCCAGAATACACATATAACCCTAGCTTTCCTAATCTTGTCTCCCAAGGTACGAATTGCAAGATCCATGCTCCCTCTTGGGCCTTCTAGAAACTCCTCTACCTTGGGCCGGGTCTCGTGTGATTTCCTTCGGGCCGGATTTCGCCTAGGCATGAGCCTACCGGGTTACTATCCCCCAACAGTAGTCCCCAGAATAGCTTGGGCATCTTGGATCAACCATGAAGCGCACGCTATTCCCTGCAAAACAACAAACATTCAAATTCATAATATACCGGGTTAGAGTGCTTTAACTATAGCCAGGCCTGCTCTTTGGGCGGTCCATATAATAACCCGGTTTCCCCAAGCCAAGGCATCATTTCCCGGGTTAACACTTCAAGGAAACATGACATGCCCGGCATTCATATCTCTATCGGCTAGTCCGAGTAATACACCTTAAATCCGATTCACTCAACCAACTCGATCTTATCCGGATATCACGCAGTAATTACCTTGATCCTTATCCCCAAATTCCCGGGCCGGATCCAATATTTCCGAGAATCTCTCAATCCAACCGTTAAGTCCTGGGGTTTTCCCCTGCGCCCATAAATAGGCCGGGGGGGGGGGGGGGCTAACCCTAAGTTTCCCAAACGGCTCATTTCCCATTCATCTTCTTCCTCCCGCTCCGCCCCCGCGCCCACAAGCCCAAGTCTGAGCGCTTAGCCGCCAGGACCACGCCAGCGCCACCAGGCTCGCCGCCAGCATCATTGGAGCTCTCGGGACAGGCCACCTTCACCAACGAATCGCCGCCGCAGCGCGTACCGCCGTCCACGAAGAATCGCCGCCACGCACATCTGCGCCAACGGAGCACTCCGGTGAGTTCTATTGACCTTCAGATCTGGATCTTTATTCTTTCCAATCTTACGTTGGCATTTGGCTTGAATTTCATCTACATTTCTCCGCCATCGCTCCACTTAGCTAAATGTGTTTTCGCAATTTCCAATCTCATATTCTTCCGCAGCCGTCCTTACGTAGATCTATTTCCGTATCCCTTGCAAGCACTTAGTTGTTATCTCCTTTTTCTGCTGTATCAATTAGATGCATTTCTCTAATTTCTGGAACTCTACTTACTTAAACTTAATTTCGTCTAGATCTATTCTCCATGGCACCCAAAGCTAGTGCCAAGCTCAAGGGAAAAAACCCGGCTTCGAAGCAAAAGTCGGGTCAGTCGATTTCCGCCAACTGGGCGAAATCGACTGTTACCAAGGCGAAACTCGGCGAGCTAGCCGAGTCTGGGGTTCTGCCCGCAGAGGCGGACATCCATTGGAGGACGCCGGGTGAGGAAACCCGGCCTTCACCAGGCCCGGATGAGGTAGTTATCTTTCTTGAGCACGTGATCCGGGGATTCCGTCCCCCGGGTCACCCCTTTTTCCGAGATCTTTTGGACCACTACAAACTCCGGGTTTTTGATATCGGTCCGAACTCCATGTTAAAAATTTGCCACTTCATAGTCCTTTGCGAAGCCTATCTTTGTATTCCCCCAAACCTCGCTTTATTCTTGGAGTTGTTTCAATGCAAACCCTGCCGGGAGAGCACGGACGGGCCCCTCCTAGTTTGTGTGGGGCGGGGGTCTCGATTCAGAGACGTAAAAATTCTCTGATGCCGACTCTCAGTCTTCACACTCATGTGAAGCACTAGCAGAAAACCTTCTTCTACTGCCGAGACACATCCTTACCCGGCGAAAAGCCTTTGCCGGGTTTCTCTGATGACACCTTATCACTTTCTGACAACCTAAATTCCTTCGCACCTGATGCCGATAGACAGTCTATCCAGCCCCTCCTCCACAAACTCGCCGTGCTATCAGCCCAGGGTCTTATTGGGCTAAACTTAATAAAAACCTGGGTCAGTTGCCGGATCCAGCCGAATAGCGTTCGCCCAAAGCTCATCTGCGAGTATTCCGGCCATCTCACCGATTCTCTCCGATACTCGGAGAAATCATACCCGGCCGCAGATGTGAACAAGGCCATGAAGAACTTCTTGGCTGAGAAAGTTGATGTCATCAAAAGCATCTCCGGACTCAGCCCTTTTACACGCTCTAACCCGGCTCCTCCGGTAAGAACCGGCTATCACCCTTTATTCCGACTGATATTTCTTATGTACATATACTAACTTTTACCTCTGTGTTTCTTACTCAGGAAACTGACGCGTTCTGGAAGATTGTCACCCCTCCCCCTTCTGAAAACTCGGAGGAGGAGGAAGAACCGACTGATAGCGATGAAGGTAATTCCGGGTCTCTGCTCAATAATTACTTTGTTAGCCTATTAGACCAAACTTCTCCTCCTTCCGACAATGCCCCTCAATCACCAGCGCTAGATGACAAGGACGGCTCTCCATCAGAAGGAAGTGAGGCAGAGCCGGAAGCTGAGGTTGGGGCTAAGAGGAAACCTAGAAGAGTTGCTTTCAAGGTGCCATACTCTTCCATGGCCTCAAAGCCGTACTCCTATGCCAATATGTGCGAACTTAACAGGCAACTAACCACTACATCGTCTCTGAAGGAGGCAACCCCAGCCAAGCGACGGGTAACCCGGACTTCTCCGGGTGACGATCCCCTTCACCCTGGTATCCCCATGTCACCCGCTCGTCGGGCCGGTACTCCTCCAACTCATCCTGCCACATACCTCGAAAATATCCATCTCCGAGTCATCCGTTAGCCGGACAGCTCCGAATCTCACTTTCCGATTCTTTGTCAGCATCTTCCGGGTCCAGTAATGATCTCCCAACCGACTTTGTCGTGAATACCGGGTAAATATCATGCCTTATTAGCCAATATATCTGTGTTTTCCGTGTTTTCCATCTATTACTTACTAACCTTTTTGTTTTTCTTCCCCCAGAGCCAAGGTTACACTTAGCGACCAAGAGGACATGTTCGTTGATAACCCGGCCATGGAAGACCCGGAGAGCGCTACCAAGCCCGTATCTGGTGAAGAAGAAGAGCTGGACGACACCGTCGGCCCAAGAGCCGAGTTTCCCCTGCCCACACATCAATCGGCTGATCCTGACGTCGAGTATCTAGGAACGCAGAGGGCAGCTCCTGCTCCTAACACCCAGGCGACCAGAGTCGACCCGCTCAAGCAGGAGGGAACCCCGCCACCGGGTAATCAGGACCCCAGCTCCTCCAGGCCGAGTCTCAGTAGCCTTGATTTCGAAGGGATGCTGAGGGAGTATTATTCTCTGAAAGCCAGTGAGAAAGATATTATCGAGTCTCTGGCAGCTGAGCATCAGGTAATTTAACTAATCCTTTTCTCATACTCATCCTAGTCCCCAAGTTCCGGGTTAACTGTCAACAGTTTACTCGGTACTTACATAGCTATAAATTTTTGCTCGCAACTTTTACCCTGCAGCCCACTGAAATTTCTTTGTCTGTTCTCCAGGCTTACGTGACCCGGACGGAGGAGATGTTGGCGAAAACCAACGAGCTCCTCCAGGTTGAGACCAAACTTCGAGAAGAGCTGGAGGCCGAGGTGAAGGACCTTTCCAAGGATTGCAAGAAATACAAGAAGAAGCTCCATAACGCTGAGGGTTTACTGAAAAAACTCTCAACCTTCATTACCGATACTTACAGCTCCATAATTGGTAAACGAATCTAACTTCTTGATTATCACTCGGATTTCTCATTTTGTAGGGTCTTTAACCCGAGTCTTACCACTTTGCCCCTTTTCTTTTATTCTGCAGGTCCGGGTGAAGATGTTGATGATCAGGATGATATGGAGAAACTGAAGACCCTTAAGGCGGTTATCCGGCAGTTTTCTGTGGGGACCAAGTGGACCCTTGAAGCCTTGAAGTGGACCGGTACTTATGGCGGCGTATCCCAGATGCTCGATGCATGCTCAACGATCCCTGCCTGGATCGATCTGTGGAAGCGCTCGGCGTGCCGGGTTGGGGTGATCCGTGGCCTTGCGTTGGCCAAGGCCTACTATCCTAGGCTTGAGCCGACAACGCTTGTGAGCGGATTCCCCGAGTTCAATACTGACGGCTCTCGATTCTCGGCAAAGGACTTCAAAGCTCTCCACACTCAGATTCGTCACTCGGCCAGCTTGATTGCCGAGAAACTCGATGTGAACAAGCTTACCCCTCCGTACAACACTGAAGATAAGCCGGTACCCTCTGCTCTCCCTGTTCCTTTTGACATGCTAGCTCGATTCAAGGAGGAAGTTGCCAAGAAGAAGGCCGAGGCCGACTCTGTGCCAACATCGTCCACTCCAGTTGTCCCTCCTCCAGCTCGCGCTGATACCGTGGTTGACCCGGACACGGAGGCAGGGAAAGCTACAGAAGAAACCGCCGAAGACCCGGCTGCCAAGACTACCGTTGATGACTCGGCTATGGATGCCGAGTAAAGTTTATCGTTTTCGCCCATAAACACTCATTCGGCCAATAGGCATTTTGTAATATGCCTGATACACTTATTTATTTGATAGTGCGCCTGTGCACTTGTGATACTACTCCCTTGGTTTGTAACACACTTAAACTTTTATGGCTTTGATGGCCCTTTTGGCCATCCACCTTGATATGCACTTTTCAGCCTTAAGCTTGCATATTTTCGCTTTTCTGCACTTTCTTCTTTTCCAAATCTATGAGACTCGGTTTCCGGGTCTTAGGATTTTTTGACCGGGTGAACTTTGCTTCTTAAGTCCCCAAGTCCCCAAGACTCGGATTTTTGGGTTTTAAGCTCAATAGCTAGACAGTTTGCTGTTTTTCTCAAATTCCCAAGTCCCCAAGACCCAAATTTCTGAGTCTAGGGATTTGTAGTTTTAAGAAAAACTCCCTGTTTTTGCCAAGGCCCGAACCATATAGTTACACATGTGAACTTTGAAGCTATGCTTAATACATTGTGAGTTTCCGGCTATAGCCTTTTACTCCGCATAACTTGTGGTTTAGATGACCCTTTTGATTCTCTTTGTTGTAAGCCGGCTTTCGCGTGGATATTCGATGCTGCTATAACTCTATAAAAACAGGGTCAGGCAAGTCCCAGCGGGCATCATGACTGATTGTATTTATATGTTAGCAAAACACGCCACATTATTGCGAGTCACATCAAGCTTAAACAAGAAAAATCAAGAAAAAGTTGGCTCTATTGTCCGATTATGAGATTGTAACCGTACTTATTGCAAGTAATCGGTCCTCATAACCTGATGGCATCGTGGCCGGGTCTGGGATTATAACTGTGCTATTCAAGCAATCAGCCCCCAAGACCTGTATATGCAATCTATGAAAATTTTAAACCTAATACATTGTAATTAAAACAGTGAATACTTACCTGATATGAAGTGCAGTAAAACATAGAGAAAAACAAGCTGATAGGAAATGTGGGAGACAACAATATCATAGTTTAACCATTTCTTTATTGATATGAAAAGGTTAGGTCAGCGAGCCGCCTCATTAAAAACCCTCCAGTCCCCTTAGGTACCCTGGATAGGAAAAGAGTGCGTCTGAAACCCGCTGCCTGTTACATCGTGCAATTCAACTTGCAAATTGAGTCTATGCTAAGTGTAGTAGGGACGCAGCTGAGCCACGTTCCATGGTCTTTCCCGTTCTTGCATAGATGAAGTGGTATGTGCGGTGTCATTGACAGTATCCGACTCTTCCCTCGCATCTATCAAGTAGTATGATCCATTGTGCAAATTCCGGCTTATGATGAACGGGCCCTCCCATGGTGGAGATAACTTATGCTTCCCTTCCTTTGATTGTACTAAGCGCAATACCAGGTCCCCTTCCTGGAAGACCCGGGTTTTGACTCGGCGACTGTGATACCGCCTCAAATCCTGTTGATATATAGCTGACCGCTCCAAAGCTTGCTCCCTGTGCTCTTCTAACATGTCCACAGCGTCTTGCCGGGTCTTCTCGTTCTCCACCTCAACATAAGCTGCTACTCGGGGCGAGTCATGGATAATGTCACTCGGAAGAACTGCCTCTGCACCATAAACCATGAAAAACGGAGTCATCTGAGTAGATCTGTTAGGTGTAGTGTTAATTCCCCAAACCACTGATGGTAACTCCTCTACCCATGCTCCAGCGGATCTGAGGCACGAGACTCATAGTCGTGGTTTCAACCCACGAAGTAACTCCTGGTTTGCCCTCTCCACTTGTCCATTAGCTTGTGGATGGGCTACTGAGGCTACGTCAAGGCGGATGCCATTGTTTCCACAAAACTTTTCCATCTCACCTAAGGACATGTTGGTTCCATTATCTGTTATTATGCTGTGAGGATATCCAAACCGATAGACGATCTTTTTCAGGAACTTGACAGCTATATCCGCTTCACAATTTGTGACTGGCATGACTTCTACCCATTTAGTAAACTTATCAATAGCCACCAAAAGATGGGTCTTTTTGCAAGGAGACATGTAAAAGGGACCCACCACATCCATACACCAAACCGCGAACGGCCAAGTCAGTGGGATTGTTCGCGACTCCATAGTCGACACATGGGTTTGGCGAGCGTACCTTTGACATGCATCGCATCTTGCTACCAATCGTTCCGCATCCGCCAAAGCCGTGAGCCAGAAGAAGCCGTGTCGATATGCTTTAGCGACAAGGGATCTTGTGGAGGCATGGTGCCCACAATCACCTTCATGGATCTCCCTCAGAATCTGTCGGCCTTCCTCTGGGGTTACACAGCGCAAAAAGACACCTGCGGCACTTCTCTTATAAAGTTCACCGTTAATGATAGAATAGCCCTTCGCTCGTCTCAGGATTTGCCTGGCCAAAACTTCCTGTGGTGGTAACTCGCCCCGTGACAGGTAAGCCAAGAACGGCTCCGTCCACTCGGGAATAGCACGCACTGCGGCCACAAACTCCGAATCCGGGTCTCGGTTAGCCACCTCTTCTTCAGATTCGGTTTTGACTGAGGGCCGCCATAACTCGTCCAGAAAGACATTAGGCGGAACCGGCTCTCGACGCGAGCCGAGTCTTGCGAGCGCATCTGCTGCCTCGTTCTTTCGCCTATCAATGTGTTCCACCTGATACCCGGAAAAAGATCCGGCTACTCTGTCTACCTCTCTGCGATATGCTGCCATTGTTGCATCCTTTCTATCCCAGGTTCCTGAGACCTGCTGTACCACAAGATCCGAGTCTCCGTAGCACCTTATACGCTTAATGTTCATCTCCTTCGCCACTCGTAGTCCATGTAATAGGGCCTCATACTCGGCCACATTGTTAGAGCAGTCGAAGTGAATTTGCAACACATAACTCAACTTGTCCCCTTTTGGCAATGTGAGTACCACCCCAGCTCCTGATCCTTCGTATTGCTTGGAACCATCAAAGTGCATCACCCAAGACTCGGAACTTGTCATCATTATGGGCACGCTTGTGTGAGTCGAATCATTGATAAAATCAGCTAAAGCCTGGGACTTGATTGCAGACCTAGGCTCGTAGTTGATGCGATAGTCTCCCATCTCAATGGCCCACTTGGCTATTCTTCCTGTCGCATCTGAATTTCTAATAATATCTTCCATTGGTATAGAGCTGACCACCGTTATGGGGTGTTCCTGGAAGTACGGCTTCAATTTCCGGCTGGCCATGAAGACCCCAAAAACTAGCTTTTGCCAATGCGGGTAACGCTGCTTTGCTTCCGATAAGACCTCACTCACGTAGTAAATCGGCCTTTGCACCGGATGCTCCTTTCCATCCTCCTTGCGCTCAACCACAACCACTGCGCTGACCGCCCGGGGCCCGGCCGCAACGTATAACAACATGGGCTCTTTGGGACCCGGTGCTGCCAGAATCGGCGCCTCGGATAATTGCTTTTTCAGAGCCTCAAATGCCTCATCCGCCTCTTGGTCCCATACGAATTTGTCAGTTTTCTTCAAGAGTCGGTATAGGGGTATTACTTTTTCTCCAAGCCTAGATATAAACCGGCTTAATGCTGCCACACATCCTGTGAGCTTCTGAACGTGCTTCAGGCCTTCCGGCTTTTTCAAGCTCTGGATGGCCTTGATCTTTTCCGGGTTTGCCTCAATTCCTCTCTCACAAACGATGAAACCGAGTAACTTTCCTGCTGGGACCCCAAATACACACTTTGTGGGGTTAAGCTTCATCTTATATCTTCTCAGATTCTTGAACGTCTCCTTTAGGTCGTCAATGAATGTTTCTGCTTTCCTTGTTTTAATCACCACATCATCAACGTAAGCGTGGACGTTGCGTCCAATTTGATCCTCAAAGCACTTCTGAATACACCGTTGGTACGTCGCGCCAGCGTTCTTCAGCCCATAGGTCATGGTTTTGTAACAAAAAGCTCCAAAGGGGGTTATGAACGATGTTTTCTCCCAATCTTCCTTTTTGAGTTTGATCTGGTGATACCCGAAATAGGCATCCAAAAAACATAATAGGTCACTTCCTGCCACTGCATCTATGATCTGATCTATTCTGGGAAGGGCAAACGGATCCTTTGGGCAATGCTTGTTGAGACTCGTGTAATCTATGCACATCCTCCACTCGTTGTTCTTTTTCAGCACTAGAACCGGATTTGCCAACCATTCCGGGTGAAAAACCTCCATAATAAAGCCGGCTGCAAGAAGCCGAGCTATTTCTGCTCCTATAGCCTTTCTCCTTTCCTCGTTCATCTTTCTCAAACCCTGTTTCACAGGCCGGGACCTTGGATCAACGTGCAAGCTGTGCTTAGCCAGCTCAGTCGGAATACCCGACATGTCACTGGGCGTCCAAGCGAAGACGTCCTGATTCTCACGAATAAACTCTATAAGTGCCTCTTCCTCCTTGTTGTCTAGGTTAGAACCTATGGCAAATTGTTTGGAGGGATCACCCTCGATGAAAGCCACCATCTTGGTGTCCTGGGCCGCTTTAAACTTTGCCCTCTCGTCCTCCGTATTTGGTCTCTTCAAAGCTGTTCTATCCTCCGGGTCTACCTGATACCGGTAATACTTGAGCTCTTCCTTCCTACAAGCCTGTTCTGCCATTGCCGCATCTCCTTCATCACACTCTGCTGCCACAACCCGGTTCCCATGTATAGTGATGGTCTGCTTAGGACCCGGGATTTTTAGTTGTAGGTATACGTAACACAGCCTGGCCATGAATTTGGCGTAAGCCGGCCTTCCAAACAGTGCGTGATAGGGACTGCGCAACTTCGCCACCTCAAACGCGAGCCACTCCACTCGGAAATTATCCTTGGATTCCCCAAAAGCGACTTCAAGCATTATTTTTCCCTCAGGGCACGCCGAGTGTCCTGGCACGATTCCGTGGAAAACTGTGGAACTTTTCTGCAGCTAAGACTCCTTGAGCCCCATACGCAGAAAGGTTTCCCAATATAAGATGTTGATGCTACTCCCGCCATCCATCAGAACCTTTTTCAGCTCATAGCCATTGACCTGCGGAGCCACCACCAAAGCTACCACACCCGGATGTTCTATTGTTTCCAGGTGATCCCTCCTGCTCCACGTTACCTCTTGATCTGACCATCTCAAGTATCTCGGAACACCTGAAGAAACCGAGTTTACGACCCTTTTAAGTATCTTTCTCTCCTTGTTAGAGGTCCTGGTAGTGTGGACGTGATATTGTCCTAGCTGTTTTGGGTTGGCTTGGAAACCACTAGCACCTCCTTGATTATTACCCGGATTACCGCCTCCTGCGTTGCCAGCGGGAGGGGGGGGGGGTGGTCCGTTGCCCGGGTTTCCACCCAGACCCGGTCCTCCTCCCCTGCCTGCCCCTCGCAAGGCCTTCTGTATTTCCTTGTTTTTTCATCTCTGTAAGTCCACGCATTTCTCTAATGAGTGATTAGCCGGCTTGCCATTCCTACTGTGACGCAGACAAGGCATCCTGAAGGCCTCTATATGGTTAGCCGGCCTCGGTGGTCCTTGGTAATTTCCTCCGTTGAAGTTTCCTTCTGCCCTGGGTCTTGGAAACCCGGCCTCGGTATTAGCAACAAACTCGGAGTTTCCTTTATACGGGCGTTTGTGCTGGTTATTTCCTTTACTCCCTCCGTTATTACCCGGTGCAGCCCCATTGCCGGGTCTTCCATTATTGTTTGCGTTGGCCTTCACTTTTTTGTCCTCAACATCCTCTTCTGTGGTGTCAGTGGCGGCATGTTTGTTGCATGCGTCCATCAACTCTCCCATTGTAATCTCCGAAGCATGCCGACTGGATTTCATGCGCGTCAGTTTTTGCACCAGGGGTATGTATTTGCATGTTTTTGCCATAGCCTGTAACGCATCTTTTGGCTGAATATAAGTGGAAGAGTGGAGAATTTCCATAACCCGACGCACCCAGCTGCGTGCCGACTCTCCCTTCCTCTGGACACATCTTTCCAAATCATCAATCGTGAATAACTTCCGGCATGTTCCATGAAAGTGTTTGATGAAAGTTGTTTTCAACTCGCTCCATGAATTGATGGATCTGTCCGGCAGGTTGTTGAATCACAATTTTGCTGCTCCCTCGGACATAATGAGATACATGAATTTGGCTTGAAGTTTTTCTGATGCATTGCGAATAGACATTGCCATCTCGTAACTGCTCAGCCAGGTCTCAGGATCCATGGTTGGCTCATAGTTTACAACTTTACCCGGTTCTTTGAATTTATCTGGGTATGGCTCTGCCCTGATGGCGTCCGACAGACATTTAGGCCCGGCCAGGTTGGTCAATACCGGCCTCGCGCGTGATACATGAGACTCGGCTGGCGCGGCCGGGGGTACGCCGCCTACTGCCCCTTGCACTGCTGACCCGGCCATGCGCCTCGCACGGGAACTGTTGACTATTGCCTGTGCTGCCGAAACCGCGGGGGCTGCTGGCCTACGAGGAGGAGGCGGCATTTGCTGCTGCTCTGCCCTCCGCCGTGCTGATCTCGACTGAATGTTCCTCTTGTTTCCGGGTTGCCGGCTGACATATGGCGTCCCATGCAAACCACTTCTATGGTCCGGGTAGTTTGCCTGCTGAGCCACTGCGGTGCGTAGCATCTCTATGGCCTGCCGAGTTTCGATTTCTCGAGGCGTCTCTCCCAGCGGAATACGGTCGAGCGGTAGGGTTGCGGCGTACACGTTATCCATGGGGTTATTGAAGTGGCCCGGAGGGGTGTGAAATCGTGGCGGCGGTGGCGCCGTATTGCCCCCAAGGGTCCCAGTGGGTAACCCGGCTGGTGCGTTGGCCGGCTGTCCCCCGAGCGTTGCTCCTTGAAACCCTGTTCCCTGATTCACAACCGGGATTGGCTGATCTTGGGGAGTAATAAACAACGTGGCCGGTTATAGATTTCCACCTGCCGCCGGTAACCTCGTATGATGCCTCTGATTGTATATCCTTGTTGTTTGAGCTTGAATTCGATCCTCCAACTCACGCTGGCGCTCAGCCATCCCTTTTCTCTCAGCTTCTACTTCCCTTCTCTGTTGTTCCAATGCCCGGCGTGCTACATCTAGATCTCGGGCACGTGCCGCTGCATTTTCTGGAGTTATCACCGTTGCCAATACTGTGGGATCTAAGATCAGGTTAATGTTGAACAGAGCCGGGTTTCGTGGATGTGAAGCTCCTGCTCCCGTTGCTCTGTTTGCCATGAACCCGAACATGTTTCTATTTCGCTCACTTTCCCCTGTTCCGCTGGTGACAGAGGCCGGCTCTCCATCGACCCGGGCTATAACCGGGTTTCTATTAGCCGGTGTTTGTTGTTGGGCCAGCGCTTGCACCGCTCCAGCCGCGGCTGCCGACACATCACTCTGCTGAAGATTGATAGCAGGGGCTGTACAGACCGCGACTCGGCGCGCGATGCCTGGCGACGATTCGTACTCTTCCTCTTCGCTACTATCTTCTTCGTACCAATCTTCAAGCAAGTGCAAGATAGACTCGGTATCATCTTCTCCCATAACCGGGCCACGTGGGGTCCATACCGGCTCCTCCGGCTGTTCCCTCTTTGTGGTGGGCTCCTTCTCCGGATCTACTGTCCCGACCGATTCTTCTCCATCCGATTGAACACATGTATCGTCCCCTGACACAGAATCACATTCATCATGGTCAGAAACAAAACCAGATGCACGTACCACACCGACGAAGACGTTGACCCGGCCGATAGTGACGGCAGATCCGGTTTCCAGCAGATCCGACTCCGGCCCCCAGCCAAAGTCGTCCACGATCTTCTCTCCTTCAGGGTTAGTGATGATCTCGCCGATGACGGGGTCCTTCATGCTTTCCCGAGATTCTCCCGTGATGTAAACACCTTTGGATGTAGGCCCCACGGTGGGCGCCAACTGTCGTGGGATAATCACGGCAGACGTTACCAGGGGTAACTTACTTTGGGGAAAATCAACTCTGGTGTTTGCGAGAGGGTCTAGCTCAAGGGAAATCGTATTATCTAGTGATCTGGTAGCTCGGGTTGCGACGTCCCCGAGACTCCGATCTAGGGTTACAACTATCAACTCTTGTCTTACTGGAATACTCGAATATCTGAAAAAACTCTCATTCTCTCTATCCCAGGAGCCGGTATATATATTACCCGGCTCTCTGTCTTCCTATACAAGGCACACCCGGAATCCTACCCAGAATACACATATAACCCTAGCTTTCCTAATCTTGGCTCCCAAGGTACGAATTGCAAGATCCATGCTCCCTCTTGGGCCTTCAAGAAACTCCTCTACCTTGGGCCGCGTCTCGTGTGATTTCCTTCGGGCCGGATTTCGCCTAGGCATGAGCCTACCGGGTTACTATCCCCCCAACATGCATGATCTAGTGCCGGAGTTGCTATGCAACTTAGAGACGATATTTACACCAGGCTTCTTTACTCTGATGGCACATCTTGTTGTGCATCTCGCGAACGAGGCTCTGTTGGGTGGACCGGTGCAGTTCCGTTGGCAGTTTTGTATTGAGAGAGAGAGAGAGAGTTTAAGTATATTTGAACCAAATGTGGAAACAAAAATCAGATTGAAGCATGGATAGCTGAGGCAACTATCCTCCAGGAGATGGCAGACGCTAGGCTAACGTACTTCCCCGATGATGTTCCCACTATGCATAACCAGGCCTCTCGATACAATGTCGACGAGCCTAAGAAAGACCCCAAGCTCCTCCTCTTCAAGTGTCCCGGTGGCAAGGCCGGTGGCGAAAAAAGTATACCTTGACCAAGGAAGAGCTGGAGTGCGTAATGCTATATGTTCTCTTGAACATGGATGAAGTGGTTCATGACGAGGGGGAAGCAGGAAGTTTCCTCAGGTAAAATCGTGAACCTTACTTTCCAACTAGTAACTCGGTTTCGCTCTAATACATATTTATCTTATTTTAGCCAATTCAAGGATGAAATGTGGTCAGGAACGGTGGATGTCGATGAAGCCGAGCTGGACATTCTTCTGAAAGAGGGTGCCCCCGGAAAGAAAAAATTCACGGCTTGGTTCAGGGGAAAGGTAATTTCTACCATTCCCCCTACCTTGCAATCCGTTTCTTGTCCTTTTTATTACACATAACTAATACACTGAACTTGTAGGGAAATAATCCCAACGTTGTGATGTCCGATGAGTTGAGATGTGTCTCCCAAGGATGTAACCGTAGAGTCGAGGCGTACAAGAAGTATGATGTGAATGGGTATCGCTTCCATACAGAGTTTCCCCAGAACAATCGACCCAATGCAAAAACTGTAAATACCGGGGTCTTCACAAAAGGAGCCGGTGAGTTTGACTACTACGGAAGGTTACAGAACGTATATGAGCTGACGTACAATAATACGCACATAGAACTCAAGCTCGTTGTGTTCAAATGCCACTGGTTCGACCCAAAGCATGGACAGAAAAGTACCCCTTCCATTGGGTTAGTTGAAGTCAAACCTTCAACCACCTACAGTGGATCCGATGTCTTCATTGTGGCCCACCAAGCCAAGCAAGTTTATTATTTGCCCTACCCATGTTAGAAAGAGGGACTCAAGGGCTGGTAAGTCGTGTTCCAGGTGTCGCCACATGGGAAGCTACCTATGCCCTCTGACGATGATTATAACAACATTAACCCTAAAACATAAGAGGGAATTTTCTATCAAGAGCAAGAGAACTTTGGGGACTTTGACATACAAGGTCTCGAGAATCTCGAGGACGATGCACCGAAAGGGGGTGAGGTAGTGGTGAATATAAAGGACATAGACATGCTCAACAAGTTGCATGAGGAAAATGACAGTGATGATGAGCCTCCACCGTGCGAGGAGCCTCCAATTTACTTCAGCCGTGATAGTGATGTTGATAGTGACGATGAGAACCTAAGAACTAATTATGAGAGTGATGATTCGTGGTGAGGGTCTTTTTATGTCATTATTATGCTTAGTATTTATTTATGTCTTTATTATGCTTAGTATTTATTTATGTCTTTATTATCATTGGTATTTATTTTCTAACATGCTTCTTAATTACATTACATCCTTATGCTTACTGTTTACCCTTTATCAATGCAGGTGATCCACCAATATGATCCAAGGCAAAGAATCATCGGGCACTTTGCTCAACTCGCTACGTTAGAGGAAGCCTACCAAAAGTGGAAGGGAGCCTGTTCCGAACCCTAGATACATTACTGATGAGGGTGGGAGCAGAGTCGAGGACGAGGGGCAGCTGTTGTTCCTCTCCCTCCGAGGAGAGGACGAGGGCGAGGTGACGGACGAGCACTACTAGAGGATGGTGACATACCCTCCTCTTCTGGCGATGTGGTTTCACACTCCCGTGAATTGCTGTCTCGAGACGAGGAGACGCAGTCTCGCGACGAGGGCACGATGTCTGGCGGCGAGGGGACGGTGTCTCGTGGAGAGGGGTCCACGAAGAAGCCACTGATTCGTGGGGAAACGACTGCCCCTAGTGAGTCCAAGATGCCTAAAACCGAGGAGGAGAAAGTCCTCATTGTGCCTAACGACATTCAGTAAGTTACTATACTAATTTTGAACACGCTATTTCATTTGTATCAAAACAATTTGACATGTACTAATGTTTGATTATTCTGCAGCAACTAGACCTTTCCAGCAGGGAGCCGTGTTTCTAACACTTTGCTTGCAGCTCTGATTAGGAAGCACTGGCCGGTCTTATACACTATGGTACCCAACGGCGAGAAGAAGCTAGCCCGCCATTGGGTAGACTATGAGGCCGCTGATTACCCGGGCTTCGAGACAGCTGCTGACGCTGTGATCAGCACGTTCTGGATAAGGCGTGGTTTTCCAATTACGTTCATAGTTGATGCCCCCACCATGCTAACTATTTACTCTCACAATCTTTTTATGCATGTTACAGAGATTCTTTAGGGTTCTTCCGGAGCATCAGGACTCAGCGAACAAGACTGTGTGGGGGGGGGCATGTAAAAAGCTGACACGACATCAGTTCTACAATGTAAGGCATACCGTCATGAGTCAATTCAGTTCTGAGAAGTTCGGCAAGACGACGCCAAAGCATGAGAATGTGATTGCAAAGCCTCCGATGACTTTGGAAGATTACATCGCGGTAAGTCAAAATTGTCAATGGTATCATATGTTGCTGCTAAACTGCAATTTGTATTATCTGTTCTTCAAAATGAGTCTTGAATTTTTCAGGTTATGCCCTAGTGGGCCGATGGTAAAGAGGACGCATGGGAGGCGTTGGTGGCAATATGGCTCGGGCAGAACGAGGAGTTCATAGCCATAAGCGAGCAGAACAAGGCAAACCGCGGCCACGAGGGGACACACTGTGCGGGAGCCCACAACCATGCTCTCTCCAAGGAAAAGATGGTATGTACATACATCGAACAACATGTTTATTCCCGTCATGTTTCTATCTGGTATGCATCACATTTCTTTGGCGATGCATGAGTCCATCATGGGGAATGCGCCTCTTACAGACATGGAAGCATGGGAGAAGATGAGGATCAAGAGGGCTGATCCATCCAAGCCTCAGACCTCGCTTCCAGAGTACTTCGGCAGCGCCAAGGAGGACAAAGATAGGTACTGCACGGTGTTCCAGGGTTTTCATCCGTGGGTGGATAACCCTATTCAGCAGGAGACCGACGTGAGGGCTTTGGTCGTGGGCGGGCGCGGCAGGGAGCATGGCCGTTTGCGCTGCCTTGATCAGGTGATCCCGCGTACTCCCGAGTTGAGCCTCACGCGTATCAAGGCCACCCTCACCGCTGACGGCCCCGCTGTCCCTCCTCCTCGACGGACTTCCCGAGCTCGCGCCGCCGTAAGTTTTTCTCAATATCATTCTCTTTTCGACATTTCTTCCTTAGTGGCTAACTTGACGAGATTCAACTTACATCGAGATTCATTTTTCTTGATATTGTAGTCTTCTTTCGGCGAGGCCTTCAATGCCGTTATGACGGAGTACGCCGTTGCGTATCAGGAGTGGGCACAAAAGAGAGAGGCCTATGACGCCTGGGAAGAGCTGCGCGATGCTGTAAGTTTCACCCTTTTCATTCTGCAAATGATGACAAATCCTATTTTCTGCAAAGCCTAACATCAAAACTATCTTGTAGGTGGACGAGAGGTTTTACGCCACTGGAGAGCGGGTTCCATTACCAATTGCACGGTAACCTAGGCCTGGGCTGCCGCCACCGTTTCCATCGAAGGAGGACTTCAAATGCATAGGCTACCCGATGACACCGGTAAGTTATACGCCAAACCAGTTGTTACCGTTGTCATGTGTCTACCAAGTTGCTAAATTCCGCTAAAAAAATGCATGTAGGGATCGGGACACTCCGGGGCTACGCCCTTTGGCCGTGCTGATGGCTCGCAAAGTCGCACGATCACACCGTTTCATCACGCTCCTGGTGCATCGCCGAGTCCGTCGCGCGATGCGCGCCAATGCCGATGCCCGTGCTACTCCCTCGCCGAGTTCCGGGCATGGTTCGACGGCGGGTACCCAGCGCAGAGCGTCACCTATTCTCACTCGGTCCGAGATGGGGATATCGAGCTCTCGCGAGATCTAGCTAGCTAGGATGATGTCGATCGACTTAGCTAGGATGGTCGATCTTTTGTATGCACGTTTGTGTATGATATCGGAGTTCGTATGCATCGTACGTAGGGAGCTTGTATGCTATATGGATGATGTGCTATATAGATGATGTTTGAATTATGTGCATGCTTATTTGGTTCACATTTTAAATTTTATGCAATTTAATTTGTATTTCAAATCTGCAATTTGAAATTGAAACGCAGCAATCAGGGGAAAAACAGAGAAAAAACTAGAAAAAAATGTATACGCCGACGGCCTCCCCGTCGGCCTCTGCACGCAAATGGGCCAGGCGCGGCCCATAGGCCGACGGCCTGCTCGTCGGTGTATCGTCGCCGGAGCCTCAGCGCACGCCGCGTGGCCCGTTGGGCCGACGGGTCCCCGTCGGCGCCTCGACGCCCACGCGCCCAACGCACGCCACGTTGCCCAATGGGCCGACGGCCCGCCCCGTCGGCGTCTTAGTTTTGTACGGACCGTAACGGATCACTGCGGGGCCCACCATAGTGTCTACGCCGACGGGCTATGGATACGCCGACGGGATTGTTCATACGCCGACGAGGATATACGCCGACGGCCCCCGTCGGGCTCTGCATACGCCGACGGCAATGCCGTATACGCCGACGGGTGCCGGCCGTTGGCGTACTCAACGCCTCCTGTAGTGACGTGTATATATCCCTCGTATGGGCCTACTCGTACTGGATGGATGTATATATCCCTGCGATGTTAACGTCTCATGCGTATTATTTGTGCATGTCCACACTATTTTTATCCATTCCATCCCTGCATGGGCTCTATTAGATGCATATATTTTTAGCATGCATCATGTATACACATAGTTGCACTTGTGGTTGGCTTGTCGGTTGGGACAAGATTAATTTATAGTTGGGGACGAGGCAAAAGCTTTATCGGAACTAATCAAGCTTCATTTTTGCGTGTCATACTGCAGTGCCCCTGGATCGAATTTGCCTAAGTGAGGACTTTTTGTCACAATTGAACAGGTTTGAAGTTGGTTGCAGATGTTATTCCAATAAAAACATGTGGCAAATCCCCTACATGCATAGCCAAGTGTTCTAGATCGTATTAGTTTTCTTATTGAATCATTGTATCTGCAAATAAAGAAATCTATGGAGCTGGAAATATTGAGCTCCTGGCTTTACTAACCTCCTTTTTTTTAGAAAGCGAAGCTTTACTGATCTCCAGTTAGCTCTGTTCTGATTTGATCAAAAGTTTAAGATTCTTCCCTGGGCTCAATATAAAATCCTCTTTGCTTTACATAAATCTATGCCTTAGATACAAAGAGTGCGGAAAGAGCACGACTAGGAAAATAAATAAAGGGGATCATCTCATCATGAATCTGGATGGATACGTACACCTGCCTGGCTACTTTAATTTGAGCTTAATCAATTTGTTCTTAGAGCAAAGAGGATACCCTTGGTCTGTGCTTTCATTTTAAGTAGTACCTAGGTTCACCAAAGAGGGACATAAATTTGCTAACCAGGATTTCTTCTTAAAAAATTGCATACAAATTAAACGAGCTCTTGTGGAAAAGTAAAATAAGGACTTGCCAACATTCTTCATAATGAAATTATTTCAAAAGGAAGAGACCCTTGATTCATACGTACATACTCCCTCCGTTCCTAAATATAAGATGTTTTAGCCTTTTTTCACATTAACATATTTCTACATGTATCTAGACAATTTTTAGTATACATGTTCACTCATATTAGTGTGTATCTAGTCACCATGAGAAATAGATAGAACATCTTATATTTAGGAACGGAGGGAGTACAAGTGTATTCCAACATATTATCACGACTAAATAAATAAATGACTCTAATCGAAGTGTCGAATCTCCGTTCCTTTCTCACATCATGTATTCTCGCTCTTTTAAAATAATATATTTATGTGGGGTATCCTCTGCCGCACCCCGTGATTAGTTCAGGGAACAAGAATCACTATGGTTGGCTTTGATAAAAAACTGTAGACTCCTACAAACTCGAGACCAATAGATTTCTTGTTGAGATTTTTTGAACGGGGAAGGGCCCGAAGGACCCAAAAACTGCATTCATAAAAGCGGTGGGCATACAGATACAAGCAGCTACCTAGCAAAATAAAAATAATTATATCACAGTCCTAATTTTTTGCAAGAATAATCTTAGGAAAAAAGTGGAAAACACGATCCCTTCCTTGTTCTCCACAGATGTTAATCTGGGGCCTGAGGTAATGGCCACCCGCCATGCCACCAGGGACGACACCACTTGGGGGCAACGTACTCGTGCGGCGCCGCACGTAGGTCAATGAAGATCCTCCCTAAAGGCACGCCGACGCCCTCCGGAGAATCTCGGCAGGGAGCAGCGCCGCCGCCGGCTAGGAGATTCAGTTCGGTTGAAAGTTCGACCTCGAACCCCTCGCCATAACGCCATGTGCCACATGAGGCCAAACCCTAACCTAAAGCACCTACAACTAGCTACTTCCGCTATATACAAAGGACACCAACCACCGGATCCATCTTCCCACCAGACGGTAGAGCCACCGAAGTGAGAGAACGAGCGAGGCGGCAGCGAAATGCGGATGTCCACTCTCAACCTGGCCCGAGGAGGTAGGAGAGGGGAAAGTGGTCCAACTATTGGTTTGATCATTTGTTGTTGAGATAGAATACTCGATACAAAAAAAGCGGTTACAATCCAAGGAAGCTCATCCCACCCTGCCGTTGACTTGAGATTTTCATCAAGGTCGCCGATCATGCTATTGCAAATATTGCCCTTAAAAAAGCCATTGCAAATATTAGAATGCGCAAAGCTAGTTTTTTTTTGCCTTGGCCAGTCAGAAGCCATCGACCTAGGCCAGAGTGCCGTCGGTGTAGCATACACCGACGACTGCCTAGGCTAAGTCTACGCTGACGACCGCGGTCGGCATAGCCCCGTCGACATATTACCCTGTCGGCGTAGCCCCCGTGCCTTAGGCGTAGGAAAAGCCATCAGCGTAGACTAGGGGTAAGAATAGGGTAGAATTGTTTTTTCAACTTTATTCTATATTTTTTCCCAACTTTTTTATTTGAATTGTTGAACGAGTTAATCGCACTAGAGACATATTTTTATTTACCTCTAAAAATTCTTAATTATTTATATTTATTGTCGGATATATACTGAATAGGGGTATAGAAGATGGTAGACAAAGAGCCAGACTACCAGGGTGGCCTACGTGGTAATGGGCTTAGGTCCATTGGGCGGCCCAGTAGTCCGACGCGTAGAAGCCGGATTCTAGAAGAACCCGGATCACGCCCCGCGTGATCTGGCTTGGAGGAGAAGACGGATTCCTTACTTTCCAAGTTACAAGCTAAACGTAGTCTTCTAGGTTTCCTCTTCTGTAAGCCCTAATCCGGTTATTATATAAAGCCGGACGGGAGATAGATTAAACAAGCACAAGTTAGACACAAGTTCAAGCTCTACGCAACTCGCCGAGAAGTTCATCCTCGCCGAATAGCTAGATCTATTCCCTCACATTGTAACCCTGTTATACGGGCTTTAGTCCCAATTAGTGAGAAGTGCAGGAGTAGGTACGCCGTACTGTCGCGACGTACCGAACCTGGGTAAAATCCCGTGTTCTGTGTTACTACGCTATCCCGTTACCCCACGTCTCTACCGTAGTCTCATGGCACCCCCGTCTATGAAAACTACTACGATGTCTCGACAGTTGGCGCCCACCGTGGGGCAAACGACGTCAGGCGTGAAATTCCGATCTGGGATACTCGGCGGAATTGGAAGATCGATCACTGTCGGAAGCTTGGAATTCGACGACGACGTCGGGCGCTTCCTCGACAACGGTTCCTACATACCGGCGCAAAACCACCTGGTAAGTGCCTGCGTGTTACCAATTGGATCTGCTAACATCTTTATCGGACTAACTGCAAAAGCAATGGGGTTTTGCGGTGGAAGTAAATTTATCCCACCCGCCCTATACCCAGTCGAAGACGACTATGATCTCGGATTCTGCTCAGATCGCCGACAAAACAGTGATACACACTTTATCGGCATGGTGCAATCCGAAATCGCTGAAAACACGGATGACGGAAATCCCGTGCAAGAGGCAGACAACAACCTACCCGTCGTAGAGACGGAAGAACAAATACCCGTCACAGAGACGGAAGATCCGACACCCGTCAACCAGACGATGAACTCGGAAGCAGAGTCCGTGCTTGCCGCCATTGAGGCGAGATTGGAGTCGGAAACCGGATCGGATAACTTCGACTCCGAAGACGAAGACGAGGATGCCTTCGTAAGAAAAGTTAAGTCCTTTCAAGAGGGATTCCATGAAGTGCTAATGGCAAAACCAGCTGATACAACGGGTGCCGACAGCCAGGAAAGCCCTAAAACCCCTCCGCCAGTGGAAGAGAGAGAATACAGAGAAACCTCTCCGATATTCCCCAATGTTAAGGAGTTGACAGAGGATGAGCCTGTCAAGAAACCTCCCTCTTCCAAGAAAAAGCACCGTGCCTCTAAAAAACTCCAATACAAACTCCGGAAGAAAAAATCAGCCGATCTTGCTGATGAAAACCTGGAAGCTGGAGATATTAGCGGCACAAAGCCCGCGGAAAAGAAATCTAAGGAAATCACTGCTCCGCCAATGACAGAACTGGAAGAGCAAGAGCTATTACAAACACCAGTGGGACCAGATGAGCCCCCTGAGATGCTGGAAGCCAGGAGACAAGCTTTCCAACGGCAACAGCAACATCTGCTTAGATCTCGGCAACATCTCCAACAAACCCATAATGACATCAAAGTCATGAAGGAAGAAATAGAGGAGTACGAGAGAAAGCATAGATCTGCCTTAAAACCTACTAGGTTACCCGGAATCGCAAGACCGGAAGAACTGCCGCCAAAAGAAAGGTTCTATAACCCATCTTGACAAAAGCAGTTAAACGGCAAAGATGCCAAGGGCGAGCCAATATACAAAACCGCAGCAGAAAACGCGGAAGCAGCGTTCGCCATCCTAAACAACGATCTGTACTCCAACGGGGAAAAACTCCAAGGGGTGTATGCCTTCCTAGGAAAAGCATTACAACAGCAGCAGCGAGGCCAAGAGCGATCAGGGAGGCTGCATGATAATTCCGCCCTCTGCAAAACAGTTACTTGCGCTGCTGGAGCACCTGGACCGGAAGAACCCGGAGATTCGGATAAAAAAGAGGATCCGAGAAAAGACAAGAAAAACCCCGACAACCGGGACGCAGCGTCTAGAACCGGACCTCATCTCCCGAAAGATGGATATAAACCACACGATCGGGAAGACAAACACCGGAATGACGGCAAAATAATGCCACCTCCGAGAAACCCAGCTGAAAAAGCTGGAAGATACGATATACCTCACAGACGTGAAAGATCTCGGACACCGCCTAAGGATAAGGAAAGGTACAGGAGCAGGACTCCACCTAATCCCAGGGGGCGTGACAACGGAAGAGATAGAGATAACCTCGGAAAAGCGCGTCCGCGCAACAATGGAAAAGAAAGGAGCAGATCCCCTTCTGTCCATTCAGCCGGGAGATATTCTGCACATATTGATAGAGCAGAAAAGGATGATCTATACTTTGGTCCTAAGTGTTTTACTGACAGGATCCGAAGGATAACCCTGCATTCTGGCTTCGCCAAAGTTGGTCCAACCTACCAAAAGTATACCGGCAGTACAAACCCGGATACCTGGCTCTCAGATTATTACACAGCCGTCCAAATCAACAATGGGACAGACCTGGAAGCTGTCAAGTTTCTTCCCCTAATGTTGCTAGACGGAGCCAGAGATTGGATAAATGGTTTACCATCAAGAACTGTCGACAGTTGGGATGATATGGCGAGAGTATTTACTCAGCATTTTCGGGGAACATACAAACGCCCAAATAGCATCAACCAGCTGAACCGTTGCACCCAATTTGAAGACGAACCATACGTGGATTTCATCTCCAGATGGACTGCAATGAAGAATAGTTGCTCTGGAGTAACTGACGTACAAGCAATGCATGCTTTCGTCAACGGCCTAAAACCCGGACTTGTACCATTCATGGTTGGTTCTAAAAAGCACAAAGATCTCGGATCTATGCTTACAACCGCTAATGAGCATGCTGCAGCCGAAGATGATATCAGAGCAAGAGGAGGCAATATTGAGTCACTGATACTGGCCAAGAAAACCCCTCGTTCTGACAAAAAAGGAACTCCGGAGTCAACAACAAAGCCCAAGGAGGTCAACATAGCCTTTGGAGGAGAAAAGGTGAACAAGTGGAAAGGCCGCAGTCCAGATCCAATCAATTACACTCCCGAAGAATGGGAGAGAATTAAGTCGGAACCCTGCGTCCACCACTCGCAATTTGGGAAACCAACCCACACAAACGCGCAATGCCGGCTAAACAAGCATATGAAAGGCAATGCAGGATCCGGAAATAAGGGGAAGGGTTCCAAAAGGAAACCTACCAAACAAAAGCCAGAAGCTGAAAAAGAAGACAGTGAATCGGACACTGATGACAAAATCCAGGAACAACAGCGAAAAGGCGAACCCAAATTTCCGAGAGTTGACGAAGAAGCAATGTTAACTTTCCTAGCAACCCCGTCAGCAAAGGTGGCCAAAAGAACACTTCGAGAAATAAACACGGTTGTTCCGGCAACCCCGAAATTCTTGAAGTACTCCAACACAGCGATAATCTGGGATCAGTCTGATCATCCCGGAAATATCCCTCAACCCGGCACACAAGCTCTTGTTGTAAGCCCTATTGTTCAAAACACTAGGCTAAGGAGAGTGCTGATGGATGGAGGATCCAGCATCAATATAATGTATCTGGATACGCTGAAGCACTTGAAGATCTCCGAGTCCCAGCTCAACTACAGCAATATATGCTTCCATGGCATTGTTCCTGGCAGGCAAGCACGATCCCTAGGAGAAATTTCCCTAGATGTCACCTTCGGAGATAAAGATCACTTCCGGCAGGAAAAAGTATCCTTCGAAGTAGTGCCGTTCGAGAGCGTGTATCACGCAATACTCGGACGTCCGGCTTTCGCCAAATTTATGGCAAGATCTTGCTATATCTACAACAAGCTGAAGATGCCAGGACCCAAAGGAGGAGTAATCACCGTTGCCGGTGATTTCAAGCTGGCAAACGAGTTGGACAAAGAAAACGCCCTTTGCGCTCAGAGAGTTATAGCAAAGGAGGAACTGAAGGAATTAGCCAAGGAGGTATCGCCGAAAGAAATGCCGGCAGGAAAAGAAACTCGGAAGCCAACAGATAGCTTCAAGGCGTCCGAGAATACAAGACAGGTAATCCTAGATCCCAAAGATCCGACAAAATTCGTCGTCGTAGGGACTGGGATGACTGACAAATAGGAAGGCGAGCTCATCAAGTTCCTCCGTGAGAACTGGGATATTTTTGCCTGGTGTCCAGCTGACATGCCAGGCGTACCCAGGGAACTTGCTGAGCACCAACTCAAGGTTATTCCCGGATCAAAACCCGTCAAACAAGGTCTCCGTCGATTTGACGGAAGAAGACGGAAGGCTATTGGCAAGGAAATTATCCGGCTTTTGGCAGCGGATTTCATCAAGGAAGTAATCCATACTGATTGGTCCGCAAATCCGGTATTAGTGCCGAAGAAAGACACCACTGCTCTTAGAATGTGTATAGATTACACAAGATTAAACAAGTTGTGTCCGAAAGATAGGTTCGCGTTACCGCGAATCGATCAAATAATAGATGCCACTGCAGGCTCCGAGCTTTTATGCTTTTTGGATGCATACTCCGGGTACCACCAAATACGCAGGAAAAAGGAAGATCAAATCAAGACTTCTTTTATAACCCCGTATGGGACGTACTATTACATAACCATGCCTTTTGGCCTAAAGAACGCAGGTGCAACCTACCCGCGTTGCATGCAACGCTGTTTGCATAGTCAAATTGGTAGAAACGTCCATGTTTACGTGGACGATATTGCCGTCGTAACCAAGGAAAAAGATACACTCCTTGAGGATTTGCGAGAAACTTTCGAAAACTTGCGCACTTACAAGATGAAGTTGAATCCATCTAAGTGTGTATTCGGGGTTCCCTCAGGAAAACTTCTGGGTTTCATTGTTTCCCACAGAGGAATAGAAGTTAACCCGGAAAAGATCAAGGCAATCTTGAACATCTCAAAACCTACATATGTAAAAGATGTCCAAAGATTGACGGGTTCCGCTGCAGCCGTCAGCAGATTTATCAGTTGGCTGGGGGCTAAAACCTTACCACTCTACAAGTTGCTGAAAAAATTCGACAAAGTCAAGTGGATTGCGGAAGCCTGGGAACGTCTAGAAAGTTATGTACCTTTCCGTACTAAGTTCAATTCTATGTAAACATCTTTTGAGATCATGAAATAAAGTTGTCGGAATGCTGTCATCCATATTCTTTATAAGTGTAAAGTGTTTCCGCCTCATCTATTTCCCAATGATCTTACAAATTGCTCAACGTTAACCCGAATTGTGCTTGCGTACTCGGCGTTACAAAACTGAATGATTTTTCAGCCTTTTAACGGCTAAGAGAAACTTGAAGTGCCTGTGTGCCCAAGTTTCACTTAAAACTTTCCTTGAATTCTCTAAAGTCTTATCTGATTGTGTGTGTGTTGGGTTACTGGAACTAGTTAGTAAAAATGCCTTTAGCATGATCCATGTTTCCGAGTTTCAAAACTGCTTGGTTCGTCCCCAGTTACTCGGCATGAAGATTCATATTGCTATTTGAGCCATTTCAAACACTAAGGACAGTTAAAACATACACACCAGAGAACTTAGAAGATAAAGGAATGATCAAAACCCAAAAAACTTGCAAAGAATTTCATAATTTAAAAACTGCAACAGACGGAAGTTTCATTCATACAAAAGAAGCATTACATTTTGGATTACATTAAAAGAACAGTAATGCTCCTATTGTCTATTTTTTCTATCCAGGTTCCAGGTAACCCTTCAAGCATCTGACTCCTCCTCGCTGCCTTCGTCTTCGGGGATTGGAGGAATCTCCGCTTCTGGATAGTTGACGGAGATATTTACCATGGAGGCAATCTTGGTGGCGTGGCCTTTGACTTCACCAAAGATGGTGTTTCGCTGCGTATCCGTGTATCCTTGAGGGACACCGGACGCCACACGCCAGGATTTAGCACTAGGGTAGTGCATGCGCATGAGGCCAAGAGCCATGCGCGCACCACCCCGTGCAGCGGAGCGAAGGAGAGATTCCTTAGACTCCGCCACCTCCATGATGGCACCCGGAAGTTTTTCAACCTCCGAGCACTCCCCAGATTTTTCGGGAAGAAACTTGTCCACCAGCTGCGTTGCAGCAGCCTTGATCAAATTCCATGTCTCCCCGAAAGCTCGGATGCCTGCAATCCGAGTGCCATCTGGGGTATCGCCTGTTTTTTCCAGTAAAATACCTAAAAAAGTTAGGTGGAAAAATAGAGCAAGTAAAACTTGGAAAGATGACAAATGAAAAAGAGATTTACCGATGAGCTTGTCGATCTCGGAAACTTCCTCCAGGCGAAGGTTCAGAGCGTCGGTCAAATCCCGAATGGTGGATTTGTCCTTCTCCGCCTGCTCGGAAGCCTTGGAATTAGAAACTCCAAGGGCCAGATTACTGGCTTCCAAGTCTTGTTGTGCTTTCACAAGGTTCTTGTGAAGCTCAACATTCTCCTTGCGGAGAATTTCGGCATTGCCAGAATCTTCTGCTGCTTGTTTAGCCTCAGCTAATGCAGCTGAAAAGCAAGGGAAAAATCCGAGTTAGTCAGCTCCTCGGAAAAAACTTAGGCAAATAATTGAATCGGAAATTTCAGGAGGAAAATGTTTACCTTGTGTTTCCGACAATGCGAGCTTAGCTGATTCCAGCTCTGCTTCCCTTTCTTCAAGAATAGAGAGAAGACTTCTAACTTCTTTATTCTTGATGGTAAGCTTCCTGAAAACTTCCCTGTTGATGGCTTCGGAGGTTTGCTGAAACATAGCAACGAGAAGAATGAGTACAAAAAGCATCAAAGCAAAAAGCACGCATTTTAATTAATGCTTGGGGGCTAGAGTTATATACCTGGCTCATGCGCTGCAAACCTGCCAAGTTTTCTTTGAACTCTTTCGCGTATTCCGCGAAGAGAGTCCCGGCTGCGTCCAAGCCGTCATTGATAGCTTTGAAATCCTTGTCAAAGGTGGGAATTTCCTCGTCGAAAGTCCGAGTTAATTTTTCCACCTCTGGGGCCGCCCTTTCCCTCGTGTCCGGGTCGGACACAATGGGCTGGCTGGGCTCTGGGGGCTTGGTGGTGGGGGCTGCAGTAGGCTCTTCCGCCATCGTGCTTGGCGTGTCCGGGGCGACGGCGGGAGAAGGTTGGCTGCCTCGGCTGGAAGAAACCTTGTGTTTCTTCAGTTTCTTCGGCCTTAGGGTGGAAGGTGGCAGGCTAAAAACATAAAAACCCGGAAAAGGTCAAAACACCGAAGGTGGATGGAAAAAGTTCCCATAAAAGAAAATTCCAGAAGAAAGAACCTGGAGGTGGCGACGGGGATTCCGTCAAGATCGATAATTTCGTCCGAGGAAGTTATCTTCTTGCGCTTGCGTCCACCTGTAGCGGCGGTGCGCAGCGCGTCCAGCTCAGCCTTAGACACCAAGTCCGAGTCTGAAAGATCCTCGAACTGTCGAACAAATAAGATCAAAATCAGGAGCTAGGAAATCCGAGATAAAATAGAACTGTACCCAAATGACTGAAAAATTACCTTGGGAACCGGATTTTCGGCCGTGTACATTGGCCGACTCTCTGTGTATTGGTCGCGCGATGCGACCAACTGGTTGATGCGCCGCCTAAGTTCCTTTGCGGGCCATTCCTTGGCGGATGTCCGCATCGGATCGTTGACTCCCGTGTATTCACACAGGAAACGGCCGCTGTGGTTGGCTAGTGGCTGGATCCGCCTAATCAGCCAGCATAGAACCGTGTCCTTGCCGGTTAGAGGCGGATCCATGGAGGTGAGCTTGGCGATGCGCCGCTTGATCTTTAGCAGATCTGGCGGCAGAACTTGGACGGCTTCTGTTCCCCAGTTATCCTGGGGAACGGCGGCGGAGTTCACAAAAGGTGGAACCCCGACGGCCTTTTTAGGAAAAGGCACGTCGGGATGATAGAAGAAAGAACCCGTCCAAAATTTGACGGATTCTGAAGTTTTGATCTTGGGGAACCAATCCTCTCGGAATCTCCGAAGAGTGAAGGATATATTTCCGCAAGTTGGGAGTGCGCCCTCCGAAGAGTTTCGCTTAACTCCAAAACAGTACATCCAGAAATCTAACCTAGGTTCTAGCCCTAAGTAGCCTTCGAACAAGGCCTGAAAGCCGGCCATGTACAGAATGGAATTGGGGGGAAGATTATGGGGCTGGATGTTGTAGTGAGAGAGAACCTGGAGGAAGAAAGAAGATGGTGGAAGTCCCATACCTCGCAAAAGGTGGGAAGAAAGAAGTACCCTTTCGCCATCTCGTGGCGCGGGTTCGGTTTCTTCTTCTGGCAGCCGCCATTTCTTCTTGAGAACCAGGCCCTCCTTTTCCAAGTTTGGAAGGAGAGCCGGGGGAATACTGCAGGCACTCCAGTTGCCTGCAGATTCCGCTTCCTCGTCCGCTCCGGCGGCGGCGGCGGCGGCGGCGGCCTCCGCGGCGGCGAGTTCGTCGCCGAGGAGCTCGATCTTTTCCTCCGCCGTTTCAGGTGCAAACGGCGGGGTTGTCGCGGCGCTCGATCCCGCAATGTCCGCGGCGGTGGAAGTGTTTCCTCCACCCGCCGCGGAAGCAGCAGTCTTCTCCGGCTTGCCGCTGGCGTGCTTAGGCGATCCTGGTTGCGGATCCAGGTCGCTGACGAGCTCGTCGATGGCGGCGCGGGTCGGTGACGGCGGCGAAGAGGCCATCTTTTGGTGGTGTTTTGCGTTTCAGTGCGTTTGATGCTAAGCGCGCCTGGGACAAGGACTTGCTCTCGAGCTCGCGTGCGTGGCAATGGCGTAGGCAGTGAGGGAGTGAGGAAAGTTTCGGAGGAGGACGATGACGGCTATTTATAGCCAGGAATCCGTTTAGATACGTGCCAACGGCTCTTTCGACCGTTGGATGTTCGACGCGTGTCGTTCGCCGGAAACTACGAGAAATATAACGACAGGGAAATGATGGCTATCTCCTCGTTTCCCGTGAGAATCTGTCAGAGATACGTTGCAGGGTTTCCCGCGTGAAACCAAGCGTCGCCTGCGTCAGCATGATTAAAGCGCTGACGTTAGAAATTCCTTTTCCGCGAAGGATCGCGAGAAGAAAAGCCGGACTTTCATAGTTTCGAGTTTTATGTTACCATCTCCTTCAAAAGGAAAGTAGAAAGAATCAAGACTGCTGAATCAAGATTTCCCGGATAAAATGTATTTGACGAAAGACGGAGAATCAGAGTTTTGATCCTTCCTGGGGGCTACTGTCGGATATATACTGAATAGGGGTATAGAAGATGGTAGACAAAGAGCCGGACTACCAGGGTGGCCTACGTGGTAATGGGCTTAGATCCATTGGGCGTCCCAGTAGTCCGACGCGTAGAAGCCGGATTCTAGAAGAACCCGGATCACGGCCCGCGTGATCTGGCTTGGAGGAGAAGACGGATTCCTTACTTTCCAAGTTACAAGCTAAACGTAGTCTTCTAGGTTTCCTGTTCTGTAAGACCTAATCCGGTTATTATATAAAGCCGGACGGGAGATAGATTAAACAAGCACAAGTTAGACACAAGTTCAAGCTCTACGCAACTCGCCGAGAAGTTCATCCTCGCCGAATAGCTAGATCTATTCCCTCACATTGTAACCCTGTTATACGGGCTTTAGTCCCAATTAGTGAGAAGTGCAGGAGTAGGTACGCCGTACTGTCGCGACGTACCGAACCTGGGTAAAATCCCGTGTTCTGTGTTACTACGCTATCCCGTTACCCCACGTCTCTACCGTAGTCTCATGGCACCCCCGTCTATGAAAACTACTACGATGTCTCGACATTTATCTCTTAAAAGTTCTTAATTTTAATTTAAATAGCTTCTGCTAACACTTCTCGATCGGTCACATATCCTCAGATTCTTAGTTCCTTCCATATGAGGTGCTTAGAAACAACAGATGCTTTGTTGACAATATTATCCTATCAATCTTATTAATCCTTTCTTTATTTTGTGAATCCAAATAATTATTTAATTAAAAAAATGAATAATGAATAATAATATTGAATTCAAATAACAATTAACATTTTTTCCTTTTTCTATTTAATATTGAAAAATTCATGTCTATAAATCCGTAAAACAAAATTTGACGAATAATATGTCTAAATTAATTAGAAAAATGAGAGAAATCCAAATATGACATCCATATAATCTTTTTCATCATATATATATATCAATTTACTAAGTGCAGGTGTTTAGTGTATGATATAGGGTCACCGCAACCAAATTAGGTGTCGAAAGTAGGGATTTTCGAGAAAACATACCAAACTTGGTCACCAAATGATCAAACCATGTTGGAATTGGCCAAGATTTGGCAAAGTGTAGTACAATGGCATTACAAACAAACACAGACCTAGGTTTTTTAAGTTGGTGTATAGTATAGGGTCACCGTCGAGCAAATTAGATGTCGAAACTAGGGTTTTTGGAGAAAATATGCCAACTTGGACACCGAATGATAAAACATGTTTGAGTGAGCCAAAATTTGGCAAAGTGGATCACAATGGCATTACAAACAAACATAGACCTAGTTTTTTAAGTTGATGTATAGTATAGGGTCACCGCCGAGCAAATTAGGTGTCGAAACTAGGGTTTCTAGAGAAAATATGCCAAACTTGGACACCAAATGATAAAACATGTTGGAGTGGGCCAAGATTTGGCACAATGGAGCACAATGGCATTGAAAATCCAAAACACACTTGTACACACATGGTGTAATACCACATAAATTTTGGTTTGATTCCGACGCTCCGGATCCCCTCTCCGCCGAAACTCTAGTCCCGCTGAAGAAAAACCCAGCTTATAGGTCTACACCTGGCACCGGGGTAAAAAAGGGGTAGCAAAATGCAAATTTTTTCTTGGTTGTGTTAGGATAGCCCCTAGGAACATCGATTTTTTTATACCCAACTCTTCACAAGATTCCCTCTGGTTTGACCGAAGTGAGAGTTTCCACCTATAAGTCGACAAACTCACTAGATAGAAACTGATGACGGTGAAGCCGCTAACATTCTCGAGTGGGATCTTGGACATATACAACCCAAAATACACTAGTACACAATTGGTATGACACAACCTAGCTTTGAGTTGGATTCCGACGCTCCGGAACCCTCTCCGGCGAAATCCTAGCCCCGCTAGAGAAAAGCCCATCTTATACATCTACAGCCGGTACCGGCGTCAAAAGGGGTAGAAAAGTGCAATTTCTTTCTTGGTTGTGTTCGGTAGCCCCAAGGAACACTCAAAACAAAGTTATACCCCAAATATTCACAAGATTCCCTCCGATTCGACTGAAGTGAGAGTTTACACCTATAAGTCCACAAACTCACTAGAGAGAAACTAATGACAGTGAAACTGCTCACATATTGAAGTAGAATATTGGACATATCCGGCCCAAAACACACTTGTACCCGCTTGGTATAGCACCACCTAGATTTTGACGCCCCGGAGCCCCTCTCCGACGAAACCCTTAACCCTTTGTTGTTGGTTCCATCCTTACTCATGGAATTTTTTGAAGAATATAACTTAAACAATATGCATGATGATGTAGATCTTCTTCTCCGTTTCGAAATGAGTTAAAGAATATCGAAGTCTGAATTCGAGTGAAAAAATTATGCTCAAAACAGTGAGCAAGTAAAAAAAACACACAACTAGGTGCCGTCGGCAGCTCAAAAAAAAATAGAGCTAGGCTCGGCGTAGCTAAGAAAACTACACACTTTGGCCAGGCCTTGTCGGGTTCTACGCAAACGGCCCCGATAAAAAGGCGTCAGCTTTTTGGTTTATTCCCCTAGTCAGTAGTTCCTTATAATTTTAATGGTGGTCTTTTGGTTTCCGTGTGCAAATGTGCATATGTCCTCTTTGTAACAAACTTATTTTTTGTGCGCTCTGTCGGAAGCAGAAGCAGGGCCCAAGTATACATTCACACAAATTACTCCTAAGCTTCTGACACTTATTAAGGATCAGAGCGACTAACTGATTTATCATCTACCTAGTCAACTACCATATCGTGGTTGCATAAACACAAAGTGAATGCCATGGCGGTACGTGCCACCCACTATGGGAACGAGCGACGATGCCGAGGGGGATTTCAACGCCGAGGTGGAAATATCGGGACCCTCGGCATAGCCACCACGATGCAACCGGACGAAATTCACATCATTATGCAAATGATATTTTTTTTCAGACTAAAAGGGACGACGTCCCCGGTTCCATTGATAGGCTCAATGAAACCACGCCGAGCAACAATGAGTTCAGTACAAGCACACTGAAACCGTGTCCGGAGAGAGCAGGAAAGTTAAAACTGAAAAGAAAAAGCGGCGGGGGGGGGGAGTTTCTACATGCAAAAGCAGTTCTTGAGAGGAGGGAGTCCACACGCAGGTAGACTACAAAGCTCCAACGAGGCTAAGCTAATTCTTTGCAAGCTCCAGGATAGAAGTCGGGGTCTCCTAGGTACCAGCGATTGCAACTCTCTTCAGAGCCGGGGAGCTCTGTCCCCCATCCGAGCCCGCAGTTGGTGAAGATGAAGGGGAGTTCCTGAAGTTCTTCAGCCCGACTCCAGTAGCAGGGGAGAGTTACAGGAGGTCTGACAGCAGTGAGCAGATGGGATCCATCCTCAACTGCATCTCCTCCTTGAAGATTGGCTTCCACATCTTCAGAGAGTTCAGGATCAGACGAAACACCTGATGAATATTAATCCAAGGACGACCATTGAAAATGAGATCATTCCTAGTTTTCCAAATAGACCAAAGAGTAGCAGAGCAAACGGAGTTGAGGACTGCATGTTTTTTTGTTAGCTATCCAAAATCTAGCAACAGAAAGGAAATCAACTCCTAAATCAAAGTTGAAAACATGAGACATAAACTGCCAGATTTGTTTAGCAACAATACACTCAAAAAACAGATGAGTTACAGTTTCACTGCCAGAACAGAAAATGCAGTCTTCAGTTTTGTTCAGATGCCTCTTTCTCAGATTATCCCTAGTCATTAGTTTGTTATTGGCTAGCAACCAAAGAAAAATGTGTAGTCTAGGTGGGACATTAATTCAGTTTCTACACACTAGGAGTGTACACAGGTTGCACCCCTCCAAAGTTTATGACAACATACAGAGAGGAGGTGGAGTAGGTGCCTTTATTTTCATATTGCCATACCAAGGAGTCAGTGTTGTTTGTAAGGATGACACTAGAAGCAATGCTTTGGAGGTCATGCCACTTTTGCTCTAGAAGAGGAGAGAAATTCCTCCTAAAAGTGAGTCTAAGCTGCCCATCAATCAGAATGTGTTTGATGGTTTTGCTTTGTTCATTACAAACAACATATAAATCAAAGAATTGTACTGCTTGGGGGGAGTCTCCAAACCAGGTATCTTCCCAGAACCTGATTTTGCTCCCATCCTCAACTTTCCATTTATAGCCAAATTTAATACTTTTGATAGCCCACATAATACCTTTCCAGAAGCTAGATACATGGCAGGTTCTTGAGAGGGTCGCCGCCTTGGAGTTCACGGCGGGTCGATCTGCGGAGGTGGCGTCGGGCTCCCTCTGCCCATGTTTGTGACTTGCCCTGCACCACGGTGTTTCCTGCTAGGGGCCTTGCTGATTGTGCCTGTTTGCAGTCTTGCGGACAGTGGCGGTGCTGCCCCTCTTGGTGGTGCCATCCTGGTTGATGGTGTGGGTCTCGACGGTGTGCCGCGTGTGTTGGTGTGCCCGTGCTCTCGGCGAGCTCCGGCCCAACTCCTCTGCCCGTCCTGCTCGTGCTCTGTCCTCGGGGTTGTCTACCGTTGGTGTTTCACCTGTAATCGCGTCGGTAGCTCTATTTTATTTCGTGTGTAACTGGTTACAGCATCATGTAAACCTTTCGCCGTTTGTGGTGTTATTAATTTAACACCGGGCCTCTGGCCTAGTATCTAAAAAGAAGCTAGATACATTAGTATCTAGCTTTAAGGATCATTCACATCATTATGCAAATGATCTTCTCATGCATTCGCCCAACGTTACGCCTTGATGTGGGACCATGCCAACAAAAAAAACCTTGATCGATCTGGGACCAAGCAAATTAAGCATTGATGCGTGCTTAATTCATCAGGTTGGTTGGTTGCGTTGCCGGTGCGGTGGTTGCCTGCCGCCGGGATACAGACGAACGAGCGGCACACGTACAAATACTCTGCAGCATTGACGATCGTCTCTCTATTCGTGCACACATCGACGGCCGGTCGGCCGGTGGACCTCCCGGTTTGGATTTTTTTTGTTCTGTAAATCGTATTTTTGAGTCTAAAGAATCTTTCGGCTGACGTTCAGGTGTATATACACCAAAAAAAAAAGGTACCCGGGCCATTTTTCGGCTGGAAGTATAATGACGACAACTGACGATTTTAAGGCTTCGCACGACGCGTGTCTTTGTGTTTGCTTATTGACGATGGAAAGCCCGTGCCAGGTACGTTTACGTGAAAGATGGTCTAGTAGCCGAAAAAGGTGATGATCGTGTCTCCTCTGTGTTGCTGTGCGGCCAGTTGCTTCGCCATTTCAACATGCGGATCGGTAATGCGCGTTGTGCCCCGTGAACAACATGTCCATCCGGCGTCTTTGGGTACGCCGGGTTAACGTTGCCCCGGAAAGGCGTCATTTCGTGATTCCATATGTTGATGTACGTGGGTTAAGTATACATAGTATATATATTTGTGCAAAGTTTCGGCCAAAAATACATTTTATTTCAGGCTACAGAAAAATAACGAATTTGTGGCTATATAAACTATCTCCTATTTCGACATAAATTTTGTGCGTACTTAGAACATATTTATATCTATTTGTAAACTTATTCTTTTTAAATTGAAACATAAAAGTGCGATTATAATTTTTCTTGAAAACGGAATCACCGATTCGCATGTGAAAGAACAACTTTCCGGACTTTTGCTACTTTTCTCTCTGCGAGTTAGACCATCACCAAATTGACGGAAGAAACTAATTATGGGAAAGTCTTACGACCCGTGTCAATATAGTCTTTGCCATACTTGGAAAGAGAGACCCGCGCTCTCATCGCAATTTCATCGAGGTGAAGGTTGTTGCGGGTCTACGTGTCATTTTTCTGCGGTTGTCCTGATGCACGGGTCCTCTTTTTGACAAACCCATTACTTTCTAATTGAACTAAATGACAGAGCAGGTTAATTAGTTGGATATAATTGTCAGTCGTTTCAAATTCCAATAATAATATGGTCGTATGAGAAAACAAAATTGATTGATTGATGTACTAGCACGCGGTTGAAAGAAGAAGCAGTCATCCGTTGGGTCAACCATAATCCTATACTCTCCCGTTTTCATTATTTCCTGTTTATGGTAAAATATATTTTATGCCGAATCTTATGCTGTAGAGTTTGCAGTTGTATATATGTTTTTTCAATATATTTTGTCAAACTTAACGAAGTTTAACTTTGACTAAACACATAATGCAAAGTACTGCTAGTTTTAAGGGGGGGGGGGGGGGAGTAATATTTGATTGATCAGCCAGCTAGTCAACTACCACACCGTCGTTGCATAAACTCAAACTCCAAGCATGTGACTTGGCCCTCTTGCAATAATTGTCTCACCATATCTATACTTCTTATAAAGCAAAACCCCACTAACATGCATTAATTATTTTTCTACCTCAACATGCAAGCTATCCATATCATTCACCCTCTTAGCCAATCAATTGTCCATGTCATGTCCTCTAATATTATAAATTATTATATGCAAGCTACATATCATACATTTTTGTAACCATCCATTTTTAATTTAATGATTTATGTAAACTAAATATCATACATTCCTTAAACCATCCATTTTTCAAACTAATGGTTTATAATACGCATCGCATGTCTATAAAATTTAGTATCTCGAGTATGATCAACCGAATTTTTTATATTTCTTTAGACTATATAATGTATCATGCTATTTTTTCGAAAAGGAGGTTAAAATCCTTGGCCTCTGCATAAAAAAAACACACGTGCTATTTACCATAAGGGATCCCCGCCGCAACGCGCGGGGTATCCTTCTAGTATACATAGAAAAACAAGGTCATTAGAGAAAATACTAAGAAATAACCCATCATGCATGTTCTGCTGATTATTTGTAATTCACGTATCTAATTTACATACCAGATGCAAGAGAAAACGTCTTATCAACCATTATACATGCCCTTACTACCGACAGCAAACAGACGCGTCTTTTCGACGTACAGATGGAACACGACCTGGAATTAGTTCCGGATCAGATCGACCATGCATGCATCTATAGAGGATGGAGCTGAGACAATCCATGGATGGAGCACTCCTAATTACCACCACTAGCCGTTAACCCTTTTGGCGCGACAAGGGTTACTCGCCATCATCATGCATGCACGATCGATAAGTCGAGGCCGGAGCACGGGCTCTATTCCAACGTCTCTCACCCGTTTCTCCGGGACAGCGATGATTGTGACGCCCACAACCCTATCCTGTTCTTTTCTGAATTTCTAGTCTTCTTTTCCCCCGTCATCATGGCTTAGGGCAGCTCCGGTTCCGGCCCGGGCCACGCAAACTGGAATGCAGTTGTGTCGTGATAAACGACTCGTGAAGCCCCATTAGGGTGCAGTGAGCTAGTTGGTTGGGACAGGATTAGCTGCACATGTAGGAGTTTTTTTTTCGAGAATTATATAGGAGCATTTCTCATTCTCATATACTTGTGGTTGGCTAGTTGGCTGGGACAAGATTAATTTAGTTGGGGTCCCCTCTAACTGTCTTGATAATCTTCTTTTCTCCTCTAACTTAGTTAGTTAGTTAATCAATTAATCTGGACTGCACAAAGGTGCCTACGTCTCCTAGCTGCGTGGGGCATGATGTATACACTGGACCAACCATTTCATTTTAGAACGGACTGGAGCTAATTAACCAGATCGATCTAATTTAGTTCCCTGCGCTCATCTTATCATGTTATTTTTGTTGGCTCGCTACTCGCTAGCACTGCATCTCCACCGGCCTGTTAGCTAGCTATCTAGCTTCAACTTTTGTCTCCATATCACGTGAACCAAACGTCCGCTCCTACTTTTAGGCTGGTGCCAATGGGGGCTTTAGGGGGAGGCGGTAGAGCCCCTACCGCCCGGAGGCGGGCGATAGGGGGCGGTAGCGGGGGGCGTTAGGCGGCGGCGGGCGGTGGGGGTACCGCCCGGGCTAGAGCCCCTGCCGCCCGGCTTGCCGCCCGGGTTGGCGGGGCGGTAGGGAGGGGCCGGGGCGGTAGGGCGGGGCGAGAGGGAGAGAGGGTGGGGCGGTGGGTTGGCGGCGTGGGGCGGTAGGGCGGGGCGGTAGGCCAGGAGCCGTTGGGGCCAACGGCTAGCTGACGTGGCGCCCCCCTATTGGTCCACGTCAGCTAGCCGTTGGGGGTATCCGTTGCTGTCCAAAAAAACTGAAAAAAAATTCGAAAATTTTGAAATTTGGAGCTGATCCCTCCTATAAATACCCCCCCATATGCTGCACTCAATCCACACCAACTTCATCCTCTCTACTCTTCATTTCCACCCTCTCGACGCCATGTCTTCGTCAAGCAGCACCGATTCGAGCGAGGGACTGGAGGGTGAGATGATCGCCGGAATGCAGGCGGCAATGGAGGCCGAGTACGAGGCGGCGCTCCAAGCGGTGCCAAGACCGCCGCGGCGCCGTCGACAGTTCATCAGGCGTGATCGTGTTGGCGCCGCCGAGCGGCTCTACGACGACTACTTCGCCCCCAACTGCGCTTATCCTCCGAGCTTCTTCCGTCGAAGGTATCGGATGAGGCGATCCCTTTTTCTACGCATTGTGGATAGATTGGGTGAATACTCTCCGTATTTCACCCAAAGAGTTGATGCTCTGAACCGTACGGGTTTTACTCCGCTACAAAAGTGTACTACGGCGTTGCGTCTGTTAGCTTATGGATCCGGTGCTGATACCATAGATGAGTGGCTTAAGTTAGCTAGACAAACTTCGTCAGACTGTCTAGATAACTTCTGTGAGGGCATCATCGACTGTTACGGTGAAGAGTTTTGCCGTCGACCTAACGTCGCGGATACTCAGCGTCTGTTAGCGAAAGCCGAGGAGCGCGGCTTTCCGGGAATGCTAGGGAGCATAGATTGCATGCATTGGCAGTGGAGGAACTGCCCAGTTGCGCATGCCGGTCAGTTCACAAGGGGAGACATCAAACATCCAACCGTAATCTTAGAAGCCGTTGCGTCGTATGATCGTTGGATCTGGCATGCTTTTTTTGGAGTCGCCGGGTCCAACAACGACATCAATGTGCTCAATCAGTCCCCATTGTTCACGGAAGTGCTTAGAGGAGAAGCACCCACAGTGAACTTCACGGTGAATGGACACCAGTACAACTGGGGTTACTACCTTGCCGACGGCATCTACCCCTCCTGGCCGGTGTTCATGAAGGGTGTTACTCTTCCACAAAGTGACAAGCAACGTGTCTTCACAGCTGCTCAATCGTGTTGGCGCAAAGATGTGGAGTGTGCATTTGGAGTGTTGAAGTCTAGATTCAACATTTTAGCAGTTCCCGGACGCTCCTACTCCATGCGCACTCTTGGGTTGATCGTGCGTGCATGTGTCATTCTGCACAACATGATCATCGACGATGAGCGTGGTACCAATTTGGAGAACACCTATGAGACAGTTGCGAGCAACGTCGGGCCTCCAATACATACCAATGCACCACCAAGCCTAGCAGCAAGGATTCAGATGGACAACGAAATGCAGGACTCGCCGATGTATACACAGCTCCAGGGGGATTTGATTGAGCATGTGTGGGCTCATCAAAACTAGATTATGTAATTTTCTCATTTTTTATGTAATTTTTATTTATTATTATGTAATCGGTACAATTTTAGTTGAATAAAATAATTTCTTCTATTATTTGCAATGTTTTTAATCTTCAAAATATGTGTTGACGTGGAGGAGAGAGAAAAGCTGATGTGGCAGAGAGAGAATCTTACAGCCCGGGCTATAGCCCGTGCACTGGCACCGTGCCCGTGAGAGTGGGGTGATAGTGGTGAGAGAAGATGACGTGGCGGGGGCTATAGCCCGTGAATAGTGGGCGGTGCATTGGCACCAGCCTTATGCCAGTTTAGGCCGGTGTGCAACTTCATACATCAACAGACAAATAAAGCAGAAGGATAGCATGACAGTGACCAGGATATATAGTAGTACTATAGCATTAGTGCATGTTTTCATGGTTAATCCAGCTGCATTTTTTACATGCTATACTTCGATGCCCCTAGACCGTGGAAGTGAAAAGGTTTGAAGCTAGTCATTCCAGGTGTTATTTCCAACAAAAACACCCGGCAAATCCTCAACATGCATGGACAGGCGTTCTAGATTGCATTAGTTTTATATTAAAGCAGTAAAGATATGAATGGATAGTGTGGCGTTTGGAGGCATGCATGTATCTGCAAATATTTTGCCTGATTTACTGATCTCCTTTGTTTAGAGAGATCTAGAAGCTTTACTGATCTCATGTCAGTTCTCTTCTACCGTGATTTGATCTAAAGTTTAAGATTCCGCCCTGGCCTCCATATATAATATTCCACTTTGCTTTACATAAATTTATGGCTTGGAATTAGATAGTACAAAGAATGCAGAAGGAATGAGAGGAGGAGATAATTAAAGGGGGCCATCTGATCACGAATCTGGATGGATACACACATCTACTTAAATTTGATCTTAATTAATATGGTCTTTGCTCGAAATAGTCTTTCGCCCCGAGTTATAAATAAAGCAACCGTCCACAAGAGTCATAAAAATTAGCCGATACAATGCACACACAATGTTGTGGCCACAACACAACAAAGCTCAAAGAAAAACAACACACACACACACACGCTAGAGTAGGGGCGAAGGGGGGGGGGGGGTGGTGTGGGTAGAGAGGGCGCCAAGACCCAGAGCGGAGCCTCAGGGTGGAGCCGAGGCGGAGATGCGACACGCAGATACTAGTAGTCTGTCGATGGAGTCGTCTAGCCGCGCTCTGTCCCGCTGTCTATACAACGGGTGCTACTGCTGCAAGAAGGCTAAGAATTTGAAAATAGAGTTAGAAGCCCGCCTCAAGAAAATCTTCTCAGTCACCATTTTATTGCGGATCGTCCACAAAGACCACGCCATCGCCGCAAACACCAGCCAGAAGATACGCCTGCCTCCTCCTGCATTGTGCACCCAGATTTCTAGGATCTCGCCAAGATCCGAGGCCTGCCATGCAGGGCCTAAGGACTCCCTACGAAATTCCACAAAAACCGGCCAGCGGGACACACAAAGAGTATGTACGTACTCGATTTTGGGGTCCTGCAGAGGGGACACAAGCCATCCCCGGGGCCTCGGTGTTTGGCCACCTCAATCCCCGAAGGTAGCCTATCACGCAGCAACTGCCACACGAAGATCTTAATATTCAAGGGAATCGGGGCCTTCCGTAGGGGAGAGGCCCATGGTCTCGTTGGCCCAGCAAAATGGGACCGGTACGCCGACTTGACCGTGAAGGACCCCGACGGGGCCAAATACCAAGACACATGATCAGGCCCCCCTAGCAACGCGTCTGGAAGCGCACCCAGCAACTCCGCCTCCGCCTCCGCCGGACCAAAGGCGCGTCGAAACGCAATGTCCCAGGACCCATGCCGAAATGCCGAGGCCACCACTAGGGATGGGTCGGCATAGATCACAAAGAGTCTTGGGAATTCCAGTCGAAGCGTTCGCTCACGAAGCCAAGGGTCAAGCCAGAACATGATGCCACGACCATCCTGATACGTCTCTAACATATCTATAATTCCTGATGCTCCATGATCATATTTTGTCAATTGCTACTTGTTTTCTCCCTTATTTATAGCATTTTATACGTTTTTCGGGACTAACCTATTAACAAGATGCCAAGTGCCAGTTCCATGTTTTCTGGTGTTTTTGGTTTCTAGAAAAGTTGTTCTGGAAACATTCTCGGAATTGGACCCCACAAAGCCCGAAGTTCCTATTTTCCCCGGAAGCATCTAGAACACCAAATAGGAGTCGAAGACGGGCAACATGGGGCACACCATAGGGTGGCGCAGGTCCCCCCGGCCGCGACACCTATGGGTGTGGGGCCCCTGGAGCTCCACCGCCTTTGCCCTTTCTCCTATCTAATCCCCCCGGATGGAAACCCTAAGTACCTGATAAAAAATCCCCGAAAAGTTCCGCAGCCGCTGTCACGGTCGACCCTAGATCAGGGGTTTTTTGAAGCTGTTTCCGGCACCCTGCCGGAGAGGAGATCATCACCAGAGGATACTACATCACCATGCCTGCCTCCGGAGTGATGCGTGAGTAGTTCATCCTTGGACTACGGGTTTGTAGCTGTAGCTAGAGGGTTGTCATCTCCTCAAATGTCTCCATGTTTAGATCTCGTGAGCTGCCTATCATGATTGAGATTGATCTTATGTAATCTTTTATCATGTGCTTGCTGGGATCCGATGAATATTGAACTTATGCCAAGTTGATTATAGTCTGTATTTGCTTATGCTATTTGTGATCTTTCATGCTTTCCGTTGGTAGTGGTTGTTCTGGCCAAGTAGTTGGTAGTGACTCCAAGAGGGAGTATTTATGCTCGATAGTGAGTTCATGCCTCCTCACCACCTTGCTCGAGTGACAGAAACGTGAAGGGGGGATGTGCTATTTCCATTAGGGAGAAAACAACGGTGAGAGTGCCCGCGTGCATAATCATTGCTTACATTACACACTTTGTTTAATGCGGTTATCTGTTGCTTGCAACTTAATACCTAAGGGGGTTCGGATGATAACCCGAGGGTGGATTATTAGTCATATGGGTCATTTATCGAATTGCCCATAGCGGACCACTTGTACTCAGTTTTACCCCTAGAGCTGAATCGACCTCAGTTTTGCCCCTAGTCTGTGCGCAACTACTATGGAGAGGCTGGAACGGTAAGTTTGGAGTCGACTCCGTTTCGCGAAGTGGGACCGAGGAGTCAGACTCCGTTTCGCGAAGTGGGTCCGGGTGGGACTGCCAAGTTCGTTGAAACCATCCGGAGCTTACAGGTGGGACCGCACAATTAGTTGACTACGCTGAATAGTCCACACCCGAGTTTCCCGCCACCACCGTCGTGCGCTGCCGCCCAATTTAGTTGACCCGCCGTCGTGCGCTGCCGCTCACGCCGCCGCCACCGCCGCACCATCCCCTGCTGCGCCACGAGCACCTGCGGCACCACCACCACCACCACCACCACCACCGCCGCCGGGTTCGGCTTGGGGGGCGAAAAGGCGGGGCAGCCCACGCTGGCCAGAGCTGTCAGCGACGCGTGGAAAAACCGTGGGCCCCCGGGTCGTTCAAAGTCTGCCGGAGTAACGGCACGCGCGTCGCAGTAAATGACCCGCCAGGGCTACAAAAGGCCCCTCACCGCTCGCCGCTCTCCCCATTCTCGCCGTTCATCTCCTCGCCCTCACCGCACAAACTCTCATCGCCCTCGCCGCACTTCACCAGACACCCCGAGACGATGCCTCGCCGACTCCGTGCATGGCGCAACTCGCCGTTGTACTGCCGACCCACGGCCGCGACGCGGGGCCCCAATGACGGCGAGGAGAACGAGCAGCCGGCGCCGGAGGAGGCAGCGCCCGAGCAGCAGCTGCCGCAGGAGGAGGCGGGGCCCGAGCAGCAGCAGCCGCCGGAGGAGGCGGCGCCCGAGCAGGAGCCGCCGCAGGAGGAGGCGGCGCCCGAGCAGGAGCCGCCGCAGGAGGCGCCGCGCTGGAGGAGGCTCAGGCGGATGCAGCCTATCTGGCCCGAGCAGCACGCCACCGTCTACTCGTTCGAAACATGGCGGAACGAGGAGGCGTTCCACACGGTCCGCTCCTGGCTAAAGGAGGCGGCGGCAGCGGCCGAGGCTGCCGCTGTTCGTGCATCCCTGGAGACCCACCAGAGGGAGCAGGCGGAGCGCCAGGTCTACCGGGAGCTCGCCGCAACCGCGGCGTCGGATGAACAGCAGGCGGTCGTCGCGCTGTACGAGAGCGACCGGCGCAAGGCTGCCCTGCAGAGCGAGAGGCGGGACCGCCGCCATCCCTCCGAGCAGGCGCAGCTGCACCGGCTGCGGATCCGAGGCAGAGCGGAGCGGCATGCGATCGCTACGCTGGCGAACCCATCGCCCTTAGCCAAGAACGACCACGAGGCGGGGCCCTCCAGCATGCTGGCCTACGACGACAGCGATGAGGACGACGAGGAAGAGGAGTAGAGGACGACGTCTAGGAGGAGGGCGACGACTAGGCCTCTCGGGCAACCGTAGTTTTTTTTTAAGTTTTTTCAATGTTTTTAGTTAAATTATGCCGTCTAGCTTTCTGTAAAACTATCGTCGAATCTATGAATTTTAGCCTATTTCAACGAGTTCGCATTTTTTAATTAATTTTGTGAATTTCTGAACGCAATCACGAGCCAGAATGTAGATTAAAAGCGAAAAGAATGTTTGAATAATGTTGTATATATGATGCATGTTGAACTAAGTCATTCCAAAATTTTGGGCAAATGTGCTTCAAATGAGGTCTGAAGCTAGGGTAAATCACATATAACAACGTTGTGCGTTGGATTCATGTCATTTTGATTTGTTTTGACTTATTTATGCTCATTTGCAACCATCGCTCAATTCTCGTGAGAAATGTGCTTGAAATGAGGTCCGAAGTAAGGGTAAATACCCCCGTTTATAAATTCATGAAAAATTCGACCTTGCCAAAATTAACCAAATAAATTTGAGGAGCAACTATATCACATATAACAACGTTGTGTGTTGGATTCATGTCATTTTGAATGTGTTTGAATTATTTATGCTCATTTGCAACCATCGCTCAATTCTCGTGAGAAATGTGCTTGAAATGAGGTC
Source organism: Alopecurus myosuroides (assembly GCA_028641055.1). Taxonomy (NCBI): domain Eukaryota; kingdom Viridiplantae; phylum Streptophyta; class Magnoliopsida; order Poales; family Poaceae; genus Alopecurus; species Alopecurus myosuroides. The sequence continues at coordinate 12,572,095 of CM054061.1, read as the reverse complement.
CGAAGCAAGGGTAAATACCCCCGTTTATAATTTCATGAAAAAATCGACTTTGCCAAAATTAACCAAATAAATTTGAGGAGCAACTATATCACATATAACAACGTTGTGCGTTGGATTCATGTCATTTTGAATGTGTTTGAATTATTTATGCTCATTTGCAACCATCGCTCAATTCTCGTGAGAAATGTGCTTGAAATGAGGTCCGAAGCAAGGGTAAATACCCCCGTTTATAATTTCATGAAAAATTCGACCTTGCCAAAATTAACCAAATAAATTTGAGGATCAGCTATATCACATATAACAACGTTGTGTGTTGGATTCATGTGATTCTGATTTGTTTTGAATTTTTTATGCTCATTTGCAACCATCGCTCAATTCTCGTGAGAAATGTGCTTCAAATGAGGTCCGAAGCTAGGGTAAATACCCCCGTTTGTAATTTCATGAAAAATTCGACCATGCCAAAATTATCCATAGAAATTTGAGGATCAGCTATATCACATATAACAACGTTGTGTGTTGGATTCATGTCATTTTGATTTGTTTTGAATTTTTTATGCTCATTTGCAACCATCGCTCAATTCTCGTGAGAAATGTGCTTCAAATGAGGTCCGAAGCAAGGGTAAATACCCCCGTTTATAATTTCATGAAAAATTCGACCTTGCCAAAATTATCCATAGAAATTTGAGGATCAACTATATCACATATAACAACGTTGTGTGTTGGATTCATGTCATTTTGATTTGTTTTGAATTTTTTATGCTCATTTGCAACCATCGCTCAATTCTGGTTTGAAATGTGCTTCAAATGAGGTTCGAAGCTAGGGTAAATACCCCCATTTGTGCTTCAACATTTTTTGGCATATTTTATAAATCAACCAAATTAATTTTCTATACATCTATTCTACATGTATAGTGTAAATCTGAAGTTTCATTATGTTTTGAATAATTCTTCTATTTTTTATTTTTTATTTAAATAACATGGTTTAATAGAAACATCATATGTAAAACTGATAAAAATCATCTCTGTAGTAAATCTGAAGTTTCATTATATTTTTTATTTAAATAACATGGTTTATAATACTTAACAGCAAAGAAATCATATGTAGAACCATCGATCCCTGTGGCCAACGTACCAACCAATCAGAGCGCAGAACGAACGTCTCGCGGATCGCTGTGGCTGCGAGCGCATCCGTCCGATGCACGATTCCTTCTAGAAGGCGTCGATCCAACAGCCCAGGTCGAATCTCTGTGTTTCCTTCTAGAAGCTTTTCGGCTGGTCAAACAGAGGGTTGACCAAGCTTGAAATGAGCATAAATAATTCAAAAAAAATCAAAAAAATATATTGGCGACGCACATAGTAGTGTTATGTCATATAGTAACGAGAAAAAAATATAAACCTGTCTTATAAAGAATGGAACGAAAAAACCTTGTGTAACATATGATATCTTGAACAGTCTAGTAGAGAGTTCAAGATAATGAGATGAGTTTCAAACCTTTTGAACTCAAATAAGGTCAAAATCTCACCAAAGCTTCATTTTGGTGTGACTAAGAAAGATCCAAAGTTATTTTTTCATTTTGACGTTTTAAACTTGTTTTATTTACGATTTTCGATTAATACCATTATTATTCAAAAGAAAATAAATAATACGAATATTCATCCAATAAATTTTTGGGCTTCGGAATTGCATTATATAGGTCTAATACAAGTCTAGTAAAAATATAAATAGGATTTATAAACATTAGAACGAAATCCATCACTAAAATGAGATTCCTCGAATACAAGACTAGAGATTTCAAAGAATAAGAGCTGGAAACATTGTGAATCTTCCGAAGAGGTGGGTTCTACCTTTTTGTTTTGTGTTCCTATGGGCTATACTAGCACAACCAAGCAAATAGTTCCACATTGCTACCACCTTTCGACGATGTTACCGCGTGTTTCCGTATAAGTCCGGTATTTCTCCAGCGGGGCTAGGGTTTCACCGGGAGGCTACGGAGCGTATGGATCCCAACACAAGCTAGGGGGTGCCATACCATGTTAGTATAGGTGTGTTGTGTGCTTTGTATGTCCAAGATTGCTCTCTGGGGTGTGACCCGGCTTCACCGGCATCCACTTCTCTCTCGTAGGCGATTACAGGGTGAAACTCCCGTATCGGACCAAACACCGTGAATCTTCCGAAGAGGTGGGTTCTACCTTTTTGTTCTGTGTTCCTATGGGATATCCTAGCACAACCAAGCAAATAGTTCCACATTGCTACCCCCTTTCAACGCTGTTACCGCGTGTTTCCGTATAAGTCCGGTATTTCTCCAGCGGGGCTAGGGTTTCACCGGGAGGGGGGCTACGGAGCGTATGGATCCCAACACAAGCTAGGGGGTGCCATACCATGTTAGTATAGGTGTGTTGTGTGCTTTGTATGTCCAAGATTGCTCTCTGGGGTGTGACCCGGCTTCACCGGCATCCACTTCTCTCTCGTAGGCGATTACAGGGTGAAACTCCCGTATCGGACCAAACACCGTGAATCTTCCGAAGAGGTGGGTTCTACCTTTTTGTTCTGTGTTCCTATGGGATATCCTAGCACAACCAAGCAAATAGTTCCACATTGCTACCCCCCTTCGACGCTGTTACCACGTGTTTCCGTATAAGTCCGGTATTTCTCCAGCGAGGCTAGGGTTTCACCGGGAGGGGGGCTACGGAGCGTCTGGATCCCAACACAAGCTAGGGGGTGCCATACCATGTTAGTATAGGTGTGTTGTGTGCTTTGTATGTCCAAGATTGCTCTCTGGGGTGTGACCCGGCTTCACCGGCATCCACTTCTCTCTCGTAGGCGATTACAGGGTGAAACTCCCGTATCGGACCAAACACCGTGAATCTTCCGAAGAGGTGGGTTCTACCTTTTTGTTCTGTGTTCCTATGGGATATCCTAGCACAACCAAGCAAATAGTTCCACATTGCTACCCCCTTTCGACGCTGTTACCGCGTGTTTCCGTATAAGTCCGGTATTTCTCCAGCGGGGCTAGGGTTTCACCGGGAGGGGGGCTACGGAGCGTCTAGATCCCAACACAAGCTAGGGGGTGCCATACCATGTTAGTATAGGTGTGTTGTGTGCTTTGTATGTCCAAGATTGCTCTCTGGGGTGTGACCCGGCTTCACCGACATCCACTTCTCTCTCGTAGGCGATTACAGGGTGAAACTCCCGTATCGGACCAAACACCGTGAATCTTCCGAAGAGGTGGGTTCTACCTTTTTGTTCTGTGTTCCTATGGGATATCCTAGCACAACCAAGCAAATAGTTCCACATTGCTACCCCCTTTCGACGATGTTACCGCGTGTTTCCGTATAAGTCCGGTATTTCTCCAGCGGGGCTAGGGTTTCACCGGGAGGGGGGCTACGGAGCGTCTGGATCCCAACACAAGCTAGGGGGTGCCATAACATGTTAGTATAGGTGTGTTGTGTGCTTTGTATGTCCAAGATTGCTCTCTGGGGTGTGACCCGGCTTCACCGGCATCCACTTCTCTCTCGTAGGCGATTACAGGGTGAAACTCCCGTATCGGACCAAACACCGTGAATCTTCCGAAGAGGTGGGTTCTACCTTTTTGTTTTGTGTTCCTATGGGCTATCCTAGCACAACCAAGCAAATAGTTCCACATTGCTACCCCCTTTCGACGCTGTTACCGCGTGTTTCCGTATAAGTCCGGTATTTCTCCAGCGGGGCTAGGGTTTCACCGGGAGGGGGGCTACGGAGCGTCTGGATCCCAACACAAGCTAGGGGGTGACATACCATGTTAGTATAGGTGTGTTGTGTGCTTTGTATGTCCAAGATTGCGTTCCCGCACAGAGAAGCGCTCGTCTCAGCGTCTGCAGGCCGTTGCCGCCGTAGTTTGCATGCATGGACTCGATCTGCACCGTTCCTTACGATCAAACGATCGAAAATGAAGCGGTGCATGGACTGGGTGTTTTGTCTCAATGTAACGGCCCCGTTCACCAGCCCGGTGCATGCACGCCTCGTTTTTTCAGAGTAAACAACGTGGCAGAAGAAGAAAATAGTTAACGTCGCGTCGCATTTTCAGCAGCCCTGCACGCCTTGTTTCAGAAACACGAGTCGCGTCGCATTTGCAGCGACGCAGCCCTCCACGCCTGGTTTCAGAAACACGAGTCGCGTCGCATTTGCAGCGACGCAGCCCTCCACGCCTAGTTTTCAGAAGATACGCATCAATGTGCAGGATTTGGCGTGAGACTTTGGACTTTCTTCTCTTCACCTCTTTAATACACGCATGCAACGTCGAATCACTTCGACTGACGAATGCACACGCGCTCGTACTCCGTATCAATAGCTGTCCGGCCTACGCCTACGCCTATGCCTGTTCTACACCGCTTTGACCATGCATCTACTCTAATACACTGCGTCCAAGGTCTTCACACAGTTTGCTTCATCTACCGAAATAAATTCACGTCTAATCGTGTCTTTAAATATTCCTTCAGTCGTCCTCCGTATTCTCATCCCTCTCCAGCCATTTGCCCTTTCTCTCCCTTCAAGCCCTAACGCACAATGTCTTCCTACTCACTACCTTCAAGCCCGGAGTCGGTCTCCGACGAGGACAACCACCCCAAGGCCCTGCCTTGGTACGAGGCCGAGTGGCCTGAGGCGGAGTTGGACGTCCTGCCCATCGTGCTTCCCGTCGACGACTCTCCCAATCGGGAGCGATCGCCGACGCCGCCCTTCGTCCACCGCCCCGTCCCTTCCACCACCACCAAGACGTCGGACATCTCCCCCAAGACGAACCGCCGCCTCAAAACACTGGAGCGGCTGGAGAAGAAGGAGTTGAAGGCGATGGAGAAGAAGGAGGCCAAGGAGGACGCGAAGGCTTTCCGGGCCAGCATCAAGCGGTCCCGTGAGAGGCAGGAGGAGAGGATGCGGGCGGAGAACCGCAGCGCCCGGATCAAGCAGGAGATGGAGATCCGGGCGGCGGAGTGGAGGAAGTAGGGCGGCGCCGGAGCGCGGGAAGGGCTCCCGCATGCATGCAGAGCGGGAGCAGTTAGGGCTAGCCCTTTTTTTTTAGTTAAATGTAATGTTTATCCGGCCCCACTGATTATATGTAAAGTGGGGCCAGTTATCCTTTCTAATTATGTTTAATTATATATAAGCCCTATATATAAAGTTATGTTCTTATATTTGTCCAAATGTACCCACTGTTTAGAAGTTTTATCCTTTCTAATCATCGCTTTAAAATCTGCACATTGTAAACAAAATTTATATATAAGAGATGTGCTTTAACGAATAATATTTTCTAAAAGAGCTGCATTATGTTTTCTAAGATAACATAAAAAATTTGAGTTGAGCACAGTATATTTTATATTATTAATACGAATAATTTGATGGTTTAATAAATGGATAATGCGTAGTCTGCATGTACTGATTAATAAATATAAATGGATAATGTGTAGTCTACATGTTGACATTGGGCCTCATGTGACATTGGGCCGCAAGGAACGGTCAACTGGTGGGGCCCACATGCAGCGCCAACCGTCAACAGATGGGGCACACAAACCGCGCCAACGCTCAACAGCTGGGGCCCACAGGCCGCGCCAACGGTTGTATGATGGGTCCCACAGGTCAGGATCCTAACGGGGAGGGCCGAAAATAACGGTGGGAGCAGCGAAAAGAGTCCTTGCGCACTGACTAGGGGCAAAACTGAGGTCGATTCGGCGCTAGGGGTAAAACTGAGGTCGTGGTGCCAACTGAGGGCACCTTGTTAATTATCCCTAGTCATATATGCAGATGGATGTCGGTCTATGTATATTGTTGTAATGCCCACACTAAATATCATAGTAGTCTATGTCCAACATCTATTTGTCAATTGCTCAGATGTAATTTGTTCACCCAGCATGCTATCTTTTATGGAGGGACACGACTAGTGAACCTATGAACCCCGGTCCATTTTTCCACACTGTTAAACAAACCATAACTATTTCCTGCTTTTTTTACTTACTGCAAGCATACATCATTTTACACACTATACGTCTAATCTTTGTTTTTAGCAAGACCGGTGAGATTGACAACCTCACCGTATTGTTGGGACAAAGTATTTTGGTTCTGTTGTGTGCAGATTCCACGTTGTTACTGACATCGGTGAAGCGCCAGCACCACCATCAGTGGCATCAACCTTCCTGAGATCCTCTTCCTCCTACTGGACTGATAACCTTGGTTCTTAACTGAGGGAAATTCTTGCCGCTTACTCATCACACCCTCCTCTTGGGGTTTCCAACAACTCTCCCACTCAGCAAGAATTTTTGGCGCCGTTTCCGGGGAACTTAATCATCATCAAGAAGCCTCCCCGTCAAGGCACCATCAACGTTTGCATCAAGAATTTCTGGCGCCGGTGCCGGGGAGGAAGAGAATTTCTGCAAGGGGAATCTCTCACTCTCAACCTCTTTATTTTATTTATTGTCTTGTTTTTATTTTTGTCCTGTTTTTCTTCTCTATATCAAAAACACAAAAAAATTAGATTACTTCATAGCGGTTATTTATTTGCTTGCTTTTATTCTGCTAAAATGAGTTCCTGTGAGAATACTAAGTTGTGTGACTTCACTAGCACAAACAACGATGATTTTATTTGTACACCTATTGCTCCACCTGCTCCTACAGCTGCTTTTTATGAGATTAAACATGATTTATTAAATCTTGTGATGAAAGAACAATTTTCTGGTATTAGTACTGATGATGTTGTTGCCCATCTTAATAATTTCGTTGAACTATGTGAGATGCAAAAATATAAAGATGTGGATGCAGATATTATTAAACTGAAATTATTTCCTTTCTCTTTGAGAGGAAGAGCTAAAGAATGGTTGCTATCTTTTCCTAGAAATAGTATTGATTCATGGACTAAGTGTAAAGATGCTTTCATTGGAAAATATTATCCTCCTGCTAAGATTATAAACCTGAGAAGTGACATAATGAATTTTAAACAATTTGATAATGAACATGTTGCGAAAGCTTGGGAAAGAATGAAAACTATGGTGAAGAATTGTCCCACACATGGACTAACTACTTGGATGATTATACAAACCTTTTATGCCGGACTGAATTTCTCCTCAAGGAACCTATTGGATTCAGCTGCTGGAGGTACCTCTATGTCCATCACTTTGGGCAATGCAACAAAGCTTCTTGATGATATGATGATAAATTATTCAGAGTGGCACACTGAGAGAGCTCCACAAGGTAAGAAGGTAAATTCTGTTGAGGAAAACTCCTCTTTGAGTGAAAGGCTTGATGCTATTATGTCTATGCTTGTTAATGGTAAAGCTCAAGTTGATCCTAATAATGTTCCTTTAGCCTCTTTGGTTGCTCAAGAAGAGCATGTTGATGTAAACTTTATTAGAAATAATAATTTTAACAACAGTGCTTATAGAAATAATTTTGGTGGAAACAATTATAAGCCTTATCCTCCTAATAATGGTTATGGTAATTCTTATGGCAATTCCTACAATAATAATAAAATCTCTACCTCTGATCTTGAAAACATGCTTAAAGAATTTATTAGCACACAAACTACTTTTAATAAATCTGTTGAGGAAAAGCTTGGTAAAATAGATGTTCTTGCCTCTAAAGTAGATAGCCTTGCTATTGATGTTGATTTTCTAAAACTAAAGGTTTTGCCACAAGATGTTAAACAAAGTAAAACTTTGAATGCCATTCAAGTTCGAATTGATGGTAATGTTAGGTTGATGGCTGAATTACGTGCTAGGTGGGAAAGAGAAGATGAATTGGCTAGAAAGAATAATATGGCTAGAGTTGGCACTATCACAACCACTAGTAAAATTGAAGCTCCAAGTGCTAGTAAACCTCCTACTATAAATGGTAAAGTAGTTGTTGTTAATAAAGTCCCTACTCCTTTGGTGAAACGTGCTAAATTGCCTCAAACTGCTGAAATTGCTTCTGATAAAAGTGCTGAAATTTTTAGAGATGTGGGAGATAATGGTTCCATTACTTTTGATGATAATAATATTGATTTTGATCATTGCAATATCTATGAAGTTACTATGTTTCTACAAAAGCTTGCTATAAGTCCCAATGCTAGTGTCATGAATATGTCCTTTACTAAACATATTACCAATGCTCTCATGAAAGTTAGGGAAGAAAAGTTGAAACTTGAGACATCTATCCCTAGGAAATTAGATGATGGTTGGGAGCCTATCATTAAGACAAATGTAAATGATTTTGATTGCAATGCTTTGTGTGATCTTGGTGCTAGTATCTCTGTTATGCCTCAAAAGCTTTATAATATGCTTGATTTACCACCGTTGGAACACTGTTATTTGGATGTTCATCTTGCTGATAATTCTAAGAAGAAACCTCTTGGAAGAATTGATGATATTCTTATTATGGTTAATAATAACCTTGAACCTGTTGATTTTGTTGTTATGAACATTGAATGCAATGCTTCTTGTCCTATTGTTTTGGGAAGACCTTTTCTTAGAACTGTTGGTGCTATTATTGATATGAAAAAGGGGAGTATTAAATATCAATTTCCCCTCAAGAAAGGTTTGGAACACTTTCCTAGAAATAATATGAAGATACATTTTGACTCTATTCTTAGACAAAGATATGATGTTTATGCTTCTTCACTCGAAAATACTTGAGTTGCCCTTTTATGCCTAGCTGAAGGGCGTTAAAGAAAAGCGCTACCGGGAGACAACCCGTTTTATTTCGCTGTTTTCAACCCGTTTTCTTTTGTTTTGTTTGGTGTGCTTTGCACCTAGGTGTTTTCTATTTCCTTAGCAACCCTGCTGTATCTTTTCTTTTGAGTTTTTTTTTTTAGCCAAGTAAAGCCTCTAGTGGAAAGTTGAGCCTATATTTCGGATTTATGCGCAGGAAACAGATTTCTGCTGTCCATTGTTAATTCCGTTAAACATCACAGAAAATTCAAAATGACCTGAGTTTTTTTGTGCTTAATCCTGAGTTATATATGCAACATTTCTTAGAAGACCACTTTTTTTATTTGAGAAACAGAAGATTTTTGAAAAAGTCCATCTTTACCTGCTGTTCTGTTTTGACAGATTTCTGCCATTTATTGCATTTGCATCTTAATCTCTTTCTTTTGGTGTTCTTTTGAGAAAAAGAGTTTTAAAAGAAGTTATGACAGTAGTTAATGTGTTTTTGAGTGTTAGACTTGTGTTGAAACTGAACCATGTGAATTTATTATTTTAATTTCACTACCGTTGCTAATGAAGATTGTGAGAATTTTGATGTGAAGTAAGTTTTCAAGGGTCAAGAGAAGAGGATGATATTATGTAACCAAGAAGAGTGAAAATCCTAAGCTTGGGGATGCCCTGGTGGTACATCCCAGCAAATTCCAAGAATAATAAAGTGTCTAAGCTTGGAGATGCCCAAGGCACCCCTTCTTCGTTAACAAATTATCAGGTCACTTCTAGTGAAACTATATTTTTATTCGGTCGCATCTTATGTGCTTTACTTGGAGCGTCTTTTATTTTTGTTTTCTGTTTGTTTTTGATTTTGCTTTCAGATTGTTTTTTACTTTTTCAATAACCTTGGTTGGACCCCAGCATTCTTTTATTTGAGAGTGACACGCTCCGCATTTTCATGAGAATACTTTGTATTCTTAATCTCTGTCTAGTTGTTGCATTTATTTAGCTCCTATTTTGCATGCATATCTTATTAGAGCCGTTAGTTTTAGTAGTGATATGTGAGTACTCTAATGTTTGCTTGCTGTATCATAAAGAGTATTTTTGTTAAAGCATGTTTTGTATGGTGCTTGTTGGGAGAAAGAAAACTTCTGCTTGAAGTAGAATTTTATAACAGTGCTAGTAGAAGTTTGTATAGACTGTGGCTAGGACTTTTTCATGCCATGCTAAATGTTATTTTAGTTTTAAAGCCTTGTGGTTATCGAGTATCATGAATAGCCTCAAATAGCTGTGAGTGTTTAATATGACTTGAAAGATTCATGAGTTGTTCTTGTCATAGTAAAGCATCAATATATGGTATTCTCTTTCGAATGTTTTATTTGGTTGACTTGGCGCATACGCCATGTTTATGACTACAAACCAGTCACGAATAGCCTCCATGACCACTTAGTTTTTGAACTTGTGATACTTCTTATGTTTTAATTAATGATGCCTATGTCGCTATGCATGATTATGGCTCTTATGCTCTCTTTATTTGTCGCTCTCAGTCTTTTGCTAGCCTCCACCTGTACTGAGTATGAGTTCTACCCATGCATCCAAAATCCCTTAAACCAAAGTTTTTCCCATTGTGTACACCATGTTGGAAATATGAGCAATTTACCACATAATTTAATTAATAGAAACAGTAGGTAAAGCAGAACTACAATTGCAATAGTCAAAGTAGTCATTTGAATTTTCGAAGAGTAGACAAAGGGCATGCAAAGTTTAATCATCTGAATTTCCAGAGAGTAGGCAACATGCATGCAAAGTATAGAATTTGAGGAAAACAAATCTACTCCAATTGCTAGAACTAGGAATTCTAGTAGGATCTGAAACATGAGATTGAACAGAAAAGACATGAGCACATACTGGACAGGAGCTGGTGCAGCAGCGGGACCATTGTTGACGTTGTCGCTCATATCGTCGAAGAGACCGTCGACTTCCGGGAAGAAGTCGTCGTTGGGGAAGATGTCGTTGTCGTCCGTGATGAAGAAGTCAGTAGTCGCGCAGAGCGCTCCCCAAAAACCTTATCGCCCTTCTCCCGTACAGGACTCGAAGTAGCGCAGTTTCGGAGGCCTACTGTCCCGACCGGCGGTGCACGCCGCAGGCCAGGATGGGGAAGACTTGAGCGGTGGCGCAAGGTTCTGGAAACGAGAAGGCAGTGTATTGCAGTGTGTTTTTCTGGAGAGGAGCGACCTCTGGTTTTATAGGCACAGAGCAGAAGCCGAACAGGCCACGCGAGAAGATGAAACGAGGAGAGCAGCCTCCGTAATCAAAACCCACTTAGCAAAACGTTTCGTTTCAGATTCCTGTGCCTGTTCATATTATAATTCGTGCGTGTGGCAAAATAAAGAGAGAGAGAGGCTCTCGGCTCGAGGCATTCCCGCAACCCGCGGCGCGCGCGCGCGTCGTGACGAGGCGAGGCGGGCGGCGGAGGAGGAGCGCGCGTGTAGTCATCTCTTTCTCATGCTCATACAACAAGTGGAAAGCCGTCCCTTATAAACAGGTAAAACTTCCACTCAACTAGCAATGTGGGACTAAACATTTGTCCCACCTCTTGCCATACACGAATGGGCCAAGTGGGCCTCTAGGATTTATTAGGAATTTCTGGAATATTAAATGGGCTTGTCCATTTGGGCCAAAATTCCAACAATCCCCCACCAGATCCCAGAGGCACACGAAATTTCCCTTTGGTTCCAAAACATTGTTTTATATACCGATGCTTAGTGGCGACTGTGAAGTTGAACTTCCACCTAGAACTCTATGCTACACTAGTAAGCAACTTGGACAGTGGACTGCGCCTTGAACTGCAAGTTTTCTGCGAATCTAGTTTCACATAAAGCCTTGATCGATACTAGGCTGCCGCAGGACTTCCCCGCGGGTGGAGCTTATGCGTCATACTCCTTGACCTTTCATGAGTTTATTAGAGAGCACCCAACTCTCATGGACTGCGACGTTTGACAGTCAGACTCACATAGGTGTGTTCTTCAAAGGATGTTCTGCAGGACAACATCTCTGCTTAAATAAGCCACTTAGAACACATTAAGATAAACATCAACCTGCCTTGCAGAGTAGGAGAGTATTGCATCTTCATGGAGTGGTATAAAAAGTAGGGATTCTCTCCTCTCAGTTGATCAACAGCTTGTCTCCCAATTCTAATTCACGGGATCTCCGATCACATAGAGTGGGTTGCCACAGTGAACAACTTATATTGTGGGTCTCATACCCATCTCCTTCGATGCATTATCTATCACGTTACGCGATAGACCCTTTGTGAAGGGGTCTGCCAAGTTTTTAGATGTATGGATATAATCCAATGCAATAACTCCGGAGTTTCTCATTTTTCTGACAGATTTTAGTCTCCTCTTCACATGCCTTGATGACTTCATATTGTCCTTAGAACTGTTTACTTTGATGATCACAGTTTGATTATCACAGTTCATCGGGATAGCGGGTATAGGTTTTTCAACCACAGGTAAGTCCATCAAGAGCTGTCTCAGCCACTCTGCTTCAACAGTGGCTGTGTCCAATGCTGTGAGTTCTGCTTCCATAGTTGACCTCGTTAAGATGGTCTGCTTGCAAGACTTCCAAGAAACAGCGCCACCACCAAGTGTAAATACATATCCACTCGTGGCCTTTATCTCATCAGCGTCAGATATCCAATTTGAATCACTATAACCCTCAAGTACCCTTGGGTACCCAGAATAGTGAATCCCATAGCTCGCAGTGCCTTTCAAATAGCGCATGATTCTCTCAAGAGCGTGCCAATGATCATCGCCCGGATTTGAAACAAATCGGCTAAGTTTGCTCACAGCATACGCGATGTCAGGCCTTGTAGCGCTAGTTAAATACAAAAGCGAGCCAATAATCTGAGAGTATCTAAGTTGATCCTTTGCAATTCTTCTGTTTTTACGAAGTAGCACACTGGGATCATATGGAGTTGGTGAAGGCTTGCAATCGCTATACCCAAAACGACTCAAGATTTTCTCCACATAGTGAGATTGAAGCAGTGTTATCCCACCATTGTCATCTCTCAGTAACTTGATGTTAAGAATAACATCAGCAACTCCTAGATCTTTCATCTCAAAACATTGAGATAGGAAACTCTTGACCTCTTCGATCACTTTGAGGTTAGTTCCAAAGATTAGTATGTCATCAACATACAAACAAAGAATGACTCCTTCGCCCCCACCATGGCGATAGTACACACATTTGTCAGCTTCATTTACAGCAAAACCTGCTGCAGTCAAAGTTCTTTCGAATTTCTCATGCCACTGCTTAGGCGCTTGTTTAAGGCCATATAAAGATTTCAGCAATTTGCACACCTTTCCTTCCTGACCATTTACCACGAATCCATCTGGCTGGTCCATGTAAATTTCCTCTTCCAACTCACCATTTAGGAAAGCGGTCTTAACATCCATTTGATGAACGAGAAGACCATGTGAAGCAGCCAGCGAAAGTAGAACTCGAATGGTGGTCAGGCGTGCCACAGGTGAGTAAGTATCAAAGAAATCTTCACCTTCCTTTTGAGTATAACCCTTGGCCACAAGCCGTGCCTTGTACTTCTCAATAGTACCATCAGGCCTAAGCTTCTTCTTGAACACCCACTTGCATCCTACAGGTTTGCACCCGTAAGGACGATCAGTAATTTCCCAAGTTCCATTAGCCAAAATGGAATCCATCTCACTGCGGACGGCTTCCTTCCAATAGTCAGCATCTGGAGATGCATAGGCCTCTGAAATGGAACTGGGAGTATCATCCACGAGGTATACAATGAAATCATTACCAAAGGACTTTGCAGTCCTCTGTCTCTTGCTTCTTTTGGGAGTTTCACTGTTGTCCTCCATAGGATTTTCAACGTGTTCCATCGAAATGGTAGGTTCAGGAAGTGGAACTAATTCTTGACTTGATGAATTAGGAATCTCCTGATGTGAAGAGGTAGACATATCCTTCATAGGAAAAATGTCCTCAAAGAAAGTCGCATCATTTGACTCCATAATTGTACCAACTCGCATGTCAGACACATCGGATTTTATGACCAAGAATCTATAGCCAATGCTATGAAAAGCATATCCCAGAAAAACACAATCCACAGTGTTTGGTCCAACCTTGCGCTTCTTAGGGAATGGAATATTGACTAATGCCAAACAACCCCAAGGTCGTAGGTAAGAGAGTTTTAATCTTTTCTTCTCCCATTCCTCAAATGGAGTTATCTCTTTGTCTTTTGTAGGGACTCGGTTTAGGACATGACATGCAGTCATAATAGCCTCCCCCCACCATGCCTTGGAAAGACCCGATGTATCTAACATGGCGTTAACCAAATCAGTTAGAGTACGGTTCTTTCTTTCAGCCACCCCATTTGACTGAGGTGAATAGGGAGGCGTCCTCTCATGAATTATACCATGTTCCGCACAAAAGGAATCAAACTCGTTGGAAAAATACTCTCCACCCCGATCAGACCTTAGCCTCTTAATCTTTCGATCAAGTTGGTTTTCTGCTTCAGCTTTATAGATTTTGAAGAAACTCAAAGCTTCATCTTTTGATTTCAGAAGATACACATGACAATATCTGGTGGAGTCATCAATTAACGTCATGAAATATTTCTTTCCACCTTTTGTTAACACACCATTCATTTCACAGAGATCAGAATGTATGAGCTCTAGTGGTGCCAGATTCCTCACCTCTGCAGTTTTATGGGACTTGCGAGGTTGCTTAGCTTGCACACAAACTCGGCACTTAGAACCCTTAATAGGTGTGAAGTGGGGAATTAAGCTCAATTTGGATAGTCGTGTCATGCAGCTAAAACTGATGTGACAAAGACGTGAATGCCATAAATTTGATTCATTGTTGCAAACATGGTTTACAACGTTATTACAGACATCAGTCAAAGATAAACGAAACAAACCACCACATTCATATCCTTTACCAACAAAGGTTCCAAACTTGGACACTACAAATTTATTCGACTCAAAGACAAGCTTGTAGCCATATCTACACAGAAGAGAACCGCTAACAAGATTCTTATTTATAGAGGGCACATAATTCACGTTCTTCAGTCGCACAGTCTTCCCCGAAGAGAACTTCAGATCGACCGTACCAACACCGCGAACAGAAGCATGTGAGCCGTTTCCCATCAGCACGGAAGAAATTCCTGCTGCCTGATAAGAAGAGAACATGGAAATATCAGAACATACATGTACATTGGCGCCCGTATCAATCCACCAATCATGAGAATGACATACTGAAAGAACATTAGGAAATATACCGTACCCTGCGTCCTTCATCTCAGTATCACCAATGACAACATTGACGGTCTTGCCGCCTTTCCCATGTTGACGCTTGTCAAAGCGATTTGGGCAGTTGGGAGCCCAGTGTTCAGGATCACCGCAAACATGGCACACTCCTTTCTTCTTCTCATACTTCTTCTCATACTTCTTCTTGAAGTTGGTAGAATGTGGTGTCTTGTTCTTCACATCAAACTTTCCTTTACCCTCAAACTTGTTCTTGTTTCTGAACTTGTGGGTTTGGAAGTTTCTTTTCTGTACCAAGTTGGCACTAGAACTTCCATCAGCACCTCGAGCACGTGTGTCCTTTGCTCTTGCCTTTTCTTCGACATCAAGAGTCCCAATGAGATTCGAGACAGAAAACTCCTGTCTCTTGTGCTTCAGAGACGTAGCAAAGCTCCTCCATGAAGCAGGAAGTTTGGCAATGATGCCTCCGGCAATAAACTTGTCCGGTAACACACAAGTGAAGTGCTCAAGTTCTTTGGCGAGTGACTGAATCTCATGAGCTTGCTCAACCACGGAGCGCTCATCAGTCATCCTGTAGTCATAGAATTGCTCCATGACATACAGTTCAGTGCCAGCATCTGAGGTACCAAATTTTGCCTCAAGTGCATCCCACATATCCTTGCCATTGTCAAATGACGCATAAGCATCAACAATGTTATCTCCAAGAACACTGATCAGAGCAAGCTTAAAGAGGGTATTCATTTTCTCATAGTTTGCCTCCTGTTGAGGGTCAAGATCACCCGTAGGCTTGCCAAGAGTGGCGTCATAGCAGTTCATGGATTGAAACCAAAGAACTGCTCTCACGCGCCATCTCTTATAATTGGCGCCCTCAAACACAGGTGGCCTCATAGACGCAGCAAATCCAGTTGGGGTAAATTGCCTATAATAAGGTTTTTGGATTGTTGGAAGTATGAGCAATTTACCACATAATTTAATTAATAGAAACAGTAGGTAAAGCAGAACTACAATTGCAATAGTCAAAGTAGTCATTTGAATTTTCGAAGAGTAGACAAAGGGCATGCAAAGTTTAATCATTTGAATTTCCAGAGAGTAGGCAACAGGCATGCAAAGTATAGAATTTGAGGAAAACAAATCTACTCCAATTGCTAGAACTAGGAATTCTAGTAGGATCTGAAACATGAGATTGAACAGAAGAGACATGAGCACATACTGGACAGGAGCTGGTGCAGCAGCGGGACCATTGTTGACGTTGTCGCTCATATCGTCGAAGAGACCGTCGACTTCCGAGAAGAAGTCGTCGTTGGGGAAGATGTTTTTGTCGTCCGTGATGAAGAAGTCAGTAGTCGCGCAGAGCGCTCCCCAAAAACCTTATCGCCCTTCTCCCGTACAGGACTCGAAGTAGCGCAGTTTCGGAGGCCTACTGTCCCGACCGGCGGTGCACGCCGCAGGCCAGGATGGGGAAGACTTGAGCGGTGGCGCAAGGTTCTGGAAACGAGAAGGCAGTGTATTGCTGTGTGTTTTTCTGGAGAGGAGCGACCTCTGGTTTTATAGGCACAGAGCAGAAGCCGAACAGGCCACGCGAGAAGATGAAACGAGGAGTCGGGAAGGCAAACAGGCAGCAGCCTCCGTAATCAAAACCCACTTAGCAAAGTGTTTCGTTTCAGATTCCTGTGCCTGTTCATATTATAATTCGTGCGTGTGGCAAAATAAAGAGAGAGAGAGGCTCTCGGCTCGAGGCATTCCCGCAACCCGCGGCGCGCGCGCGCGTCGTGACGAGGCGTGGCGGGCGGCGGAGGAGGAGCGCGCGTGTAGTCATCTCTTTCTCATGCTCATACAACAAGTGGAAAGCCGTCCCTTATAAACAGGTAAAACTTCCACTCAACTAGCAATGTGGGACTAAACATTTGTCCCACCTCTTGCCATACACGAATGGGCCAAGTGGGCCTCTAGGATTTATTAGGAATTTCTGGAATATTAAATGGGCTGGTCCATTTGGGCCAAAATTCCAACACACCATACCTATCTACATGTGGTATTTAACTGCCATTCCAAAGTAAATTGCTCATGTGTTACCTTTAAAACTTTCAAAATTACTCCTGCTTTAAGTTCCTGTTTTTGCTCATGAGGACGTAAATAGAGAATCTTTATCTCACTTGTTGATTGGATTTCACACCCTGGACTAGTGGCTCCATCCGCTTATCCAAATGATAGAAGAGCTGGCAGCGGGTTGCCCAGCCCCAAATTAATACAAACAAATTCTCTTCACTATTTTTGCCCCTGATTTATCGGTCAAAGCATAATTGTGTAAACAAAAGAGAAAGAGAAATGACCTTCTACACCAGTTGCGTCCTTCACCATGGAAGCCGCTCTTGTGAATCCAGTTGGCTTGTGACGTACTGTATTTTCTGTTTACCATTCGTTGACATTAGCATACATCTTCCAAAATATAGACACTCCTCCACGGTATGTGATTGTTGGCAGGCACCCGATGATTTGGTTATCCATGGTTTGTGAAAGATGGATGGGAGGAGTATCAAACTTTAAATACCTCTGTTTAATAAAATAAAAACTCTAGCACATGAGTGATCCCTGCTTCCCTCCGCGAAGGGCCTTTCTTTTACTTTTATGTTGAGTCTCCATCTTCTAACTTTATGCAGAGTTGAGAGAGCATTTTTGCCATTCTGAGTTCTATGTGCATTTGTCCCATAAGCATCAATAATTACTTCATGATGTGATATTATTTGTTCTTAAATTATTACTTCTAGTCTTCCTCATGAAATCTGAAGGTGTCCTGGCATTTATGTTTTGTCCCACTCTTAAGGACTAGCGAAATATCACTTTGCCATGCTTTCTCTATACCTGAAACAAACATCTACCTTTCTTTGCATTATTATTCATGATCCTTTATTTGAGTTACTCTTCATGATGCAAGGTAATTGATATGCTTTATTATTAAAGTTTTATTTACCATGCTTGTGTTTAAAGTTTTATGATCTCAGCGTGCATATGCTTTTACATTAGATTGATCAAGTTTATGTTAGTAGTATGTCACCTCAGAAATTATTGTTCTATCGTTTACCTACTCGAGGACAAGTAGGAACTAAGCTTGGGGATGCTTGATACGTCTCCAACGTATCTATAATTTCTGATGCACCATGATCATATTTTGCCAATTGCTACTTGTTTTCTCCCTTATTTATAGCATTTTTATACGTTTTCCGGGACTAACCTATTAACAAGATGCCAAGTGCGAGTTCCCTATTTTCTGCTGTTTTTGGTTTCTGAAAAGTTGTTCTGGAAACATTCTCGGAATTGGACCCCACAAAGCCCGAAGTTCCTATTTTCCCCGGAAGCATCCAGAACACCGAAGAGGAGTCGAAGACGGGAAACAGGGGGGCCACACCATAGGGTGGCGCAGGTCCCCCTGGCCGCGCCACCTATGGGTGTGGGGCCCCTGGAGCTCAACCGCCTTTGCCCTTTCGCCTATTTAATCTCCCCGGATGGAAAACCCTAAGTACCTGATCAAAAATCCCCGAAAAGTTCTGCAGCCGCCGTCACCGTCAACCCTAGACCGGGGGGTTGTGAAGCTGTTTCCGGCACCCTGCCGGAGAGGAGATCATCACCGGAGGCTTCTACATCACCATGCCTGACTCCGGAGTGATGCGTGAGTAGTTCATCCTTGGACTACAGGTTCGTAGCTGTAGCTAGATGGTTGTCTTCTCCTCATATGCCTCCATGTTTAGATCACGTGAGCTGCCTATCATGATCGAGATTGATCTTATGTAATTCTTTGTGCTGTGTTTGCTGGGATCCGATGAATATTGAACTTATGCCAAGTTGATTATAGTCTTTATTTTCTTATGCTATTTGTGATCTTGCATGCTTTCTGTTGCTAGTGGTTGCTCTTGCCAAGTAGTTGGTAGTGACTCCAAGAGGAAGTATTTATGCTCGATAGTGGGTTCATGCCTCCTCACCACCTTGCTCGAGTGACAGAAACGTGAAGGGGGGAGGGCAACATTCATTTTACGGGACTCCACTATACCTATTCCCCTCCCCCCAAATCCTTGGGGGCAAAAACGTTAGCCCACTTAGCCATGTGATATTTTTTACGCCCATTACTATCCTGCCAGAAGAAGCGGGATAGCTCCTTATCAAAGGCCGCGTGAACCGCTTCCGGAAGGGAGTAAATTCCCATCATATACGATGGAATACTCGAAACACAGGAGCCGATAAGCACGGACGTACTCCCCTTAGAGGTGAAGCGCCCGCACCATGGTTCCACCTTCCGTCTAACCGTCCCCATCATGGGCTCCAAGTCCTCAATTAGGATCCTAGAATCGCTCAGCGGGACCCCCATATAGGTAACCGGGAAGGCGGACAACTTGCAATTAAGGTTATCCGCTATCCGTTGTTGCTCCTCCGGGGAATAGACAAGCACTATGACCTCACTCTTGTCAAAGTTAATCTTGAGGCCAGACATGGACTCAAAACACAATAATAGAAACTTGAGGTTGACAATATACAAACCCGATCCCTCCACCATAATCTGGTATCGTCCGCGTACTGCGGGTGGGTGATGCCCCCTCCCGGGATGAGGTGCCCGACCACACCGGAGATGTGGCCGGCTACCTTGCCTTTATCCAGGGTATCCACCACAAGGTCAAAGAGGATGGGGGGATATAGGGTCCCCTTGCCTCACCCCACAGGACGATCTAAAATAGGTACCAATGTCCCCATTAATGTTAATCGCGGTATTGCCACTCATGACGAGTTGCATAACCTGTCAAAGCCCCGCTAGCTGATGTTCAACGCAGTCATGATGGCACACTGGTTGGTAAGGATGGTGTGACGCTCACTGTACGGATTGTAGTTCTCCTTGTGGATGCAGACATTCATACAAAGCACCTTCTCCATGGCACGCAACCCAAGATATCTTCTTAGCTCCCTTCCTAGCAGCAGCATGCTTCATGCGAGGGTCGTGGTGGCCACTCCCGATAGCACCAACATCATGTGCTGTCTGCTGAACATGCGCACTCTTCTGGTATAGCTTGACATTCTTGTGCGGCTCACAATCTGACTCAAGGCTTTCGTTTATAGGGTACTTGGACTTGATGAGGCGCATGACGTAAGGAGCATATGGAGGCAGCTTACGGTGAAAGGCAGCATAGTGGATCTCATTGAACATGCATCCATCACATCAACTTTGTGAGTCTCCAGGTCCTCCAGATCAGCCTCGATGAAAGCCAGAAAGGCATTATGCATCAAGTTCACTAGGCCACCGCAAATCTCGTCATTGTTGCCAGCACTAGGACCAATTAACTCGCGGAACATACAAAGAAGAATGTCATACAAGGGATAAGGCCCCTTAGCATAGCCCACAATACCTCGAGCCCCATTAAGTTCACCTTGCTTGTTCTTGTCATACTCCACACCATGGATATGCATCCGTGCGCCCCGGGGCACCGAGAGTCCGTCAAAGGGATAGTCAATCATAGTAGCAAACTCACGAAAAGTAGCAGAGATCTTATGTTGTCCAGACATCCAGGTCATACCTATATCCTCTGAGTCATAAAAAATACCACAGTAGCAAAGAACTGCTGGATCATCGGGATGTTGTAAGAGCAGTGAATCTCCATGAGATGACGTAGACCAAGAGCTTCCACAACATTCACTGTATTGCTGAAGTACTCAGGACGGGTTGCCATATGCTGAAAATTTATCTGCTTCATGGAACACATGGGCTTGCTCATGGTGGAGTACACTTGCTTGAACAGAGATTCTTGTTCCACATGCCAAAAACATGAGTCAATTAGAGCATTTTGTGGAGAAGCGGTGAACAGGTTCTTGTTGCGCGAGGCCTTGAATTCAGCCACCGACATATCTGAAATGTTAAGTGTGTCCTTGCCTTGCTGCTTGCCTGCATAAAGAGATGCTCTCTTGTCATCACGCTGACGCTCATAAGCCCTCTTCTTCTCACGTTGACGCTGTTGGACGACTGTTTCATCCACAAAGACCCCTTCATCGTTTTGAATGAACTTCCGGTACCTCTTGCGACCACTAGTGCCTTTGGGTTGAGAGCTCGAAACACCTGTACAACAATAGAGAGAAAAGGTAAACAGACTAAAAGGATAAGGCTCATGTTCATTAACAAGAAAGGAGAGGCAGCAACGAGTGAAAGTTAATTGAAAAAATCAGAGCAGGACGAAAATTCCGGGGTGCAGAGTAAATTTCCGGGGGGAGGGGGATTCCGGTCCAAGGGCCTGAAATTTCCGGCCTGGATAATTAATTCGGCAGAGGGGAATTTTGGGCATGCTCGAATTTTAGCGAGAAACGTCATTTGAAGCAAGTCTAGAAAAGTACCCCTATCTGTCCAAAGGTTCAGAGCAGGTTGGAAATTCCGGACGGCTGTGAAATTTCCGCGGGGCGGATATTCTGGTGTGGGGATCGGAAATTTCCGGCCTGGGGAATTCAACACAATGTCCACGAATAGGCGGCTTGCTCCAAACATGAGGAGAGCGAGAGGCGTGATTCGAGGCTAACCCGGGGAAGGAAAACGGAACGAGGGGCACACCTACCTTAGAGTGGGGAAAACTAAACCCTAGATGGCAAATTTGAAGGACACCTACCAGGTTCCATGGCGGGGAAACGTAGGAGGAAGAAGGCCTCCGCACGGAGAGAAGACAGGAGGGGGAGGAGCCGAGGTCATACCTAATTTCGGAGAGTACCACTATGATCAAACGCAATAGTATGCCTCCATGTAACAACGATCTATATGTAGTAGTCATCTACATGTGTGTATGCAATTTGTAATAGTATGCTCCAAAAACGTGATTTTCATGTAATACTTAATTTGCGATCGTATGCAATTGTATGTGTTTTATACATGCATCAACTTGATCTTCACGTAGTAATTTATGTGTACCAAAACTAATTTTTGGCACATCGACGTGATCCTCGTACTCCCGAAGCGTGTGGTACCTCTTCGAAACCCTAACCCCCCTGTCGAGACATCGTAGTAGTTTTCATAGACGGGGGTGCCATGAGACTACGGTAGAGACGTGGGGTAACGGGATAGCGTAGTAACACAGAACACGGGATTTTACCCAGGTTCGGTACGTCGCGACAGTACGGCGTACCTACTCCTGCACTTCTCACTAATTGGGACTAAAACCCGTATAACAGGGTTACAATGTGAGGGAATAGATCTAGCTACTCGGCGAGGATGAGCTTCTCGGCGAGTTGCGTAGAGCTTGAACTTGTGTCTAACTTGTGCTTAGAACCTGTTTTAATCTATCTCCCGTCCGGATTTATATAATAGCCGGATTAGGGCTTACAGAATAGGAAACCTAGAAGACTACGTTTAACTTGTAACTTGGAAAGCAAGGAATCCGTCTTCTCCTCCAAGCCAGATCACGTGGGCCGTGATCCGGGTTCTTCTAGAATCCGGCTTCTGCGCGTCGGACTACTGGGCCGCCCAATGGACCTAAGCCCATTACCACGTAGGCCACCCTGGTAGTCCGGCTCTTTGTCTACCATCTTCTATACCCCTATTCAGTATATATCCGACAGTAGCCCCCAGGAAGGATCAAAACTCTGATTCTCCGTCTTTCGTCAAATACATTTTGTCCGGGAAATCTTGATTCAGCAGTATTGATTCTTTCTACTTTCCTTTTGAAGGAGATGGTAACATAAAACTCGGAACCATGAAAATCCGGCTTTTCTTCTCGCGATCCTTCGCGGAAAAGGAACTTCTAACGTCAGCGCTCTAATCATGCTGACGCAGGCGACGCTTGGTTTCACGCGGGAAACCCTGCAACGTATCTCTGACAGATTCTCACGGGAAACGAGGAGATAGCCATCATTCCCCTGCCGTTTTATTTCCCGTAGTTTCCGGCGAGCGACACGCGTCGAGCATCCAACGGTCGAAAGAGCCGTTGGCACGTATCTAAACGGTTCTCTGGCTATAAATAGCCATCATCGTCCTCCTCCGAAACTTTCCTCACTCCCTCACTGCCCACGCCATTGACGCAAACGCGAGCTCGAAAGCAAGTCCTTGTCCCAGGCGCACTCACCCTTCGTACGCCGAACGCAAAGCACCACCAAAAAATGGCCTCCTCGCCGTCGTCACCGACCCGCGCCGCCATCGACGAGCTCGTCAGCGATCTGGATCCGCAACCAGGATCGCAGAAGCACGCCGGCGGCGAGCCGGAGAAGACTACGGCTTCCGCGGCGGGCGGAAAAAACACTTCCGCCGCCGCGGACATTGCGGGATCGAGCTCCGCAGCGCCCCCTCCGTTCATCCCACCGACGGCGAGGGCCAAGATCCATTCCCGTGGCGATGAGCGATTTGCCACCGGAGCCAACAACGGAACAGAAATTGTCGGCAATTGGAGTCCGAGTAATACTTCTCTCGTCCTTCTTCGTCGGATGTCAAAGGAGGGATCCATAGTTAAGGGCAAATGGCGAATCTCGAAAGATGAACCCGAGCCCAAGCCAGAAGTCGGAGAACGCGTCATCCTTACCTCTCATGTTGCGAGAGGTATGGGTTTTCCCCCTTCCGCCTTTTTTCTAGACGTCCTTAACTTTTATGGCGTTCAACCACACAATATTTCTCCGAATTCCATCCTCTACTTAGCCAGTTTCCAAGCCCTTTTCGAAGGATATCTCGGGATAACACCTGACCTAAATTTCTGGCAATATTGCTTTGAGGTAAAGCATAACATCACAAATGGCGTTTCGCCCATTTGCGGAACCGTATCTTTCACCCTCAGAAAATTTAGGGAGGAATGGTATCCAAAAATAGAAATGCCGGAACCTAACCAATCTTGGCTAGGTTCTTTCTTTTATCATCAGGACATTCCATTCCCAGGCAGGGCAACCGGGGTTCCTCCCTTTGTTAACTCTGCCGCTACTCCTCGCGAGAGTTGGACAGCCGCAGTAGGGGAAAATTTGCCAGAAAACCTGATGAAGATAAAGCGGCGCATCGCCAAACTCTCTTCCTCTCAACCTTCTTTGGTTGGGAAGGATACTGTTATGTGCTGGTTTGGACGCCGTATCCAACCTCTCTCTTTTCGTTCTCGACTTCTTTGCGAATACCAAGGACCAGAAGATAGCATGAGAGGAACAGATAAGGCCTTTAACAGAAAGGATTTTATAGGACGACTTCACGAACTGGTCGCCGTCAGTAGTCAGATTGAGGAAAGTCTGGCGATTTATCACGTGGAAAATCTGGTCCCTAAGGTATTTATCTTTCCTTGTTTCCACGTTTTTCTTCAGATTATCTTCTCTCTCCGCTTTTTAACATATTTTTAACTCCTTCCCAGTTTGACGAACTTGGAGAAAATGATCTTGCTTCCGACGCTGAACTCAACAAATTACATGCCGAGTTTCACAACAATCGGAAGCGCAAAAGGCAACCAGCTACCAGAGAGGAATCTATTCCCAACCTGGACGATATCCGGATAAAAGAAGAACCATTCGACGAACTCGGATATATTCGTCCGGAGGCAAAGAAATTCTTTGTTCATGCGCCTCTGATTCGCCCTTGGCCACAAAATGGATTAGTTATTCGCAATGATATCGCATTTTCGCCTCGTCAGGTTATACACGATGGCCTTCATCACGTTGGAATTCTCTTCGCAGAATATGCCAAAGAATTCAACGAGGTCTTGATCGATTTGCGAGAAATGAGCCAGGTAATACTTCTAGCCCCCAAGCATTAAGTTGAAATATGAATTCTTCTTAATGTTTCTTCATATGCCTGTTCAAACTTAAGCATCTGGCTTTTATTTCCATGTTTTAGCATTCCGCAGACGCCATAAACTTGGAAGTTTTTAAGAAGCTTAGTCTCAAGAGCAGAGAAGTAAAAACCCTTCAATCTGTTATTGAGTCTAAAAGCAACGAACTAGCGTCATCTCAGCGGCAACTATCAAAAGCCACCGGTATTTTATTTTGTACCATTTGTTTTCTCTGGAGAATTATTCGGAATTGTTTTGTAAGCTCAAATTAATTTCTGCCCTCCAGCTGCTTTAAACAAAGCCAACAAATTAGCAGAAAACGCTGTTCATGTTTCTCAGCTTCGTGAGGAAAACTCAAACCTCCGAAAGGAACTTCTGAAAGCTCAAGAAGACCTAGAAGCCAGTAATCTGGTCCTTGGGATTGCTCAATCCAAGGCCTCTTTACAGGCAGCGGAAGACAAATCTGTTATCAATGATTTGGAAAGTATGCTACTCCCGCGCATGAAAGAAAGCGACGAAATTGACAAGGTTCTTGGTAAGTTAACTTCTTTTTACCAATGTCTTCATGTCTTATTTCTTTTATCTTTCCATGTAACCTTTACTTTTGTCGAAAAAGCAGGAAATTTTCCAGGAATTTCTCGGACTGAAAAGATCCGGGCCTTTGGGGAAGTGTGGAATTCAATCAGGAATGCAGGAATGCAGCTGATTAATAAATTCCTTCCCACAAGTACTGTATGCTTTTCGGAAGTCTACCGACTTCCGGGTGCCATCACAGAAGTAGCAGAATCGAAAGAATCCATCCTTCGTTCTGCCGCACGAGGTGGTGCACGCATGGCACTTGGCCTTATGCGTCTACATTACCCTAATGCCAGATCTTGGCGCGTAGCATCCGGTATCCCTCAAGGATATACAGAAGCGCAACGAAATGCGATTTTTGATGAAGTTAAAGGGCACGCTTCCAAGATTGCCTCTATGGTCAACATTTCCATTACTTATCCGGAAGAAGAAGTGCCCGCAGCCCCCGAGAATGATAGCAGTGATGAAGACTCGGATGCTTGAGGGAATACACTCGACCCGAATGATGGATGTGTATAAGAGCATTTTTACAATGTAATTCATATTGTAATGCTTCTATGTCATTTGTCGAAACAAGAACTCCGCCTTTTGCAATTTCAAGTTTCTTGCAAAGTTTTTCCGGGTTTGACTGTTCCTATTGTAATGCTTCTATGTCATATGTCAATTTCTAAGTAATCTGGCAACAGTGTTTTAACTGCTCTAGTGTTTAAAAATGGCTCAACTAGCAATATGTATCGTCATGTCGAGTAACTGGGGACGAACCAAACAGTTTTAAAACTCAGAAACATGGATCATGCTAGAAGCATTTTTACTGACTAGTTTCAGTAACCCAACACATACACAATCAGATAAAATTTAGAGAAAACAAGGAACTGCTCTGAAACTTGGGCACGCAGGCACAATCCGAGTTTCCTTTAACCTTTAACAGGCCGAATCATTCAGCTTTTAAACACCGAGCACGCAGGCACAATTCGGGTTAACATTGAGTATTTGTAAGATCATTGGGAAATAGATGAGGTGGAAATATTTTGTACTTATAATGAAATATGAATGAAAACATTCCGACAACTTTATTTCATGGTCTCAAAGATGTTTACATAGAAATTGAACTAAGTATAGAAGGGACGTAATTGCTGGATACTCCAAGGCCTCTTTGTCTCTCCTAGTTCATCATCTATTTTTCTCTTTCTTTTGCGATTCGGTTTCTCGGGATCATCCTCCGTATCTCGAATGTCGACAAGATAGTATGATCCATTCTTCATGGCTTTACTGATGACAAATGGTCCTTCCCATACTGGGACCAATTTGTGCTTCCTTTGCTGCACCAATCTCAGCACTAAGTCACCTTCTTTAAAAGAACGATGCCTGATTTTCCGACTATGATAACGTCGTAAACCATGCTGGTAGATGGCAGATCTTTGAAGCACAAGTTCTCGTTCCTCTTCTAAGAGATCGACGGCATCCTGTCGTGCTTCTTCGGCATCTGAGTCGTCAAAATTCTGCACTCTTGGGCTATCATGGATCATGTCCGTTGGAAGAATAGCTTCCGCACCATAAACTAGGAAAAACGGGGTTTGCTCAGTTGACCTATTTGGCGTCGTTCGAATACTCCATAACACGGAAGGTAGCTCTTCTACCCACGCTCCAGCTGCTCTATGGAGAGGAGATTCGAGTCTTGGGCGTATTCCTTGCAGGATTGAACTGTTCATTCTTTCAACCTGTCCATTAGATTGCGGGTGTGCCACAGATGCAAGATCTAAGCGGATTCCCGTTTGTTGGCAGTATTTTGCCAACTCCCCAATGGAGAAATTTGTCCCGTTATCAGTTATTATGCTATGTGGGACGCCATACCTCATTACTAAATCAATAATGAAATTTCTGGCAGTTGCACCATCCAGCTTTTTGATGGGTTTAGCCTCCACCCATTTTGTATACTTATCCACCGCTACGAGTAGATGTGTAAGTCCACCTCTTGCAGTTTTGAACGGTCCCATCATATCTAGCCCCCAGACCGCAAACGGCCATGTGATAGGGATAGTTTTAAGTGCTTGGGCCGGCAAATTGGTCTGCTTGGCGTAATATTGACATCCTTCGCATGTATTCACTATGCGTTCGGCGTCTGACTTGACTGTTAGCCAGAAAAACCCCGCCCGGAATGCTTTTTTGACTATGCTTTTTGATTGAGCATGATGTCCGCAATCGCCGGCGTGGATTTCTTCCAGTATTTCTCTTCCTTCTTCTGGTGAAATACACCGCTGAAAAATTCCGGAAGTACTGCGTTTATACAAGTGGTCGTTGATCACCACGTATCCTTTGCACCGACGCTGTATTTGCCTTTGCAAGACTTCGTCTGCTCCTTCCGGGTACTTCTGATTGACTAAGAAGTTTAAGTATGGAATTGTCCAATCCGGTTTAACGAGCATGACCTCGATTGTTTCAGATGCCAGAGGGTAATCAACGTCTCCACCTTTTATGGATGGTTCATACAAGTGCTGGACGAATACCCCTGGTGGTAAAGTTTTTACTCTCTCTGATCCCATGCGGGCTAACGCATCCGCATTCCAGTTTTCCTCCCTTTTTATGTGAAGGACTTCGAACCCGAAGAAACAAATGGTAAACTCATCCACTGTCCTCCGATATTCGGCCATTATAGGGCTTTTCGCGTCCCAGGTTTGGTTGAGCTGATGCTGTACCAAATCCGAGTCTCCATAGCATAAGATGCGTTTTACCCCTATTTCTTTTGCAATATGCAAGCCATGAAGCAGAGCTTCGTATTCTGCCACGTTGTTACTGGCGTTGAAGTGTATTTGTAATACGTACTCCATTGTATCTCCCTTGGGAGATTTTAGGACTACGCCAGCCCCAGCTCCTTCCTTCATCTTGGATCCGTCAAAGTGCATGATCCAGTACTCGGATTCTGGCATCGGTGTATTTTCCATTGCTTCTGTCCAGTCGGCGACGAAATCTGCCAAAACTTGGGATTTTATTGTCGTCCTTGGCTGGTACTTAATGTCGAAGGCTGCCAGCTCGATGCCCCATTTAGCTACTCGGCCGGTTGCTTCCGCATTGTTTATAATATCCCCTAGTGGTGCTTTACATACCAGTGTTATGGAATGCCCTTGGAAGTAATGGCGCAGTTTTCTGGATGCAAAAAATACGCCATATGCCAGTTTCTGGTAGTGCGGATACCTTTGTTTGGATTCGGAAAAAACTTCGCTTATGTAATATACCGGATGTTGATCTGGTATGCTTTGTTCTTCTTTTGTCCGCTCCACAACGATTACCGCACTAATAACCTGACTTGTAGCCGTAAGGTATAATAACATGGGTTCTTCGTCTTTTGGAGATGCCAAGATGGGAGCGTTCATCAAGGTTTCCTTCAACTGGGCCAACGCTGCATCAGCCTCTTCTGTCCATTCGAACTTGTCGGATTTCTTCAGCAGCTTGTAGAGTGGTAAGGCTTTATCCCCCAGCCGACTGATAAATCTGCTGACGGCTGCTGCGGAACCCGTCAATCTTTGGACATCTTTTACACATGTAGGTTTTGAGATGTTCAAGATTTCCTTGATCTTTTCCGGGTTAACTTCTATTCCTCTGTGGGAAACAATGAAACCCTGAAGTTTTCCTGAGGGAACCCCGAATACGCACTTAGATGGATTCAACTTCATCTTGTAAGTGCGTAAGTTTTCGAAAGTTTCTCGCAAATCCTCAAGGAATGTATCTTTTTCCTTGGTTACGACGGCAATATCGTCCACGTAAACATGAACGTTTCTGCCAATTTGACTATGCAAACAGCGTTGCATGCAACGCTGGTAGGTTGCACCTGCGTTCTTCAGGCCAAAAGGCATGGTTATGTAATAGTACGTCCCATACGGGGTTATAAAAGAAGTCTTGATTTGATCTTCTTTTTTCATGCGTATTTGGTGGTACCCGGAGTATGCATCCAAAAAGCATAAAAGCTCGGAGCCTGCAGTGGCATCTATTATTTGATCGATTCGCGGTAACGCGAACCTATCTTTCGGACACAACTTGTTCAATCCTGTGTAATCTATACACATTCTAAGAGCAGTGGTGTCTTTCTTCGGTACTAGGACCGGATTTGCGGACCAATCAGTATGGATTACTTCCTTGATGAAATCCGCTGCTAAAAGCCGGATAATTTCCTTGCCAATAGCCTTCCGTCTTCTTCCGTAAAATCGACGGAGACCTTGTTTGACGGGTTTTGATCCGGGAATAACCTTGAGTTGGTGCTCAGCAAGTTCCCTGGGTACGCCTGGCATGTCAGCTGGACACCAGGCAAAAATATCCCAGTTCTCACGGAGGAACTTGATGAGCTCGCCTTCCTATTTGTCAGTCATCCCAGTCCCTACGACGACGAATTTTGTCGGATCTTTGGGATCTAGGATTACCTGTCTTGTATTCTCGGACGCCTTGAAGCTATCTGTTGGCTTCCGAGTTTCTTTTCCTGCCGGCATTTCTTTCGGCGATACCTCCTTGGCTAATTCCTTCAGTTCCTCCTTCGCTATAACTCTCTGAGCGCAAAGGGCGTTTTCTTTTTCCAACTCATTTGCCAGCCTGAAATCACCGGCAATGGTGATTAATCCTCCTTTGGGTCCTGGCATCTTCAGCTTGTTGTAGATATAGCAAGATCTTGCCATAAATTTGGCGAAAGCCGGACGCCCGAGTATTGCGTGATACACGCTTTCGAACGGCACTACTTCGAAGGATACTTTTTCCTGCCGGAAGTGATCGTTATCTCCGAAGGTGACATCTAGGGAAATTTCTCCTAGGGATCGTGCTTGCCTGCCAGGAACAATGCCATGGAAGCGTATATTGCTGTAGTTGAGCTGGGACTCGGAGATCTTCAAGTGCTTCAGTGTATCCAGATACATTATATTGATGCTGGATCCTCCATCCATCAGCACTCTTCTTAGCCTAGTGTTTTGAACAATAGGGCTTACAACAAGAGCTTGTGTGCCGGGTTCAGGGATATTTCCGGGATGATCAGACTGATCCCAGATTATCGGTGTGTTGGAGTACTTCAAGAATTTCGGGGTTGCAGGAACAACTGCGTTTATCTCCCGAAGTGTTCTTTTGGCCACCTTTGCTGACGGGGTTGCTAAGAAGGTTAACATTGCTTCTCCGTCAACTCTCGGAAATTTGGGTTCGCCCTTTCGCTGTTGTTCTTGGATTTTGTCATCAGTGTCCGATTCACTGTCTTCTTTTTCAGCTTCTGGCTTTTGTTTGGCAGGTTTCCTTTTGGAACCCTTCCCTCTATTTCCGGATCCTGCATTGCCTTTCATATGCTTGTTTAGCCGGCATTGCGCGTTTGTGTGGGTTGGTTTCCCAAATTGCGAGTGGTGGACGCAGGGTTCCGACTTAATTCTCTCCCATTCTTCGGGAGTGTAATTGATTGGATCTGGACTGCGGCCTTTCCACTTATTCACCTTTTCTCCTCCAAAGGCTATGTTGACCTCCTTGGGTTTTGTCGTTGACTCTGGAGTTCCTTTTTTGTCAGAACGAGGGGTTTTCTTGGCGAGTATTAGTGACTCAATATTGCCTCCTCTTGCTCTGATATCATCTTCGGCTGCAGCATGCTCATTAGCGGTTGTAAGCATAGATCCGAGATCTTTGTGCTGTTTAGAACCAACCATGAACGGTACGAGTCCGGGTTTTAGGCCATTGACGAAAGCATGCATTGCTTGTACGTCAGTTACTCCAGAGCAACTATTCTTCATTGCAGTCCATCTGGAGATGAAATCCACGTATGGTTCGTCCTCAAATTGGGTGCAACGGTTCAGCTGGTTGATGCTATTTGGGCGTTTGTATGTTCCCCGAAAATGCTGAGTGAATACTCTCGCCATATCATCCCAACTGTCGACAGTTCTTGATGGTAAACCATTGATCCAATCTCTGGCTCCGTCTAGCAACATTAGGGGAAGAAACTTGACAGCTTCCAGGTCAGTCCCATTGTTGATTTGGACGGCTGTATAATAATCTGAGAGCCAGGTATCCGGGTTTGTACTGCCGGTATACTTTTGGTAGGTTGGACCAACTTTGGCGAAGCCAGAATGCAGGGTTATCCTTCGGATCCTGTCCGTAAAACACTTAGGACCAAAGTATAGATCATCCTTTTCTGCTCTATCAATGTGTGCAGAATATCTCCCGGCTGAATGGACAGAAGGGGATCTGCTCCTTTCTTTTCCATTGTTGCGCGGACGCGCTTTTCCGAGGTTATCTCTATCTCTTCCGTGTTCACGTCCTTTAGGCGGAGTTCTGCTTCTATGCCTTTCCTTATCCTTAGGAGGTGTCCGGGATCTTTCACGTCTGTGAGGTATATCATATCTTCCAGCTTTTTCAGCTGGGTTTCTCGGAGGTGGCATTATTTTGCCGTCATTCCGGTGCTTGTCTTCCCGATCGTGTGGTTTATATCCATCTTTCGGGAGATGAGGTCCGGTTCTAGACGCTGCGTCCCGGTTGTCGGGGTTTTTCTTGTCTTTTCTCGGATCCTCTTTTTTATCCGAATCTCCGGGTTCTTCCGGTCCAGGTGCTCCAGCAGCGCAAGTAGCTGTTTTGCAGAGGGCGGAATTATCATGCAGCCTCCCTGATCGCTCTTGGCCTCGCTGCTGCTGCTGTAATGCTTTTCCTAAGAAAGCATATACCCCTTGGAGTTTTTCCCCGTTGGAGTACAGATCATTGTTTAGGATGGCGAACGCTGCTTCCGCGTTTTCTGCTGCGGTTTTGTATATTGGTTCGCCCTTGGCATCTTTGCCGTTTAACTGCTTTTGCCAAGATGGGTTATAGAACCTTTCTTTTGGCGGCAGTTCTTCCGGTCTTGCGATTCCGGGTAACCTAGTAGGTTTTAAGGCAGATCTATGCTTTCTCTCGTACTCCTCTATTTCTTCCTTCATGACTTTGATGTCATTATGGGTTTGTTGGAGATGTTGCCGAGATCTAAGCAGATGTTGATGTTGCCGTTGAAAAGCTTGTCTCCTGGCTTCCAGCATCTCAGGGGGTTCATCTGGTCCCACTGGTGTTTGTAATAGCTCTTGCTCTTCCAGTTCTGTCATTGGCGGAGCAGTGATTCCCTTAGATTTCTTTTCCGCGGGCTTTGTGCCGCTAATATCTCCAACTTCCAGGTTTTCATCAGCGAGATCGGCTGATTTTTTCTTCCGGAGTTTGTATTGGAGTTTTTTAGAAGCACGGTGCTTTTTCTTGGAAGAAGGAGGTTTTTTGACAGGCTCATCTTCTGTCATCTCCTTAACATTGGGGAATATCGGAGAAGTTTCTCCGTCTTCTCTCTCTTCCACTGGCGGAGGGGTTTTAGGGCTTTCCTAGCTGTCGGCTCCCGTTGTATCAGCTGGTTTTGCCATTAGCACTTCATGGAATCCCTCTTGAAAGGACTTAACCTTTCTTACGAAGGCATCCTCGTCTTCGTCTTCGGAGTCGAAGTTATCCGATCCGGTTTCCGACTCCAATCTCGCCTCAATGGCGGCGAGCACGGACTCTGCTTCCGAGTTCATCGTCTTGTTGACGGATGTCGGATCTTCCGCCTCTGTGACGGGTGTTTGTTCTTCCGTCTCTATGACGGGTAGGTTGTTATCTGCCTCTTGCACGGGATTTCCGTCATCCGTGTTTTCAGCGATTTCGGATTGCACCATGCCGATAAAGTGTGTATCACTGTTTTGTCGGCGATCTGAGCAGAATCCGAGATCATAGTCGTCTTCGACTGGGTGTAGGGCGGGTGGGATAAATTTGCTTCCACCGCAAAACCCCATTGCTTCTGCAGTTAGTCCGATAAAGATGTTAGCAGATCCAATCGGTAACACGCAGGCACTTACCAGGTGGTTTTGCGCCGGTATGTAGGATCCGTTGTCGAGGAAGCGCCCGACGTCGTCGTCGAATTCCAAGCTTCCGACAGTGATCGATCTTCCAATTCCGCCGAGTATCCCAGATCGGAATTTCACGCCTGACGTCGTTTGCCCCACGGTGGGCGCCAACTGTCGAGACATCGTAGTAGTTTTCATAGACGGGGGTGCCATGAGACTACGGTAGAGACGTGGGGTAACGGGATAGCGTAGTAACACAGAACACGGGATTTTACCCAGGTTCGGTACGTCGCGACAGTACGGCGTACCTACTCCTGCACTTCTCACTAATTGGGACTAAAGCCCGTATAACAGGGTTACAATGTGAGGGAATAGATCTAGCTACTCGGCGAGGATGAGCTTCTCGGCGAGTTGCGTAGAGCTTGAACTTGTGTCTAACTTGTGCTTAGAACCTGTTTTAATCTATCTCCCGTCCGGATTTATATAATAGCCGGATTAGGGCTTACAGAATAGGAAACCTAGAAGACTACGTTTAACTTGTAACTTGGAAAGCAAGGAATCCGTCTTCTCCTCCAAGCCAGATCACGTGGGCCGTGATCCGGGTTCTTCTAGAATCCGGCTTCTGCGCGTCGGACTACTGGGCCGCCCAATGGACCTAAGCCCATTACCACGTAGGCCACTCTGGTAGTCCGGCTCTTTGTCTACCATCTTCTATACCCCTATTCAGTATATATCCGACACCCCCTAAACCTTAAACCCTGCAAAAACAACAATTGGGCAAACCTTTATTAACGGTTCGTGTTTAGAACCGGGAATAAAGGTTCCCAGCTCCGTGGGCTCCTCCGGGGCCACATGGAGCTCCTTTATTACCAGTTCGTGTTGGAATCGGGACTAGGGGGCACCCTCTGGAACAGGGACTATAGCCCCTTTTTCCACTAGTGCTAAATGATGACACGTACATTGGTAAATACTCATGGTAGTTTCTTCATCCGTCAGATTTCAAACAGTCCAGAGCTAGAAAGCACACAAGTAGAAAGAAAAGGTGTGTGAGATGTTTCCAACTTATTTTTTGGTTGTGCCCATATAAAATCCATATGAATTGTGTAAGTGTTTTTCCCAAGTACAAATTAAACGAGCTAGAAATCAATGGATTTTGTCCGGTGCAGCCTCCTAGCCGTTGAACCGGGATTAATTCCCCCCTCTAGTCCCGGTCCAAAACCCAACGGGGACTAGAGCCCAGGACCAAAGGCCCTTTTTCTACTAGTGTATAACGATCAACCGGAAGCCAGCTGCCTAACGACAAATTCGTCACACCTACAAACTTTCACTTGATAAGGGGGTATTCATAATCGGGGCCACATGCCCAGACCTAACACACCAACGCGCATCATCTAAACCAGAGGCCTCACCCAAATCGTCCGATAGCGAGTCGGGAGCACAATTCGGTCGAGCAGACACCAGACACACGCGCCGACACGCATACCGATACTCCGCTACCGCTGTCTTCCATCGAACCACTTCCCGAGTAATCACTGCAAAGACCTTGCCAGGCATGCCGCCGACGTCGCCATGGTGCCAAGCAGCGCTTCCACCTTGCTCGATTCCATCATGACACGTCCGTCGCCGAGACCCCGCAACACCATGTCGCCGAGTCCCGCCGTTCTCGACGCAGAAAGATGTACACCGCTCAACCACTGAACCCTCTAGCTGAGACCGGCTCAAAGAACGATGCCCACAGCAGGACATGACGAAGAGACGCCAACATCATCCGATGCTAGAAGGCCAGATCTAGGATTTCCCCTAGAGCCTAGAAAAGGCAAAGACGGACATGGTACCACGACAGCGCCTTCAAGAAGGAGTCCACACCCGTGCCGTAGCTGCCGGCTCCGGCCCAAACCAGAGGGGAGCTTTCGCTCGGTCGCCAATCGGTTCCACCTCCCAGCTAGACCACTCGCACGAGCAGGTCAACAGCCTTAAGCAAAGTAACGGCGCAAAACGCCGCCATCGCGCGCTAAGACCAAAGTCATCACAGTTTTCACCGGCAACTATGTCTCTCCAATTCGTAGTCGGGACTAGATCGCGGATCTCGCGATCCGACAATCGAGCCACGGGCCGAATTCCTCCGGCGAAAGAGAAGACCGCCACTGCCATGCCCGGAGCAGATCCAAAGCCTTCTCCGTGATGCAGACGTGGCCTAGGGGAGACTCACTTGTCGTCAGCGGAGAAGCAGCGGGATAGACAGCGAGGTCGCCGCCCTACCAAAGCCACGCCACACCCGGCTGCCGCCGCCGCAACCACGAGGAAGACCTGCCTCGGTCGCCGCCGCCGCAACCACGAGGCAGACCTGCCTCGGTCGCCGCCGCACCCCTCCCCCCTCCCCCCCGCGCGCTCTGCATTGGAGGAGAACCGCCGCCACCAGCACGCCGCACGGGCTCTGCCCGACGACGCCCCAGGAGACGGCGGGGGGAAGGGGGTCGAGGAGAGGGAGGCATTGGGACCCCGATGTGGAGGGCTAGGGTTAGGGACGGTTGTGAAAAGATTTGTGTGAAGAAAACATAAATTAGGATCTGTCATTGTGGCATGAATGAGAAAGATACATTATGTCCGCAACTTGCTTCGGTCCTCCATGGTAGAGGCCATTGTCACGACCCAGCTCCCTCCTGTAGTGTACAACCGAGGTACTAGCTACCACGTGATAGCGAGCCGTGGAAGGTGACAGAAAGTGATGAATTGATGTGCAGCTGTGGAGAGCGTCTTGACACCTTTTTTTTTCTTTGTTGAGACAATTTGTATCGACAAATTTTTTTTAGGGTAATTCGTCTTCACAACGGGAGAGCAAATGGGAACGAAATACGCATGGTCATGCTCCAAAGGCTGGCCCAGTCAAGGTTTACACGTCGGAAGGCCCAGCCCAGTAGTAGCAGCGGAAAATGAAGGTTTGCTGGGGAGAACACAACAGATTGTCAGAAACACGCGGTCTCCGTCCGATCCCCTCTTCTTCGGATGGCACAAGTAGCGATGTTGTCGGCGGCGGGATGCCGGTGGCTTCGCAGCGGACGGCGACTCTTTCATACTTATGTCGCCGTACGCAGATCGCCGGCCCGTGCTCCTCCCGATCGCCGACGTCTCCAACCTTATCATCGCCGTCGAGAACTAGGCTGTAGCCTAGTGGCAAGGGGAGTAGTGGCAAACCCCTGCGCCCAGAGTTCGAATCCCATCGGGAGCGAATTTCTGGTGCCTCACCCGGGTGGGTTTCTTTCTACCAAAGAAAAATCCTACGTGCTAGTGCCCAAGGATCTCATTTTTTTTTTATCATCGCCGTCCCGAGGATGGTGGCGGCGGCGCCAGGCAGCATCACGGAATAGTCGGATCTACGAGGCGGCTAGATTTTTCCTTCCCGGGTTGGGTCAGGCTCGCCGGTTTGGCACAGACAACCAGCCTCAACGGCAGCATCTCTACCTGGTGCTTGACGACCAGGAGAACGCGGGTTCAGCAATCAGCATCCACAAGCTGGACAATATATGCAACAAGAGCTTGCTGGACCTCGGCTGCACCTCAGCACCTCTCCACAGACCGCGCGGCTCCTCCCCGAGCCACCGGTCCTCCGCTTATCAGAGCCTCCGGCAGTTGCGCAGTTTGCCGCCATGGGCAGCCACATCATCGCCATAACTTCCTGCCCGCGGGACTGTACTACCATGAAAACTCATACTACCCGCGTCTTCGACACCGAGGCACAGGCTCTTCTTCAGTCCGATGCTTTACCGTATGGTCTATACCGCGGCTACGACGCAGCCATAGCCGTCGGGGACAGTCGACTATATCTGTTTGAATCCTCGGCGGTTGGTCGCTGCCGTTCAAAGGCCCTGCAAACTATGAAAAATTTCTGGACGCATGGGTTGGGCTACCAGTACTGGCCTATGCTGATGGGTACCTCTGTGTGTGCTCCGTCATGTCTCCGCCATGGAAGCGGCAGACTGGAGTCGCGTGGATGTTTTTTTTTGATAGAACATAGAGCTTTATTGATCAAATGACATCATTACATAGTTCATGCCTAAGGCATTGGGGAACACACTGAATGTAGATATTACAAGAACCAAGTCTACTACTACGGGCCAGCAGGTGTGCCCACTTATTGAGATTACGACTAATGTGTCGAAACGAAACGGAGGTAAGACCCCTCGACAGGTTCTTGATGTCACCCACCAGAAGACCAACCTGGGAACGGTCCTTCGTGATGGTTTGTAGTTTCTGAATCACCGTTAAACAGTCCGATTCAACCATAAGATTACTGAAACCATGAGAACGTACCACCTCCAGGGCCCGCCGAATCGCTGTTGCTTCCGCGACTTCAGGGATGCTAATGTTGGCAATGCCCTCGGCACACGACAGAAGGAGGTTGCCTGCTTTGTTTCTCACTACAGCTCCCCACCCCATCCTGTTGTCAGTGGCAAAGATCGCGGCATCAATGCTCACACAGAACTGACCATCCTCAGGTGCTGTCCACACCGCAGAAGTTCGAGAGTTCCTCTGCATGGCCTTGGTCGGAGTGACGCAGACCCGTAAGATGTTGTCCACATAGGCCCTGATTTTCTCCGAAACACGCCTCGGATGGACTACAGAATGCCCATTCCTTGCATCATTCCTAGCCTCCCACACATGCCAACATGTTACCGCAAGTGTAGTTTGTTGAAGCTTAGTTGCGTCATCAAGGAATTGGAACAGCCACTGCCTAGCATTCACAAAATTTTTCCTTTGCAAACGGAGTGGGAATACCTCCTTGATTACTTCCCAGACCGAGCAAGCGAAGGGACAGAACAAGAACACATGCTCCACTGTCTCAGTTCGTCCACAAAAACAACAGGCATCTTCCTTGGTGATTTGTCGATGCTTGAGTTGGGCACCTGTGGGCAAACAATTGTGAGCTATGCGCCATAATACAATCTTCATCTTCTCTGGAGAGTTGATAGCCCAAATGGTTTTCCAAGATGCTGCCTGGGAGGTTAAATTGGAACCTTCACCCTGCCCCTTGGACCCCCTCTTGGCGAAGAAGCTAGGCAGGGAGGTGTTTTTTGAGCACCCACGCTGGAGTCACGTGGATGCCAAGCTTGTTTACATGGGCGACCGCAGCCAGTACTGTCTGTGGAGCGCCTACAGGGAACGGGCGACAGGACCAAGGATGTGCTCCGCCTCACCACCTTCTGTATCGAGTATAACGAGGATGGGGTTCTCAAGACCACGGATCGCCGGCCTGCTCGGTTTTACAAGGCGCCCAGCTATTCTTATCCTTTGGATATACAGGCTTTCTGGATCTAGTCAATGCTCAATTAAGCTTCTTCACCTACTCGACCCACCTCAGTTTCACACATTGTATCCCAGAGTGGATACAATGAACCTGGAGGCTATTTTTCGACATGTAGAAAGTGGTTTTTTCAGGCAGGAGCATTTATACCCAGGCCGGTTCACTCTCCTATTTTCCCATTGTATCCGCCATATTTTCCAGGTTTCGCAGTGAACCTGGAGGCTATTTTTTTGACATTTAGAAAGTGGTTTGAGACACGCTGGATATTTTACTTATTATCCGTAGCTTGTGGATCCTTAATTCCCCGAGACACGCTGTTGTCCCGACACATTAGGATCGTTGTGCCTTGAGTATGTTGGTTCTGCCGCTGGTTGGTGCAAGAGTAGCAGTTAAACTGTCATGCTGAAAGCAAATGTACTAACAAAAGAAGAGCATCATGGACAGGCACTGCTAGTTTCTGCAACGGCAATATGCAAAATCCCAACACATCCAAGATGATGCACGTTCGAGAGGCTGGCTTAGACCAACAATCTATGCAGACTTCGTTCGATTCGTATACTTGGTGTACGTTTGAGAGGTTGTTTGGTTTTTAGAATTAATTATTCGAGTGCTCATGCAAGAAAATATGGGAAGAAACTTGAAAGTGGCAGTATGAGGAACCTATTTCTGCTTGAGAATCGGAGATCACTGTATGGGAACCGAAACAATACGTAGCGTTTTCATACTCCAAAGATATGTGTAAATGGCTCAGAGACACAGAAATACAACATCACTTACATGGTACTCCTACACGGGGTGTTCATTCCCGGTCCCGAATCAAACAACGAAAACAGTTAACGATCGCGCTGATCTTCGTTAGCTCAAAACCGCACCGGCGGGGTAATAGTACAGCAATATGGTTTCTGCGGTTCGAATCCAGATAAGATTTCGAACACCCCCTAGAACCACATGTCAAAAACGAGCTGACGCTTCAGCAGCTACTTAATCCCCACGCTGTTGATCCATGTGCGGCTGTACATCAATGGTCTCGTCGCAACAAGGTTCTTCGGTTGTCACCTGACAGTGGAGTACATGATGCACTCCCTGGAAGTGAAGTGGAAAGGCTGGTGGGGAACAGGGTTCCTGGAACACAAGAAACAGCATGTGATGGGAATGCTTATAGGATGGTGAAAAACGATAGTCAAGTCTCTAGTATCGAAGCTATATATTGAAGTAGCAGTTCCCTTCAGATCGGGGTTGTCACTTGACAGCAAAGGATCAAGGTACACACACTGCATTGTTCCTATCTGTATTTTTCTTTTGCTCTCTACGTTTGCATGGTTCAGCCTTGTTTTCTCTACGTTTGCATGGTTCAGCCTTGTTTTACCAAGGCAAAGCTGAGAAATATTTACTATAATCTCGTATCATGGAATGCTGATAGATTGGCTGCTTGTATCAAAATCCAACTTACGGTCTAGGCCCGTATATCTTGATCTGTCGGACATGGGTGTCTCTCCCGTTCAGGTGGTTGGCCAACACCGCAATTTGGAGCATAAATGTATGAATGAATGTTTCTCTGCACAAATATGTCAATAAAGAGAATTAAGCAGTGGGATCCAAATATTATCACGATTAAAATGGTTTTGAAATCCTCATGTATTTCATCCTATCGATATTTTAATCATTTTTAGAGTATATGTGGAAAAATTATATGTCAAAGGTGAAGCCAATGACATATTATTA
This sequence comes from Alopecurus myosuroides, assembly GCA_028641055.1. Taxonomy (NCBI): domain Eukaryota; kingdom Viridiplantae; phylum Streptophyta; class Magnoliopsida; order Poales; family Poaceae; genus Alopecurus; species Alopecurus myosuroides. Next base: position 12,532,005 of record CM054061.1, on the reverse strand, counting down.
GACTGAAATGAGTTAGCTGCAGCGTCAGATATACTTGACACTTCGACAGATATTCTAAGTTCTATAATTTCAAAGGAAGATCCAAGCAGCAGTGTACTGAAAATTTGAGTCATCCAACATGTCAAAATGAAATTTAACTATTCTAGAATTTCCAAAACAAAAATGCACAGCATATCATCAGATGGTAATGAGAGCTACCTTCTGAAATGTCAATGCTACACGAAGTAATATAAAGGGAGCATAGGGCTGATATCTTTAAGTTGCAACATGCATACCGGGGATCAGTGCCAGATAATGATATGTGAACCCATCCCACTGGCTTCAAAAGGTCCACCGTTTTAATTTCCTGGAAACATGGTAAATATAATGGCTCATTGTTTAAGATTAAGATAACACTGGCCAACAAACAATGCAGTGTTCACTGGACAAAAGCGCAATGTCTATGTTACCGAATCAATAGTTTAGTACTGTACTGTATATGTCAGAATATGATGTGGCAATAATGAAGTGTAATCCTAGAACATGCAGTAGCCCCAGGTCTGGAAACCCGAATGTACAAACAAATTAATCACAGCCAGATATCAGGTTTGGTACAAGATGAAGACCTCTAGGCTCCAACAACATCAAAATGTACTTCAAAAGAAGTGGACATTGCAGTAGCAGAAGAGCATTGGCTTGTAAATTCTACTGGAATTGGAGACATGTCTATTGTCGGCATATCACGTGCAATCATATTCTTTTTTTTAACCTATTGCACAATAAAAACAATGACCATACCAGGCAGCCAGATGAGAAGAGAATCCCTTCAGGGAAAAAGAGAAGTGTTTTAACAGACAACCATGAAAGGAACCACAAGAAGAAGAATCAAGGCTTGAGAACTCAGTAAAAATGACGGCAGAGATAAAATCCTTTCGCCGGGTCACATAGTGCTACTGCCATCCTAAAAGGATAGCGACGACAAAGACGATGACAGGATCTCGAGTCTCCCATGTCCGTCCATCCAGGGAGGCAGCCGTAATACCAGCCTTTCGATTTATTCTCACTGCCTTACATCACCATTGCATAGGTACCAACACACAATATCACCAACAGAGCAAAAAAAAAAAAAAAAAAAAAAAAACTAAGAAATAGCAGATCACAGTCACTTGTTTGGCCAGCCTAAACAGTAGAAAATAGTGAATAATGGTTCTTACAAGTCAGAAAGACATTAATGAAGCCCCCAAGAAAATAGCTGGAGTATGGGAGGCTTTCAAGAACCTATGTACAACACCAGCTTGTAGGTATTGACAGTTCTATCACCTCGAGGAAACAACCATGTAACATATACTAGACCTCTCACAACATGCTTGCGAAATAGCATCTTCATTCATTCATAATAGAGATGGAGGCTCACGTTGCCTCTACCACCAAAAGAAAAAGGAACAAAAGGGTACTTGCTTGCTAGTTGCTCTCCTATCTCGCACAGTACATATACTGTTCTAGCCTAATTCTTTCTGTACAGCTTTATCCTACACATGCATAATAACATTGCGGATAGTTGGCTAAAGTAGACATCAAACTCTGCTACAAAATGGCTAAATCCAAACTTGTGCAAGCTGCACAAAAACAGATTTTTGGCTGAAATGGTGTAGAAGTCGCTGTCAGACATCATATGTGAACGGCAAGCAACAAGTTTTGCTAAGTGCTCTCACCATTGAGAGGAGAGCACAGATCACAATCTAGAACTCAGAGATAGATGTGTGTTCTCACTTCACTGGCATCTCGCTGCTATGTTGGACCAGACAATCAACAGCCATGATACACCGTGTCGTGGGAAAAGGGAGTTACCTTGAGATTGTGGAACCCGTCGCCTGCCCGGATGGAGATCTTGCTCGGCGTGTAGCTCTCGTCAAGCTTGAAGTCCACGTAGAGCACGACGAGCTGCCACCCCGCAACAAATTCAGAAGAAATGAAAATTACTCGCCATTCAGACAAAATTGAACTGAACCAGCGGAAACCGGGAGATTTCCTCATGCTTACCTGCAGCTGGACCTTCTTCTGGAACTGGATGTTCACCATGTGCGGCTGCGCGCCGTCCGACCTGACGACCAAGAAAACCCAAATCCAATAGCTACTCAGCTTCTGATTCCATGGGAAGAGTGAGAAATTTCGAGGGGAGGGATAGAGTGGGGGTGGGTAGGGCGCTGACTGCCAGTAGGTGTCGAGGCTGTCGTCGCGGAGGGAGGCGACGCCGTTGCCGGGCTTGCAGGAGCTGACGCTCCAGGCGGCCGTCTTGGCCATCTCCCGCATGTCGCCGTCCACTGAGAGCTCCGGACATCCCTTCAGCCGCCCCGCCTCCGGTGCGGGGGTCGCGGGGCCCGGGGTCGCCGCCGCCTCCTCCTCGCCGTCGGACTCCATCGGCAGTTCGGCACGGTGCGGGCGGAGGAAATTGGGGAGGGAGGGTTTGGACTTCGAAGAGTGAGCGTAGCTCCAAAAGAGACAATGAAGCACAAGCCCGGCCCGGTTTAGCTGGCTGTACTGGACTGGGCCCATGTTTGGGGAGTTTTAGATGTGCCGTCTAGAACGACAATTTTTTTAATCTCTGCTTGAAATGCAGAAAAAATCACTGAAATTTTGTAGTAGCTGATAGATTTTACACTTGCAAGAAACTAGGCGAAAAAAATCACGTGTTTCAGCAAGAACTAGGAATGCCAATGAGTCGACCACGATCGATCTACACTAAGGTCGTATAATTAACCGAATGCTCTCATTTTGGCTTGAGGTAGATTTCCAATTGTAGAGTTCGCCAGTAGTGAGTCGACCTTGCGGAGTATTTGAAATAGAAAAAAATATATACTCAAAACATCTCCTAATTATGTGCATTCTCATTGCAAAAGTATATGCCATGTTTTTTTAGTATGCGATCTTCTGGTTTTGTTAGTTGTATATGTAACATTGATTTGATATCCGTTTAAGACTTGTTTGAACCGTATTAATTGTAATAATTTTGTCTACATAATGAAAGCCCACCTATTGTTTTACATGGTATCAAACTAGCGATCAGATCTGCGCACGATGACTATGTCCGCGGCCGACGATAGCCAGATCATAGACACCCTCATCTCTCTGATGCCTCTTACTCTCGTCTCCGGGACTGCTAATGTCGTCATGTATCCTAGCGTCGACGTGTCTGGTTCCTCTCTCATGGGGAGCCTCAAATATTTCTCGACATCTCCATTCACGTTCAGCCACCTCGTCATCTTCAAGCTCTCATTCGAGAATTATCTTCTCTCGGTGGTGCAACTGGTTCGTCTCCTGAAGAGATATTCGCCCATGGGATCAATCTACGACACGTGTCGTTGAATTCACCACTAACCCTATTGAGGGTTGTGCTCCTTAGGTCGTCAAGCCTTAGTTCTTTGCGTGGAATCAGGAAGATCAATCCATCTTGTCCCCCCATCTACTCATCCATAACTAAGGGTGTTCTCGGTTAGGTTCTCTTCAACGTGACATCTCACAAGAACATGTGGTTCACTGCTCACTTTATGCAAATTCTCCTATAATTTGTGCACCAAATCAATATCACTCATTCCTATGTCAGCATTCATATTCAACAACTAAGCATATACTCGTGAAAATGATTTATGCAATGAGAGTCTTGAAGGCCGGAAAGAGATCGCTCATGTTCAAGATCTATTACATTAATCGAAATATGAAGGCAGAAAAAGCAATATGATGGCCGCAGAGAGATGTTAGAGACACAAAGGTGTGTGTCCAATTATAGGAACATATCACAAAGAGTCGGCCATGCTAGAAACGTAGAGATCATTAATGATGCAAGACACGACTGGGATGCCCAAAGATGTGAGATCTAAGCATGTGTCAGCATTGAAGTATTCCAAGGAGAGGTTATTTGGCAAATTGACAAAGGTATTTCTTACTGTCCACTACCTTAGTTCATATTGCGTTTAATTTTGACAACCATCAATGTTTATTATTTGTGATAGAATATAAGTTACTATGCAATCATCTCCGTTAAAATATTGTTGTGGTCAAATACACTTACGATTGATCTCTCTTGAGATGTTTGAAACTACTCTTAAATAGTAGCCAACGGTAATGCCGTATTTATCCACATAACCTTATGCAATTTTTTATCCTAGAATTTTGGAAACTTTTTTAATCGAGATAGATGCCTGTTAAGTTAGGTGCTCATTTTCCGATTTTGTAATATTGTTTTTCCTGCACTACTCTTTATAGCAATGATGGCAGTTTTTGGTTACCATTAAGCATTAAGGCACCCTCTATCCTCCCTAGTTTAAAAAATGAACTAATTTTGTGATGAAATAATCATTTTAGAAAACTTAATTTTTTTTAACCAGATAGGGTAGAGGATACCCTAATGGTGACCCACTTCCATCATTGTTTGTAGCATCGAAGCCTTTTCCCGAATGGAGGTTGTAACCCCGACCTCTACATCCAAAGGATGCACGAAACCATTTTTATTAGATTATTCAACAAAACCTTACAATAGGAATACAAAAATCAACCCGAATTCACCATCGACCCATATCCCCTGACATCACACCAACATGTATCATCACAAGACCGAAGGCCACATCAAGCAACTCATCAGTGAACAAGGGGCACAATTGATCTAGCGGACCCTCAGCGGCACCATCTTCCGCTAACCCATCTTCAGAACAGGATGAAAGCATTAGGCTTATCAGGCATATTGGCGACGCCGCCACGATGTCAGACAGCTCTACCACCCTGCATGTGTCGATCATCACACGTCCACCATCGATACCCGGTCATGCCATGCCACTGAGACTCACCAGCGTGGCAGATGCGATACCAGGGTAGATGCTTGTTAAGTTACGTGCTAAAGTTAAAAGTTTTAATATTGTGTTCCTTTATCGTTTTCCTGCACTACACTTTGTAGCAATGGAGCTTTTTCGAATGGAGGTTGTACCCCCAGCCTCTGCAACCAAAGGATGCACACAACCATTTTCATTAGATTATTCAATGAAGCCTTACAAGAAGAATACAAAGATCAACCGAATCCGCCATCCTAGAGACATCTCGCGACACCTATAAGACCCATATGCCTTGGCATCATACCAACACGAATCATCAAAAGATCAAAGGCCATACCAAGTATCCCATGAGTGAGCAAGGGGGCACAATCAATCTAGCAGACCTTCAGCAACACCATCTTTCACTAACCCATCTTTAGGACATGATCAAAACATTAGCTTTATCAGGCCCGCCGTCGACGCCGCCACGAGTTGGATAGCTCCACCATCCTGCGCGCTTCCATCATCACATGTCCACCGTCAATACCCTGCCGCACCATGCCGCCGAGACTCACCCGCAGTAGATGAAACACCGCAACACGACTAGACCTCTCCAAGCAGAAATTATTCTAAAACGATGACCCCAACGAGAACGATATCAAATTAACACCATAGTCCGATCCGAGAGACCTAAATCTAGGCGCTCCACCCCTTGGAACGTCTGTGCAATGGGCATGAGATTGTAGCAACGAGACCGTCAACAAGATAACAACACACGCTTATGCCGCCATCGTCAGCCCTGAGAAGATCGGATCGATATTCGCCTCCCACATCCTCGACAAGCAACAACAGGTCACCCATAATATCCATCGCTGTCCCATCTGGGATCCTCCCGCTCACTCGTATCACTGAAGGAATCAAAGCCGCCGCGGGGGAGTTGCCTCCACGCCAATCAACGCTGATCTGCCTCGAGGAGACCGACAACACGAGGTTGGCGCCACCGTAGGCCACACTGGCCACGGCCCTCGTGACACAATACCACTACCCACATGGGCTGTCACGTCGATTGTTTGCCTCCGTGTGTAAAGGACCATCAGGAAACACCCGGCCTCCCTCCCCCATTGGACCATCAAGTAATACCCTAACGGTGACCCATTGTCATCACTGTTTGCAGCATTGAAGTTTTTGTTTCTGGATGGAGGTTGTAACCTCGGCCTCTGCATCCAAAGGATGCGCACAACCATTTTCATTAGATTATTCAACAAAGCCTTACAAGAAGAATACAAAGATCAACCCTAATTCACCATCCTAGCGATGTCTCGCTACACCTACCAGAACCATATTCCCCGACATCACACCAACACGTATCATCACAAGACCGAAGGCCACATCAAGCAACTCGTCAGTGAGAAAGGGGCACAATTGATCTAGTAGAACCTCAGCGGCACCATCTTCCGCTAACCCATCTTTAGAACAGGATGAAAGCATTAGGCTTATCACGCATGTCGGCGACGCCGCCACGATGTTGGGCAGCTCCACCACCCTGTGCGTACCAATCATCACACGTCCACCGTCGAGACCCAATCACACCATGCCACTGAGACTCACCAGCGAGGTAGATGCAATGACAAGGTAGATGCTTGTTAGGTTAGGTGCCCATGTTAAGAGTTTTAATATTGTGTTCCTTTATTTTTTCCGGTGCTACACTTTGTAGCATTGGAGAGTTTTTGAATGGTGGTTGTACCCCTAACCTCTGCAACCAAAGGGTGCAACAATTTTTTTATTAGATTATTCAATAAAGCCTTACAAGAAGAATACAAAGATCAACCCGAATCCACCATCCTAGCGACATCTCGCTACATCTATAAGACATGTATGCCCTGACATCATACAAACACGCATCATCAAAAGATCAAAGGACATACCAACCAGCCCCAACATTGAGCAATGGGCACAATCAATCTAGCAGACCCTCAGCAGCACAATCATCCGCTAACACATCTTCAGGACAAGATCAAAACATTAGCCTTATTAGGCCTGCCATCGACGCTACCACGATGTTGGATAGCTCCACCACTCTGCGTGCGCCCATCATCACATGTCCACCCGTCGACACCCGCCGCACCATGCCGCCGAGACCCGCCCCGGCAGTAGATGCCACACCGCATCACGACTAGACCTATCCAAGCATAAATTGTTCCAAAATGATGACCCCAAGAAGGAGAGTGACATCAAACTGCGGCCATCGTTCGATCCGGGAGACCTAGATCTTGGTGCCCCTCCCCTTGGAATGTCTGTGCAATGGACATGAGATCGCAGCAACGACGCCGTGATACGTCCATTTTGCATCACTATTTTATATTTTTATTTTCTGTTATTCAGCGATATATTTCATGTTATGATTCATTATTTATGTTATTTCATCTTATTTTGCATGTTTCATATTTTTTGGAGAATAAACACCGGGACCAGAAATCTGATGGAAAAAACACCGTCAAGATACCCTATTTCAGAACATCATAAGAAGAAGGGGGCATCGGGGATGTCTTAGAAGTCCAGAAGAGGGAGCTAGCCACGAGGGGACCCGGAGGGGGCCACAGGAGGCCCACACCATGGGGTGGCACCCCCTGGCCGCGCTGCCAGGTGGTGTGGCCACCCTGGCCCACCTTTGGTCGCCCCTTTCGCGTACTTGACCCCAGGGAACCCTAAGCCCCCAAAACATAATCAAAGAAATATTCCGCCGCCGCCTCGGGGCGGAAAACAACAGAAAGAGAAAAGCTCTCCGGCAGGGAGAAATCTGCCGGGGAAATTCCTCCCCGGAGAGGGGGAATCATCACCATCGTCACCGTCATCGCTCTGGGCATCATTAAGATCGTCATCGTAATCATCACCACCACCAGCACCATCACCCTCACCGTCCACCTTCATCCCGATGTAACAATTAGGGGTCTTTATCGGTGTTCTTCACTAGATCTCTCTCCCGGTGGGGATTACTTGTTAGTAGTTGATGCTTGTGAGATTTATCGGTGTTTACACTTTATGAACAGATTGTTATTCAGCATTATATCATCTTTGATTCTGATCCATATGATGTCTTGTGAGTAGTTCGTTTAGTTCTTGAGGACATGGGAGAAGTCATGATGGTAGTACTGGAATTATTTTGAAGTAATATCTAGTGGTTTGATATTTAAGTTGTGATGCTATTCTTCTAGTGGTGTCATGTGAACGTCGACTACATGATACTTCACTTTTATGAGCCTAGGAGGATGCATTGTGTATTTGGCTACTAATTGTGGGGTTGCCCGAGTGATAAAAACCCAAACCCTCGTTAGGAAACCGATGCACGAGGGAGTGTAGGATCCCTGAGTTTTAAGGCTGTGGTTAGACTTATCTTAAATACTGATACGTCATAAATGTATCCTTAATTTCTGATGTTCCATGTTGTTTTTGTATTTTTTTCCACATGTTTGCTATACACTTTATGTCATTTTTATCAATTTTCCGGACTAACCTATTGACAAGATGTTACAGAGCGAGTTCCATGTTTTCCGCAGATTTTAGTTTCAGAAAAGTTGTTCTGGAAATATTCTCGGAATTGGAAAATTCGAAGCCAGGAAGTCTTAGAATTCCCGAAGGTTCCACGGAGTCCCGAAGAGACCCGGAGGGGGGCCACAGGGGCCCCACACCATAGGGCGGCGCGCCTCCCCCTAGCCGCGGCATGCGGTGGTGTGGGGCCCCCCCGGCCTCCACCGCCTTTGCCCTTTCGACTATTTATACCCCCCAAGACGTAAACCGTAAAGAGATACCACTTCGTCCCGAAAAACACCGGAGGCCGCCGTCGTCATCATCCTGAGATCGGGAGGGTTCTGGAGCTCTCCCCGGCACCCTGCCGGGAGGGGAATTCATCACCGAAGGGGTCTACACCACCATTCCCGCCTCCGAAGTGATGCTTGAGTAGTTCATCCCTGGACTACGGGTCCATAGCAGTAGCTAGATGGTTGTTCTCTCCACTTTGTACCTCAGGTTTAGATCTCGTGAGCTGCCTCACATGATCGAGATCATCTTTATGTAATGCTACATATTGTATTTACTGGGATCTGATGAATGTTGAATGCTATGTCTTTTGATTATCAATCTATCATGTTATCTTCATGCTTATGTTATTTATGATCTTGCATGCTCTCTGTTATTAGTAGATGCTCTAGCCAAGTAGATGCTAGCAACTCCAAGAGGAAGTATTTATGCTCGATAGTGGGTCCATGCCTCCTTTTCATCTGTGCTCGAGAGACAGAAACGTGACGGATGGAGGATGTGTTGTTGCCATTAGGGAGAAAACAACGGTGTTTACCTAGTTTACATTGTTTACATTACACACTTTGCTTACGGCGATAATCTGTTGCTATAAACTTAATAACCAGCGTTTGTTCGGATGATATTCGGAGGGTGGATTATTAGACACAGATGCAGTTGGATGACGGTCTATGTATTTTGTTGTAATGCCCGCATCAATCACATAGTAATATTTATGTCTTGCATATGCACTACGGTGCATCCTTCATTTCTGTCAACTGCCCAGCTATAATTTGTTCACCACACATGTTATTTATCTTTCACAGAGATACAGCACTAGTGAACTGTGCACCTCGGTCCTTTTTCCTCAAACTGATAAAACACCTACTGCTTTCATAGTGCTGCTACTGCTTTCATATTGTTTTCCTACTGTTTTCCACACCATATGTTTAACCTCTTTGTATTCAGTAAAACCATTGAGATTGACAACATCACTGCTTCGTTGGGGTAAAGTGAATTGTTTGTGTTGTGTAGGTTAAACGTTGCTGCTGAACCGGTAGTGCGCCCTGCCATCTCAGCTGCATCAACCTTCTGAAGTTACTCCTTCCTCCTACTGGTCGATTAAACCTTGGTTTCTTTCTGAGGGAAAACTGCTGCTGTGCTCATCATACCTTCCTCTTGGGGTTTCCCAACGAGTGCAAGACCTGCACCATCAAGCTATTTTCTAGCGCCGTTACCGGGAAGGAAGAGAATTTCTGCAAGGGGAGTCTCTCACTTCCAATCTCTTTTCTTTCTTTTAGTTTTTCTTATTTTATTTTATTTTGTCTTGTTTGCTTCTCTTTATCAAAAACACAAAAAAAATAGTTATTATTCTAGTTGTTACTTTTGTTACTTTGTTGTTATTTTTCATCATGTTGTTCCCTAAGTTTACTCTACAAGATTTGCCGGTAGGAAGTGGTTCTATACTTGGAAAGGATACCATTAAAGAATTTTTTGATCATGTTAGTAAGCATGATAATTTTGAGGAAAAATCCATAGTAGAAATTGCCCCAAATTATGAGACTGCTGCAATCTCTTTAGTTCACATGTTAGAAGCTAGGTTTGTTAACCTCCATCCCATATTACAACATATGTTCCTCAACTTGAATAACATTGAAGATGTTGAGAAAAGGAACTTTATCTTAGAAACCATGCTTAAAGAATTTGGGGATGTTGCTGTAGAAGCTAGAAAAGTATTTGATCGTTTCAATATGCTTGGCTCATGTGTAGATATTGTTGGTGCTCTAGAAAAAACTCAATCTAATAATGAAAAGGAGGATAAAATACCAATCCCCTTTAAACTGGTAGCAGTGCATGAAGCCCAAGAGAAGAATTTTGATTGGATTGTTCCCGAGAATTTATTTGATAAGAATAGTAAGCCTAAAAGTTCTTAAACTCACTTAGATAAAATACAATGTATCATTAAGGAATTGCAAAATCTTGATTTGAATGTCCCTCCACTTGAAAATACTTGATTCCACTTTTCTGGGCCTAGCTAAAAGGCGGTAAAGAAAATAACTTCTTGGGAGATAACCCATGGTTTTTATTTTTTCTTTGTTTTTCTCTGTTTTCTTTGAGTCAAGGGGTTGTATACTTCTGTAGTAACTCCTTTGTATCTTTCTTTTCGTGTTTTAGTAGTGACAAGTATGGTTTCTGACGAGAGTTGGAGTTGGTTTTCGGATTTCTACGCAGGAAACAGATTTCTGCTGTCCACCGTATTAAATCGTCTTTACAAACTTTTCTGGTTTTGACAGATTCTACCATTTTTCTTGCAATTGTTCTTTCGTGATGTCAAGTGGATTTCTTTGCTTCACGAAACATTCAGTGGCTGTAACTAATGTTTAAAAGTATCAATAGCACTTGTTCCATATAGAACCAATGGATTTTTAATTGTTGCACTAACCCTCTAATGTGAAATACAGTTTGAGTGTGGTATGAAGGAAGTTTTCAAGGGACAAGAGAAGAGGGTGATACATGTGATCAAGAAGAATGCAAGGTCAAAGCTTGGGGATGCCCCCGTGGTTCATCCAAGAATATTTTAAGAAGACTCAAGCATCTAAGCTTGGGGATGCCCAAGGCATCCCCTTCTTCATCAAGAATCTATCAGGTCACTTCTAGTGAAGCTATATTTTTATCCGGTCACATCATATGAAGTTTACTTGGAGCGTCTGTTTGTTTTTATTTTTTTCTTGTTTTGTTTTCCTTTGTTTTCCTTGCTGCAATAATATAGTTGGACCCTGGCATTCTTTGTTTGGGAAAGAAACACGCTCCGCTTTTTCGTTTGAATACTTGCTATGCTAGTATTCTTAGTTTTTCTTCTAGTTGCTGCAAAAATTCCTGTTTAGCTCTTGTTTTCATTACATCTCTTGTTCAGAGCTGTTAGTTTTAGTAGTGTTATGTGAGTACTCTCATGTTTGCTTGCTGTAACATTTAGAGAGTTTTTGTTAAAGCATGTTTTGTATGGTGCTTGTTGGGAAAAGAAACTACTGCTTGTGGTAGAATTTTTAACGGTGCAAGTAGAATCTTGTATAGACTGTGGCTAGACTTTTTCATATCATGCTAGACCTTATTTTAGTTCTAAAGCCTTGTGGTTATTTAGTAGCATGATTAGCCTCAAATAGCTGAGAGTGTTTAATGTGCCATTGAAAGAATCATGAGTTGTTCTTGTCATATTGAAGCATAAATTTGTGGTGTTCTCCTTTGAATGTTTTATTTGGTTGACTTGGCGCATGCTCACACCATGTTTATGACTATGAACCAGTCACTTATATCCTCCATGATCATTTAGTTTTTGAACCTGTGGTACCACTTATGCTTTCATTAATGATGTTTATGTCGCTATGCATGATTATGGCTCTTATACTCTCTTGATTTGTCGCTCCCAGTATTTTGCTAGCCTCCACCTGTACTGAGTATGAGCTCTACTCGTGCATCCAACTCCCAAAAACCAAAGTTTTCCCATTGTGTCCACCATACCTACCTACATGTGGTATTTAACCGCCACTCCAAAGTAAACTACTCATGTGTTACCTTTAAAACTTTCAAAATTACTCCTGTTTTAGCTCAAGAGGATGTAAATAGAGCATCTTTATCTCACTTGTTGATTGGACTTTCACACCCTGGACTAGTGGCTTCATCTGCTTATCTAATGATAGAAGAGTTAAAAGCGGGGTGCCCAGCCCCAAATTAATAACACAAATTCTCTTCACTATTTCCCCTCCTGATTTATCAGTCAAAGCATAATTGTGTAAACAAAAGAGAAACAGGGATGACCTTCTACCCATGTGTGCCCTTTTATGGGAGCCGCTCTTGTGAAGTCTAGTTGGCTTGTGACATACTGTATTTTCTGTTTATCATTCGTTGACATAAGCATACACCTCTCTTAAAATATAGACACTCCTCCACGGTATGTGATTGTTGGCAGGCACCCGAGGATTCGGTTAGCCATGGTTTGTGTAAGATGGTTGGGAGGAGTGTCAAGCTTTTTATACCTATGTTTAATAAAATAAAAGCTCTAGCACATGAGTGATCAATGCTTCCCTCTGCGAAGGGCCTTTCTTTTACTTTTATGTTGAGTCTCCATCTTCTAACTTTATGCACGGTTGAGAGAGCATAATTTCCATTCTGACTTTTATGTGCATTTGTCCCAGAAACATTATTAATTGATTCATCATGTGTTATTCCTTGTTCTCTAATTATTTGTTCTAGTCTTCCTCATGAACTTTGAAGGTGTCTTGACATTTATGTTTTGCCCTACTCTTAAGGACTAGTGAAATATCACTTTGACATGTTTTCTCTATACTTGAAACAAACATTTATCTTTCGTTGCATTGTTATTCATGATCTTTTATTTGTATTACTTCTGATGATGCAAGGTGATTGCTATGCTTTATTATTAAAATTCTATTTATCTTGTTGTGTTAAAGTTCTATGATCTCAGGTTACTTATTCTTTTACATTGTTGATGATCAAGTTTATGTTGGTAGCATGTTACCTCATAAATTATGAGTTTTTATCGTTTACCTACTCGAGGACGTGTAGGAACTAAGCTTGGGGATGTTGATATGTCATAAACGTATCCTTAATTTCTGATGTTCCATGTTGTTTTCTTATTGTTTCCCACATGTTTGCTATACCTTTATGTCATTTTTATCAATTTTCCGGACTAACCTATTGACAAGATGCCACAGAGCCAGTTCCCTGTTTTCTGCTGTTTTTAGTTTCAGAAAAGTTGTTCTGGAAATATTCTCGGAATTGGAAAATTCGAAGCCCAGAAGTCATAGAATTCCCGAAGGTTCCACGAAGTCCCGGAGAGACCCGGAGGGGGGGCTATTTATACTTCCCGAGATGTAAACCCTAAAGAGAAATCACTTCGTCCCAAAAACACCCGAGGCCGCCGTCATCGTCATCCCGAGATTGGGAGGGTTCTGGAGCTCTCCCCGGCACCCTGCCGGGAGGGGAATTCATCACTGGAGGGGTCTACACCACCATGCCCTCCTCCGAAGTGATGCATGAGTAGTTCATCCCTGGACTACGGGTCCATAGCAGTAGCTAGATGGTTGTTCTCTCTACTTTGTACCTCATGTTTAGATCTCGTGAGCTGCCTCACATGATCGAGATCATATTTATGTAATGGTACATGTTTTGTTTGCTGGGATCTGATGAATGTTGAATGGTATGTCTTCTGATTATCGATCTATCATGTTATCTTCATGCTTATGTTATTTATGATTTTGCATGCTCTTTGTTATTATTAGATGCTCTGGCCAAGTAGATGCTAGTAACTCCAAGAGGGAGTATTTATGCTCGATAGTGGGTTCATGCCTTCTTTGCATCTGTGCTCGAGTGACAGAAACGTGACGGGTGGAGGATGTGTTGTTGCCATTAGGGAGAAAACAACAGTGTTTACCTAGTTTACATTGTTTACATTACACACTTTGCTTATGGCGATAATCTGTTGCTAGCAACTTAAAACCCAATGTTTGTTCGATCGGATGATATTCGGAGGGTGGATTATTAGACATAGATGCAGTTGGATGACGGTCTATGTATTTTGTTGTAATGTATGAATTACATAGTAATTTTTATGTCTTGCATATGCACTACGGTGCAACGTTCATTTTTGTCAATTGCCCAACTGTAGTTTGTTCACCACACATGTTATTTATCTTTCACGGAGAGACACCACTAGTGAACTGTGGACCCCGGTCCTTTTTCCTCATACTAATAAAACACCTACTGCTTTCATACTGCTGTTACTGCTTTCATATTGTTTTCCTACTGTTTTCCACACCATACGTTTAACCTCTTTGTATTCAGCAAAACCGGTGAGATTGAAAACCTCACTGCTTCGTTGGTGCAAAGTTAATTGTCTGTGTTGTGTAGGTTCCATGTTGCTGCTGAACCGGTAGTGCGCCCTGCCATCTCAGCTGCATCAACCTTCTGAAGTTACTCCTTCCTCCTACTGGTCGATTAAACCTTGGTTTCTTTCTGAGGGAAAACTGCTGCCGTGTTCATCATACCTTCCTCTTGGGGCTTCCCAACGAGTGCAAGACCTGCACCATCAATTACTTTCTTGCATCTGCGGATGCTTACAAGGGGTATAATCACAAGAATGTATTAGTCCTAGTTGGGTGGTGCATTAGCATAGGTTCACCCACACACCACCTATAAAAACAATAAATATTAATCAACTGTATGAAGCGAAAGCACTTGACAAAATTCCCATGTGTTCTCGAGAACGTTTGGTAATCATAAGTAGAACAACCAGCTTTCCCTTTGCTCTCAAAAGGATTGGGACACTCGCTGCAATTATATTTATTGTCTTTTATTTACTCTCACTTTATTTATCTGGTATATCAAAAACCACCAAAAACCCGTTTGCTAGTGTTTAAAGTGAATCCTCTATCCAGCCTGCTTGTCAACACCTTCTGCTCCTCGTTGGGTTCGATACTCTTATTTATTGAAAGTACTACGATACATCTCCTATACTTGTGAGTCATCAAGATTATTTTCTGGCGCCGTTGCCGTGGAGTGAAGTGCTATTGGTTAGTGGAATTGGTAAGAGAAACTTTTACTGTGAGTGCTTTTTTTTATTTTTGTCTGCTGTATTATTTCATTATGGAGAATTCTTTTGGTTCTCTGTTTAGGGGTACTACTACCTATACTTCTAGGGTAGTAGGTGACCTATTATCTGCTGATTCGGATCCTTACAAATTACCTATGAAAATTGTTGGACGTGTTATGGATAACTGCTATTATGGAGATGGAACTGTCCATCCTTGTGCTCACTTGCTCTTTATACATGAATTATGCGAGTTATTCAGGTGTGCAGGTATTACAATGGATCAAGTTAAAAGGAAATTATTCTCTTTATCACTGAAAGGTAGGGCTGCTGAATGGTTCAAATTATTGAAGAATGGTGAATCTATTGGATGGGAGGAAATTGTACCTCTCTTTTAATCTAAATTTTATCCTCCCAGTGAGATTCATAAAGACCTTGAATCAAATATATAATTTCTGGCCTCATGATGGAGAGAGTATTGCCCAAGCTTGGGGGAGAATGAAGTTATTAATGCTTAAATGTCTCGTTCATGTGCTTCCGAGTAATATTGTTATCAATAATTTTTATGCAAGGCTTTCTCTTCATGATAAGGATTTATTGGATGCTTCTTGTTTTGGATCATTCACACGTATGAAGGAAGAAGCTAAATGGGATCTTCTTGACCGTATTCAAGAAAATACTGAAGGATGGGAGAATGAAAAAGGTAGAAAGTCAAGTATAAATTATGATTATGAATGCATTAAAGCTTTTATGGGAACTGACGATTTCTATAATGTTAGTGTTGTTTGTGGTCTTGATTCTCAAATCTTTGCAAATTGTCTTAAAGTCTTTGCTTCCTATATTGATATTCCTCAAAAGAAGTTGATCAAGTACCATGCACCTTATAAAGATATTGTTCCTGCTAGAAATATAGAAGTGCATGTTGTTAATCCTGCTGTGCCTGAGCCTTATATTGAGAAAATGTCTTTCCCTGCTAAGGTAAAAGAACACTTTACTGTAGCTAGTGTGGTTAACAAAAGTACAAAGAAATCTATTGAACCCGATGAAAAATAACTGTTGAATTTGTGGCAATATAGAGGATGAACATATTGTCTTTTGTGAGGACGCTTCTAATATTGTCTCACATCCAAATAGACCTAAGAAAACTAGTGCTCATGTGCTTTCTGTTAAGATTGGTGATCATTGCTATTATGGTTTGTGTGATATTGGTGCAAGTTCTAGTGCTATTCCTTATGAGCTTTATAAAGAAATCTTGCATGAAATTGGTTCTTGTGAGCTTGAAGATATTGATGTGGTTATTCAACTTGCTAATAGAGAAACTACTTTCCGATTGGTATTGTTAGATATGTGGAAGTTTTATGTGGTAAAACTAAATATCCTACTGATTTTCTAATGCTGGGTAAGGCTTCTGGTAAAACTTGTCCTATTATTTTTGGTAAACCTTTCTTGAACACTTGCGGTGTTAATATAGATTGTAGGAAGGAGAAGATATTGACTAAATTTGATGGAAAATCTTATGAGTTTAATTTCTCCAAATTTGCTAGAGCTCCTTATTAATTTGAATTGCCTAATGAAAATTTTAGAGTTGAACAACTTGCATCTATTGCTCTTGATCCTAAAAATGTTTTGCATCAATATATGGAGGACCATGAAAGTGAGGTCTTTATGGAAGAGAGAACTGAGATTGACGATATTATTCTTTGTCAACCAGTGATAGTGAAACATAATTTACCTATGGAGGACTTGGGTACCACATTACCACCCAAGGAGGATTCTGTCTTTGATTTAAAACCTTTGCCTGATGATCTTAAATATGCTTATATTGATGATAAGAAAATATATCATGTTATTATTAGCTCTAAAATTTTAGGTGAAGAAGAGGAAAGATTATTGGGAATATTGAAGAAACATCGTGGAGCTACTGGATATACTCTTGATGATTTGAAAGGGATTTCTCCCTCTATATGTCAGCATGTTATTAATATTGAACATGATGCAAAGCCAGTAGTTGAACATCAAAGCTATTTAATTCCCAAGATGAAGGAAGTGGTAAGAAATGAGGTATTAAAACTCCTTGATGCTGGTATTATTTTTCCTATTGCTAATAGTAGAGGGGTGAGACATATTTATTGTGTCCCTAAGAAGGGAGGAATGACTGTTGTGCCTAATGAAAATAATGAGCTTATTCCTCAAAGAGTAGTAGTTGGTTATAGAATGTGCATTGATTTTAGGAAAGTTAACAAGGTTACTAAGAAAGATCATTATCCTTTGCCTTTTACTGATAAAATGCTAGAGAGGTTGTCTAAGAAAAATCATTTTTGCTTTCTTGATGGTTATTCTGGGTTTTCTCAAATTGCTGTTAGGAAGAAATATCAAGAGAACACAACCTTTACTTGTCCTTATGGTACTTATGCTTATAGGCATATGCCTTTTGGTTTGTGTAATGCTCCCGCTACGTTTAATAGCTGCATGTGTGCTATTTTTCATGGTTTTTGTGAAGAAATTGTGGAAGTATTCATGGACGATTTCTCCGTCTATGGAACTTCTTTTGATAACTGCTTGCATAACCTTGATAAAGTTTTGCAGAGATGTCTAATCTTGTTCTTAATTGGGAGAAATGCCACTTTATGGTGAATGAAGGAATTGTTCTTGGACATAAAATTTCTGAAAGAGGTATTGAAATTGACAGAGCTAAAGTGGAAGCAATAGAGAAAATGCCCTGTCCCATGGATGTTAAAGGTATTCGTAGTGTTCTTGGTCATGCTAGTTTTTATAGGAGGTTTATTAAAGATTTTTCTAAAATATCAAAGCCTCTTACTAATCTTCTTCAAAAAGACGTACCTTTTGTTTTTGATGATGATTGTAAGGAAGCTTTTAAAACTTTAAAGAAGACTTTCACTACTGCTCATATTGTTCAACCACCTGATTGGAATTTACCTTTTGAAATTATGTGTGATGCTAGTGATTTTGCTGTAGGTGTTGTTCTTGGACAACGAGTTGATAAAAAGTTCAATGTTATTCATTATGCTAGTAAGACTCTTGATGCTGCTCAAAAGAATTATGATACCACTAAAAAAGAGTTCTTAGCTGTAGTCTTTGCATGTGATATATTTAGACCTTATATTGTTGATTCAAAAGTCACTATTCATACTGATCATGCTGCTATAAGATACCTAATGGAAAAGAAAGATGCTAAGCCTAGGCTTATTAGATGGGTGTTGCTTTTACTAGAGTTTGATTTGCATATTGTAGATAGGAAATGTGATGAAAACCCTGTTGCTGATAACTTGTCTAGATTGGAAAACATTACTTATGCCCCTATTCCTGTTAATGATAGTTTTCCAAATGAACAGTTGGCTGCAATAAAGGTAAATCCCCAAGATAGTCCATGGTATGCTGATTATGCTAACTTTATTATTTCCAAGTATTTGCCTCCAACATTTATAGCTCAACAAAGAAGAAAATTCTTTTACGATTTGAGGCATTATTTTTGGGATGACCCACACTTATATAAAGAAGGTCTAGATGGTATTATGCGAAGATGTGTTCCAGATCATGAACAACTAATGCATGTAAAATGCATAGATGAATTTTGCATATTTTCACATGGTTTTCTATTACATATTGCATCATATAAGGGTATAATTCAATGTTTTATAGTATTTTGGGGTTAAATTACAAAGTCCTCCAACTTTTATGGAATTAACCCTGCCTGTCAGAAACCCCGTTTTCTATATTTTTGACGTTTCAGGGGGCAAACTTCCGCGAAATCACCTGAAAACATGCGGGGGTCATTTTCTTGGAAGGAGAAGACTTGCGGGCGAAGGATCCACGAGAATTGGGCAATGAGGCCCAAAAGAGGACCCTCCACGCGGCCAGATTCCTTGGCCGCGTGAGAGGCCCCATTTTGGCCCCTATGGCCCCAATTCCTTCCATCTTCGACTTACCGACTCCGTCTTGACCTAAAACCGACTATAAAAGGGTCCCCCGTACCCTTACAGAGAGGAGCGCCGCCGAAACACCGAAACAGAGACCAGAAGTTCCAGATTGGAGGGGGAAAACTCCGACAGGGCGCCGTCTGTGTGATCTCCTACCCCTCCAACGTCATCTCCATCGACATCTCCATGAAGAGGGAGTAGTCCACCCCAGGGCTATGGGTTTGTGGAAGTAGCACTTGTATCTCTCTCTCTATGTGCTTCACTAATTAGATCCGTATGAGCTGCCTCACATGATTACGGGCACCGTTGTAATTCCTATGTGGTGGATCTTTTCTATGAGTTATTGAATCTGAGATTGCAATTGTTTCTCTTGAGTTATTTGAGTAGATGTATCTTATGTACCCCGTTCTTATTCGCTAGCTTTGATCAATCTAGTTCTTGAGAGCGTGTGTGGGGTGATGGGTGCATTAGTTGGAGTAACGGGGGGTGTCTAGTGCTGTGAAAGTGACAGAAGTTCAGCGATCCACTTAGGTTTTGTTAAACCTTTCTTAGTTACCTCACTAGGGATAAAAAGGAGTACCTTGTTACCGGGGATTTGAAGTGACACTAATAAATCTCCATGACTAGATCTAGCAAGTTCTTACTTCAACTTCATGTCACATTGCTTAAAGCTATACTCTGGTTTTTCCTTAATTATCGAGGTGTTATGATTTTTTCGCATCTTGGTGGAGTATAAGAGGTATCAATATGACCGTAGAGATCTCTATGCTAGGACGTGATGCCCATATGAAAGTACTCAATGTTAAACATGTTATTGTAATCTCACATGTAATTCTTTATGTCCACCGTCTACCACTTTATTTGAGAGAATGCAAGTGTGAAACCATGAACCCCGGTCCTATTTTAATTATAAGAAAACACTCTAGTTACTTTGCTGCAATTTACTTTACTTTCACTAACTTTACTTGCATCTCCAATTCGAATTTACATTATCTTCATCACCACTTGCATCACAAAAATACAAAAACAATCCATTGCATATTTATTTTCTCATTTGCATTTAGTAGTAGATTTAATTATTGCACATTTACTTTCAGTTTTGCATTGCAATTTAGAAGTCTCACACCTTGTGCTTGACAACCACTTGGTGAGGTTGAGGGCACAAAATTCTCTACTTGTTTGCAGGATCCTGGAGGAAGCTTGGAAGACAACTGCTGAAATACTGGCTCCCCAAGAGTTCGATATAAACCCTCGAGTCACCCTTGTGGGGAAGAAGGCTTTACACTAGCTACACACTCTGCACTTGGAGTCTCAACCTAGCCATCGAGCGTTTTTCTGGCGCCGTTGCCGGGGAGCCATAGGTGAAGGAGTTGTCCAAGGGAGCTCACAAGAAGTCTTCATCACCAACAAGGTGTGAAAACACCTAAGCTTGGGGAGGTTGCACCTACGTGAGTACCGTCTTTTCTACCTCCACCTTCTTTCAAGTAGATTGTTTTGTTTCTTGTCTTGTTTTTGTTTTTGTTTTGTTTTTGTTCTTGTTTTTGTTTTGTCTTGCATATTTTATTTTAGTTTGCATTTTAGTTTTGCATTTAGTTATCTAGTTTATTTTAGTATTTCGAATTTTCTTAGTTACTTTACTGTTTTTTGCATAAAAAATTAAAAACTACATAAAAATTGTTAAAATGGGTGATAGAACTAAATTAAGTGACTACACAAATACACCCAATGACCAATTCATTGCTAGACCAATTACTACACCTGAAATACAAGCTGAAAGCTATGAAGTAAGTCCTAGTTTATTGAATTTAATTACTAGAGAGCAATTTGGTGGTAGTGCTATGGAGGATGCCTCTATGCATCTTCATGATTTCATGGAAATATGTGATATGCAAAAATTTAAAAATGTGGAAAGTAGTGTTTTAAAACTGAAATTATTTCCTTTTTCACTTAGAGGAAAGGCTAAAGAATGGTTACTTTGACTACCTACAACTAGTATAAAGTCTTGGGATGATTTAAAAGAAGCTTTCATTAAGAAATATTATCCTCCCGTTAAAATTTTGCAAAATAGGAATAATATCCTCTCATTTAGGCAAAATGATAATGAACATGTAGCCATGGCATGGGATAGAATTAAACTAATGATTAGAACATGCCCATCACATGGAGTAAATGAATGGACCATACTACACTCTTTTTATAATGGTCTAAACTACATGTCTAGAAATATACTTGATTCTGCTGCTGGAGGTGCCTTTATGAATAAAATTGTAGGAGAGGATAAGAGCATATTAGAAAGCAAATTGCAAAATTATAGTCAATGGAATACTGAAAGATCACCCAATACCACTAAGAAAATAAACTCAATTGAAGAAACCAATGATTTGTCTTCTAAAATGGACACTATTCTTGCCTTTATTAATAAACAAAATCTGGAGAATGTGCCTTTGCAGGAGCTAGTTGGTAGTAATTCTGAAAGTGTGGATGTTAATTTTGTTAGGAATTATGGTAGCAATTGTTTTGATAATGCTTACAATTCTTATAGTAAACCTCCTTATGTGCCAAATAAACCTTTTGTTCCATATCCTAATGCTAATAAAAATAAGTGGAAGCCTTCTAGTGAAATTTCTGAATCTAATAAATTGCTTATGGAACAAGTTGCTAGTCACAATGCTATGATACATGAGTTAAATAAGTCTATTGCATCCATTAGTAGTGATATTAAAGGATTGCAACTTCAATCTTCGAATTTAGATAAAGCATTGTCAAAATTAGCTGATAATCAAGCAACTCTATTAAGCATGTCAGCAGGAAAGCCACAAGCACAACCTAGTGTAGGAATGAATTATATTACTATTGCTGCTCCTATTATTGAAAATATTGATCATATTGCTGAGAATACAAGTGAGCATGTCCCTACTAGCTTAGAAGAAACTTTGAATGAAATAGTGAAGTACCCTGAATATTTACTTCCATATATGTCTTATCTTGCTAGCAAAGATGAAATTAGTCCTCATGAATCAAGCATGCTAGATAAATTAGAGAGTAAAGTAGAGGAAATTATGATGCTTACTGAAATTAAGGATCCATTGCTTGATTTAGAAAAAAGTAGCTTGCAAGAACTTATTGCTACTCTACAAAAATTTGCTAGTGATCCCACTATAAATGTTAATCAACATGGCTTTGGATCTTATATTGCTAATAATGTATTGCAAGAAAAAATTGCTAGGTACAAGAATGAGGCCATGATACCTCCTAAGCTTGGGTATGCGTGGATCCCCAAGGTGCTAGTTTCAATTGGAAAAGAAATTCACCATGCTATGTTAGATCTAGGTTCTAGTGTATCGGTACTCTCTAAAGAATTATATGAATTGCTAGAACTAGAAAATTTAGAAAAGTGCTCAAGTGAATTTGTCCTTGCTGATAACTCTACTAAACATTCTGTAGGACAAGTAAAAGATGTTATGATTGAATTGCACATGACTTTTGTACCCGTTGATTTCATTATTATGGATATGGGGGATAAATCCCCTAGTCCTATTATTTTGGGTAGACCTTTTCTTCGTACTACAGGTGCAATCATAGACTCCAAGGAAGCGAATGTCAAGTTTCAGTTCCCTCACAAGAAAAGCATGGACCACTTCCCTAGGAAGAGGGGCACGCTGAAGAACAAGCTCCCTCATGAGCTTTATCCCTCTTGATTATCAAGTAAGTAAAGCATAGCTATATGGCTATAAAGAAAGCGCTTTACGGGAGGCAACCCGGTTGTTTTTGTTTGGATTTTCCTAGTGTCCTCTTGCTGTCTCAAGAGATTAGTTTTTTGTTTTAATTATGGAGTTTTCAATAAAGAGTCAAGTCAAACCCATTTGGACTTATAAGTTGCTATCCTAGTGCATGAAATTTCTGTTTCAGCACGAGTCTGCTCACCGTATGATTTTACGTTTTTTATTGGTATGTCGGATTGAGCTAATTTTTTAGTATGTTCTGTAACTTTTCGTCCTCTGTAAGCACACACATTGGCTTAATTTTTTGACGACTCTAGCTTAGGGAAAAACGTTCGTTTTGCTGTTGCTGATTTTCTGGACAGATTCTGCCTTCTTTTGTTTTATGCACTCTTTGGGCTTGGGAATCGAATTTCCATGATTCTTTCAAGCAAGAGAGTGAACATACAACATAATGAACCTTATTGTCTATCTACTGGAGCATTTGATTTGGAATTTTGCACAGTAAGCATGTGATTTGTTTGTCCTTGATAATCTCACCCCACAGAAAAAGAATGGGAGAAACATGTTTTGTGAAGTTTTTTTCACAGGGAATAGAGGAGCTGCGCCTCAAGACATCCAAGAATGGTGAAATACATAAGCTTGGGGATGTGATGAACACCCCACTGGAGCTACAATCTTTTGGTTAGCACACGTCTACTTTCTGTTTTTCTAAGCAAAGCATTTATCGTAGAGACTTGAAGCGTCTAGTTTTTGTTTTTATTTTTGTTTTGATAAGACCACCACCATCATTTTATATGAGATTGAGCTACTGGAGTTTGGGGTTGGAATGTATTGGGTTCTAGTATTATGACTTGGAATAGGGATGCCATGGTTGATTTGAAGAGCTACATATGTTTGCATGATTTATAGGCTTTTTATGTGTAGAAATTTGCAATAATGTTGTCTTGAGCTATCTCTTATTCATGTCCTTGATGTTAATTGCTGGTTTATTTAGTTTGTCATGAAATGATTAGTTCTATGGACATATGCATGCATATTAGCTGGTCAACTATCTCCCTCTTGCTAGCCCAAAAATTTAAAAATTCCAACAAGTAAAAACTTGTTTCCAACACTCCTTAGCCAAGTATTTCCAGTGAGTCCACCATATCTTCCCATTAGCTTCATTGCTATTCCGAGTATGTTCACCATGTTATTGTGTTATTTATGTTCTAAATTAAGATATTCACTTTATTAATTGTCATGGGTTGAACTTGGTATAGGACTCTCACGAACTTTTGAAGGCACACTTTACTTTTTATGCATCTAATAAACACGACCCAATAATGGGAGCCACAAGTTTTGCGTTTGACAAGTGTGTGGTTGGGAGCTAGCTATAAACGTGTATCACCGGAAAGCTTTCAACATTGCACAAAAAATTTACATTTGGTTGATATCATATACTTTTGTTTTTTGACTCCTGCCATGCCGAAATGAAATAGAGGAATAGTAAGTTTTGATAAGTAAGTATCTATATGGATAGAGAAACGCATTGGGCCGCTAACCCAAGCCATGCTTTATCATGGTGGAAATTTACTTACAGCTTGAGTGACTCTACAACACATCCTATAATAAAATAAGAAGCTATGCATAATAGTGAATGAAAATAAAAAGGATGATGAGTCTACTCCGTTTGTTCATCTTGTCATTGTAACATGGGCTTGTTTCCATGTCATGGGGCAAGAGGTACCACTTTGCGGTTCTCTATGATGTCATTAATACTTATTATGATTGTACAAAGCTTATTAGGAATCTTAAGTTGAGTAATCATGGAGTAGCTTTTCACACTCACGGGGCATGAGGCTTTCAACCACCTTGTCATTCTCATTACTTCAATACTCACAATTTTAAGATGCTAGTGATAAAGGGGCAATGAGAGTCCTAGATCAATGGATACCACATTTCAATTAGTAATTTTAGTTGAATAATTTAGAGGCTAAATAAGACTTGATCATGTTTTTACCTCTACTCAATTTTCTCCATAGTGTCCACCATATTTTCTATTCTCCATTATGCTATTCTTTGACCAATATAGGATTTTATTTTTCATTTTGTGTATGCATTTGGTCCATAGTGCTTTTATTTCATTATACACTTTGTGAACTTTCATGAAGCATCTTTACTTGCATATTTGATATTTCTTACAACATGAATTGTATATTGCTACTCATTTCTAGTATTAATCATTTGATTATATGTAGCATGAATAATCCTCCTTGATATCCCATGATTGTTTCAATATGCAAAACCCATCTTAGTTTTATCACCTTCATACTCGAGGACGAGCATGGGTTAAGCTTGGGGATGTTGATGCATGTAAAATGCATATATGAATTTTGCATATTTTCACATGGTTTTCTATTACATATTGCATCATATAAGGGTATAATTCAATGTTTTATAGTATTTTGGGGTTAAATTACAAAGTCCCCCAACTTTTATGGAATTAACCCTGTCTGTCAGAAACCCCGTTTTCTATATTTATGACGTTTCAGGGGGCAAACTTCCGCGAAATCACCTGAAAATCTGCGGGGGTCATTTTCTTGGAAGGAGAAGACTTGCGGGCGAAGGATCCACGAGAATTGGGCAAGGAGGCCCAAAAGAGGACCCTCCACGCGGCCAGATCCCTTGGCCGCGTGAGAGGCCCCCTTTTGGCCCCTGTGGCCCCAATTCCTTCCATCTTCGACTTACCGACTACGTCTTGACCTAAAACCGACTATAAAAAGGGTCCCCCGTACCCTTACGGAGAGGAGCGCCGCCGAAACACCAAAACACCGAAACAGAGACCAGAAGTTCCAGATTGGAGGGGGGAAACTCCGGCGGGGCGCCGCCGGTGTGATCTCCTACCCCTCCAACGTCATCTCCATCGACATCTCCATGAAGAGGGAGTAGTCCACCCCAGGGCTATGGGTTTGTGGAAGTAGCACTTGTATCTCTCTCTCTATGTGCTTCACTAATTAGATCCGTATGAGCTGCCTCACATGATTACGGGCACCGTTGTAATTCCTATGTGGTGGATCTTTTCTATGAGTTATTGAATCTGAGATTCCAATTGTTTCTCTTGAGTTATTTGAGTAGATGTATCTTATGTACCCCGTTCTTATTTGCTAGCTTTGATCAATCTAGTTCTTGAGAGCGTGTGTGGGGTGATGGGTGCATTAGTTGGAGTAACGGGGGGGGGGTGGCTAGTGCTGTGAAAGTGACAGAAGTTCAGCGATCCACTTAGGTTTTGTTAAACCTTTCTTAGTTACCTCACTAGGGATAAAAAGGAGTACCTTGTTACAGGGGATTTGAAGTGACACTAATCAATCTCCATGACTAGATCTAGCAAGTTCTTACTTCAACTTCATGTCACATTGCTTAAAGCTATACTCTGGTTTTTCCTTAATTATCGAGGTGTTATGATTTATTTTGCATCTTGGTGGAGTATAGGAGGGATCAATATGACCGTAGAGATCTCTATGCTAGGACGTGATGCCCATATGGAAGTACTCAATGTTAAACATGTTATTGTAATGTCACATGTAATTCTTTATGTCCACTGTCTACACCTTTATTTGAGAGAATCCAAGTGTGAAACCATGAACCCCAGTCCTATTTTAATTATAAGAAAACACTCTTGTCAAGACATCGTAGTAGTTTTCATAGACGGGGGTGCCATGAGACTACGGTAGAGACGTGGGGTAACGGGATCGCGTGGTGAACAGTGAACACAGGATTTACCCAGGTTCGGTACGTCGCGACAGTACGACGTGCCTACTCCTGCACTTCTCACTAATCAGGACTAAAGCCTGGATATAGAATTACAATGTGAGGTTTAGATCTAGCTATTCGCAGAGGATCAACTTCCCGGCGAGTTAGCCTATAGCTTCTTCTCTGTTATCCGTTATCAAACTTATCTCCCGTCCGGCTTTATATAATAGCCGGATTAGGGCTTACAGAATAGGAAACCTAGAAGACTACGGTAACTATAACTTGGAAAGTAAGGAATCCGTCTTCTCCTCCAAGCCAGATCACGTGGGCCGTGATCCGGGTCCTTCTAGAATCCGGCTTCTGTGTGTCGGGTTACTGGGCCGCCCAATGGACCACAGCCCACTACCGCTTGGGCCACCCTGGTAATCCGGCACTTTGACTACCATCTGATATACCCCTATTTGGTATATATCCGACAGTAGCCCCCAAGAAGGATTAAAAATCTGATTCGCCGCCTTTCGCCAAATGTGCTTTGTCCGAGAAATTTCGATCAGCAGTCTTGATTCTTCTTATTCTTCTTTGAAAAGAGATGGTAACGTGAAACTCGGAACCCTGAAAATCCGGCTTTTCTCTCACGATCCTTCGCGGAGAAGGAACTTCCTACGTCAGCGCTTTAATCATGCTGACGTAAGGGTCGTTTGGGTTTCACGCGGGAAACCTAGTAACGTATCTCTGACAGATTCTCACGGGAAACGAGGAGATAGCCATCATTACCCTGTCGTTTCATTTCCCGGATTTTCCGGCGAGTGACACGCGTTGATCATCCAACGGCCAAAAATAGCCGTTGGCACGTATCTTGACGGATTTCCGGCTATAAGTAGTCGTCTTCGTCCTTGCTGAATCCCTTCCGCTCTCTCACTCTCCACGCCATTGCTGCACACAAGCACTCGAGCGAAGAACCGTTCCCGAACGCACACCGCACCCAGGGCATCACCGGAGACGAACCGCGCCGCCACCCAATGGCATCCTCACCGCCTTCTCCCGCTCACTCCGCCGCGCACACCATCGAAGAAATCATGAACGACCTAGATCCAGAGCTAGGCTCCCCGACGCACGTCGGCGGTGAGCCGGAAAAGACCGCGACTTCTGCGGCGAGCGGAGGTGATCCTTTCGACGCTGCGAATCTTGCGGGCATGAGCTCCGCGCCTTCTCCGCCGTTCGCTCCCGAGACGGCGGAGGAGAAGATCACGCTTCTCGGCGACGAGCTCGCCGCTGCCGCAGCCGCTGCGTCCGCCGCCGCCGGAGCAGATGAAGAGGTGGAAACTGCAGGCAATTAGATTGCCTGCAGTATTCCGCCAGCCCTCCTTCCAAACCTGGAGAAGGAGGGATTGATCCTGAAAGGGAAATGGCGGCTCCCTGAAGATGAGAACGAACCCCTGCCATTCGACGGCGAACGGGTTCTTCTTTCCTCCCATCTCTTAAGAGGTATGGGATTGCCGCCTTCTGCCTTCTTCCTCCAAGTCCTCTCCCACTATAACATCGAGCCTCACAACCTGCCACCCAACTCCATTCTCTATATGGCCGGGTTTCAGGCTCTGTTCGAGGGTTTCTTAGGTATAGAACCTAGGCTAGATTTCTGGATGTATTGTTTCGGGGTTAAGCGGAACTCTTCGGAGGGCGCACTCCCGACTTGCAGAACCATCTCCTTTACTCTTAGGAGATTTAGGGAAGATTGGTTCCCCAAGATCAAGACATCGAAATCCGTCAAATTTTGGACGGGTTCTTTCTTCTACCATCCCGATGTGCCTTTCCCAAAAAAGGCCATCGGGGTTCCACCTTTTTCGAACACTGTTGTTGTTCCCCAAGACAATTGGGGAACGGAAGCCGTCCAAGTCTTGCCGCCTGATCTTCTAAGGATTAAGCGGCGCATCGCCAAGCTCTCTTCCTCCGATCCACCTCTAACCGGCATGGACACGGTCCTTTGCTTGTTGGATAGGCGGATCCAGCCGTTGGCCAATCACGGCGGCCGCCTTCTTTGCTACTACACGGGTGCCAACGACCCAATGCGGACAACCAGCAAAGACTGGTCCGCGAGGGATCTTCGACGGCGCGTGAACCAGTTGGTCGCATCACGCGACCAATACGAAGCGAGTCGGCCGATGTATACGGCCGACAATCCGGCTCCCAAGGTATTTTTTCCGTCATTTGGGTAGAGTTTTGACATTCTTTCTCGGATTTTTTCGCTTCTAACCCTGATTTTTATTTTCAACAGATCGCTGAACTTCCAGACTCGGAGCTAGCCTCCGAAGCTGAGCTGGATGCATTGCATACCTGTAACATCCCAAGTATGAAAACTTACCATTTAGAATGTTTGATTTCTTGTTTATTAAAGTATTGCATCATGTCATCATAGTTATTCTTTGTTTGCATTTGTTTTACTTTGTTCTCCATTTGTTTGCTTCTGTTTTACTCTGTTTTCACATTTGAAATTCAAACTTTATTCAAACATTTAATTCATACTTGTTATGTTACAACCTCTTAAATAAAAAGTTCAAATAAAAACAACCATTGTTTCCATTTAAATCCATAATGTTCAACCATTTAAATTATGGCTTTTAATAATTTAATTATTTCCAAATGGTATTTCAAATTCAAGTCAAATCACCAAACAGCACCCCAATTTGAAATCATAAAAATTACCAAAACCATGCTACTCATTTGTTCTATTTAATAAATAGGGTTCACCCTAATAAAAACATTGTTTTCAATGTTACTCATTTAATTATCAAATTCATTAAAAATGGAATCAATCTACAAACAGCAATTTTAAATTTAAAACCTTGAAAAACAAAGTTGGCAATCAGTTGTTTTTGACCTTACTAGCTCACCCTAATTTTTCTAAAATTTTTACTAACTTAAAAACCCCATTTTCTTCCTATGTCTAATTGCTGCAAAAAAAACAGAAGAATAAAATTTAAAAAAATAAAAAACGCGCGCAGCAGAGGCAGATGGGCTCAGCCCCGCGCGAGCCCAGCCCAACCTACCTCCCCGTGCGGCCTGTACCGGTTCGCCCCGTCGTCAACCTGTACGGCCGCGCATCCAGTGATGCCACGGCGGCACAGTAGCGGAGCGACGGCCGTCCTCGCTCCCTGCACCCTATATCTATCCCCTTAGGTCCCCCGGAGACCTAGCCCTAGCCCTACGCCCTCTTCCCTCGAGCTCGCGCCGCCGTTTCCCTCTCCCTCTCGCCGGAATTCCCCTCTCTGCAAACACCTCACCGGAGCGCCGTTTCTGAATCCTCGTCGACCACCGCCGCCATGCGCGTCCTCCACCCTAGCTAGCCACGGGAAACGGTCCGTCTCACCTCCCTCGACAACGTCGACACCTTCTCGGCCACGGGGACGCACGGGATCACCGCCGCCATCCTCGCCGCTGTCGGCCACTCCCACCTCACCGGAACTCCGTTGACTGAACCCGAGAGGCTCACCGCCGTTGCCATCATCCTCATCCCTCGCTGACCGCTGGAATCGAGTCGCCGCTTCCTCCTCGAGCTGGTGGACACCGCCGTTGAGCTCTACGCCGTCTGGATCCACGCCGCCGTCCACGATCCTGTCGCCGGCCACCGTCTGCACCGGGCCTCTGCCACGATTACATCCGCGGTGAGCGCCACCGTGTTCCTCCTCCCTGTCCTCTCTCTGCTCCACCTCGCACGCTTGCACGCGCACATCACCGCAGCAGCCACACGCGAGCACGAGCACGAGCAGCCGCGGAATCCCGCCGACGTTGAGCCACCGTGAACGCCTGTCCAAGTTTCAGAAACGCGCGTCCGTTTCAGTTAAAAGTTCAGAACACTAACTTGAACCATAACATGTCTGCGCTTCGTTTAATGACAAGCAACGATCACCACTGCAGTGGCAGTGCACTGCATCCCTCGCCCGCGCGCCCGCGGGTTCGATCCCTGGAACTCGCACGGGAGAAAAACCCACCTTTTTTTTACGCGCAGCACTGACAGGGTGGCCCCCCTGTCAGCCACACCGTGGCCACGCAAGTACACATTGGCCCTAGGCCCACTGGCAGTGTCTAGGGTAGCTCTGTGTGCGGTATAAAAAGTTTTCCAGCTTTTCTGTTTTAAATCAAAGTCCTTTTAAATTGCAGATTGGTCCCTGAAACTAATTTGATAATAACTTTTGTTTTATAAACCCAAACAATAAAAATAAAATATGGGCACTGCTCTAAATTAAATTATCTACCTATTGGTACCATTTGTTTTCTGTTTTGAATTTTCCAAATGCATTTTAAATTTGAATTCAAACAATTCATTTGTAATTTGATAAAATCCATAACTAATTCATACCAAATCCAAATAATGCAAATAAAATATGTTTTCCATGCTATTTCAAACCACCTATTCAAATATAAATTTTGTTTCATGGTTTGAATAATTAAAATTGTTTAAATAATTTAAACCTTGTTTAAATCATTTAAATTTGATAAAATCATAACTTGCTCAAATTAAATTATTTTTGAACATGCAAAATATGTTTTCAAACTAGAAAAGTATAAACTTTTCAAATGTGAGTTTGAATTTATGTTTTGAACAATTAAAATTTAAATAATATTCAAACTTGTTTTAAATTCATTTAAAACTTGTTTAATCTTGTTTAATTCATAATTAAATCATTGTAATTCCTTTTTCAATATTTGAAACATGTAGTCCAACTAAAATTTTGTATTCTTTTCAAATATGAATTTTGTTATTTATTTTGCACAATTTAAATTGGTGAAAACAACAACTATTTGGGTAATCCCTTTAAGCAACCAAAAATTCCCTAACTTAATAAATATATTTCTAAATTGGTAAACCTTATTTCCAATTGGTTCTATTGTTGTTATTTTGTTGTTTTCCTCATCCATGCATCCTACTAATCCACTATCACCTGTTGGTTAGTTGAAAAACAAATATTCCAACTTTATTTGATGGGCTTTTCATATGCAATTCAAAATTGCATATGTGTCCATTTAAATTGTGTTACCAAGTCCACTAGTTTATTTTTGATGCCTCCATTAACTTGAGATGCATCATCCCATGATTGTGCACCATGCCATGATATTGATTGTTTATATTTCTGCATTGTTTGTTTGCTTCTTCTCGGATAGACGACGACGTTGAGACCGGCGATCCTTACGACACCCCTTCTGAGGATCTAGCTCAGTACCAGGCTGCTGAGTTTGCAGGCAAGTTATCACTCACATGAACCACTGTGTTCCTTTCAACATTGGTTACCGATACTTTCCGTTGTCTATTTATGCTAGCCATATGTATCGTTGCTTCTGTTACGAACCTATCACATGAATCCCCTAACCCTGATATTGCCTCACCTCCACTCCTACAACCCCATTGTTTGAGCCAGTGTCTTACTAGCATGCTTAGGTTGTTTTGCTCGAGTCTGTTACCCGTTACTTTCTGATTACTATATTCTATTATGTTCTGGGGGCTCGATGTTAATCAATCAACCTGTTAATAATAATATGCTGATAAGGCACCGGCAGGAGGCCCTGTGTGGTTTTGAGGCCTGCTAGTGTCGACCCTAATAGGAAAAGGGTCTTGTCCACTGATCCATGATGAGCGCACTATCCGCATGTGGGAAGCGTGTATGGGCGCCCCCCTCAATTTGATTCGATTCGCATCTCGTCCAAATCGCCTCATTTAGTTCGTGTTTTCCATTTGCCGCATGCATGCTTTTGCGAGCCCAGCGCAGGGTGGAACTTTTGTAGTCGGCATATATGGGGACACGTTCTTAGAGTGCTATGAGGGTCCCCTTTCTTCGGGGCTCGATTAGCCGTGCGCCCAAGATGCTTTGGGCTTGATGCGAAGAAGAGTTGAGTTGTGTTGAGTGCCCCGCTTGGTGGGAGGCATCCCATCTGGCGGGTTATTCTTACGTGTACGGCCAAATTGGTGCACCCCTGCAGGGATAAATCTTCTCGAGAAGCCGTGTTTTCCGCGGTTATGGTTGACTTGGTGAAAGTACTGGCTAACAAGTACTCAGAACAACTTACACCTAACTATTGATAACTTGACTAGTAATAGACTTATTGACATAACAACTTGATCCATCATTCATTAACCCAACTGTGTGAGTTATCCTCGGATTGCTTCTTTGGATAAGGGGCGAGATCCAGGATGGGTTTGTTTGGTGGCTAGTTATAGTTGGTACGATACGCTATCTTATCTTCTTTCTGTTAGCCGGAAGTGGTAGAATCTCTGTAGTTGGTTAGCGCAGCAAGTTGCAGCATCTTTTATATCCCCTTTCTTCCGTTGAGCCCAAGGCATCTGTGCTTGGTGTTGACGGGCTACACTTTGGTGAACTGTGAGTCTTGCTTGCCAGTACGTTTATGTACTGACCCCTTTGGGGCTGTGGTTTTCGCAGACTACGCTTACGAGGATCCCAGTGACGGCTACTACGTGGAGTTTGACGAGGCTGCTGACGAGTAGAGAGCGGACCCGGGCAGGATCCGAGACTACGTGGATGGGTTCCGTTTTCTTTTCATTCCCGGCTTCTTAAGCCTATTTGGATTTGTCTGTACTCAGACCCTTTGAATGCTTCCGCTGAGATGTAATGATGTTATGTTGGGACATGTGTCCTCTGGATGATTGTATTTGCTATCTCTGCTCTAGTGAGAGCTATTTGCAACTTATTTCAATCTTTTGTGTCTTAGAGATATGTTGTGCTATCATTCTGTTAAACGTCGTTGACGTACCATATGTGTATGGTATGAAGTACGTCAATGGTAGTATCCTGATTTCTATGGGATGGTTTACGTAGACGCTGAACAGATAGGGGTTGGTTGTCACACATACGTGTGTTGGCCTACTCGTAAGAGATGCGGGTGCCGGTAAGCCCCGTAATCCAATCCACTACTGTTCAACGGAACTGCGAGTATCCTCTAGAAGTCCGGGTGCGACCAATGGTATCAGAGCCTGTCTGCCTGTAGGATCCCTTTTACTGGTCGCAGTTGAGTCTAGAAACTATTTTGTTGCTATATAGGAAAAATGAAACGTGAGAGTAGGAATTCTGCCATTTTTCTTCTTTCCCCACCCACCCACCCTTTTCTGGTAAGGAAGTGCAACGTTGTTTTCCCTTCTCATCTAAACTTTCAAGTTAGGTTTTCACGTGTTTTGGGTTCTCCGTAGTACCTCAGGATTTTTGGTCTCGTGTTTCCCGATGTTGCTTCAATATCCTGTTCTTTTCAACATCCTTATCGTCCGTTGAAACCTTGTTGTTGCTTTCCACTTCAGTTCTCTACCGGCGTCTAATCAAAACTTCCCCGATCATCTGCAGATGGATCTCAGGTTCTTCCCGCAGGTGGTTCAGATGACTCGTTGTGAGAGCACCGCCGGTTATCCGGAGATGCTGAGAGACATGGTCACTTATCTGGGGTTCCGTTGGGCACCAGAGTACCAGGTCTACGAGCAGCAGCGAGAGTTTGACCAGACCTACTACCAGGCTATCGTCTACATTCTATCAGATGATGGCATGAGCGTTGTCCACCGCTACGAGGCAGTAGGTTCCACAGTGGATATGGCTGTGCAGCAGGCAGCTTATGTGAGTCTCACCGTCCTTCGTGCTGACTACTGGGGATTTGACGATTCTATCTATCGCCACATCCCCCGTGGTTACATCACTTCGGAGGGAGCTCACTTCACTCTCTACGACAGCTTGGATGTCTACGAGCATGATAACACCAGGCTGCACACCACCGCTCAGTTTGTGAGGCACAGTGACGCAGTTGCCACCACACTTTCTCAGGAGTTGGCCTAAGTCAGAGAGCAGCTCTACCTTGCTTTGACTCGTCTGGCGACGTACACCACAGACTTTGTTGGAGATGAGCGCTTTGCACGTTTCGATCAGCCAGTTGGTCGTCGTCTGCCAGATGCTGGAGGTTACGAGCCGATCAGAGGTCCACTCCTCAACCTCGGTGCTGGTTACACTGGGATTCCACGCTTTGGAGCACAGGGAGTCGACGCTATGTACTTCACCACACCTAGAGTCGCTCTCAGGCCACGTCAGATCTATGTGGATCGTCGTTCTACCTACTTTCGTGGGCGTGCTCCTCACCGTACCCCTCGTCGTACTACTCACCGCCGTCCTGCGTGATGAGCATGGGAGTACCGATGTATCCATTCTTAGCTATATTTAGTTATCCTTTGGCTTTCGAACCATGTATTGGTGTGTTGGATATTCTGATGTATTTGAACATGTGATCATGTACCTGTTGGTTATCTATTCATGCGTCGGAATAATCTCTCTTTCGGTTACCAAGTCTATCCTTTTCTGTTGTTGTGCTAAAATGCATGTCTATTCAGGATGCCGCCAACAAGGAACAACCCGCCGGAGCCACCGCCAATCACGGAGCTGTTGACTCAGATGACTCAGGTCGTGACGCAGATGGCCTAGTTCCAGGCAAATCAGCACAACAACCAGAATGCTCCACGAGTCAGCATCAAGGAGTTTCTGAGTCTGGGGCCGAGAGCTTTCGTGGCGACACGCGAGCCTCTGGATGCTGATGACTGTATCCGTGAGATGGCCAGGGCTCTGGACATTGCTCACGTTGCCGAGGAAGACAAGGTCAAGTATGCCACCTACCTACTGAAGGGTCAGGCAGCCGCTTGGTGGGAGAACTACCAGACCATGGGAGCTAGATACCCAATCACCTGGGGCTGTTTCAAGGATGCCTTCCTGAAGCACCACATCCCAGATGATCTCATGGAAAGGATGCGTGAGGAGTTTTGCTCTCTCAAGCAGGGCAAGCTGGACGTCATTGGCTATCAGAATGAGTTCAATCGCCTCGCTCGATACGCTGGTGATGAGGTGTCCACTGAGGCTAAGAAGATGGCAAGGTTCCACCGAGGTTTTAACCCGGAACTCAAGTACGCACTCACCAACATCAAGTGCAAAGACTTCGAGGAGCTCGTGAACACCGCGCTCAATGAAGAAAATGGGCGCAAGGCGTTCGAGGAGTCTCGTAAGCACTCGCGTGAGGGTGGTTCCTCCTCCAACATGACCACCCCTCCGCAGAAGCGTCGCATCTGGGTGCCAAATGGTGCTGTCACTCGGGCTCCATATGCCCAAGCTTCTCCAGGCTTTGCTCCCCGCCCACCCAACCCATCTCAGATGCATGGTCAGAGGGTTCCAATGGGGCAGCCAAGGCCAGGTCCTCCTCGTGTCGTCACTTGCTTCAAGTGCAAGGAGACTGGACACTACGCTGATAAGTGCACTCAGAGGCAGCTACCTCCACCTCCTCGCCCCAACACCAACGAGGCAATGGTGTGTGCTCCCCCGGCTAAAGCCTTCAACTCCAACAATAGGCCTGTCGGGAGGACCGCGAGGGTGAATCATATCAAGGCCGACAAAGCTGAGGAAGCTACTGACGTCGTTCTCGGTATATTACCCGTAAACTCTTTTCCAGCTAAAGTGTTGTTTGATACCGGAGCATCGCATTCTTTTGTGTCAAAGATCTTTGCAACAACGTACAACCTAGTTCTGGTTCCACTAAGCAATCAAATCACTGTTCACTCTCCGGGATCTCAAATGTTGACTTCCAAGATAAGTAAGGACAATCAAATCCTAATTGGAGGTCGCATATTCCTTGCTTCAATCATGTTGCTGGGAAATTCTGACATTGATGTCATTCTGGGCATGGATTGGTTGAAGGCCAACGAAGCTAAAATTGACTGTGCTCAAAAGTCAATAACTCTCTCCCACCCTTCTGGCCAGATAGTCTATTCTCTATATGGATCAAGGTCTATTCAGCTATGCACACTCGATGCAAA
Source organism: Alopecurus myosuroides (assembly GCA_028641055.1). Classification (NCBI taxonomy): domain Eukaryota; kingdom Viridiplantae; phylum Streptophyta; class Magnoliopsida; order Poales; family Poaceae; genus Alopecurus; species Alopecurus myosuroides. The sequence continues at coordinate 12,495,613 of CM054061.1, read as the reverse complement.
ACCTCTTCCTGCAATTGAAAATGTTCCGGTGGTTTGTGAATTCCCTGACGTCTTCCCAGAAGAATTGCCAGGAATGCCTCCGGACAGAGCAGTTGAGTTCGTGATCGAGCTTGAACCAGGTACTGCTCCAATCTCTAAGCATCCATACAAGATAGCTCCTCCTGAACTGAAATTGTTGAAGGAGCAAATCGATATGTACATGGAGAAAGGTTACATTCAGCCTAGTTCCTCCGCTTGGGGTTTCCCAACTCTGTTCGTTGCCAAGAAAGATCAAACAAAGAGACTCGTGGTTGACTATCGTCCTCTCAACGAGAAAACCATCAAAAACAAGTATCCAATTCCTCGTATCGATGATCTTTTTGATCAACTTGCTGGAGCCTCAATATTCTCAAAGTTGGACTTGAGGATGGGTTACCATCAAATAAAGATCAGAAAGGAAGATATTCCGAAAACAGCTTTCACCACTCGGTACGGTCTATATGAATACACCGTCATGTCTTTTGGTCTAACCAATGCACCGGCGACATTCTCAAGACTCATGAATTCTGTCTTCCATGAATATCTCGACAAGTTCGTTGTGGTATATCTTGATGACATTCTGGTATACTCCAAATCTGAGGAAGAGCATGGAGAACATCTTCGTCTCACTCTCATGAAACTTCGTGAGCATCGTCTATATGCCAAGTTCTCCAAATGTGAGTTCTGGATTCCAGAAGTTGCTTACCTTGGTCATATCATCTCTGCCAAGGGCATAGCCATTGATCCAGAAAAGGTTAAAGCAATTGTTGATTGGAAACCTCCTAAGACGGTGAAGCAAGTCAGAAGTTTTCTTGGCTTGGCTAGCTATTGCCGTCGTTTCGTCCAAAACTTCTCCAAGATTGCCAAACCTCTCACTGATCTCACAAAGAAGGACAAGAAGTTCGTTTGGACTCCACAGTGCGAGGAGAGTTTCAATCTCTTGAATACTAAACTCACTTCCACCCCAGTTCTGGTTGGCCCAGATACTACCAAACCTTTCCAGATATACTGCGATGCATCTCTCCAAGGTCTAGGTGCAGTTCTTATGCAAGAACGTCAAGTTGTGGCTTATGCTTCACGTCAGTTGAATGCACATGAGCAAAACTATCCCACACATGATCTTGAACTTGCAGCAGTTGTGTTTGCCCTCAAGAAATGGAGACAATACTTGTTGGGTAACCGCACTGAAATCTTTTCCGATCATAAGAGCCTGAAATACATCTTCACTCAACCAGATCTAAACCTCAGGCAAAGGAGATGGATTGAAAAGATTAAAGACTTTGATCTCACCATTTCTTACACTCCAGGAAAGGCTAATGTTATGGCCGATGCTCTCAGTCGCAAGTCGTATTGCAATAATCTCATCATCATGGAAAGCCAACCTCCACTTCATGAAGAATTCCAGAAGCTGAACCTTGGTCTTGTTCCTCAAGGCTATCTTGCAAGCTTGACAGCTACTCCAACTCTCGAGGACAAGATTCGTTCTGAACAACTTCGTGATGCTGAAATCAAGAAGATTGTAGAGCAGATCAAAGAAGGCAATGATAAATTCAAGTCCTTCTCAATTGATGACAAGGGAACTGTGTTCTTCGAAGGACGCATTGCAGTTCCTCAGATTCAAAGTCTCAAAGATGTCATTCTCAAGGAGGCTCATGAGACTCCTCTTTCCATCCACCCTGGAAGTACAAAGATGTACCAGGATCTCAAGACCCTGTATTGGTGGCCTGACATGAAACGTGAAATTGCTCAATACGTTTCTGAATGCGACGTTTGTCAACGTGTTAAGGCAGTCCATCAGAAAACAGCCGGTCTACTTCAACCTCTGAAAATTCCTGAGTGGAAGTGGGACATGATTGAAATGGACTTCGTCACTGGTTTTCCAAAGTCCAAGAAGGGCAACGATGCAATCTTCTTTGTCATTGATCGTCTCACTAAGGTAGCTCACTTCTTTGCTGTCAAAGAAACAATCTCAGCTAGCCAGTTAGCAGAGCTCTACACAGCAAAGATTGTTCCCCTTCATGGTGTTCCATTGGAAATAAGCTCAGACCGTGGAAGCATTTTCACTTCTCATTTCTGGAAGAGTTTCCAAGAAGCATTGGGCACCAAACTTCTGTTCAGCACAGCTTATCACCCTCAGTCTCAGGGGCAAGTCGAAAGAGTCAATCAGATTCTCGAGGATATGCTCAGAGCATGTGGTCTCTCCTTTGGCATGAAATGGGAGGATTGCCTTCCATATGCTGAATTCTCCTACAACAACAGCTTCCAGGCAAGCCTAGGCATGGCACCATTTGAAGCACTCTATGGCCGCAGATGCAGGAGTCCAATCAATTGGTCTGGAGCTGGTGAACGTTCACTCTTAGGCCCTGACATTCTTAAGGAAGCCGAGGAGAAAGTTCGTATCATTCGTGACAATCTCAAGATTGCTCAGTCTCGTCAGAAGAGCTACTATGACAGCAAGCACCGGGATATGATCTATGCACCTGGTGACAAAGCATATCTCCGTGTAACTCCCCTCAGAGGCACTCATCGTTTTGGTGTGAAAGGAAAGCTTTCACCAAGATACATTGGTCCTTTCAACATCCTCTCAAGGCGTGCGGAAAATGCCTATCGTCTTGAACTTCCAGAAAAACTATCCAAGGTGCACGATGTGTTCCACGTGTCACAGCTCAAGAAGTGTTTCAAAGATCCAGATCGTGCAGTTGATCATGATTCCATTGAACTGTAAGATGATCTCTCTTATGAGGAGCACCCTATTCGAATTCTCGATGAGACCGAGCGTAAGACTCGCAACAAGAGCACCAAGTTCTTGAAAGTGCAGTGGTCGCATCATTCCGATAAAGAGGCAACGTGGGAGACCGAAGAGGATCTTCGCAAGAAGTATCCGGACCTTTTCCTTTCTCAGTAGGAATCTCGGGGCGCGATTCCTTCAAAGAGGGGCGTTTTGTAACATCCCAAGTATGAAAACTTACCATTTAGAATGTTTGATTTCTTGTTTATTAAAGTATTGCATTATGTCATCATAGTTATTCTTTGTTTGCATTTGTTTTACTTTGTTCTCCATTTGTTTGCTTCTGTTTTACTCTGTTTTCACATTTGAAATTCAAACTTTATTCAAACATTTAATTCATACTTGTTATGTTACAACCTCTTAAATAAAAAGTTCAAATAAAAACAACCATTGTTTCCATTTAAATCCATAATGTTCAACCATTTAAATTATGGCTTTTAATAATTTAATTATTTCCAAATGGTATTTCAAATTCAAGTCAAATCACCAAACAGCACCCCAATTTGAAATCATAAAAATTACCAAAACCATGCTACTCATTTGTTCTATTTAATCAATAGGGTTCACCCTAATAAAAACATTGTTTTCAATGATACCCATTTAATTATCAAATTCATTAAAAATGGAATCAATCTACAAACAGCAATTTTAAATTTAAAACCTTGAAAAACAAAGTTGGCAATCAGTTGTTTTTGACCTTACTAGCTCACCCTAATTTTTCTAAAATTTTTACTAACTTAAAAACCCCATTTTCTTCCTATTTCTAATTGCTGCAAAAAAAAACAGAAGAATAAAATTTAAAAAAATAAAAAACGCGCGCAGCAGAGGCAGATGGGCTCAGCCCCGCGCGAGCCCAGCCCAATCTACCTCCCCGCGCGGCCCGTACCGGTTCGCCCCGTTGTCAACCTGTACGGCCGCGCATCCAGTGATGCCACGGCGGCACAGTAGCGGAGCGACGGCCGTCCTCGCTCCCTGCGCCCTATATCTACCCCCTTAGGTCCCCCGGAGACCTAGCCCTAGCCCTACGCCCTCTTCCCTCGAGCTCGCGCCGCCGTTTCCCTCTCCCTCTCGCCGGAATTCCCCTCTCTGCAAACACCTCACCGGAGCGCCGTTTCTGAATCCTCGTCGACCACCGCCACCATGCGCGTCCTCCACCCTAGCTAGCCACGGGAAACGGTCCGTCTCACCTCCCTCGACAACGTCGACACCTTCTCGGCCACGGGGACGCACGGGATCACCGCCGCCATCCTCGCCGCTGTCGGCCACTCCCACCTCACCGGAACTCCGTTGACTGAACCCGAGAGGCTCACCGCCGTTGCCATCATCCTCATCCCTCGCTGACCGCTGGAATCGAGTCGTCGCTTCCTCCTCGAGCTGGTGGACACCGCTGTTGAGCTCTACGCCGTCTGGATCCACGCCGCCGTCCACGATCCTGTTGCCGGCCACCGTCTGCACCGGGCCTCTGCCACGATTACATCCGCGGTGAGCGCCACCGTGTTCCTCCTCCCTGTCCTCTCTCTGCTCCACCTCACACGCTTGCACGAGCACATCACCGCAACAGCCACACGCGAGCACGAGCACGAGCAGCCGCGGAATCCCACCGACGTTGAGCCACCGTGAACGCCTGTCCAAGTTTCAGAAACGCGCGTCCGTTTCAGTTAAAAGTTCAGAACACTAACTTGAACCATAACCTGTCTGCGCTTCGTTTACTGTCAAGCAACGATCACCACCGCAGTGGCAGTGCACTGCATCCCTCGCTCGCGCGCCCGCGGGTTCGATCCCTGGCTCTCGCACGGGAGAAAAACCCACCTTTTTTTACGCGCAGCGCTGACAGGGTGGCCCCCTGTCAGCCACACCATGGCCACGCAAGCACACATTGGCCCTAGGCCCACTGGCAGTGTCTAGGGTAGCTCTGTGTGCGGTATAAAAAGATTTCCAGCTTTTCTGTTTTAAATCAAAGTCCTTTTAAATTGCAGATTGGTCCCTGAAACTAATTTGATAATAACTTTTGTTTTATAAACCCAAACAATAAAAATAAAATATGGGCACTGCTCTAAATTAAATTATCTACCTATTGGTACCATTTGTTTTCTGTTTTGAATTTTCCAAATGCATTTCAAATTTGAATTCAAACAATTCATTTGTAATTTGATAAAATCCATAACTAATTCATACTAAATCCAAATAATGCAAATAAAATATGTTTTCCATGCTATTTCAAACCACCTATTCAAATATAAATTTTGTTTCATGGTTTGAATAAATTAAATTGTTTAAATAATTTAAACCTTGTTTAAATCATTTAAATTTGATAAAATCATAACTTGCTCAAATTAAATTATTTTTGAACATGCAAAATATGTTTTCAAACTAGAAAAGTATAAACTTTTCAAATGTGAGTTTGAATTTATGTTTTGAACAAATAAAATGTAAATAATATTCAAACTTGTTTTAAATTCATTTAAAACTTGTTTAATTCATAATTAAATCATTGTAATTCCTTTTTCAATATTTGAAACATGTAGTCCAACTAAAATTTTGTATTCTTTTCAAATATGAATTTTGTTATTTATTTTGCACAATTTAAATTGCTGAAAACAACAACTATTTGGGTAATCCCTTTAAGGAACCAAAAATTCCCTAACTTAATAAATAGATTTCTAAATTGGTAAACCTTATTTCCAATTGGTTCTATTGTTGTTATTTTGTTGTTTTCCTCATCCATTCATCCTACTAATCCACTATCACCTGTTGGTTAGTTGAAAAACAAATATTCCAACTTTATTTGATGGGCTTTTCATATGCAATTCAAAATTGCATATGTGTCCATTTAAATTGTGTTACCAAGTCCACTAGTTTATTTTTTATGCCTCCATTAACTTGACATGCATCATCCCATGATTGTGCACCATGCCATGATATTGATTGTTTATATTTCTGCATTGTTTGTTTGCTTCTTCTCGGATAGACGACGACGTTGAGACCGACGATCCTTACGACACCCCTTCTGAGGATCTAGCTCAGTACCAGGCTGCTGAGTTTGCAGGCAAGTTATCACGCACATGAACCACTGTGTTCCTGTCAACATTGGTTACCGATACTTTCCGTTGTCTATTTATGCTAGCCATATGTATCGTTGCTTCTGTTACGAACCTATCACATGAATCCCCTAACCCTGATATTGCCTCACCTCACCTCCACTCCTACAACCCCATTGTTTGAGCCAGTGTCTTACTAGCATGCTTAGGTTGTTTTGCTCGAGTCTGTTACCCGTTACTTTCTGATTACTATATTCTATTATGTTCTGGGGGCTCGATGTTAATCAATCAACCTGTTAATAATAATATGCTGATAAGGCACCGGCAGGAGGCCCTGTGTGGTTTTGAGGCCTGCTAGTGTCGACCCTAATTGGAAAAGGGTCTTGTCTACTGATCCATGATGAGCGCACTATCCGCATGTGGGAAGCGTGTATGGGCGCCCCCCTCAATTTGATTCGATTCGCATCTCGTCCAAATCGCCTCATTTAGTTCATGTTTTCCATTTGCCGCATGCATTTTTTGCGAGCCCAGCGCAGGGTGGAACTTTTGTAGTCGGCATATAGGGGGACACGTTCTTAGAGTGCTATGAGGGTCCCCTTTCTTCGGGGCTCGATTAGCCGTGCGCCCAAGCTGCTTTGGGCTTGATGCGAAGAAGAGTTGAGTTGTGTTGAGTGCCCCGTTTGGTGGGAGGCATCCCATCTGGCGGGTTATTCTTACGTGTACGGCCAAATTGGTGCACCCCTGCAGGGATAAATCTTCTCGAGAAGCCATGTTTTCCGCGGTTATGGTTGACTTGGTGAAAGTACTGGCTAACAAGTACTCAGAACAACTTACACCTAACTATTGATAACTTGACTAGTAATAGACTTATTGACACAACAACTTGATCCATCATTCATTAACCCAACTGTGTGAGTTATCCTCGGATTGCTTCTTTGGATAAGGGGCGAGATCCAGGATGGGTTTGTTTGGTGGCTTGTTATAGTTGGTACGATACGCTATCTTATCTTCTTTCTGTTAGCCGGAAGTGGTAGAATCTCTGTAGTTGGTTAGCGCAGCCAGTTGCAGCATCTTTTATATCCCCTTTCTTCCGTTGAGCCCAAGGCATCTGTGCTTGGTGTTGACGGGCTACACTTTGGTGAACTGTGAGTCTTGCTTGCCAGTACGTTTATGTACTGACCCCTTTGGGGTTGTGGTTTCCGCAGACTACGCTTACGAGGATCCCAGTGACGGCTACTACGTGGAGTTTGACGAGGCTGCTGACGAGTAGAGAGCGGACCCGGGCAGGATCCGAGACTACGTGGATGGGTTCCGTTTTCTTTTCATTCCCGGCTTCTTAAGCCTATTTGGATTTGTCTGTACTCAGACCCTTTGAATGCTTCCGCTGAGATGTAATGATGTTATGTTGGGACATGTGTCCTCTGGATGATTGTATTTGCTATCTCTGCTCTAGTGAGAGCTATTTGCAACTTATTTCAATCTTTTGTGTCTTAGAGATATGTTGTGCTATCATTCTGTTAAACGCCGTTGACGTACCATGTGTGTATGGTATGAAGTACGTCAATGGTAGTATCCTGATTTCTATGGGATGGTTTACGTAGACGCTGAACAGATAGGGGTTGGTTGTCACACATACGTGTGTTGGCCTACTCGTAAGAGATGCGTGTGCCGGTAAGCCCCGTAATCCAATCCACTACTGTTCAACAGAACTGCGAGTATCCTCTAGAAGTCCGGGTGCGACAATACCGCCTGTACAGGTGGGCGCAAGCGCAAGAAGATTTCTTCCTCTGTGGAAGTTATCGACCTTGACGGAATTCCCGTCGCCACCTCCAGGTTAGATCATCCGGGTTATTTTTCTTTTGTCGAAGTTTTTCTTTCGTCTTCGGAATTTTAACTTTTTCCGGGTTTTTGGTTTTTAGCCTACGTCCCTCCAACCTAAAGCCGAAGAAGCTGAAGAAACACAAAGTTGTGTCCAGCCGAGGCGCTCAACCTTCTCCCGTCATCGCCCCGGACACACCGTCCACGATGGCGGAAGAGCATGCTACAGCCCCCGCCACCTGGCCACTAGAGCCCAGCCAGCCCATTGTGTCGAACACGGACACGAGGGAAAGGGCGGCTCCAGAGGTGGGAAAATCTTCTCGGACATTCGACGAGGAGATTCCCTCCTTCGACAAGGACTTCAAGATCATCAATGACGGCCTAAGCGCAGTCGGAACTCTTTTTGCAGAATACGCAAAAGAGTTCAATGAAAACTTGGCGGGTTTGCAACGAATGAGCCAGGTATGTAACTCTAGCCCCCAAGCATTAAACAAAATGTATGCTTTTTTGTCTTGATGCTTTATGTTCATTCTTTTCCCTACCATGTTCCAGCAAACCGCTGAAGCCATTAACATGGAAGTTTTCAACAAACTCTCCATCAAGAATAAAGAAGTTAGAAATCTTCTTTCTATTCTTGAGGAGAGAGAGACAGAGCTGGCATCGTCTCAGCTGGCGTTGTCAGAAGCAACAGGTAAGCGTTTTTCCTCTGAAGTTTTTGATTCAACTTTTTGTCTAAGTACTTATTCCGGAAGTTTTCAAAACTCGGAATTTTCCTTGCTTTCCAGCTGCTTTGGCTAAGGCCAAGCAAGTAGCTGAAGACGCCGGCAATGCCGAGTTTCTCCGAAAGGAGAATTTGGACCTTCACAAGGATCTTGTGAAGGCTCAAAAAGATCTGGAAGCCAGCAATCTGGCCCTTGGAGTTTCTCAATCCAAGGCTTCCACACAGGCGGAGAAGGACAAGTCCACCATTCAGGACTTGGAAGCTGCTCTGAACCTGCGCCTGGAGGAAGGCTCCGAAATTGACAAACTTGTCGGTAAGTTTTTTCTGCATTTACCATTCTTCCCAGTCTTGCTGTGTTTCTCTGCTTTTTTACTTAACCTTCTTGGTTGTTTTTGCTGAAAAACAGGAGATAGCCCAGATCTCTCCCGGATTGATAGAATCCGAGCTTTTGGGAAGACCTGGACTTCGACCAAAGCTGCTGGCATGCAGCTGGTCAACAAGTTCATTCCCTCAAGGACTGGGGAGTTCTCGGAAGTTGAAAAACTTCCGGGTGCCATCATGGAGGTGGCGGAGTCCAGGGAATCCATCCTACGCTCCGCTGCACGGGGCGGTGCACGCATGGCGCTTGGCCTTATGCGTATGCACTACCCTGGCGCAAAGTCTTGGCGCGTGGCGTCCGGTATCCCTCAAGGATACACGGAAGCTCAGCGGAATACAATCTTTGATGAAATCAAAGGCCATGCCACCAAGATTGCCTCCATGGTGAATATCTTCATCACTTATCCGAAGAGGAGGTCCCTGCTGCCCCCGAGGATGATAGCAGCGAAGAAGAGTCGGATGCTTGAAGGGCTGCCTTGAACCTGGATGGTGGAAGTAGACAAATAGGAGCATTACTGTACTTTTATAATGTAATTCAAATTGTAATGCTTCTATTCCTTTTGCATGAATGAGAACTCCGCCTTTTGCAGTCTTAATTATGAAATTCTTTTTATGGTTTTCGGATTTTATTATTCCTTTATCTTCTAAGTTCTCTGGCGTATATGTTTTAACTGTCCTTAGTGTTTGAAATGGCTCAATAGCATTATGAATCGTCATGCCGAGTAACTGGGTATAACCAATCAGTTTAAACTTGGAAACATGGATCATACTAAAGGCATTTTTACTAACTAGCTCCAGTGACCCAACACATAAGCAATCAGATAATGCTTAGAGAAGCAAGGAATTTTTTAAATGAAACTTGGGCATGCAGGCAATTCAAGTTTCCTTTAGCCGTTAGTAGGCTGAAAAATCATTCAGTTTTTTAACGCCGAGTACGCAGGCACAATTCGGGTTAACATTGAGTGTTTTGTAAGATCATTGGGAAATAGATGAGGCGGAATCATGCTTTATACTAGAATGAACTTGTAAAAACATGGATATCAGAATTCCGACACTTTATTTCATGATCTCAAAAGAAGTTTACATAGAAATTGAACTAAGTATAGAAGGGACGTAACTGCTAGATATTCCCAGGCCTTCGTTGTCCACTTGAACTTGTCGGATTTCTTCAGCAACTTGTAGAGTGGTAAGGCTTTATCCCCCAGCCGACTAATAAATCTGCTGACGGCAGCGGCGGAACCCGTCAATCTTTGGACATCCTTCACGCACGTAGGTTTCGAGATGTTCAAGATGGCTTTGATCTTTTCCGGGTTAACCTCTATTCCTCTGTGAGAAACGATGAAACCCAGAAGTTTTCCTGAGGGAACCCCGAATACGCACTTAGATGGATTTAACTTCATCTTGTAGGTGCGCAAGTTTTCGAAAGTTTCTCGCAGATCCTCAAGGAGTGTATCTTTTTCCTTGGTTACGACAGCAATATCGTCCACGTAAACATGGACGTTTTTGCCAATCTGACTATGCAAACAACGTTGCATGCAACGCTGGTAGGTTGCACCTGCGTTCTTCAGGCCAAATGGCATGGTTACATAATAGTACGTCTCGTATGGGGTTATGAAAGAAGTCTTAATTTGATCTTCCTTTTTCATGCGTATTTGGTGGTACCCGGAGTATGCGTCCAAAAAGCACAAAAGCTCGGAGCCTGCAGTGGCATCTATTATTTGATCGATTCGTGGTAACACGAACCTATCTTTCGGACACAATTTGTTCAAGCCTGTGTAATCTATACACATTCTAAGAGCAGTAGTGTCTTTCTTCGGTACTAATACCGGATTTGCAGACAATTCAGTGTGGATTACTTCCTGGATGAAATCTGCTGCTAAAAGCCGGATAATTTCCTTGCCAATAGCCTTCCGTCTTCTTCCGTCAAATCGACGGAGACCTTGTTTGACGGGTTTTTATCCTGGAATCACCTTGAGTTGGTGCTCAGCAAGTTCCCTGGGTACGCCTGGCATGTCAGCTGGACACCAGGCAAAAATATCCCAGTTCTCACGGAGGAACTTGATGAGCTCGCCTTCCTATTTGTCAGTCATCCCAGTCCCTATGACGACGAACTTTGTCGGATCTTTGGGATCTAGGATTACCTATTTTGTATTCTCAGACGCCTTGAAGCTGTCTGTTGGCTTCCGAGTTTCTTTTCCTGCCGGCATTTCTGTCGGCGATACCTCCTTCGCTAATTCCTTCAGTTCTTCCTTTGCTATGACTCTCTGAGCGCAAAGGGCGTTTTCTTTCTCCAACTCGTTTGCTAGCTTGAAGTCACCAGCTATGGTGATTACTCCTCCTTTGGGTCCTGGCATCTTCAGCTTGTTATAGATATAACAGGATCTTGCCATGAATTTGGCGAAAGCTGGACGTCCGAGTATTGCGTGATACACGCTTTCGAACGGCACTACTTTGAAGGATACTTTTTCCTGCCGGAAGTGATCTTTATCTCCGAAGGTGACATCTAGGGAAATTTCTCCTAGGGATCGTGCTTGTCTGCCAGGAACAATGCCATGGAAGCATATGTTGCTGTAATTGAGCTGGGACTCGGAAATCTTCAGATGCTTCAGTGTATCCAGGTACATTATGTTAATGCTGGATCCTCCATCCATCAGCACTCTTCTTAGCCTAGTGTTCTGGACAATAGGGCTTACGACAAGAGCTTGTGTGCCGGGTTCAGGGATATTCCCGGGATGATCAGACTGATCCCAGGTAATTGGTGTGTTCGAGTACTTCAAGAATTTCGGGGTTGCCGGAACAACCGCGTTTATTTCTCGAAGTGTTCTTTTGGCCACCTTTGCTGACGGAGTTGCTAGGAATGTTAGCATTGCTTCTCCATCAACTCTCGGGAATTTGGGTTCGCCCTTTCGCTGTTGTTCCTGGATTTTTTCATCAGTGTCCGATTCACTGTCTTCTTTGTCAGCTTCTGGCTTTTGTTTGGCGGGTTTCCTTTTGGAACCCTTACCCTTATTTCCGGATCCTGCACTGCCTTTCATGTGCTTATTCAGCCGGCATTGCGTGTTTGTATGGGTGGGTTTCCCAAATTGTGAATGGTGGACACAGGGTTCCGACTTAATCCTCTCCCACTCCTCTGGAGTGTAGTTGATTGGATCTGGACTGCGTCCTTTCCACTTATTCCCTTTTTCACTTCCAAAGGCTATTTTGACCTCTTTGGGTTTTGTCGTTGTTTCTGGAGTTTCCTTTTTTGTCAGAACGAGGAGTTTTCTTGGCAAGTATCAGTGATTCGATATTGCCTCCTCTTGCTCTGATGTCGTCTTCGGCTGCAGCGTGTTCGTTGGCGGTTGTAAGCATAGATCCGAGATCTTTGTGCTGTTTGGAACCAACCATGAACGGTACAAGTCCGGGTTTTAGGCCATTGACGAAAGCATGCATTGCTTGTACGTAAGTTACTCCAGAACAACTATTCTTCATTGCCGTCCATCTGGAGATGAAATCCACGTATGGTTCATCCTCGAATTGGGTGCAACGGTTCAGCTGGTTGATGCTGTTCAGGCGTTTGTACGTTCCCCGAAAATGCTGAGTAAATACTCTAGCCATATCATCCCAGCTGTCGACAGTTCTTGATGGTAATCCATTGATCCAATCTCTGGCTCCGTCCAATAACATTAGGGGAAGAAACTTGACAGCTTCCAGGTCTGTCCCATTGTTGATCTGGACGGCTGTATAGTAGTCTGAGAGCCAGGTGTCCGGGTTTGTGCTGCCGGTGTATTTCTGGTACGTTGGACCGACTTTGGCAAAGCCAGAATGCAGGGTTATCCTTCGGATCCTGTCAGTGAAACACTTAGGACCAAAGTATATATCATCCTTTTCCGCTCTATCAATGTGTGCGGAATATCTTCCAGCTGAATGGACAGAAGGGGATCTACTCCTTTCTTTTCCATTGTTGCGCGGACGCGCTTTTCCGGGATTGTGTCTATCTCTTCCATGATCACGCCCTTTTGGATTAGGCGGAGTCCTGCTCCTGTGCCTTTCTTTATCCTTAGGAGGCGTCCGGGATCTCCCACGTATGTGAGGTATATCGTATCTTCCGGCTTTCTCAGCTGGGTTTCTCGGAGGTGGCATTGTTTTGCCGTCATTCCGGTATTTTTCTTTCCGATCGTGGGGTTTGAGTCCACCTTTAGGGGGATGGGATCCGGTTCGGGACGCTTCATCCCTATTGTCGGGATTTTTCTTGTCTTTTCTCGGATCCTCTTTTTTATCCTTTGAATTGTCTGAATCTCCAGGTTCCTCTGGTCCAGGTGCTCCAGCGGCGCAAGTAGCTGTTTTGCATAGGGCGGAGTTATCATGCAGCCTTCCTGATCACTCTTGGCCCCGCTGTTGTTGTTGCAATGCTTTTCCTAGGAAAGCATACACCCCTTGAAGTTTTTCACCATTGGAGTACATGTCATTGTTCAGGATGGCGAACGCTGCTTCCGCGTTTTCTGCTGCAATTTTGTATATTGGTTCGCCTCTGGCATCTTTGCCGTTTACCTGCTTTTGCCAAGATGGGTTGTGAAACCTTTCTTTTGGCGGCAGTACTTCCGGTCTTAAGATTCCGGGTAACCTTGTAGGTTTAATGCCAGATCTATTCTTTCTCTCGTACTCCTCAATTTCTTCCTTCATGAGCTTAATGTCATCCTGGGTTTTTTGGAGGTGTTCACGAGTTCTGAGTAGATGTTGCTGTTGCCGTTGGAAAGCTCGTCTCCTGGCTTCCAGCATCTCAGGGGGTTCGTTTAATCCCACTGGTGTTTGCAACAGCTGCTGTTCTTCCTGTTCCGTCACTGGCGGAGCAAGGATTTCTTTGATTTTCTTCTCCGCAGGCTTTGTTCCGCTAGCATCTCCTACTTCCAGGTTTTCATCAGCTAGATCAGCTGATTTTTTCTTCCGGATTTTGTATTGGAGTTTCTTAGCAGCACGATGCTTTTTCTTGGAAGAGGGAGGCTTTTTGACAGGCTCATCTTCTGTCAATTCCTTTACATTAGGAAATATCGGAGAAGTTTCTCCGTCTTCTCTCTCTTCCTCTGGCGGAGGAGTTTTAGGGCTTTTCTGACTGCCGGCGTCCGTGGTATCAGCCGGTTTCGCCATTAGTACTTCATGGAATCCCTCTTGAAAAGATTTAACTTTCCTTTCAAAGGCGTCCGCGTCTTCGTCTTCGGAATCAAAATCATCTGATCCGGTTTCTGATTCTAATCTCGCCTCAATGGCGGCTAGTACAGAGTCAGCTTCCGAGTTCATCGTCATGTTGACAGATGTCGGATCTTCCGCCTGTATGACGGGTGTCGGATCTTCCGTCTCTGTGACGGGTGTGTTTTTGTCTGCCTCTTGCACGAGATTTCCGTCATCCGTGTTTTCGGCGACTTCGGATTGCACCATGCCGATAAAGTGTGTATCACTTTTTTGTCGGCGATCTAAGCATAATCCGGTATCATAGTCATCTTCGACTGGGTATAGGGCGGGTGGGAAATATTTGCTTCCACCGCAAAACCCCATTGCTTCTGCAGTTAGTCCGATAAAGATGTTAGCATATCCGGTCGGTAACACGCAGGCACTTACCAGGTGGTTTTGCGCCGGTATGTAGGATCCGTTGTCGAGGAAACGTCCGACGTCGTCGAACTCCAGGCTTCCGACAGTGATTGATCTTCCGATTCCGCCGAGTATCCCAGATCGGAACTTCACGCCTGAAGCCGTTTGCCCCACGGTGGGCGCCAACTATCGAGACATCGTAGTAGTTTTCATAGACGGGGGTGCCATGAGACTACGGTAGAGACGTGGGGTAACGGGATCGCGTGGTGAACAGTGAACACATGATTTACCCAGGTTCGGTTCGTTGCGACAGTACGACGTGCCTACTCCTGCACTGCTCACTAATCAGGACTAAAGCCTGGATATAGAATTACAATGTGAGGTTTAGATCTAGCTATTCTGTAACATCCCATGTATGAAAACCACCCTAGAATGTTTGTTTCTTGTTTATTATTGTTTTGCATCATGGCATCTTAATCATTGCATTTGTTTTCCTTTTGTTTGCATCTGTTTTTCTCTGTTTTCACAATTCAAATTCAAACATTATTCAAATGCTTTGTTTCATACTTGCTCTGTTACAACTTTCCAAATAAAAGGTTCAAATGAAACATCCATTTGTTTCCATGAAAAATAAAAAGCTCAACTATTAATTTGTTCTTTAATAATCCACTTAAGTTAAATTGCATTCAAAATTCAAATCACTTTTTCCAAACAGCAACCTTTTGGAATTAATGATAATTACAACACAATGCTAATACTTTTGTTTCCATTTAAACTATAAGGTTCACCCTATTTAAATCTTGTTTTCAATAATCACTTAACCTCAAATTCATTCAAATTTGAATCAAATTGCAAACAGCACTTTTATTTTGAACTTTTGGAAAACAAATCTTGTCAAGTGGTTGCTGTTACATATATAAACAATACCAAACTTTTCTAAATTTTTCTAACACCCAAAACTTATCTATTTCTTCCTATTTCTATTTCTGCAAAAAAAAAACAGCAGAGAAAAAGAAAAAGAAAACGCCCAGCGAGGGGCAGTGGGCTTTCGAACGGCACTACTTTGAAGGATACTTTTTCCTGCCGGACGTCCGAGTATTGCGTGATACACGCTTTCGAACGGCACTACTTTGAAGGATACTTTTTCCTGCCGGAAGTGATCTTTATCTCCGAAGGTGACATCTAGGGAAATTTCTCCTAGGGATCGTGCTTGTCTGCCAGGAACAATGCCATGGAAGCATATGTTGCTGTAATTGAGCTGGGACTCGGAAATCTTCAGATGCTTCAGTGTATCCAGGTACATTATGTTAATGCTGGATCCTCCATCCATCAGCACTCTTCTTAGCCTAGTGTTCTGGACAATAGGGCTTACGACAAGAGCTTGTGTGCCGGGTTCAGGGATATTCCCGGGATGATCAGACTGATCCCAGGTAATTGGTGTGTTCGAGTACTTCAAGAATTTCGGGGTTGCCGGAACAACCGCGTTTATTTCTCGAAGTGTTCTTTTGGCCACCTTTGCTGACGGAGTTGCTAGGAATGTTAGCATTGCTTCTCCATCAACTCTCGGGAATTTGGGTTCGCCCTTTCGCTGTTGTTCCTGGATTTTTTCATCAGTGTCCGATTCACTGTCTTCTTTGTCAGCTTCTGCCTTTTGTTTGGCGGGTTTCCTTTTGGAACCCTTACCCTTATTTCCGGATCCTGCACTGCCTTTCATGTGCTTATTCAGCCGGCATTGCGTGTTTGTATGGGTGGGTTTCCCAAATTGTGAATGGTGGACACAGGGTTCCGACTTAATCCTCTCCCACTCCTCTGGAGTGTAGTTGATTGGATCTGGACTGCGTCCTTTCCACTTATTCCCTTTTTCACTTCCAAAGGCTATGTTGACCTCTTTGGGTTTTGTCGTTGTTTCTGGAGTTTCCTTTTTTGTCAGAACGAGGAGTTTTCTTGGCAAGTATCAGTGATTCGATATTGCCTCCTCTTGCTCTGATGTCGTCTTCGGCTGCAGCGTGTTCGTTGGCGGTTGTAAGCATACATCCGAGATCTTTGTGCTGTTTGGAACCAACCATGAACGGTACAAGTCCGGGTTTTAGGCCATTGACGAAAGCATGCATTGCTTGTACGTAAGTTACTCCAGAACAACTATTCTTCATTGCCGTCCATCTGGAGATGAAATCCACGTATGGTTCATCCTCGAATTGGGTGCAACGGTTCAGCTGGTTGATGCTGTTCAGGCGTTTGTACGTTCCCCGAAAATGCTGAGTAAATACTCTAGCCATATCATCCCAGCTGTCGACAGTTCTTGATGGTAATCCATTGATCCAATCTCTGGCTCCGTCCAATAACATTAGGGGAAGAAACTTGACAGCTTCCAGGTCTGTCCCATTGTTGATCTGGACGGCTGTATAGTAGTCTGAGAGCCAGGTGTCCGGGTTTGTGCTGCCGGTGTATTTCTGGTACGTTGGACCGACTTTGGCAAAGCCAGAATGCAGGGTTATCCTTCGGATCCTGTCAGTGAAACACTTAGGACCAAAGTATAGATCATCCTTTTCCGCTCTATCAATGTGTGCGGAATATCTTCCAGCTGAATGGACAGAAGGGGATCTACTCCTTTCTTTTCCATTGTTGCGCGGACGCGCTTTTCCGGGATTGTGTCTATCTCTTCCATGATCACGCCCTTTTGGATTAGGCGGAGTCCTGCTCCTGTGCCTTTCTTTATCCTTAGGAGGCGTCCGGGATCTCTCACGTATGTGAGGTATATCGTATCTTCCGGCTTTCTCAGCTGGGTTTCTCGGAGGTGGCATTGTTTTGCCGTCATTCCGGTATTTTTCTTTCCGATCGTGGGGTTTGAGTCCACCTTTAGGGGGATGGGATCCGGTTCGGGACGCTTCATCCCTATTGTCGGGATTTTTCTTGTCTTTTCTCGGATCCTCTTTTTTATCCTTTGAATTGTCTGAATCTCCAGGTTCCTCTGGTCCAGGTGCTCCAGCGGCGCAAGTAGCTGTTTTGCATAGGGCGGAGTTATCATGCAGCCTTCCTGATCACTCTTGGCCCCGCTGTTGTTGTTGCAATGCTTTTCCTAGGAAAGCATACACCCCTTGAAGTTTTTCACCATTGGAGTACATGTCATTGTTCAGGATGGCGAACGCTGCTTCCGCGTTTTCTGCTGCAATTTTGTATATTGGTTCGCCTCTGGCATCTTTGCCGTTTACCTGCTTTTGCCAAGATGGGTTGTGAAACCTTTCTTTTGGCGGCAGTACTTCCGGTCTTAAGATTCCGGGTAACCTTGTAGGTTTAATGCCAGATCTATTCTTTCTCTCGTACTCCTCAATTTCTTCCTTCATGAGCTTAATGTCATCCTGGGTTTTTTGGAGGTGTTCACGAGTTCTGAGTAGATGTTGCTGTTGCCGTTGGAAAGCTCGTCTCCTGGCTTCCAGCATCTCAGGGGGTTCGTTTAATCCCACTGGTGTTTGCAACAACTGCTGTTCTTCCTGTTCCGTCACTGGCGGAGCAAGGATTTCTTTGATTTTCTTCTCCGCAGGCTTTGTTCCGCTAGCATCTCCTACTTCCAGGTTTTCATCAGCTAGATCAGCTGATTTTTTCTTCCGGATTTTGTATTGGAGTTTCTTAGCAGCACGATGCTTTTTCTTGGAAGAGGGAGGCTTTTTGACAGGCTCATCTTCTGTCAATTCCTTTACATTAGGAAATATCGGAGAAGTTTCTCCGTCTTCTCTCTCTTCCTCTGGCGGAGGAGTTTTAGGGCTTTTCTGACTGCCGGCGTCCGTGGTATCAGCCGGTTTCGCCATTAGTACTTCATGGAATCCCTCTTGAAAAGATTTAACTTTCCTTTCAAAGGCGTCCGCGTCTTCGTCTTCGGAATCAAAATCATCTGATCCGGTTTCTGATTCTAATCTCGCCTCAATGGCGGCTAGTACAGAGTCAGCTTCCGAGTTCATCGTCATGTTGACAGATGTCGGATCTTCCGCCTGTATGACGGGTGTCGGATCTTCCGTCTCTGTGACGGGTGTGTTTTTGTCTGCCTCTTGCACGAGATTTCCGTCATCCGTGTTTTCGGCGACTTCGGATTGCACCATGCCGATAAAGTGTGTATCACTTTTTTGTCGGCGATCTAAGCATAATCCGGTATCATAGTCATCTTCGACTGGGTATAGGGCGGGTGGGAAATATTTGCTTCCACCGCAAAACCCCATTGCTTCTGCAGTTAGTCCGATAAAGATGTTAGCATATCCGGTCGGTAACACGCAGGCACTTACCAGGTGGTTTTGCGCCGGTATGTAGGATCCGTTGTCGAGGAAACGTCCGACGTCGTCGAACTCCAGGCTTCCGACAGTGATTGATCTTCCGATTCCGCCGAGTATCCCAGATCGGAACTTCACGCCTGAAGCCGTTTGCCCCACGGTGGGCGCCAACTATCGAGACATCGTAGTAGTTTTCATAGACGGGGGTGCCATGAGACTACGGTAGAGACGTGGGGTAACGGGATCGCGTGGTGAACAGTGAACACAGGATTTACCCAGGTTCGGTTCGTTGCGACAGTACGACGTGCCTACTCCTGCACTGCTCACTAATCAGGACTAAAGCCTGGATATAGAATTACAATGTGAGGTTTAGATCTAGCTATTCTGTAACATCCCATGTATGAAAACCACCCTAGAATGTTTGTTTCTTGTTTATTATTGTTTTGCATCATGGCATCTTAATCATTGCATTTGTTTTCCTTTTGTTTGCATCTGTTTTTCTCTGTTTTCACAATTCAAATTCAAACATTATTCAAATGCTTTGTTTCATACTTGCTCTGTTACAACTTTCCAAATAAAAGGTTCAAATGAAACATCCATTTGTTTCCATGAAAAATAAAAAGCTCAACTATTAATTTGTTCTTTAATAATCCACTTAAGTTAAATTGCATTCAAAATTCAAATCACTTTTTCCAAACAGCAACCTTTTGGAATTAATGATAATTACAACACAATGCTAATACTTTTGTTTCCATTTAAACTATAAGGTTCACCCTATTTAAATCTTGTTTTCAATAATCACTTAACCTCAAATTCATTCAAATTTGAATCAAATTGCAAACAGCACTTTTATTTTGAACTTTTGGAAAACAAATCTTGTCAAGTGGTTGCTGTTACATATATAAACAATACCAAACTTTTCTAAATTTTTCTAACACCCAAAACTTATCTATTTCTTCCTATTTCTATTTCTGCAAAAAAAAAAACAGCAGAGAAAAAGAAAAAGAAAACGCCCAGCGAGGGGCAGTGGGCTGCGCCCCACGCAGGCCCAGCCCACCTTCTCCTTCTCCCACGGCCCGGTACCCCTTCGATCCCCCCTCGCCTCTTCTTCTTGCTGTACGGCAGCGCATCCACCGCAGCCACGTCGCCGGCAGCGACAGTAGACGGCCAGCAGCGCGCCCTAGCCCCTATAAAACCTAGCCTAGCTAGCCCGAGCTGCCCTAGACCACATACCACCCTTCTCCCTCGCAGAGCGCCGCCATTCTCCTCTCTCTGCCGCATTTCCCCTCCTCTCTGAACCTCACCGGCGCCACCCTCTCTGAACCCATGGCGCTCGTCGCCGTTGCCGTGCTCCTCCACCCTAGCTGACCCCGGGAATCAGCTCCCCGTATCCTCCTCGTCCTTCTCGACACCTCCCCGACGCCAATTACCTGCTGGATCGCCGCCGCCAACCTCGTCGATGTCGCCACCGTCGTTCTGCCCCGGGCCTCTGCCACGACTACATCGAGGGTGAGCTACACCCTGCTCCACCCTCCTCTCTCTCTGCATCGCAAGCACACGCACACTCCTTGCACACGCACACGAGCCCAGCAGCATCACGGCAGCGAGCAACGCGCAGAACTTGCCGCCGGCCACCGTTGTTCTCTGACGAAGTTCAGAAACGGCATCTGAAAGTTCAGTTAAAACACGAACTGAAGAATATCCTCACTGCATCCCCTATACTGTCAAAACTGAATTCGCAGCACACTGGTTGCAACACTTGCGCGCGCTCAGGAGACCAGGGTTCGATCCCTGCTCCCGCAAATAAACCCAACCTTTTTTCGCAAGGGTTGCTGACAGGCTGGCCCCATCTGTCAGTGGCCTCTGCTGCCACGTGAACGCCACGCAGCCCAGGGGCCCTCTGTCAGTGGCTAGGGCTAGCCACTACGGAGTGGAAATTGTTTTTCTGCCCTTTCCTATTTAAAACAAATCATTTTCCTTTTTACAGAATAGTCCCTAAATTTAAATTGCTAATAACTTTTATTTCCTAAATCCAAATAATAAGAATAAAATATGTTTGTTGAACCAAATTTAATTATCTATCTATTTAAACCATTTGTATTCTGTTTTGAATAATTCAAATGCATTCAAATTTCAAATTCAAACAATTCATTTAAAATTTGATTAAATGCATAAATAATGCATACTTAATTCAAATAACACAAATAAAATATGTTTTCCATGCTATTCTGAACCATCTTTCCAAATATAAATTTTGTTTCATGTTTTGAATAATTAAAATTGCTTAAATAATTTAAACCTTGTTTAAATCATTTAAATTTGCTAAGTTCATAACTTGCTCAAATTAAATTATTTTTGAACTTATAAAATATGTTTTCAAACTAGAAAAGTATAATCTTTTCAAATATGAATTTGGTTTAATGTTTTGAACAAATAAAAATTCAAATAAATTCATACTTGAATTTAATTCATTTAAATCTTGTTTAACTTGTTTAACTCATAAATAATTCATCTTAATTCCTTTTTCAATAATTGAGACATGTATTCCACCTAAAATTTTGTGCTCTTTCCAAATATGAACTTTGTTATTTGTTTTGAACAATTTAAATTGCTGAAAACAACAAATGCTTGTGTAACACCTTTAAGGAACCAAAATTTCTTAACTTAATCAATAAAATTCCAAAATTGGTAAACCTTATTTCCAATTGATTCTATTGTTGTTATTTTTCTGTTTTCCTCATCCATGCATCATACTAATCCACTTTCACCTGTTGGTTAGTTGTAAAACAATTGTTTCAACCATAATTCATGGGATTTTCATATGCAACTCAAATTGCATGTGGGTCCAATTAATTGTGTTATGTTACCATGTCAACTAGTTTATTTTGATGCATCCATTAAATTGACATGCATCATCCCATGATTGTGCACTATGCCATGTTATTGATTGTTTATCTCTCTGCGTTGTTTGTTTGCTTCTTCTCGGATAGACGACGACGTTGAGACAGACGATACTTACGACACCCTTTCTGAGGATCTAGCTCAGTACCAGGCTGCTGAGTTTGCAGGCAAGTATTCACTCACATGAACCATTGGGTTCCTTTCAACATTGGATACCGATACTTTCCATTGTCTATTCTGCTAGCCCTATGAATAGTTGCTTCTGTTACGAACCTATCACATGTTGTCCTTTAACCCTGATATAGCCTCACCTCCACACCTATAACCCATTGCTTGTTGCCCGTGTCTTACTAGCATGCTTAGGGTTGTTTCTGCTCGAGTCTGTTACCCGTTACTTTTTGTTACTATATTTCTATTATGTTCTGGGGCTCGATGTTAAACAACAACCTGTTAATTTTGGGTAATAATAATTTGCTGATAAGGCACCGGCAGGAGGCCCGGCGTGGTTTTGAGGCCTGCTAGTGTCGACCCTAATTAGGAAAAGGGTCTTGTCTACTGATCCATGATGAGCGCACTATCCGCATGTGGGAAGCGTGTATGGGCGCCCCCCCTCAATTTGATTCGATTCGCATCTCGTCCAAATCGCCACACTTAGTTCGGGCTTTCCATTTGATGCACGCATATGCAGGTACGAACCCGAGGCCAGGGTGGAACTTTTGTAGTCGGCATTTAGGGCGGCGTGGTCTTCCAGTGCTATGAGGATCCCCTTTTCTTCGTGGGGCTCGATTAGCCGCGCACGCACAGCACGTGGTTCTTTGGGCTTGATGCGAAGAAGAGTTGAGTTGTGTAGAGTGCCTCGCTTGGTGGGTTTGATTCCCGTCTGGCGGGATATTCTTACGTGTACGGCCAAATTGGTGCACCCCTGCAGGGATAAATCTTCTCGAGAAGCCGTGTTTTCCGCGGTTATGGTTGACTTGGTGAAAGTACTGGCTAACAAGTACTCAGAACAACGTACACCTAACTAATGATAACTTGACTAGTAATAGTATTATTGACACAATAACTTGAACCATCATTAACCCAACTGTGTGAGTTATCCTCGGATTGCTTCTTTGGATAAGGGGCGAGATCCAGGATGGGTTTGTTTGGAGTTAATAATAGTTGGTTACAATACGCTATCTTATCTCCTTTCTGGTAGCCGGAAGTTGTAGTATGCTCTGTAGTTGGTTAGTGCAGCCAGCTGCCGTATCTTTGTATCCCCTTTTCTTCCGTTGAACCCAAAGCATCTGTGCTTGGTGTTGACGGGTTACACTTTGGTGAACTGTGAGTATTGCTTGCCAGTACGTTTATGTACTGACCCCTTTGGGGCTGTGGTTTCCGCAGACTATGCTTACGAGGATCCCCGTGACGGCTACTACGTGGAGTTTGACGAGGCTGCTGACGAGTAGATAGCGGACCTGGGCAAGATCCGAGACTTCGTGGATGGGCTCCGTCTTTTCGTTCCCGGCTTCTTAAGTCTATTTGGATTTGTCTGTACTCAGACCTTTTGAATGCTTCCGCTGTGATGTAATGATGATATGTTGGGACATGTGTCCTCTGGATGATTGTATTTGCTATCTCTGCTCTAGTGAGAGCTATTTGCAACTTATTTCTATTTATTTGTGTCTTAGAGATCTGTTGTGCTATCATTCTGTTAAACGCCGTTGCCGTACCATGTGTGTATGATATGAAGTACGTCAATGGTAGTATCCTGATTTCTATGGGATGGTTTACGTAGACGATGAACAGTAGGGGTTGGTTGTCACACATACGTGTGTTGGCCTACTCGTAAGAGATGCGGGTGCCGGTAAGCCCCGTAATCCAATCAACTACTGCTCAACGGAACTGCGAGTATCCTCTAGAAGTCCGGGTGCGACAAATGGTATCAGAGCCTGTCTGCCTGTAGGATCCCTTTTACTGGTCGCAGTTGAGTCTAGAAACTATTTTGTAGCTATATAGGAAAAATGAAACGTGAGAGTAGGAATTCTGCCATTTTATATCTTTCCCCACCCACCCTCCCTTTTCTGGTAAGGAAGTGCAACGTTGTTTTCTCTTCTCACCTAAACTTTCAAGTTAGGTTTTCACGAATCCTGGTTTCTCTAGGATAGTTATATCTACTAGACCATAGGAATGGAGGTGGTTGTGACATGATTTATCATGTTGCCTACTCACGATTGAGAACGGCGGCGTGTAAGCCCCGGAAGCAAATCCTCTATTCCTTAAGCAGTAGATATTGATCCTTTAGAAGCCCGGATGGGTTTTCCGTAGTACCTCAGGAGTTTTTGGTCTCGTGTTTCCCGATGTTGCTTCGATATCCTATTCTTCTCAACATCCTTTCGTCCGTTGAAACCTTGTTGTTGCTTTCCACTTCAGTTCTTCTACTGGCGTCTAATCAAAACTTCCCCGATCATCTGCAGATGGATCTCAGGTTCTACCCGCAGGTGGTTCGGATGACTCGTTGCGAGAGCACTGCCGGTTATCCGGAGATGCTGAGAGACATGGTCACTTATCTGGGGTTCCGTTGGGCACCAGAGTACCAGGTCTACGAGCAGCAGCGAGAGTTTGACCAGACCTACTACCAGGCTATCGTCTACATTCTGTCAGATGATGGCATGAGCGTTGTCCACCGCTACGAGGCAGTAGGTTCCACAGTGGATATGGCCGTGCAGCAGGCAGCTTATGTGAGTCTCACCGTCCTTCGTGCTGACTACTGGGGATTTGACGATTCTATCTATCGCCACATCCCCCGTGGTTACATCACTTCGGAGGGAGCTCACTTCACTCTCTACGACAACTTGGATGTTTATGAGCATGATAACTCCAGGCTGCACACCACCGCTCAGTTTGTGAGGCACAGTGACGCAGTTGCCAGCACACTATCTCAGGAGTTGGCTTCAGTCAGGGAGCAGCTCTATCTTGCTTTGACTCGTCTGGCGACTTACACCACAGACTTTGTTGGAGATGAGCGCTTTGCACGTTTCGATCAGCCAGTTGGTCGTCGTCTGCCAGATGCTGGAGGTTACGAGCCGATCAGAGGTCCACTCCTTAACCTCGGTGCTGGTTACACTGGGATTCCTCGCTTTGGAGCACATGGAGTCGACGCTATGTACTTCACCACACCTAGAGTCGCTCTCAGACCACGTCAGATCTATGTGGATCGTCGTTCTACCTACTTTCGTGGGCGTGCTCCTCACCGTACCTCTCGTCGTACTACTCACCGCCGTCCTGCGTGATGAGCATGGGAGTACCGATGTATCCATTCTTAGCTATGTTTAGTTATCTTTTGGCATTCAAACCATTTGTGGTGTGTTGGATATTCTGATGTATTTGAACATGTGATGAGGTACCTGTTGGTTATCTATTCATGCGTCAGAATAATCTCTCTTTCGGTTTCCAAGTCTATCCTTTTCTATTGTTGTGCTAAAATGCATGTCCATTCAGGATGCCGCCAACAAGGAACACCCCGCCTGAGCCACCGCCAATCACGGAGCTGTTGACTCAGATGACCCAAGTCATGGCACAGATGGCCCAGTTTCAGACTAACCAGCACAACAACCAGAATGCTCCACGAGTCAGTATCAAGGAGTTTCTCAGTCTGGGCCCAAGAGCTTTCGTGGCAACACGCGAGCCTCTGGATGCTGATGACTGGATCCGTGAGATAGCGAAGGCTCTGGACATTGCTCACGTTGCCGAGGAAGACAAGGTCAAGTATGCCTCCTACCTGCTGAAGGGTCAGGCAGCTACTTGGTGGGAAAACTACCAGACCATGAGAGCTGGCTACCCAATCACCTGGGGTTGTTTCAAGGAAGCTTTCCTGAAGTACCACATTCCAGATGGTCTCATCGAAAGGATGCGTGAAGAGTTTTGCTCTCTCAAGCAGGGCAAGCTGGACGTCATTGGCTATCAGAGTGAGTTCAATCGCCTCGCTCGTTACGCTGGTGATGAGGTGTCCACTGAGGCTAAGAAGATGGCAAGGTTCCGCAGAGGTTTTAACCCGGAACTCAAGTACGCCCTCACCAACATCAAGGCCAACAACTTCGAGGAGCTCGTGAACACCGCGCTCAATGAAGAAAATGGGCGCAAGGCGTTCGAGGAGTCTCGAAAGCACTCGCGTGAGGGTGGTTCCTCCTCCAACATGACCACCCCTCCGCAGAAGCGCCGCATCTGGGTGCCAAATGGTGCTGTCACTAGGGCTCCATATGCCCAAGCTTCTCCAGGCTTCGCTCCGCGCCCACCCAACCCTGCTCAAATGCAAGGTCAGAGGGTTTCAATGGGGCAGCCAAGGCTAGATACTCCTCGTGTTGTCACTTGCTACAAATGCAAGCAGACGGGACACTACGCTGACAAGTGCACTCAGAGGTAGCTACCTCCACCACCACCTCGTCCCAACACAAACCAGGCAATGGTGCGAGCTCCCCCGGCTAAAGCCTTCAACTCCAACAACAGGCCTGTCGGGAGGACCACAAGGGTGAATCATGTCAAGATCGACAAAGCTGAGGAAGCTCCTGGCGTCGTTCTCGGTACATTCCCCGTAAACTCTTTTCCAGCTAAAGTGTTGTTTGATACCGGGGCATCGCATCCTTTCGTGTCAAAGATCTTTGCGACAGCAATTAAGCTCCCCTTTGTTGGTTTGGGTTCCCCACTAGTAGTAAACTCCCCTGGAGCAACTATGCAAACTTCCAAGATCAGTCATGAAAATCAGATTCTAATTGGAGGCCACATATTCCTTGCTTCCCTCATACTGCTTGGCAATTCTGACATTGATGTCATTCTTGGCATGGATTGGTTGAAGGCCAATAAAGCTACGATTGACTGTGCTCAGAAGTCAATAACTCTGTTCCACCCTTCTGGCCAGATAGTCTATTCTCCAAATGAATCAAGTTTTGTTCAGCTATACACCCTCGATGCTAAACCTCTACCTCTACTTGAAAATGTTCAGGTGGTTTGTGAATTCCCTGATGTCTTTCCAGAAGAGTTGCCAGGGATGCCTCCGGACAGAGCAGTTGAGTTCGTGATCGAGCTTGAACCAGGTACTGCTCCAATCTCTAAGCATCCATACAAGATAGCTCCTCCTGAACTGAAACTGTTAAAGGAGCAAATCGATATGTACATGGAGAAAGGTTACATTCAACCTAGTTCTTCGGCTTGGGGTTGCCCAACTCTGTTCGTTGCGAAGAAGGATCAAACAAAGAGACTCGTGGTTGACTATCGTCCTCTTAACGAGAAAACCATCAAAAACAAGTATCCAATTCCTCGTATCGATGATCTTTTTGATCAACTTGCTGGAGCCTCAATATTCTCCAAGTTGGACTTGAGAATGGGTTACCATCAAATAAAGATCAGAAAGGAAGATATTCCAAAGACAGCTTTCACCACTCGCTACGGTCTATATGAATACACCGTCATGTCCTTTGGTCTCACCAATGCACCGGCGACATTCTCTCGACTCATGAATTCTGTTTTCCACGAATACCTCGACAAGTTCGTTGTGGTATATCTCGATGACATTCTTGTCTACTCCAAATCTGAGGAAGAGCATGGAGAACATCTTCGTCTCACTCTCATGAAACTTCGCGAGCATCGTCTATATGCCAAGTTCTCCAAATGTGAGTTTTGGATTCCAGAAGTTGCTTACCTTGGTCATGTCATTCTGCCAAGGGCATAGCCATTGATCCAGAAAAGGTTAAAGCAATTGTTGATTGGAAACCTCCTAAGACGGTGAAGCAAGTCAGAAGTTTTCTTGGCTTGGCTAGCTATTGCCGTCGTTTCGTCCAAAACTTTTCCAAGATTGCCAAACCTCTCACTGATCTCACAAAGAAGGACAAGAATTTCGTTTGGTCTCCACAATGTGATGAAAGTTTCAATCTCCTGAAGACTAAACTCACTTCTACACCAGCTCTGGTTGGCCCAGATACTACCAAACCTTTCCAGATATTCTGCGATGCATCTCTCCAAGGTCTAGGTGCAGTTCTTATGCAAGAACGTCAAGTTGTGGCTTATGCTTCACGTCAGTTGAATGCCCATGAGCAAAACTATCCCACTCATGGCCTGGAACTTGCAGCAGTTGTGTTTGCCCTCAAGAAATGGAGGCAATACTTGTTGGGTAATCGCACTGAAATCTTTTCCGATCATAAGAGTCTGAAATACATCTTCACTCAACCAGATCTAAACCTCAAGCAAAGGAGATGGATTGAGAAGATTAAAGACTTTGATCTTACCATTTCTTACACTCCAGGCAAGGCTAATGTTATGGCCGATGCTCTCAGTCGCAAGTCATATTGCAATAATCTCATGATCATGGAAAGCCAACCTCCACTTCATGAAGAATTCCAGAAGCTGAACCTCGGTCTTGTTCCTCAAGGCTATCTTGCGAACTTGACAGCCAGTCCAACTCTCGAGGACAAGATTCGTTCTGAACAACTTCGTGATGCTGAGATCAAGAAGATGGTAGAACACATCAAACAAGGCAAGGAGAAATTCAAGTCCTTCTCAATTGATGACAAGGGAACTGTGTTCTTCGAAGGACGCATTGGAGTTCCTCAAGTTCAAAGTCTCAAAGATGTCACTCTCAAGGAGGCTCATGAAACTCCTCTCTCCATCCACCCTGGAAGCACAGAGATGTACCAAGATCTCAAGACACTGTACTGGTGACCTGGCATGAAACGTGAAATTGCTCAATACGTTTCTGAATGCGACGTTTGTCAACGTGTTAAGGCAGTCCATCAGAAAACAGCCGGTCTTCTACAACCTCTGAAAATTCCTGAGTGGAAGTGGGGCATGATTGAAATGGACTTCGTCACTGGTTTTCCAAAGTCCAAGAGGGGCAACGATGCAATCTTCGTTGTCATTGATCGTCTCACTAAGGTAGATCACTTGTTTGCTGTCAAAGAAACAATCTCAGCTAGCCAGTTAGCAGAGCGCTACACAGCAAAGATTGTTCCTCTTCATGGTGTTCCATTGGAAATAAACTCATATCGTGGAAGCATATTCACTTCTCATTTCTGGAAAAGCTTTCAAGAAGCATTGGGCACCAAACTTCTGTTCAGCACAGCCTATCACCCTCAGTCTCAGGGGCAAGTCGAAAGAGTCAATCAGATTCTCGAGGATATGCTCAGAGCATGTGGTCTCTCCTTTGGCATGAAATGGGAGGATTGCCTTCCATATGCTGAATTCTCCTACAACAACAGCTACCAGCGAAGCCTAGGAATGGCACCATTTGAGGCTCTCTATGGCCGCAGATGCAGGAGTCCAATCAATTGGTCTGGAGCTGGTGAAAGTTCACTCTTAGGCCCTGACATTGTTAAGGAAGCCGAGGAGAAAGTTCGCATCATTCGTGACAATCTCAAGATTGCTCAGTCTCGTCAGAAAAGCTACTATGACAGCAAGCACAGGGATATGATCTATGCACCTGGTGACAAGGCATATCTCCGTGTAACTCCCCTCAGAGGCACTCATCGTTTCGGTGTGAAAGGAAAGCTGGCACCAAGATACATTGGTCCTTTCAACATTCTTTCAAGGCGTGCGGAAAATGCTTATCGTCTTGAACTTCCAGAAAAACTATCCAAGGTGCACGATGTGTTTCACGTGTCACAGCTCAAGAGGTGTTTCAAAGATCCAGATCGTGCAGTTGACCATGATTCCATTGAACTGCAAGAAGATCTATCTTATGAGGAGCACCCTGTTCGAATTCTCGATGAGACCGAGCGTAAGACTCGCAACAAGAGCACCAAGTTCTTGAAAGTGCAGTGGTCCCATCATTCCGATAAAGAGGCAACGTGGGAGACCGAAGAGGATCTTCGCAAGAAGTATCCGGACCTGTTCTCTTCTCAGTAGGAATCTCGGGGCGCGATTCCTTCAAGGGGGGGCGTTTTGTAACATCCCAAGTATGAAAACCACCCTAGAATGTTTGTTTCTTGTTTATTATTGTTTTGCATCATGGCATCTTAATCATTGCATTTGTTTTCCTTTTGTTTGCATCTGTTTTTCTCTGTTTTCACAATTGAAATTCAAACATTATTCAAATGCTTTGTTTCATACTTGCTCTGTTACAACTTTCCAAATAAAAGGTTCAAATGAAACATCCATTTGTTTCCATGAAAAATAAAAAGCTCAACTATTAATTTGTTCTTTAATAATCCACTTAAGTCAAATTGCATTCAAAATTCAAATCACTTTTTCCAAACAGCAACCTTTTGGAATTAATGATAATTACAACACAATGCTAATACTTTTGTTTCCATTTAAACTATAAGGTTCACCCTATTTAAATCTTGTTTTCAATAATCACTTAACCTCAAATTCATTCAAATTTGAATCAAATTGCAAACAACACTTTTATTTTGAACTTTTGGAAAACAAAACTTGTCAAGTGGTTGCTGTTACATATATAAACAATACCAAATTTTTCTAAATTTTTCTAACACCCAAAACTTATCTATTTCTTCCTATTTCTATTTCTGCAAAAAAAAAAGAAATAGCAGAGAAAAAGAAAAAGAAAACGCCCAGCGAGGGGCAGTGGGCTGCGCCCCACGCAGGCCCAGCCCACCTTCTCTTTCTCCCACGGCCCGGTACCCCTTCGATCCCCCCTCGCCTCTTCTTCTCGCTGTACGGAAGCGCATCCACCGCAGCCACGTCGCCGGCAGCGACAGTAGACGGCCAGCAGCGCGCCCTAGCCCCTATAAAACCTAGCCTAGCTAGCCCGAGCTGCCCTAGACCACATACCACCCTTCTCCCTCGCAGAGCGCCGCCATTCTCCTCTCTCTGCCACATTTCCCCTCCTCTCTGAACCTCACCGGCGCCACCCTCTCTGAACCCATGGCGCTCGTCGCCGTTGCCGTGCTCCTCCACCCTAGCTGACCCCGGGAATCAGCTCCCCGTATCCTCCTCGTCCTTCTCGACACCTCCCCGACGCCAATTACCTGCTGGATCGCCGCCGCCAACCTCGTCGCTGTCGCCACCGTCGTTCTGCCCCGGGCCTCTGCCACGACTACATCGAGGGTGAGCTACACCCTGCTCCACCCTCCTCTCTCTCTGCATCGCAAGCACACGCACACTCCTTGCACACGCACACGAGCCCAGCAGCATCACGGCAGCGAGCAACGGACAGAACTCGCCGCCGGCCACCGTTGTTCTCTGACAAAGTTCAGAAACGGCATCTGAAAGTTCAGTTAAAACACGAACTGAAGAATATCCTCACTGCATCCCCTATACTGTCAAAACTGAATTCGCAGCGAACTGGTTGCAACACTTGCGCGCGCTCGGGAGACCAGGGTTCGATCCCTGCTCCCGCAAATAAACCCAACCTTTTTTCGCAAGGGTTCTTGACAGGCTGGCCCCATCTGTTAGTGGCCTCTGCTGCCACGTGAGCGCCACGCAGCCCAGGGGCCCTCTGTCAGTGGCTAGGGCTAGCCACTGCGGAGTGGAAATTGTTTTTCTGCCCTTTCCTATTTAAAACAAATCCTTTTCCTTTTTACAGAATAGTCCCTAATTTTAAATTGCTAATAACTTTTATTTCCTAAATCCAAATAATAAGAATAAAATATGTTTGTTGAATCAAATTTAATTATCTATCTATTTAAACCATTTGTATTCTGTTTTGAATAATTCAAATGCATTCAAATTTCAAATTCAAACAATTCATTTAAAATTTGATTAAATGCATAAATAATTCATACTTAATTCAAATAACACAAATAAAATATGTTTTCCATGCTATTCTGAACCATCTTTCCAAATATAAATTTTGTTTCATGTTTTGAATAATTAAAATTGCTTAAATAATTTAAACCTTGTTTAAATCATTTAAATTTGCTAAGTTCATAACTTGCTCAAATCAAATTATTTTTGAACTTATAAAATATGTTTTCAAATTAGAAAAGTATAAACTTTTCAAATGTGGATTTGGTTTAATGGTTTGAACAAATAAAAATTCAAATAAATTCATACTTGAATTTAATTCATTTAAATCTTGTTTAACTTGTTTAACTCATAAATAATTCATCTTAATTCCTTTTTCAATAATTGAGACATGTATTCCACCTAAAATTTTGTGCTCTTTCCAAATATGAACTTTGTTATTTGTTTTGAACAATTTAATTTGCTGAAAACAACAAATGCTTGTGTAACACCTTTAAGGAACCAAAATTTCTTAACTTAATCAATAAAATTCCAAAATTGGTAAACCTTATTTCCAATTGATTCTATTGTTGTTATTTTTATGTTTTCCTCATCCATGCATCATACTAATCCACTTTAAACTGTTGGTTAGTTGTAAAACAATTGTTTCAACCATAATTCATGGGATTTTCATATGCAACTCAAATTGCATGTGGGTCCAATTAATTGTGTTATGTTACCATGTCACCTAGTTTATTTTGATGCATCCATTAAATTGACATGCATCATCCCATGATTGTGCACTATGCCATGTTATTGATTGTTTATCTCTCTGCGTTGTTTGTTTGCTTCTTCTCGGATAGACGACGACGTTGAGACAGACGATACTTACGACACCCTTTCTGAGGATCTAGCTCAGTACCAGGCTGCTTAGTTTGCAGGCAAGTATTCACTCACATGAACCATTATGTTCCTTTCAACATTGGATACCGATACTTTCCATTGTCTATTCTGCTAGTCCTATGAATAGTTGCTTCTGTTACGAACCTATCACATGTTGTCCTTTAACCCTGATACAGCCTCACCTCCACACCTATAACCCATTGCTTGTTGCCCGTGTCTTACTAGCATGCTTAGGGTTGTTTCTGCTCGAGTCTGTTACCCGTTACTTTTTGTTACTATATTTCTATTATGTTCTGGGGCTCGATGTTAAACAACAACCTGTTAATTTTGGGTAATAATAATTTGCTGATAAGGCACCGGCAGGAGGCCCGGCGTGGTTTTGAGGCCTGCTAGTGTCGACCCTAATTAGGAAAAGGGTCTTGTCTACTGATCCATGATGAGCGCACTATCCGCATGTGGGAAGCGTGTATGGGCGCCCCCCTCAATTTGATTCGATTCGCATCTCGTCCAAATCGCCATACTTAGTTCGGGCTTTCCATTTGATGCACGCATATGCAGGTACAAACCCGAGGCCAGGGTGGAACTTTTGTAGTCGGCATTTAGGGCGGCGTGGTCTTCCAGTGCTATGAGGATCCCCTTTTCTTCGTGGGGCTCGATTAGCCGCGCACGCACAGCACATGGTTCTTTGGGCTTGATGCGAAGAAGAGTTGAGTTGTGTAGAGTGCCTCGCTTGGTGGGTTTGATTCCCGTCTGGCGGGATATTCTTACGTGTACGGCCAAATTGGTGCACCCCTGCAGGGATAAATCTTCTCGAGAAGCCGTGTTTTCCGCGGTTATGGTTGACTTGGTGAAAGTACTGGCTAACAAGTACTCAGAACAACGTACACCTAACTAATGATAACTTGACTAGTAATAGTATTATTGACACAATAACTTGAACCATCAATAACCCAACTGTGTGAGTTATCCTCGGATTGCTTCTTTGGATAAGGGGCGAGATCCAGGATGGGTTTGTTTGGAGTTAGTTATAGTTGGTTATGATACGCTATCTTATCTCCTTTCTGGTAGCCGGAAGTTGTAGTATGCTCTGTAGTTGGTTAGTGCAGCCAGCTGCCGTATCTTTGTATCCCCTTTTCTTCCGTTGAACCCAAAGCATCTGTGCTTGGTGTTGACGGGTTACACTTTGGTGAACTGTGAGTCTTGCTTGCCAGTACGTTTATGTACTGACCCCTTTGGGGCTGTGGTTTCCGCAGACTATGCTTACAAGGATCCCCGTGACGGCTACTACGTGGAGTTTGACGAGGCTGCTGACGAGTAGATAGCGGACCTGGGCAGGATCCGAGACTTCGTGGATGGGCTCCGTCTTTTTGTTCCCGGCTTCTTAAGTCTATTTGGATTTGTCTGTACTCAGACCTTTTGAATGCTTCCGCTGTGATGTAATGATGATATGTTGGGACATGTGTCCTCTGGATGATTGTATTTGCTATCTCTGCTCTAGTGAGAGCTATTTGCAACTTATTTCTATTTATTTGTGTCTTAGAGATCTGTTGTGCTATCATTCTGTTAAACGCCGTTGACGTACCATGTGTGTATGATATGAAGTACGTCAATGGTAGTATCCTGATTTCTATGGGATGGTTTACGTAGACGATGAACAGTAGGGGTTGGTTGTCACATATACGTGTGTTGGCCTACTCGTAAGAGATGCGGGTGCCGGTAAGCCCCGTAATCCAATCAACTACTGTTCAACGGAACTGCGAGTATCCTCTAGAAGTCCGGGTGCGACATATTCGCAGAGGATCAACTTCCCGGCGAGCTAGCCTATAGCTTCTTCTCTGTTATCCGTTATCAAACTTATCTCCCGTCCGGCTTTATATAATAGCCGGATTAGGGCTTACAGAATAGCAAACCTAGAAGACTACGGTAACTATAACTTGGAAAGTAAGGAATCCGTCTTCTCCTCCAAGCCAGATCACGTGGGCCGTGATCCGGGTCCTTCTAGAATCCGGCTTCTGTGCGTCGGGTTACTGGGCCGCCCAATGGACCACAGCCCACTACCGCTTGGGCCACCCTGGTAATCCGGCACTTTGACTACCATCAAATATACCCCTATTTGGTATATATCCGGCAACTCTAGTTACTTTGCTGCAATTTACTTTACTTGCACTTTACTTTACTTGCATCTCCAATTCTAATTTACATTATCTCCATCACCACTTGCATCACAAAAATACAAAAACAATCCATTGCATATTTATTTTCTCATTTGCATTTAGTAGTAGATTTAATTATTGCACATTTACTTTCAGTTTTGCATTGCAATTTAGAAGTCTCACACCTTGTTCTTGACAACCACTTGGTGAGGTTGAGGGCACAAAATTCTCTACTTGTTTGCAGGATCCTGGAGGAAGCTTGGAAGACAACTGCTGAAATACTGGCTCCCCAAGAGTTCGATATAAACCCTCGAGTCAACCTCGTGGGGAAGAAGGCTTGCCACTAGCTACACACTCTGCACTTGGAGTCTCAACCTAGCCATCAACAACGTGAAGTATTGAGAAAGTGCCATGGTAGTGCTTATGGAGTACATCACGCTGGAGATAGAACCATACAGAAGGTTCTACAATCAGGTTTCTATTGGCCTACTCTCTTTAAAGATATGCACGTAATTTTTTTTTATCTTGTGATGAATGTCAAAGAGTTGGTAATATTTCTAGACGTAATGAAATGCCTATGAGTTATTCTCTTGTTATTGAACCTTTTCATTGTTGGGATTCGACTTTATGGGTCCGTTTCCTCCTTCGAATGGTTACACTCATATTCTTGTTGATGTTGATTATGTTACTAAATAGGTAAAAGCTATACCTATAAAAAGTGATGATGCTGAGGCATCTTTAAAAATTCTTAAAGATGTTATTTTTCCTAGTTTTGGTGTGCCTAGATATCTTATGACTGACGGAGGTTCTCACTTTATTCATGATGGTTTTAGAAAAAACACTTGCTAAATATGATGTTAATCATAGAATTGCCTCGGCTTATCATCCTCAAACCAGTGGGCAAGTAGAATTATCAAATAGAGAAATTAAATCTATCTTCTAAAAGACTGTTAATAAATCTAGGAAAAATTGATCTGATAAGTTGAATGATGCTTTATGGGCTTATAGAACAACTTATAAAAATCCTATGAGTATGTCTCCTTATAAAATGGTTTATGTAAAATATTGCCACTTGACTTTAGAATTAGAACACAAAGCTTACTGGGCAGTGAAGGAACTTAATAAAGATTTTAAACTTGCTGGTAAGAAAAGAATGACAATTTAAGTCATCTAGATGAATGGAGATGTGAAGCTTATGAAAATGCTAGACTTTTTAAAGAGAAAGTTAAACGATGGAATGATAGGAGAATTCTTAAAAGAAAGTTTCATGTTGGTGAGAAAGTTCTATTGTATAGGTCTCGTCTCAGATTTTTTGCAGGAAAGTTACTCTCAAGATGGGAAGGACCTTATGTTATTGAAGAAGTGTATCGTTTGGGTGCAATCAAAATTGCTTCCCTCAAAGATAATACTACACAAGTGGTAAATGGGAAAATACTCAAACATTATATTTCCGGGGATTCTTATGATGAAGATGTTGATATTATTCAAGTAATGACTCCGGAGAAGTTTATTAGAGGGAAGATTCCAGAATCTGCAGAGTCCATTTTTGATTAGGTAACAGTTCTGTTAAGAAAAAGTTCGTGTGTCGCTTTCCAACTTTTATTTTTGTCTTTTATGAAAAATATTGAGCCAAAGAGGGGTAGGAGATGGTGCCCGAGGGAACCACACCACCTGGTGGCACGGGCCCACCCATGGCTGTGCCACCGTATGGTGTGGGCGCCCCGGAGCCCCTCTTCGACTCGTTTTCGACCTGGACTTTCCTTCCGTTATGTATGTTTCTGCTGTTTAATCCCCCGGACCCCCCAAGGTCCGTATATTGTTTTCTTATCATGTTTTTGTTTCGACCTGTTTCTGCCAGGATCTGTTTTCAGTTTTAGAAGCATCATGGTCTCTGCCAACAACAACAAGGGAAACGGGCAGAAGGAAATGATCTCCAAGACCCGAAGCTGGAGAAGTAGATCGATAGTGGAACTGAATGAGATGTAGAAGAAGACACGCGCATGCGCCCACGTGCTACCATTGCTAGCATTGGAGTAGTAGAAAAAACATTCAAGTTCAAGCAAGGAGCATGGATGAGCACTAGAGGGAAGGTCCCACGTCACCGCCTAGCCCCAAGGATACTACTTCCAAGTATCAAAAACTCCTTGCATACCTTGATTCATGAATATAACACTAAAAAAGTACCCGAGGCAAAGTTGCCTTCTTGCTGCGATATGGATCGTTCTAACCGTGTAGATGAAGAAAGCTCTCGACCTAAGGAAGTGTGGGGGAAAAATCTTGATGGCTGGAATTCACCGTATTACAAGCACATGAATCATATTGATCGCAATACGGATATGATCATATGCTTATGTTCGCAATTGAAGATTTGAAGAAATCAATTGATAAGCTTATTGAGAAGGACTCGTCTGAAGGGGTCGTTGCATAGAAAACAAAAATTTTCCTACGCGAGAGACACCCGAAAGGCCAAGATCTAATCTAGGAGATGAAATCAACGGGAATAGAGAGAGTCTCAAGAAGAACATACCCTCAAAGACACAAAGCGTTACGAGATCAAATCTCGTTGTTGGCGTAGTCGTACTCACACCTATCCCGATAGCGAGAAGATGTACACCGCAATCCGGCGGTGCCTCCGTGATCGGTCACACGTACAGTTAATGACGACCTCCGTTCCCTCGATCCAGTGGGGCAGCGGAAGTAGAGGATCCCTCGGAAACCAGCAGCACGCCGACGTGGTGTGGTGGAGAAAAATTCGTTCAGGGCTTCGCCAAGTGCATGAACATGAGGTGGATCAGCGGGAGGATGGAGATGGAGATGACACCAAGTGTGTGAGGGAGATGGATCTCATGACCTCTATTTATAGGAGGGTAGGCAGCCACGAAATTTTGGTGCCTCCACCTCTCCCCTCATCATGTGGGTGGAGTCTCCACTCAACCCACTCATTCTCTCATCAATTCCCACCCAAAATTCCAAGGGTTTTCCTTGATAAAAAAAATTATTTCTTTATTTTAATATTTGTTAATCCTATTAAGAAACATTAACACTTACTCCCTCAAACTATTTGTTAATCAAACATTAACATATACCACCTTGAGCTATTTCAATATTCCCCGAAACAATTCCGGTGACTATTTCAATATTCCCCGAAACAATTTCGCTGTTGTCCAAACTTTTCTCTGATATTCCGTATCCTCTCAAATGCGTCATCGAACCTTAAGTGTGTCACCCTACGGTTCGCGAATAACATAGACATGATCGAGACTTCTCTCCGATCAATAATCAACAACTGGATCTGGAGATCCGTGATGACTCCTATGTATTCAACGATGACTCTCGTGATCGTGTGAACCATCAACGTCATGATTATTCCCTTTGTCTCGCGATATTTTACTTGTCCGAGATCCGATCATCGGTATCACCCATACCTTGTTTTGATCTCGTTACCGACAAGTACTCTTTTCTCGTTTCCGTGATATGACATCCTTGTGATCATATCACGTGCTTGCAAGCGGTGTCGATGTGATATTCCCTTCAGTCTTCCACTTGCACTAGAGTCAATAATCTAGTATGTAAGCACTTATCACATATGGCGTTCCAGTGTTATTACCATGCTTCGCATGTGGTAAACATCATCAAAAAGATCTGAACTGTTCAGGTCCTATTGTATTTGCATGTTCTTTGCGTCTACACACATCACTCATTCTCTAATGAGATGGCTTTGTATATATTTGGTCAACTGGTGAAACCTTAATTCCTCAGCTTAAACCAATGTTTCTAACATTGTGAAAATGTAGCTTCATAGTGTCAGCATTCTTGGAAATTCACCAAGTTCAATAAAGAACTCCTTGACACAAAATACTCTTATTATTTTGTTGTCAACACAACGATATACTTAGCCTTTGTTGTAGTATCCGTTACAATACTTTAATTTTGAAACACTTTCAAATTCAGCATGGAACTTTCTTCCAGACTATTGTGCTATCCTTCATTTTAATTGAGATAAATTTATTTGAATATATGGCAAGACTATTAGTGTAACATATTACAACAAATAGTTTGTCATCAATATATAGGAAAATACATCCTTAGCATTTCTAAAATGAGACAAGGATCTCTCCCACTGTTGTCTAATCATCATATGAATTATCCTGTTATAACATTTTATAGCATAGGACTCATCTGGTTGTGTACATAGCATGGAAACATGCCTTAGAAATCTCAATTTCAATGATGCTCATCATGTGTCAAAACACTTGAATATTGCTCAATTGTTTTCCATGTGACAAGAACTCCTTCTTGTCATTTCGTTATTGACTTACTTCAATATTTCATCTATGTAATTTGGCTTCAATCATATCAGGCGCTTCAATCCATCTCTTATAGATATCGATGCCCAACATATTCTAAGCCTTTCATCAATATAAAAATCTTAACCGTGTTAATTTAAAATACATATTTTCCAATCAACCATATGTCATCTACATAAAGTATTGGAAATATGTCATAGCGCTCCCACTTAATTTCTTGTAACTCTACAAGCATCTTTATCGTTCATGATGGAATCAAACTCTTTTGGTAACTTCATTAAGGTAAAGATTTCAACTTCGTTATGCTCACTTCAACCATTGAAGTGTGCATTACTTTCTAGCAACCTTTTGAATAGTACAAAACTCTCAGACTGTGTCAAGTACACATCCTCGATCAAACTTCCTTGAGAGGAAAGTTGATTTTGTTATTCAACTGCCATATCATAATATGTAACTTTTTCTAAAACTATCCGCAAATACTAAAATATCACTACGGAAGATCAAAATCTTGTAGTAGTCAACTCTTTGAACTTCGTCGAAAACATCATTTCGACAAGCACAACTTTCAAAGGATGTAAAAATCCATGTCTTTGTCGCTATATAGACCCTTTTGCTATCGTTAGGCATCATGCCTATCGAAAGGACTACTAAGTCACATACTTGATATTCATACAAGGATACTATGGTGGATATAATGACTCATAGTCAATTTTACGAAGTCAGGGCCCATCATTTGCTTCCTTTATAAGGTCCAGGTCCTTTTGTTGTCAAAACAACACTTTACTCTTAAACCATAAGTTGGTCTAAGTACAAAGTTTTAGAACTTTTGTGGTTTAGTTCGCAAACTCATTCGAAGTATCTACAACATTTTTAGTGTCTTCTACTTAGTCAAAATAGGAAACCCCGGAACAACTTCCAGTGCTGCGCTACTCTTGACATGATAACAAAGATTCTCTAATCTCGTTGAGTTTGTACTTTCCTCCCACTCACTTGTTTCGCAAGAACTACTTTCTCGAGAAATCAACCCTTTCTGACAAACAACATTTGTCTTTGGTCGGTGATAGGAGAAATACCCAATGTATTCTTTAGGATAACCTTATAAACATATATTTATCCCATTTTGGTTGTAAACATTTTACATATGCTATGCACACCAAAACTTAAGAAGAAGACAATTCGGGTCATTACCCAAAACATATCTTATATGTTGTCAATTTCAACAGATCATGATGGTGCTCTTTTTAGTGAAAAACCGGTTGTCACTAATGTATAAACTAAAAAATTATAATGGCATTTTTATTAATCTTACCATGTCCAACAAGGTTTGATTTTGTCTCTTGAATACTCCAAACTAATGTGGGGTATTCGATAAGTATAAGTTGTAGAACAATTCTACAACTCCTCAGATGTTTTGCTAAACTTGTAACTCAAACTTTATCCTTTATGATCCAATCATAAATACTTGATTATCTTGTTACATTGATTTTTACTTCATATTAACAACCATTTGAACCAATTCAAAATGTCAAACTCCGTTCTCTTTAAATAGATATACTCACATATCTACTCAAATCATCGACAAAATTTTATGAAGGAAAAATTAATCCACCATACAAGACTACACATAATGGACTATATACATCAACATGTACAATCTCCATTAAATTAGTCGTCCATTCTACTTTGGCCTATGAACGGAATTCTTAGTCATTTTTCGAAGAGGTCTCACAAGCGTCAATTTATTCAAAACAAAATGACTCCGGAAGTCCATCAATATGGAGTTCCTTCATGTTTTCCTTTCCGATATGAACTAAAATGGTGGTGTCACAATTTAATTGAAACTCTTTTACGTCTTGCAACGTTTAGCATTTAGTCTTATAGATGTTTACTTTACCAACATGATTTATATTAACATATCCATCAATTATGGAATATGGTCAAAGTTTGAACAAACTCATTTGTTCTCACAAAATACCAGAACAAAATAACAACTTATTAAGTTTTTAAAATAAATCTTGAACGTTTGGTTCGATGCGACAATGAACATAATAACACTCTATTACTGTTCTTGTCATAATCAATTCCGCATCTCCACTAATATAAAACAACCCAGTGGGGTATCATCGAAATGATAATAGCCGTTGAATTAAACAGAACAAACGAGCCAGATTGATTTAATGATGTGCAATTTCCCACCCTCCCACCGATTGCCTAACTGATAACATCACACGATCCAGGGAAAAAAAATAAACTGCCTACTCCGAGTCCAACATTAGGCACACGAAGCCCTCACGGCCGCACCAGACTCTGATCCGCCCGTCGCCCATGGCCGCGCCTCTGGCGACCCCCACCGCAGCTCGCTTCACCAGCCGACCTCCCCCATAGCTCTTTGTCGTCGCCCACAGCCGCTCCTCTAGCGACTCTCGTCGCCGCCGTCCTGCACTCTCATTCCTCCCATCATCGCCCCACTGCTGTCCTTGCATACCCGTCATCGCCGCCGCTGCCGTCCTCCTATACCCGTGATTGCCACCGACACTGTCCTCCTCTACCCGTCGTCGCTGTCGTGGTCAACGCCGTTACGGACTCTTTCTGGCCAGCAGGACGGACGCTGCCTTCCTCTCAGACGCCGCCTTCTTCTGCATAGTTCGCGCGCCTCAGGCCGTCTCCGTTCATAATGACAAGCAACGCATGCAAACTTAATCTCTATCGTTATCTGTCAAAACTGAATACATAGGTAGGTAATGCTGATTTTGTTACACATCCTTTCTTTTTTCTGAAGCAAAGCATGCGATTACTACCGATCCCTCTGTATCTGGTTACCCATGAAACATACCTTATTGTCTCACCTACTATTCAGTAAGTATGAGGATTGAGCCGTCCATCGATTGTAGAGATTGTACCAAAGTTCAGATAATGTTGTTATTTATCATCTCCTTTCTTGATGGTGTAATAGTCGCCAATGGAAGTTATTGTATTTTCTTGGAGCAATTTGTACATGATGGTTTCAATTAGCACCAAGTTCAGATTGCAGATATTGTACCAATATGGGAAGTTGTTCGTGTATTCACTCAACCGTAACTTAGGACAGACGATATGCAATACACACTAATCTTTAAAACAAGATATGACATTAACCAATCGAATTATCTTCCTAGATAAAAACTTTAAATGACAATATGGTATAATTTTTATTCTTGATTAATGCACATACACTTTGCCCCAATTATTGATTTAGATCCATTGCCTGCTTGCAGTTTGTCACCACTGGTGGTTGGTATAATCTACCAGATTCAAATCTATTTCTCCAACTTCTGTCACAAGGTTTAAAGCTGTGAATATTTGATCTATAGGCAGGAGTGTATGTTTCTTTCACTGTATCATGGACAGAAGATACCCATTAGATAGTATACCATTACAGAAGCTGTGTATCACACCAAGGTAAAATTTCACCTACGATTATGGTATAAGAAATATGACCTATCTTTTTATTTAAACTTTTTTTATCTTCTGGTTCTTCTTGTACCATTGATCCAATGTATCTCATAAACATTTTTTCTTCTTCTTTTTGCAAAATAGATTTGGGAACTATATGATTGGTTTAGTATGCCACCTTTCCTCATTGGTTGTATATGGTAAACATAATTTTTATTTTTATTACTATTGCTTTGAAGTATTTCATCTTTCCAATTTGGTTAGACTTTCCATATTCAGTTTCCTAATAGATTTTGCGACACGTAATATTCTCAGTTTATGTTTTAAATTCTAATGGATGCTCACACTAAGCGGGAAATGTTATTCATAATAGATTTTAATTTCAATAGAATATGGAAAACTCCCCGTTACCATCGATGGCGTGTTCTCGATTTAAAGACCTAACCAACAGTCCAACACATCAACAAGTACAGGTGAAAATGCCACGAGTAAGAATAATAAGGGAAAGAGTCGTCAGGGCTGGTACGCACGTGTATTACACGTGCACGTTTACTAGTCTATTACTAGTTTCTTTTAGGCCCTTGTATTTCTTGCATTGCGTTGCTTTGTATGACAACTCATAACAACCAATGTGATATCGAAATACCCAAAAATACATTGTTAACTAGTAATACATCTATAACTTGTATATCAAGCATATACTCCTGAGTTGGACTTTTCCAGTTATCTTCTTTTTCTGCCATATATCTTTTTGTAATTCTATTTTTAATATTTCCTTTCCTTTACAGAAGAATCATTCAACATCAAACAATGCTAGTCGTACTAACACATTTTTCTTGGCGTGTTAGTCATATACTATCACCCATTGAGTCATACTTTAAGTTTGATTGTTCTACTAATATTACCATATTAATAGTATTCTTCTAGATTCCACTCTTAGCAATCTCCAAGTAAGGTAAATGACATCATCCATACTTTTAATCCATCCCATCATAACAATTTTATGATTAAGCTACTATAGCTTGAAAGAATGAATTTAGATGATAATTTTTAGCGCCCAACTTCTTGGAATATTCAAACGCCTAGCGTCTTAAATCATTGCATATATTCAAATAATATAAGCATATATTGTCACGCTAAATTATACTCATTCATGTTGCTACAAATAAGTTTCTAGATATCAATATATCTTTCCCTTGATTGTTTCTAAAAACAACTCTTTTCAGTTCCTAAATCACCTTGATCAACAAAACATTCTTTTGAAGATAAAGTAAAACGAAAGCAACCATGACTCTGGTTTCTAAGTAGG
Source organism: Alopecurus myosuroides (assembly GCA_028641055.1). Taxonomy (NCBI): domain Eukaryota; kingdom Viridiplantae; phylum Streptophyta; class Magnoliopsida; order Poales; family Poaceae; genus Alopecurus; species Alopecurus myosuroides. The sequence continues at coordinate 12,452,375 of CM054061.1, read as the reverse complement.
AATTATTTGCTCTCTAGATCAATCAATCATTAATCATATGGAGCTAGATAGGAAATACCGAAAATCTACAATAGGACTCAATTTTAAATTTCACTAATACGGTACCAATCTTAAATGATTTTTACCAGATCATAACAGTTATATCTCAATTAACAATCTAAGTGTAAGGCAGTTATGTGGATGCCAATGAATACTACAATTTATGCAAATTCACTTTGATTGGTTGTTCATGATAAATAAGTTCAAGTTAATTCAAAATTATACCATGAACTCCCACTCAAAAACAACATCCCTCTTAGTCGTCTTTAGTGATTACACGAACCAAATTCACTACACCAAAACCGATCATCACATGAGATGATGTAGCTTCAAAGGCGAACATCGACATGTTCATCATATCATCCATATGACTCATGCTTTACCTTTCGGTTACGTGTTTCGAGTCCATGTCTGTACATGCTAGGCTCGCCAAGTAGAACCGTAGTATTTCATGTGTTTCAAGGCCATGTCTGTAAATGCTAGGCTTGAAACACCCGTTGTATGCGAACGTTGAGTCTATCACAACCGATCATCACATGGTGTCTCAAAACGACGAACTTTCTTAACGGTGCATACTTAAAGAAGAACACATTATTATCTTGATATTAGATGAGAGGGATCATCTTATAATGCTACCGTCGCTATCTAAGAAAAATAAGATGCATAAAATGGATTAACATCACATGTAATGATAATGTGATATGATATGGTCCTTTTTGCATTTGATCTCCATCATGTGCATCATGGTATGATCTCCATCATTCTACCGACGTGGTACCAAGTTCCATGGAACCCCATCTTGTTTGTCCGTCAATAATAAGACAACCATATGGATATCTTCCGGTATATCAATGGTTTACAAAAGAGATCATCTCATAATCAAATTTGTAACATTGATCATATCACATCACATGCCCAGCAAAAACTAGTTAGACGCCTCTAATTTATTTTTGCATATTTTACGTGGCTTAGGGCTTTCGAGGATAGAACCGTTCATACCTACAAACATCAACCACAACGTTGATAAACATATTTTTACCAACCCTTCGTAGATTAGATCTTAACAATAGTTGGAGAAACGGACACCCCCTCAGCCACAAATGAGACAATTCTCGCGTACATAGTACACGTAAACTTAGTCTAGGGCAGATTCATCCAACTATGGCACTAAGATCATAAAATACTCAAGGAGGCAATAACATGATCATCAACGCCCACATACACCTATGTGTTCTACCCGTACAAAACATCTACGCATAGATCCGACTCTGATACCACTAAAGGGGTCGTTGCATAGAAAACAAAAAATTTCCTACGCGAGAGACACCCGAAAGGCCAAGATCTAATCTAGGAGATGAAAGCAACGGGCATAGAGAGAGTTTTAAGAAGAACATACCCTCGAAGACACAAAGCGTTAAAAGATCAAATCTCGTTGTTGGCGTAGTCGTACTCAAACCGATCCCGATAGCGAGAAGATGTGCACCGCAATCCGGTGGTGCCTCCGTGATCGGTCACACGTACGGTTGATGACGACCTCCGTTCCCTCGATCCAGCGGGGCAGCAGAAGTAGAGGATCCCTCGGAAACCAGCAGCACGACGTCATGGTGTGGTGGAGAAAACTTCGTTCAAGGCTTCGCCAAGCGCATGAACATCAGGTGGATCAGCGGGAGGATGGAGATGGAGATGACACCAAGTGTGTGAGGGAGAGGGATCTCATGCCCTCTATTTACAGGAGGGTAGGCGGCCACGAAATTTTGGTTCCTCCAGCTCTCCCCTCATCATGTGGGTGGAGTCTCCACTCAACCCACTCATTCTCTCATCAATTCTCACCCAAAATTCCAAGGGTTTTCTTTAATAAATAAATAAATAATTTTATTTCTTTATTTTAATATTTGTTAATCCTATTAACAAACATTAACACTTAACCCCTTGAACTATTTGTTAATCAAACATTAACATATACCACCTTGAACTATTTCAATATTCCCCGAAACAATTTCGGTGTTGTCCAAACTTTTCTCCGATATTCCGTATCCTCTCAAATGCATCATCGAACCTTAAGTGTGTCACCCTACGGTTCGCGAATAACATAGACATGATCGAGACTCCTATTCGATCAATAATCAACAGCGGGATCTGGAGATCCGTGATGACTCCTATGTATTCACCGATGAATCTTGTGATCGTGTGAACCATCAACTTCGTGATTATTCCATTTGTCTCGCGATATTTTACTTGTCCGAGATCCGATCATCGGTATCACCCATACCTTGTTTCTATCTCGTTACCGACAAGTACTCTTTTCTCGTTTCCGTGATATGACATCCTTGTGATCATATCACGTGCTTGCAAGCGGTGTCGATGTGATATCACCGAGAGGGCCCCAGAGTATATCTCTTTGTCATTTTGGATGGACAAATCCCACTCTTGATCCATGAGCCTCAAATAATATTTTCCGAAAACCGAACGACACCTTTATAGTCACCCTGTTACGGTGTGACGTTTGATGACATCAAAGCACCCTTCCGGTATCCGTGATTGACATGATCTCATTTTCTAAGGAATAAGTTACTTCGTATGTTTGATATAACAATGTAAACAAAATGACTTGATCGCATTGCTATATTCACTTTGGGTATGTGTTCATCACATTATTCTTATAATGACATGACCTCGTTATTAACAACATCCAATATTCATGATCAGGAAACCTTGATCATCTATTAATCAACGAGCTAGTTAAAAGAGAGGCTTTACTAGGAACCATTGTTTGTTTATTAAACACACATGTATCAACGTTTCCGATTAATACAATTCTAGCACGAGAAATAAACATTTATCATAAACAAGGAATAAGATAATAGCCACTTTATTATTGCCTCTCGGGCATATTCCCTTCATCACCACCACCACCGAAGAATTAATTCGTCATTGGTATTGGCATCCCCTTGGCTTGTTCCAAGCTTGGGGGAGTGCCGCGGTATCACACCTTTATCTTTCACCTTTTTACCTTTTAGTACAGTGATATCATGAGTAGAGAATATATCATATAGGATGGTTTGCAGTATGGAAGTATCACTTTTTAGTTGGTTATCGTTGTATCCCTTGGTTTGAGTTGCCTTAATGGAATATTAATGTGAAGTTTCATCATTTACTTTCTATAATTTATTTTAGTTTGCAATTTTTGTTATATGGTTGATCTTGTTATTAGTATTGATATCAATATTAGACCATCAAGTTAATATAGTTGGTTTTGGAAAACTCGGCATTGGTCAGTAGAAACAATATGTTTAGACTTAAGTAGAAAAGAGGGAGTTTCATGTAGATATATTATTCCACGATCTTTTTTTCTTATTGGCTCATAAGCTTAGTATTCTGAAGTAAGATTGTTTGTACCTCCTAGGAAGATTGCATGATTGGTTTATCATATGTATATTTGTTTGTTTTCCCTCAACTCTTATGCTTGCTACCCAGCCTTGCTAGCCAAAAAACCTGTACTGAGAGGGAATGCTTCTCGTGCATCCAAACCTTGAGCCCCAAAAGCTTGCCATTTGTGTCCATCATACCTACCTATATGTGGTATTTAACCGCCACTCCAAGTAAATTGCTTATGTGCGACCTTTAAACCTTTAAAATTACACCTGTTTTGTGCCCCTATTTTAGCTCATGAGGACACAAATAGAGAATCTTTATCTCACTTGTTGATTGGACTTTACACACCTGGACTAGTGGCTTCATCCGCTTATCCAAATGATAGAAGATCTGTCAGCGGGGTACCCAGCCCCAAACTTAATAATACAAATTCTCTTCACCATTTTTGCTCCTGATTTATCAGTCAAAGCATAATTGTGTAAACAAAAGTGAAGGAGAGATGACCTTCTAGACCAGTTCCGTCATTCAATGGGAGCCGCTCTTGTGATGTCTAGTTGGCTTGTGACGTACTGTATTTTCTGTTTTCCATTCGTTGACATAAACATACACCACTCTCAAAATTGTTTTCAATACTCTGTTTATTAAATAAAAATCTCTAGCACATGAGTTAAGCGCTGCTTCCCTCTGCGAAGGGCCTATCTTTTACTTTTATGTTGTCAGTAAACCTACTCCTTTCTGTCTTAAGCAAGCATTTGAGCTGTTGCGCGATCCATCCATCTATATGTTGATTTACTCAATCATGTCCTTTATTCTTCCTTGTTTAGTACAAGTGCTTTTATCTGATTGAATACACTTTGAAAGTTACCAATGACTGTAAAGATATTGTTATAATTGAGCATGATAAACTTTGCAACATAAGCTCTAGTATAAAGACTCTGATCGAAAGATAAGTACACTGTTAATTTTTCTCTGACCAAGAACGAAGTTTGCCCTCACCAATTATGATGTCCTCTACTTGTTTCAAGTTTAATAGTATGAGATGAAGTTTCTGTCTAAAATGACTTGTGCTTTGATAGATATGTGCTTCTTGTCCGTATTTTATTTACCGACACCTCACTCCATAAAACTGTGGTCATGTTTACTGAGTTCAATTTCGCTTGGGACAAGCGATGTCTGAACTTAGGGGGAGTTGATACGTCCATTTTGCATCACTATTTTATATTGTTATTTTCAGTTATTCATCGATATATTTCATGTTATGATGCATTACTTATGTTATTACATCTTATTTTTCATGTTTCATAATTTTTGGAGAATAAACACCGGGACCAGAAATCTGATGGAAAAAGCATTGTCAAGATACCCTATTTTAGAAGATCAGAAGAAGAAGAAGAAGGGGAGCATCGGGGATGTCTTAGAAGTCCAGAAGAGGGAGGTAGCCACGAGGGGACCTGGAGGGGGGGCCACAGGGGGCCCACACCATGGGGTGGCGCCCCCCCCGGCCGCGTTGCCAGGTGGTGTGGCCACCCTGGCCCACCTCTGGTCGCCCCCTTTCGCGTACTTGAGCCCCAGGGAACCGTAAGCCCCAAAACATCATCGAAGAACTATTCCACCATCGCCTCAGGGCGGAAAACAACAGCGAGAGAAAAGCTCTCCGACAGAGAGATATCTGTTGGGGAAATTCCTCCCTGGAGAGGGGGAATCATCGCCATCGTCACCGTCATCGCTCCGGGCATCATCAAGATCGTCATCGTCAGCATCATGACCACCAACACCATCACCCTCACCCTCACTGTCCACCTTCATCCCACTGTAACAATTAGGGGTCTTTATCGTTTTTCTTCACTAGATCTCTCTCCCGGTGTGGATTACTTGTTAGTAGTTGATGCTTGTGAGATTTATCGGTGTTTACACTTTATGACCAGATTGTTATTCATCGTTATATCACCATATGATGTCTTGTGAGTAGTTTGTTTAGTTCTTGAGGACATGGCAGAAGTCATGATGTTAGTAGTGGAATTATGTTGAAGTAATATCTACTGGTTTGATATTTAAGTTGTGGTGCTATTCTTCTAGTGGTGTCATGTGAACGTCGACTACATGATACTTCACCTTTATGGGCCTAGGAGGATGCATTGTGTATTTGGCTACTAATTATGGGGTTGCCGGAGTGACAGAAACCTAAACCCCTGTTAGGAAATCGATGCACGAGGGAGTGTAGGATCCCAGAGTTTTAAGGTTGTGGTTAGATTTATCTTAATTACTTTCTTATATTTGCGAATGCTTACGAGGGGTATAATCACAAGTATGTATTATTCCTAGTTTGGCGATGCATTAGCGTAGGTTCACCCACACAACACCTATCAAAAAAAAATAGTAATCAACTGTATGAAGCGAAAGCACTTGACGAAATTCCCATGTGTCCTCGAGAACGTTTGGTAATCATAAGTAGAACAACCGGCTTGTCCTTTGCTCTTAAAAGGATTGGGCCACTCACTACAATTTTATTTACTCGCACTTTATTTATCTGCTATATCAACAACCACCAAAACCCCGTTTGCTAGTGTTTAGAGTGAATCCTCTATCCAACCTGTTTGTCAACACCTTCTCCTTCTCGTTGGGTTCGACCCTCTTATTTATCGAAAGTATTACGATACACCCGCTATACTTGTGGGTCATCATGTCGTCAACAAGATAATGATGTCCGTGGATGCCGCCATCGTCAGCCCTGTGCTGATCGTATATTCGCCTCCCACATCCCACACGAGCAGCAAGAGGTTACCATGGAAGGCGTGACACTGGAGGCCAGGCCTCGTCACCCGTAATCTCCATCGCTGCCCCATCTAAGATCCTCGTGCTCCATCGTAGCCCCGAAGGAATCAAAGTCGACGCGGTGGAGGGAGTTGCCTCCACGCCAATCAACGCCGACCTGCCAAGAGGAGGTCGACCACACGAGGTTGGCGCCACCGCAGGCCACGATGGCCGTGGCCCCCGCGACACACTATCACTCCCCACCTGTGCTGCCTCGTCGATTGCTTGCCTTTGCGCGTAGAGGATCATCAGGGCACACCCGACCCCTCCCCCGCCCCTCCTCATTGGACATGCCGGGGGTGGCTGCCGCCGCCGGTGTTGGTGAAGACATCGGCCGTGGGTTAGGATGGAGACCTCTAGAGCCGCCTCGCTCGAGGCAACCCGAGAGGAGATGAGGGGAGAGGGAGACTGGGGTGGCGACCGCTCTTAGTGTAGGGGACTTCTCCTCGTGGCCTGGATGTATAATTTTTTTAGGAAGGAGAATATTTATATTTGGTCTGGATCGTTTTGCACAATTTGCAATTTTGCCTCGGCGACCAGCCTGCTATAATACGCTATAAGACACCCATTTTCCGTGGCCTCTTATTACCGGAAAGTGCGGAGCATGACAATGGGCTCCTCTCCTCTTGACGAAAAAAAATTAAAATAAGAGAGAGAGCACCACATGCAGCCAGACCCGGAGGTAGCAAAAGACAAACAACAAAGCGGCAGACAGCATTTTGCAGCGTGCACCCGCGGGTTGGACGGGGCGATCCAACGGCCAAACCATAAAAGTCGTCGTGTGCTAAAAGTCTTTCCCAGTGACTGAAACGTACTGTACTACTCCTTCCTAAAAGAGCCCATCTTGTCTTGATAAATTTTGGAACCGCGGGAGCACCTCGAGCGGAATCGTGAAACAAAACCAGTTTGCTCCGTTGGGCGGAAGCAGCCGCGACCGCAGTGTGTGGAAGCAAGCAATGATGCGAGGCCCAGGCGGCAGCGGGGCCACCCCGGGACGGTCGCTCAGCACCAGCTCCGAGGTCGCGATCGACCTGCAGGACGACACCGCGGCAGGGCCGTCGTCGGGCATCCTTGCCGAGAGCGCGCAGCTCGACCTCACCGAGTCCGGCGCGCCGCTCGCGATCCGCGCCCTCCGGTTGAACAGCGACACCGGCAACAGCAGCGATGCCTGGATCGAGGCCGAGCGCAACTTCGACCGCCTCGCACACGACGGACACCTCTCCCGGACCGACTTCCCACAATGCATCGGTGCACCATTCTCTTCCTTAAATCTCCCTCCAAAGAAGTAAAATCCTCTTGCCTTGTTCTGAAACCCTCACCGCATTTGGTGTGGAATGCAGGGATGCCGGAGTCCAAGGAGTTCGCCATGGAGCTCCTGGACGCGCTCAGCCGGCGGCGGCAGGTGCAGGTGGTGGACAGCATCGACAAGGACGAGCTGCGCGAGATCTGGAAGCAGATCACCGACACCAGCTTCGACTCGCGCCTCCAGATCTTCTTCGACATGTATGTAACTAGCTAGCTCCCACACTCACTTAATCTTCTTCAGTCTAATTAAATTGTGTGTGCATTTTTGGTACGATTTAATCAGGGTGGATAAGGACGCCGACGGCCATATCGCCCAGGCCGAGGTGAAAGAGGTAAACTATTGCTGTGCCTCCCTCGTGCATGAGCTTGGTTGGTCGTGCCTCGTACAATTTTTTTTTGACAGTTTTGATACTTACAAGGTGGCAATTGCTTTGTTCCAGATCATCGCGTTAAGTGCGTCCGCTAATAAACTGCCGAGGCTTAAGGAGCAAGCAGAAGAATACGCGGCCTTGCTCATGGAGGAACTTGACCCGGATGGCCGTGGCTACATTGAGGTGAGGTATCCTTCTCGCTTCCCATCAGGCCATCACTATCATCTGGTTTCCTTTACTTCTTTTGGCTGTTGCAGGGCCTGTGCTCCTCATTTAGATAGAGCTTTTCATAGTCAAATTATATCCACCTGATGCTGCATTTGCGCGACTGCCATAACTACACTCGCGGTCACATTGCCAATATCACTTTTGTGTATGTTTTTTTTTGTTCTGCTATCATCAGGCTAACAATTACCGCTGACCTTTCATTAGGCATCAAGTGTTATCTGTCTTAATTTAGTAGACAAGTAGTTGCGTCCACACAATGTACTGCAGCAGCCCCAACACGTGCCTAATGGAATAAACCTCAAAAGCGAGCAGATCCAGGAGGCCACATAATCCAGGCCGCACAGAGCCTGTGGCCTCTCTGTCGGTTTCCTAGGGTTTCTCTCGCGACTCAGTGGCGACTCCCTGGTTCCTCGACAACCTCTGCCGGCGGCGAACTTCTCTCCGTCGACGCTCGTTCTCCATCCCCTCCCTGCAAGGATCGCACGCGTCCTCCCCCCTCCCAGTTTCGATTCCGTTCGGGGTGATCCCGGGGTGAGCCTGGTCTCACCGCCCACCCTTGGCGGTTCCGTTTCTTGCGGATCGGGGCGGATGGCTAACGTTCCTACGGAGGCGGTGGACCTCATCCCTGATGCGACGGTGATCGAGGGCAAGGGCCTGACTCTCCCTGCGGCGCCCAAGTCGAAGATTGGTCTCTCCTCGGAGGCGTCCGGGTCTTCTGCGGCGGCTGCAGGTGATAGCATGGCGGAGATGCTGCGGCGTCTCAATTTGACAGCACAGGAGTCGAACGCCTTCGTCTTGGATGATGAAGACGACGATCTTCTCGGATGCCCGGAGTGGGCTGTGGTGGGTAAGGTGCTCGCGCCAAACCCTTTACACATCAACACCATTAGAGCAGTGCTTCGACCCGCTTGGGGGAACCCGAAAGGATTAGAGCTCAGGTCTTTGGGTGCCAACGTTTTCATGGCGGAATTTGCAAACCGATCGGACTTGATACGGGTTAAGGAAGGCTCGCCATGGACTATTAGCAAACATGCTGTGTTGCTGATGGATTTTGATCCCCTAACTAAACCGGGGGATCTAAGTTTCAACAAGCTGTCCATATGGGCGAGGATACTCAATCTGCCGTTTAACCTGATGAATGAGAGCAGAGGTCGAGGTATTGCTGGCAGTATTGGACAAGTGGAAAAGGTAGAAGTGGATTCTAAAGGACGTGCGTGGGGTGACTACCTAAGAGTGCGAGTTGCAGTCAATGTGTCTGCTCCACTATTGAGGTGTGTCTCTGTTTTTTCTCAGAAAAGGAACTGTACCGAAATCTACCAAGTGATGTATGAAAGAGTCCCTACATATTGTTACTCATGTGGGATCTTGGGCCATTCCTCCGGTGCCTGCCCTAACCCGGGGGATAGAGATGCAGAAGGTCAGTTACCATATCATGGCTCCAGACTATGCGTACCTGACGAGCGCAGGAAACCGTCGGGGGAGCGATCAGGACATTCATCTTTTGCAAGGAATCAGAGTGGGCCATTTCATGACTTCGGTACCCCCAGCCCGAATGGCTCCAAGAAAGCTGGAGATGCTTCCGCAGAGGTCATCTCGCCTAAGCAGACTCGGAAGCAACGTGCTAAGCCCAAGGTGAATTCTGTGAATACCAGCATGGAGGGACAGGAAGCATCGGGAGCTGCGAAAACTAGTGGCCAAAAACGGAAGGGCTACCGTGCTAAGAATGTTGGTGGGGTTGTTGGGACCGGACAGGAACAAACCCTAGCGTTGGCTTTGATTCCCTCAAATTCCAAGACGGCAGCTACGGTAATTGGTGAACCAGCAACCAGTGTGGAAGAACCAAACAAGAAGCAGAAGACTGTGGTACCCCCTACTTCTTCTCGATCGGCGGATCAGGCAGAGGTCGCAGAGCGACCCTGCCGCACGCAATGAATCTTCTATGCTGGAACTGTCGTGGACTCGGGTCGGACGCGACAGTGGGGGAACTTCGCTGGTTAGTGAGGTTTTTTCGACCTACCTTCCTCTTCCTTTCTGAAACGAAGATGAAGGATACGAGAGTGCAGAATTTTATGTGGTCATTGGGGTATTCTGGAAGTTTTGCGGTCAGCAGTGTGGGTCTCAGTGGTGGACTTGCTTTGTTTTGGTTACAGTCCGTTTCAGTTACTCTTAAGGGCTACAATTCTCACTGTATTGATGTGCTTATATCTGAAGGAGACAATGAACCTTGGCGTTCAACCTTTGTGTACGGTGAACCTCGGAGAGATCGACGTCATGAATTCTGGGAGCTGTTACAGCGTTTGCATTCCGCGTGGTCAGGTCCTTGGATTGTTTGTGGTGATTTCAATGAGGTTCTCAGTGGCGATGAGCATATGGGCTTATCAGACCGATCAGACTTGCAGATGTCACAATTTCGAGATTGTTTGGAGACTTGTGGTCTTGTTGATCTCGGATACACGGGTCCAAAATTTACTTGGACAAATAGACAGCAGGGTTCCGATCTGGTCTCTGTACGGTTAGATCGTGCAGTGGCTAATTCAGCCTTCATGGATCGCTTTGATGGGTTTCGGGTGGATAACGTGGTCACCACTACCTCGGACCATATGGCGATTTCCATCTCTGTTGCGCTTGTGGATGATAACTCTGTTACAGCACCAGTGCAACAACAATTCCGTTTTGAAGCAGCATGGCTGCGGGCTCCGGATTACAGAGAGACGATGGAGCGGATTTGGAAGGAGGGGAGCAGCGATGTCCCTTCCATTCAGTCAACTTGTGAGAATCTATCACGATTGGCGTCCTCTCTGAAGAAATGGAGCAAGGACTCCTTCGGGTCTGTCCGAAAACGTATTGCTGTACTTGAAAGGCAATTAAAATTCATGCGGTGTGATAACGCAGCCAGAGAGGACACTAATAGGGTGGAAAAAGAACTTTGTGAGTTATTTGAGAGAGAGGAGATCATGGCTAGACAGAGATCTCGGATTGATTGGTTGAAGGAAGGAGACCGCAACACTTCTTTCTTTCATGCTCGTGCTTCGGCTCGGAAACGAGCTAACCGTATCTCTAGGTTGGAGAAAGAGGATGGATCAATGTGCAATGATAAGGAAGAGATCAAGGAATTAGTGCAAAATTTCTATTCCTCTCTGTTCACTTCCGAAACTTGTTCTTCAACAGCCACTGTCCTTGATGCTATACCACAGAAGGTGACTCACTATATGAATGAAGACCTCTGCAGGGAGTATACCGATGAGGAGATTAAGTTGGCTCTCTTTCAGATGGGTCCAACAAAAGCTCCAGGGCCGGATGGATTTCCCGCCTTGTTTTATCAAACTCACTGGGATTTTCTTGGGAAGGAAGTTTGTGCTGCTATTCGGAGTTTTCTTGAAGGGGGTTCTATTCCACCTGGCTTCTGTGATTCGGTGGTGGTCCTTATACCGAAAATTGGTAACCCTCTTCATTTGAAAAACTTTCGGCCTATTAGCTTATGTAATGTGCTTTATAAGATTGCATCAAAGGTTCTTGCAAATAGACTCAAGGTTATTCTCCCGGAGATTATTTCTGAATATCAGAGCGCATTTGTGCCTGGGAGATTAATTACTGACAATGCGTTGATTGCCTTTGAGTGTTTGCATACTATTAGGCAACAGAGAACGAAGAATCCTTTCTTTGCTCTCAAAGTGGATATGATGAAGGCCTATGACCGTGTGGAATGGTCCTATCTTCATGGTTGCTTGGTTAAATTGGGTTTTGCTAACTCTTGGATTAATTCGGTTATGAGGTGTGTTACCTCAACCCGATATGCGGTGAAAGTTAATGGTGAATTGACGGATCCGGTGTTACCTTCACGGGGCATTCGTCAAGGTGACCCCATCAGCCCCTACTTATTCCTCTTATGTACTGAAGGTTTGTCTTGTCTTCTGCAAAAACAGGAGGCCCAAGGAGAGCTACATGGTATTAAAAATGGCAGACTTGGTCCTTCTATATCACATCTCCTCTTTGCGGATGATAGCATCTTCTTTGCTAAGAGTGATCAACGTAGTGTTGATGCGTTACAGTCGGTGCTCACAACATACTGTGCGGGTTCTGGCCAAAGAATTAATTTGGAGAAATCCAATATTTTCTTTGGCTCTAGTTGTCATGCTGACATCAAAGACAGAGTGAAACAATGTCTTGGGGTTTTCGATGAGACACTGCAGGACTCCTATTTAGGGATGCCTACTCAGATTGGTAGATCCCCTATTGTCACTTTCCGGTACATCTTTGATCGCATGTGGAAGAGAGTGAATGGTTTATCGGATAAACCCCTGTCAAGAGCTGGGAATGAGACTATGCTAAAGGCTGTTATCCAAGCAATTCCCACGTACGTTATGAGTTGTTTTCAGCTTCCCGTTGGTACTTGTGAAGAAATGAGGAAGCTAATTTCCAATCATTGGTGGGGCTATAAGGATGGGAAGAGGAAATTGCACTGGAGGTCATGGGACTGGCTGACCTCTCCGAAAAAGATGGGAGGCATGGGTTTTAGAGATTTGCATCTCTTTAACCAAGCTATGCTAGGAAAGCAAGCATGGAGGCTGGTTATATTCCCTGATTCTTTGTGTGCTCGTGTTTTGAAAGGTAAATATTATCATGATGGCAACTTCTGGAATGCTTCTTGTCCTCGGACGGCCTCGTTCACATGGAGGAGCATTCTTTTTGGTCGTAAACTTCTTGAACAAGGAGTGGAGTGGGGCATTGGTGATGGGGCTTCGGTGCGGATCTTGAAGGATCGTTGGATTCCAGATACACCTCCCTACCTTCTCCATCCGAAAGTTTCACTTGAACAGGATCAAAGAGTGAGTTCTCTGTTAGCCTCACCATGGGAATGGGATCAACACAAGCTCAAGGTTATCTTCCATGATGATCTAGTGGCTAAGATTATGCAGATTCCTATCAGTAGGCTTGGCGGAGATGATTTCATTAAATGGCCACATAATCGTGTTGGTCTATATACTGTGTCTTCTGCTTATCACCTGGCCCGACGCCAACAGTTCTTCGAGGCGCGGTGCCGAAATGGAGGTGGCATGTCCTCGAGTGGTGGCTGTGATGACTCTCACTGGAAGGCACTATGGGCGGTTACTGCGCCTCCCAAAATGAAGATCACCTTGTGGAGGTTCGCACATGACTGCCTCCCGAGTGGTGTTCAATTGCGGAGACGGATTGGCTCTTCTGATTACCTCTGTGTTCACTGTTCACAAGAGGAGACAGTGGAACATGCTATACTGTTCTGTCCATTTGCAAGAGAAGTTTGGAAGGAAGTTAAGCAGGATCTATGTTTTGGGCTGGGTCGGCGTGATTTTGTATCTCCGAGACAGTGGCTGTTCGATTTCTTGGCCAATTGTACTAAGCTGGAAGCAACAATGTTGGCAATCACGGCCTGGCACTTGTGGGACTATCGGAACAAAGTGCGGGAGGACAACATCACCATTCAGCCTAAGGCTTTGGCACTGAAGATCAAATCATACGCGGAGATGGTGGTTTCGCAGTTATTCTCTACTCCGAGATCATCCACGAGAGGTGTTGTCCCATCCCCACGGTGGCACCCCCCAGCTATCGAAACCTTCATGATCAATGTTGATGCCGCGCTGTTTTCCTCGTCAAGTTCAGCGGGGATTGGCATGGTTCTGCGCAATCATCATGGAGCATGTCTTGTGGCTGCTTCTGAAGGTTTACCAGATGTCATCAGTCCGGAGTTAGCTGAGGCAATGGCGATTCGTATGGCGTTATTCTTTATCCAGGAAGAAGCATCCACGCAGGTATGTGTGGCGTCCGATTGTCTGGCTATTACCCAACGTATTCGATCTCCTCTTCGTGATCGGTCTGCCTGTGCTGTGGTGATAGAAGACATCAAATTGCTGTTGCGCTCTCTGCCATCTGTGTCGATAGTTCATGTTAACAGAAGCCAAAATCAAGCGGCACATTGTTTGGCTAGGTCTGCTGAGTTGCAACAGAGGTGTATTTGGCGTGGGTTTATCCCAGATTGTATCAAGGATGCTATTTGTAATGACTCTTTATGTGTTGATTAATAAAGTCTGAGGTTTACTGTCAAAAAAAAAAAAAACACGTGCCATGTGTGTATGCCTCGTTGCTAGGCTGCCTTTTCTTTTTTCGGAGTGTAGTGTCCAAGTGTACCACTTGTATAGGTGGATATTCAATACACCCCTCTTGTTATTGCTTCCACATGTTTCATAATATTTTCTATTGTGCACTCATATGGGAGCCATGTGTGCCACCATATATATGCATGCAATTAAGATCTCGTGGTGTCCTTCTGTATAGTTTGGTTGCTTATCCGGATTTCACTTTCTAAACTGATATGCAAAGTTAACCGGCTCTGTATTTACTAAGTAGTATATCTAAGAATTTTACACATGTGATTGTTAACTCCACTACAATTAATTACTCCCTCTATGCCAAAATGTAGTACATATTAGTTTTGGTCAAATTCAAACCTTGCAAACCTCGACCAACTTTATAGAAAAATGATATCAGACAAATACAATATGGAAGCATATTTCATGATGGCTCTAATCTTATTAGTTTCATGTTGTAGATATTGGTATATTTTTCTATCTACTTGGTCAAACTTAACGAAGTTTCACTTTGACTAAAACAAATATGCATTACATTTCCGCATAGAGGGACTAAACTCATTTTATGTGTTTGTTATTATATTACTTTGCTTTGTGAATCGGCCTAAATGATGGACTTACTAGTAAATATTGTATGAAAATAGTCCAGTGTTTCTTCAGGACATATCATTTTCTACTTAATGTGCTTAGACCTTACGGAGACCACAATGTAATTCTGTGACACCTTAAAAAACACTACTTGTGGTTGTCATTGCAGCTCTGGCAGTTGGAGACGTTGTTATTGCAGAAGACTACATATGCGAACTATAGCGAAGCATTGAGCTACACAATGGAGGCACTGAGCCAGAACCATACTGGCCTAAGGAAAATGTGCCCGATCCAAAAAATGAGCATCAAATTAAGATACTACCTAGAGGACAATTGGAAGCGCCTCTGGATACTTGCACTATGGATTGGAATAATGGTTGGATCGTTCATTTGGAAATATTTCCAGTACCGTAACCGGTACGTCTTCAATGTGATGGGCAACTGTCTAACAGTTGCAAAGGGAGCTGCTGAGACCCTTAAGTTGAACATGGCACTCATTCTCCTACCTGTATGCCGCAACACCATCACTTGGCTGCATGATACAAGAGCTGCAGGCGGATTACCATTTGATGACAACATCAACTTCCATAAGGTTAGTTACCATCGTTGTGTTTATCACTGTTTGTTGACATGTGGATTGAGCCATGTCCTATTGTCCTCTAATTTCTCATAGAATCCTATAATCTCTCATAGAATCCTATATTGTGAACATGCCCAGGATATTTTAATGTATCTGAGCTAGAAACATCTCTCTGCACACTTCCATTCTCTCAACCCAGTTTCTATAAATCTTGATGGTTCATCCGAATACATGTGATGCAAGAAAGTTGGTTAAATACATGGCCCCTTGCATGGTTTATGGTTCCTACATGTGGGATTGACTTGTTGCCATAATTATGGAGGGTACTTAGGTGCATCATAGTAGAACTTAGTTAATAGATACCTCCACCCCACTTTATTTCAGGAAGCTTTCCCTAATGTCCTTGGTACATAATAATTCTTTTACCGTGTCAATGTACTTTAGAAATGGGGCTGTGAATTTGAAACAACAAATATATTTATACTATTGGTTAAATTTAATGATGCAAAAATCATCTTTATCAATGCATGTCATCTTAGCCTTATAAATTAGTCTATGGAAAAGTCATTGCTTTCCATCAACATTGTTTGACTTACACAAGCTAGTCATGGAAGCAACATTGGTCACATATACTATATAAGCTTTGCATCCAACTAAACTAGATGGCACAAGAGAAACTGAAACCTTCTTTTCACCAATGCAGAAGTCAGATGGACTAGTAAGGTTAATTGCAATTATTGATGTAGCCATTAGCACATAAACGTAAATCTAAATCAGTTGACATCCAATGAATGGAAGACCAAGCTCATTAGTAGAGCCCACTAGCCTATGACATCTTCCAGAAATTATGAAGACCGGAACTAGAAGTAAAATGACTTCTTTGACAGAGTTCGATTTGATGATGGCCCTCACCAGTTCCTCACTAGGGCTTAGTCATATATCTAAAGAATGCCGATTGGAGCCTCTTCAGAGCATTATAGCAGCAACCTTCCTGCCGCGGAGTGATGCGAGCTCCCTCCCTATGTGATAGATGACATGCATGATGCATTCTTTCGTCTAATGAATATCACGTATTGATGCTGTTTTGAATATTAAATTCGTATTGGAAAAAAACTAGAGATGGTATATTTGTCGATATATATCCAATTTATAGTCACCATGTTTGTTATATGTGTAACTTCTAGGGCAACACCACGGTAAAATTTACAACTTTTGTTGGCATGCTCTTTTTCTCGCCCCCTCATGTTCAAATCCCGACTCTGCCCATGTAGATAAAATTTTAGTGAACACAATTAAACTAGTTTAATAAACAAAAATATTGTAGGCGTATATTGTGATCGTTAGTGGGGCCTAATGTTTCTCTTATCATAATTTTTTATGCTATGCTAATATGGACACATAATGATATATTGGCATCAGACCAGACCAGGGTATCGCTAACAATGGGCATTTTCCCATGTTATAATGGCAGACTATTGCAGCGGCAATTGTGGTTGGCGTTATCCTTCATGCAGGAAACCATCTTATATGTAATTTTCCACGGATCATAGATTCTTCATATGATAAGTATGTTCCATTGAAACAGTACTTTGGGGATACTAAACCAACATATTTGACGTTAGTCAAAGGAGTGGAGGGTGTAACTGGAGTTATTATGGTTGTTTGTATGCTCATCACTTTTACTCTAGCAACGAGGTGGTTCCGCCATAGCTTGGTGAAGCTTCGAAAGCCATTTGACAAGATAAGTGGCTTCAATTCCTTTTGGTACTCACATCATCTGTTCATCATTGTATACATATCACTTGTTATTCATGGAGAGCGTCTATACCTTATCGTCGATTGGTATAAAAGAACGGTTAGTTTATATCTTTCCTTCTCCTATATTCTCTTTGCATGAATAATTCTATAAACACCTAATCTCTTTTGTAGACATGGATGTATCTTGCGGTCCCTATTGGTTTGTATATAGGGGAGAGGACTTCGAGGTTTTTCAGGTCTGGCAGTTACTCTGTCCGACTGTTGAAGGTCAGCCCACCTAAAATATTGAAATTTGTGTTACGTATACATGATTGGTGCTTTGACACACTTGATTTTTAGGTGGCCATATATCCCGGTAATGTTTCGACATTGCAAATGTCTAAGCCTTCGACATTCTGTTACAAGAGCGGGCAGTATATGCTTGTTCAATGTCCAGCTGTTTCATCCTTTGAATGGTACATGCCTCTAGTAAATAAACTACAGCTGAAAACAATCCACTTTTACACTATTTAATTATTGAATGTACGATTTATTTCTGGAATAGGTACCCATTATACTTCATTCAACGTTAAATGTCTCTTTAAACCCTTTTAGGCACCCCTTCTCGATAACTTCAGCACCCGGAGACGCTTATCTGAGTATCCATGTTCAACAACTAGGTGACTGGACACGAGAGCTTCAGCGCGTATTCTCAGCAACTTCTGAGCCACCTATGAGTCGCAAAAGTAGCCTCCTTAGAGCAGGCGAGACAACCAAAAATTAGTATGTCCTTACTATTCATTAGCAATAATATAAGTTTGTGCAAGTGGGAATTTGCTAATATTATTTTCAAATTGCAGTTTACCGAAACTTTTGATTGATGGACCATACAGTTCTCCTGCGCAAGACTATAGACAGTATGCTGTTTTACTGCTTGTTGGGATAGGAATTGGTGTAACTCCTTTCATCAGTATATTGAAAGATCTGATCAACACCATTAAAATGAAGGATGATGAAGTAAGCAAATCTTATTATACCCTAACTATAATTGATTCTTGTAGGCTCTCTGTTGCAAGTATGTCTGTAATGAAACCGTGACAGGCCACACAACACCTTTATCAATTGACATTGGATTCTTCCTTATACCTTAAGAACAATAAGATCTATAATAACGATTTATTATATTTTAGTTTATGTGTGTTATTTATCCATCTATTTCTATATATCTTACTAATACCACGATAAACTAGACCAATTTTTTTAATCCATCAACCTATGTTTGCAGGAAGCTTCAACAGATCTTCACGCACCAGTAGGACACAATAAGGAACACTTCGATCTTGACGACATTATGAGGATTACGTCAAAACCAAAGAGGGTTTTAAAGACAACAAAGGCTTACTTTTACTGGGTGACACACGAACAAGAATCTTTTGATTGGTTTAAAGGGGTCATGAACGAAGTTGCTGAACTTGATCAAAATGTAGCTATCAACTAAACTTTTTTCAAGTGAAAATGTTCACGGTCTAGATCTTACAATTGTCTTTTTTTCATACTAGAATATCATTGAGATACACAACTATCTCACAAGTGTTTATGAGGAAGGGGATGCTCGGTCAGCGCTCATCACAATGTTGCAAACTCTGATCCATGCCAAGAACGGTGTTGATATAGTCTCTGGAACTCGAGTAAGTTTTGAGTTCTCACACACCAATTATTCTCATGACAGTCCTGATATGTGCAGTGCTAGTGTCTGATTTTTTCTATATTATTAGAGTGAGATTGCAATAGAAATTATTTATTTACTGATATATACTATTATGCAGGTTCAGACACAATTTGGAACACCAGATTTCAATAGGGTACTATCTAATATAGCCTCAAAACATCCTAATGCTAATATAGGTATGCTGCTATTCATGTTTTCAATACAATTAAAGCTTGTCCTCTCATCCTTTTAGCTGTGAAACGGTAAACACGACAAACAAAAGGGCTTGAGAGGATTAGAGTGTCATTTTGGCTCATGTGTTCCAGGGAACTTGTAGTTAGAAACAAAATAAATGATATTTGTATGTTTAAAAATCTTAATTTCTTTTTAGGATACATAGAGATGTGTTCTATGCACCTGCAAAGTTCTCTTAAATAAGTTATATTTTGGGATGTATAAAAATCACAAAATTGTTGCTGTAAAAAGGCCAAAGGAAGTACTCGATTTTGTTTCCCATATTATTCTTGTTTTGTGTAGATCACACATGAGAATATATTTTGATGAAAATTTAGTCGAACATACTAGGCATCGATATGTACTCATATATATTTTTTTGTATCTTTTTAGATCTAAAAATGAAGTTTCTTTTTTCCCGAAACGAGCTACCTGGAGCTAAAAGCTCTTTTCGTTAATAAGACGCAATACAGAAAGATGATAGCACAACTCTAGTTGGCTAAATAATTTGAATATATAATGTGATAATTTGAAAGGAGGTAACGTCTATTGTTGTGTACAGGTGTATTCTCAGGCGGAGCTCCAGTTCTGGCACGGGAACTAAGAACACTTTGTCACGAGTACAATGGCAAATGCACAACAAAATTTGAATTCCACAAGGAGCATTTCTGAAGTCAGCCGGTCGATTGCACATGTACAACACATGATCTAGGAGAGCAAAGGGAGATATGCATCTAGTAGTTCCACTTTCACGGCGCGCTTACTGCTAGTTACCAGTGTACAAGGATATTGTGTGTCAGACAAAATACATATTATCATAACTTTGGCTTTATATTAGCAAACTATTTCAACCTTTGCCGAGATATGAAGTTAAACATATGTTTCGCAATGAAATAAAGCTTATTTGTTGTAAAGGTTAAATATAGCCCTAATAGCAGCCAACAATCTGGTCCAAATTCGGCACTAACCGGACTCAAGACCAGCGCAATTGACGTCCAAATGAATATGTTCCATTATTTTCTTTGGTTCTATTTTTTCTTTTAGAAAAATGTAGCTAACCTGAAACAAAAAGTGTGATTGGATTAGTATATTGTGTACATTTGACAAATAACTCGATGGTATGTCGACGGGCTGGATATTTGCGGATGTGCGGCAAAGGGCAACAATCGAGAATCAGCGGCGACCACTCAACTACACAAACAAGCATCAAACCAATTCCGAGCGGGAGCAGCGGGTGGCGCCACGGCGGCAGGCGATCTGAGCAAGTCTTGCAGCAATCAATCAAGGAGAGATCAGGCGGTTCCACGATCAATTGTCTGGCAGCCACACATTTTTTTTGCTTGCTTTGGGTTTTTTTTGAGGGCAACTTGCTGGGCTTTGGTGCCCTGCAAAGTTTACTTGGATTACTGTGGGCCCATTATCAAACATTTTGAATGTCGACTTGTCATGAGGGGGAGTTTCGTGGTTCGTCCGTGCTATCCTTCATGCCGCCCTGATACCCAGCATCGCCGCCACCCCTTCAGCAGAAAGGTAGTGGTTAGTGGTTCTGTTATGGAACCGACAATTATTTTAGCAGTAAATAAAGAAGTTATTTGTAAGAAAATGCTACTTAAAACGTTGAGCTATCTGTCCGTCCCTGATGAACTATCTCCCCTTTTTGATGAACTTGTAACTGTCGAACTCAACTTTATCAATCTGTTGAACTATCTGTCCAAGTGTGCGTCTCATTTAGTACTCCCTCCGTCTTAGAATAATGTTCGTTTAAATAGATTTATCTAGAATTAAATACAACTAGCTACATCCATATCAATAACATTTATTTTAAGATGAAGCCATTAGTTAAGAGCATCTCCAACCGGAGACCCAAAAATGGGCCCCGGACTGTTCACGGACATGCCCGGTCGCGTCTGCGGACAGTGACCCAAAAAAGTTATCCTCCATAACCATAATTAATCATGCAACCGAGGTGGCTCTAGAAACGAGTATGAAGCTGACCGCTCGCTCTAGAAACGAGAATGAAGCTGAGCGGCCTAGCCCAGCCTGATATAACTCACTGTACTAGACTAGGCTAGGCCCATGTTGGTGGAATCTAGGCCCATATGACCATATTTAATCCCTGTTTGAAGTGCAAAAATTTACTGAAATTGTTGTAGTCATAGGTTTTGACAAGGTAAATTGTAATTGTCCTAGGCGAATTAGGGAAAAAATAAAAAATCTATAGAAAACTAAAAAATTATGCCATAGAAGAAGAAAGAGTTCGAAGATTTCGAAAATTTACTCGTTTCTTCTAGACTTTATTTTGTAATTGCTACATACATGAAAATTCAATTTGACACCCGAGCCCACCTGCTCTTGTTTGTTTCCGAAAAAAATAAAATAAAAACACTTAAAAAAATCCGAAAAAATTGGGACAAACATATGCTAAGGTTTAACATATGTGCAAAGTTTCCTGACAAAATGACTTTTGTGCTGCGTTGTACAAAAAAATGAGCACTAGTTTTGTTCTTTTTCATACAGAGCACCAAGAATGTTATTTTGTCACGAAAATTTGCACATATGTTAAACATTAGCATATGTTTGTCCCCTTTTTTCAATTTTTTAAGTGTTTTTATATTTATTTTGAATTTTGTAAACAACCAGGAGCAGGTGAGCTCGGGAGTCAAATTGCTGCTCCCCTATATATAGCTCATTTATATCTACCATGTACTATTTGCTATAATAAACATATATGATATTGATTGTTAAAAAAAAAAGGTCTGCCAATGAATGGATCCAGATTAAGGAATTAGCTCATGTTAGATATAATGTACATGCCCTAGATTAGTCCTAACCTAATACGGTTAACACAATGTATTTGGACAATATAAATACACATGGAGTCCAGGCCTAGAGCGTTCTGCTATTCCCCTGCATCATTGTTACGTTTACAACTCATTTTGGCTTGATCAAGATTTCAAATTGTATATTTCATTCATAACAAGTCGAGGAGCTTTTGAAACAGAACAAATTTCTAAAAACATATCCTAATTTTTAAAGTATATACCATGTCTATTTTGTACGGGCGCAGTTAGGCCTGCCTGAAATTTCAGCGGATCTAGTTCAAACGAGTAAATTTATCCGACATTGATAATAGAGCAAACAAAAAGTCGCCGTCCTATGCTAAGTCGTCGAGGCCCCTTTCCAAATTATGAGAACGGTGCTTCCGAATCGTCAAACCAGCTTGCTGGGTTGCGCTGAAGCAGCTGCGACCGCTGCCTGTGGAAGGAATGGCGCCAGGCCCAGGCGGCAGCAGCGCCAACCCAAGCCGCCCACGATGGAGTTCGGGCACAACCACGCCGCGCTCGCTCAGCGCCAGCTCCGACGACGGCGAGGAGCTCGTCGAGGTCTGGCTCGACCTGCAGGAGGACGGCACCCTGAGTCCTACAGTGTCAAGCCGGCTTCTGCTGCAGCAGCGTCCGGGGTGTCGCCGTCCTTGGCGGAGCCGTCGCGGTCGCGGTCGCACCGGCTGCCGCAGTCCGCGCACGAGTTCAAGGCCAGGGCCATGTCCCGTGCCAAGCAGTTGTCGCTTGACCTCACCAGGCGCTTCACGCGCACTAGGAACAGCGGCAATCTCGGCGCCGAGCCCTCGTCCGGCGGCGCAGGGCTGTCCTCGGGCATCGAGTCCGCCCTCGCCGCCCGCGCCGAGCGCCGACAGCGCGCGCAGCTCGACCGCACCAACTCCAGCGCGCAGTGCGCGCTCCGGTTCATCAGCGGCAACATCAGCGACGCCTGGATCGAGGCCCAGCGCAACTTCGACCGCCTCGCACACGAGGGATTCCTCTCCCGCACCGACTTCCCGGAATGCATAGGTTCGCTCCCTCGAAAGAAGTAATCCTTCAGCCCAGTTGGCTTCTTCTGAATCCCTCGCCGCATTTGGTCTGCAGGGATGCCAGAGTCCAAGGAGTTTGCTATGGAGCTCTTCGACACGCTCAGCGGGCGGCGGCGGCGGAGGCAGGTGGACCACATCAGCAAGGATGAATTGCACAAGATCTGGCAGCGGATCACCGACAACAACTTTGACTCGCGCCTCCAGATCTTCTTCGATATGTATGTGACTAACTCACACACGCACATACTCCCTAGTGCTAGCTGCCAAATCAATTTGCGTTTATGCTAATGTGCATCCATTTTGGTACGATTTCATCAGGGTGGATAAGAACGCAGACGGCCATATCACCGAGGAGGAAGTGAAAGATGTAAACCGTTATCTTGTTCTAGAACATATATAGAAGTGGTGCTGCATAAATTTACCATTATCTCCATTCTGTAAAAGAAGTCGTATACGTTTTTTTTTCAAAATTCAAACGATTTGTAGTTTGACCTAAGACATATTTTTTACTTTATACATAATTTCATATTTTGACAAATGGAAGTCAAATACTTTTGGACGGAGGGAGGGCATCATTATATACATTTTCATTATGTATCTAATATTATAGTTATTGATGATTATTTCTTCTTTAAAAGAAGTCATATACGTTTTTTTCAAAATTCAAAAGATTCGTTTAACCTTTAGATATATATTTTACTTTATACATAATTTCATATTTTGACAAATGAAAGTCAAATAGTTTTGGACGGAGGGAGTGCATCATTATATATATTTTTTCATTATATATCTTATACTCCCTCCGTCCGGAATTAAATTTCACAAAGTTTGACAAAAGTGGATGTATCTAGACATAATTTAGTGTTAGATACATCCACTTTTGTCAAAATTTATGACACTTAATTCCGGACGGAGGGAGTATTATAGTTTTTGATGATTATTTCTACAAACCTGGTAAACTTTACATTGGTTGACTTAAAAAAAATTATACGGCTTATTCTTTGAAAGAGAGGAAGTGTATGGATGGTGATGCAAGTCGATAGACCAAAACTTTGTAGTTGGGGCCGGAGAGCATCTGCGTCGGGCTAATTAGTTAGTATTATGAATCTGTTCTCTTGCGGTTTATTATTTTCGCTGATGTCTCATGGTGTAAAGCCATTGCCAGGTTGTTTGTTTATCTACTTCTTGCAAGCTGTGAAAAGGACAGTTTTGATACTTAAAAGGTGGCAATTTCTTTGTTCCAGATCATCGTGCTAACCGCGTCTGCTAATAAACTGCCCAGGCTTAAGGAGCAAGCAGAGGAATACGCGGCCTTGCTCATGGAGGAACTTGACCAGGAAGGCCTTGGCTACATTGAGGTAAACGATAGATTACTTGTGGCTTGGTTTTCTTTAGATTTTTGGCTGTCAAGATAGCGACAGTACTGCTACAGAGAAACACAACTCTGTTTATTTTTCTTCCGGGGATGAACCATTCATGTGAGTCAAATGCTGCAACAATGGATCTCCTCCACAAAATATCAGGGTTACAGCTGCCTTTGACATTTCATTAGGCCTCAAGTTTTATTTGATTTACTTTAGTAGACAAGTAGTAGCATCCACATCATGTGCTGCAGCTGCCCCACTACTATGCTATTCAGAAAATTGCATTAGCTCCATTTAATCTTCTTAATTCTTATGCGTCTTTGCTAGGCTGTCTTTATTTTTCGGAAACTATCCATGTGTACCACTTGTACCCGCCTTTTTTAGGATGGTGCTATTGCATACATGTTCCAAAAGATTTTTAGGAGTTACACTGCACTCATATGAGAGTCATGTGTGCCACCATATCAATTAAAATCTTGTGGCAGCCTTCTGCAGTTTGGTGACTTATCTGGCTTTCAGATCATAGACTCATGTGCACTGTTAAAATATCATGTATAGTGATATGTTAACATATCATGTACAGTCCCCGCAAAAAAAAATCATGTATAGTGTGAACAATATATCTTAGGTTTTACACATTTGATTCCATGATTGTTAACTCCGCTATAGTTAATTACTCTCTCTTTACCAAAATAAAGTACATATTAGTTTTGGTCAAATTCAAACTTCGCACACTTTGGCCAAGTTTATCGAAAAAATGTATCAAACACATGAAATAGAAAAGCATATTTCATGTTAGCTCTAATTTTATTAATTTGATATTGTAGATGTTGATATGTTTATTTATCAACTTGGTCAAACTTTATGATGTTTGACTTAGACCGAAACTAATATGCACTACAATTTTCATAGAGGGAGTTCTGATATTATGGTGCTTCAATAAAATGTGATCTGTTTATGTGCCTCTAAAATTATTATGTTCTTGCTGTTATATTTTTTTGCTTTATGAATTGGCCTAATTGATGGATATGCCAATAGATATTCTAGGAAAATACTAATTTTTTTTAGGAAATATTCTTTTTCACTTAAATTAATGTGCTTATGCTACCTTATAGAGACCCCGTAGTGTAATTTTTTGGCACCTTATAGAACACTACTTGTGATTGTCATTGCAGCTCTGGCAGTTTGAGACGTTGCTATTGCAGAAGGATATATATGTAAACGATAGCCAAGACTTGAGCTACACAAGCCAGGCATTGAGCCAGAACCTTGAGATTCTAAGGAAAAGGAGACTGATCAAAAAAATTAGCGAAAAATTAAGCTACTATATGGAGACCAACTGGAAATACCTCTGGGTACTTGCACTATGGATTGGAATAATGGCTGGATTGTTCGTTTGGAAAATTTTCCAGTATCGTAAGCGATACGTCTTTAATGTGATGGGCTACTGTGTAACAATTGCAAAGGGGGCTGCCGAGACCCTTAAGATCAACCTGGCACTCATTCTCCTACCTGTATGCCACAACACCATCACATGGATGCGGAATACAAGGGCTGCATGTGCATTACCGTTTGATGACAACCTCAACTTCCATAAGGTTAGTTATTATCTTATATTTATCATTGTTTATTAACATGCAGAATTAAGCTCTCGCAAAAAAAAGGAATTAAGCCATGTCTTATTGTCCTATAATTTCCTGCAGTATCTTATGTTGCGAACATGGCCATGATATGTTAGTGTATTTGAGTTGGAAAAGATATCTCTCGCACTTCCACTCTCTCTTCCTAGTCTCTATAGAGCTTGGTGGTTGATCTGAAAACATGTGATGCAAAAAAACTGGTTAAATCCATAACCCCTCGAATGGTTGATGGTTCCAACATTGTGGATTGACGTTTTATATGTACAATAATATGAAGTGGATTTACGTACATTATAGTAAAGCTTAAATAGATACGTCCTCCGCACTTTCTGTCTGAAAGCTTTCTCTAATGTCCCTGGTACAGTTTAGAAGTGGGGTTGTCAATTTGAGATAAAAAATATATTTGGACTAGTTGTTAAATTTAATCATGTCAAAATCATCTTTATGAATGTATGCTATCTTAGACTTTCAAGTTAACAAGTAGAATAGCCATTGTTTTCCATCATTAGTATTTGACTTAAACAAGCTAGTCATGCAAGCAATGTTGGTCACATATAATATATAATCTTTGCACCCAACTAAACTAGGAGGCACAAGGGAAGCTAAAACCTTGTTGGCAAAATGTAGAAGTCAGACATGCCATAATTGGACGACAACGATCTTCTGTCAGTGATCAGGGGCAATGCCAATGTAAAGCCATCTCATAGGCAGTTCTTCCCACCTCCAGTAGTTAGCATATGGAATATTAATTAAGGTTAATTGCGATTATTGATGCGTATATTATCCCATAATCGTAATCCTAAATTGGTAGAATGTAATAAATGAAATACCAAGCCAATTAGTAGATTTACGAAACCTAGTGCTAGAAGTACGATGCCTTCTTTTGAGGTGTTTGATTTGATGATGGCTCTCGCCAGCCCTGCTAGGGCACAACCATCTAGCTAGTGAAGGTCACTCACAGCCTCATCGAAGCATCATAATAGCAATTATCTTGCCACAGAGTGATGTGAATCGACTCCCTATGTGCCAGATGACCTGCACTGCAAAACCCTTTGCTTTTATGTAAGGCATATCGTGTATTAATGATGGTTTGTATATTAAATTCATATCGAACAAATCTAGAGCCAATATCTTAGTCGGTAAAAATCCAATTTATACTCGTCAAGTTTGTATATGTAAGAGAAAAACACATTAAAATTTATGTACTTTAGTTCGAAGCTAAATATAGTAGCCTGTGGACTAACACAAGAAGAATGTGTTGTGCGGATCATTTTCATTTGAATGCACACAATGAAAATAGTTTAATAAAAATAAATCATCTTGGCATATAATGTGATCATTATCACAATATCCTATGGTAAGCTAATATGGACATATAATGATATATTGGCATCCAACCTAATTAGGGTTATGGCTAACAATGAACATTCTCATGTGTTGTAATGGCAGACTATTGCAGCGACAATTGTGGCTGGGGTTATCCTTCATGCAGGAACCCATCTTTTATGTGATTTTCCACGGCTCATAGATTCGTCAGATGATAAGTATGCTCCACTAAAACAGTACTTCGGGGATTCTAAGCCAACATATTTGACGTTACTCAAAGGAGTAGAGGGTGTAACTGGATTTATTATGATTGTATGTATGCTCATCGCTTTTACTCTAGCAACGAGGTGGTTCCGCCGTAGTCTGGTGAAGCTTCCAAAGCCATTTGACAAGCTAACTGGTTACAATGCCTTCTGGTACTCACATCATTTGTTCATCATTGTATACATATTACTTGTTATTCATGGAGAACATCAGTACCTTGTCCTCGATTGGTATAAAAGAACGGTTAGTTTATATCTTTTCTTCTCTGCCATTATTTTACCTGAATAATTACGTAAACACCTAATATCTTTTGCAGACATGGATGTATATTGCAGTTCCTGTTGGTTTGTATATAGGGGAGAGGACTTTGAGGTTCTTCAGGTCTGGCAGTTACTCTGTCCACCTCTTGAAGGTCAGCCCACATATATAATACTGAAATTATAGTTACATTTGCATGTTTGGTGCGTTGAGAACCTTTCTTTTCAGGTTGCCATATATCATGGTAATGTTTTCACAATGCAAATGTCTAAGCCTCCAACATTCTGTTACAAGAGCGGGCAATATATGCTTGTTCAATGTCCTGCTGTTTCACCTTTTGAATGGTACATGCCTCCTAAACTATAGCCGAAAAAATACACCATTGCACAATCTAATTATTTAATGTATGATTTATTTTTAGAATACGTACAAATAATACTTCATTCAATGTTAAATACCTCCTTTTACTTCTTTTAGGCACCCCTTCTCGATAACTTCGGCACCCGGAGACGCTTACCTCAGTATCCATGTTCAACAACGTGGTGACTGGACACGGGAGCTTAAGCGCAGATTCTCAGCAGCTTGTGAGGCACCGATGAGTGGCAAAAGTGTCGTCCTTAGAGCAGGAGAGACAACCAAAGAGGCGTACGTTTTCCCTTACTATTTATCACCAATAATATATGTCTGCACGATTGGGGACTTGCTAATACTATTTCCAAATTGCAGTTTACCGAGACTTCTAATTGATGGACCATACGGCTCTCCTGCGCAAAACTATAGAAATTATGATGTTGTACTACTTATCGGATTAGGAATTGGTGCAACTCCTTTCATCAGCATATTGAAGGATCTTATCAACAACGTCAAAATGGAGGAAGATGAAGTAAGAGAATCTCCTAATACTCTAACTACAATAAGGACTATAATTGACTCTTGTAGGATCTCTATTAAAAATATGTTCCTCATGAAACCATGACAAACTAGGCCGCACATTTAGAGTATTTACAATTGGCTTCTTCTTTATAGCTTACTATAATAAGAACTATAATCACATTTAATTATATTTTCTTTATGTGGTTAATTTATCCATTTATTTTAGTATATCTTACAAAAAACATGATAAACTAGACCACTTAATGTTATCTATCAACATATGTTTATGCAGGAAGGTTCAATTGGTCTTCACCCACAAGTCGGACGCAATAAGGAACACATTGATCCTGACACGCTTATGAGCATTTCATCAAAACGAAAGAGGGTTTTCAAGACAACAAATTCTTACTTTTACTGGGTCACACAGGAACAAGGCTCTTTTGATTGTTTTAAAGGAGTCATGAATGAAATTGCTGAACTAGATAAAAAGGTAACTATTAGCTAAACCTACTTCAAGTGACATTTTTTTGCGGGGGGAAGTAACAATGTTTGTTATGTTCTCACATATTTATTTTTTCCATACTAGAATATCATTGAGATACACAACTATCTCACAAGTGTTTATGAGGAAAGCGATGCTCGGTCAACGCTCATCACAATGCTACAAGATCTCAACCATGCTAAGAATGGCGTTGATATAGTCTCTGGAACTCGAGTAAGTAATGAGTTCTAACACAGCAATTAGTCTCATGGCACAGTCTTGATATTTGAAGTGTTGATGTCCAAATTTTGCCATATTTTTGGGTTGAGATTGCAATGATTTTTTTTTCCATGGGATCAATATTTACCGATATACTATTTTGCAGGTTCGGACACATTTTGCAAGACCAAATTTCAAGAGGGTACTATCTAAATTAGTCTCCAAACATCCTTATGCTAAGATAGGTAAGTTACTATTCATGTTTCCGGTACAAGTAAAGCTTTTTCTCCTATGTTTTCGGTTGTGATATTATAGACGTCGTAAACAAAAATGCTTGGGAAGATTAGAGTGTCATTTTGGCTCCAGCATTTCGGTGTCTGGAGTTAAAAATAGAATTAAATAAATGATATTTGTTTGTTTCAATAAATTCTAAGTAATTTCCGTGGATAAATTTATGTGTTCTACATTACTGCAAATTTCCATTGAATAAGTTTTATTTTGGGCTACACAAAGATCACAAGTTGTGGGGTGTAAGAAGGTAAAGAAAAAATGGTTTCACCATATTTGTCTTGTTTTGTGTAGATCACATATGCGAAGATATTTCGTTGAAAATTCAGTCAAACATACTAAACATCTTTATGTACCTGTATATATTTTTTCATATTCTTTCGAGACTAAGAACTGCCGTTTTTATATATTTTTATATGAAATGAGCTGGCTAAGTAATTTGGGTATAAATATTTTATAATCTGATAACTGGAGAGGATAATGTTTGTTATTGTGTACAGGTGTATTCTATTGTGGAGACCCAATCCTGGCGCGGGAACTAAACACACTCTGTCACGGGTACAATGGAAAATGCACAACAAAATTTGAATTCCACAAGCAGCATTTCTGATGTCTATTAGATTGCACACAACAGATGCTTGTGTATGTATGTATGTATGTATGTATGTATGTATGTATGTATGTATGTATGTATGTCATTTTTGCTTATTGCGCACTGGATTCTACTGGTTTCATGGTGCCAACTCCTCTCCTATATGCGGAGTCCACACAAAGATGGTGATCTCCTGAATACGGGTTTATACGGTTTCGACTACATATGTTGGGTGATGTAGAACACAGGGAAAGACCACCATGGGCACAAGGCTAGGTAATTGTATATTTGAGTGCATGCCACAAGTTTATTCTAATTTTGTAATTTTAAGCCTCAAAACAAACTTTGTAATTATACACAGAGATGGAAAAAAATAGACACATGGAGTACAATTTGGATATTTTTCTTCTTCTCTTTGTTGTACTTAGTGTAGGTTATCGGTCTTTTTTTGTGTCAAGATCGGAGGAAATTTGAAGCATTTGTCCTTGTGGTTGTTGTGCTACAAGAGAATAACAAGAATTCTTTTGCAAGGCGATGATGATGTTTTCTTACATGTACAGATGTTGTAACTCTTCTTAATTTGAACATGCATGTGTGTTTTGCATGTTTCAGTGTGAAGTTTTTCTTTTCTTTTGCCTACTCAGAACTCACAAGGAATAAGAGCATCTCTAACCTTCAATCACACTTCAACCCTCGGGGGCGATTGTGGGGGGTGGGGGTGGGGAGGGTTGATGGCGCAGACAAAAAACTCTCAGCCTAGTCTGCCCGACACCCTTCAAATCTCAGTCTTTATGGGGGCATTATAGCCTTCCGCATGCCAAAGCTGGACCTAGAAAAGGACCAGTCAGACTTGAAGGAGGTGGTGCCCGTTAATCACGATGAGAGGAGGTAGGTGGAGTTGGAGGCAGCTCCAACATTGGTGGACTCAGATTCACGACGAGCATAATTTATTCTTCCTTACAACGTCGTTTGAGGTAGAGTTGTGAAGAGCACATTTTTTCGTCATCCATTGATAACCTGATAGTGCATTTATTTTTTGAGGAAAATCACACCATATAGAAAACAAAATAGTATGGTGGCATCAACATTCTCCACGTGTGGCCCAGTCCTGGTCTACAATTCACAGGGCCCGGCCCTATTCAATATCCTTGCTAGATTAGCGGCCGCAACAATGAAAAATGAAAATGTCTAATGAGACCAAGCGTAGCAGATCCCGGAAAAACTCGCTGGACCAGAAAATTCTGGTCGATATGCGGGACTGGCAGTTTTCGTGGCCCGAATAGACCCTGCATATTGGGACGGTGCGGCAAATTTTCCGTGGACTAAGTATATCAGCCGCCACATTCCCTATATGTAGGAGACGACATCGATTTTAGGGTTAACACCTATGATAAGCACCGCCGCATTCCCCCTCCACCAAATCCCCACCCCGCCCCTAGGCAAGCGACTCCAGCAAGACTATGGCCAGACCCGCGATGCGCGGTGCGTCACGAGAACGTGACGGAGGCCGCTACAGCCACGAGGAAGGCAGCGATAGCATCCCTTGGTCTTCGCCGCCGCCGCTCGGCTGCCTCTATCAAGCATGGCCTACTGAAGGCTCGTCGCTTCGCAGGGTTGGTCGCCCACGACCACACATGGTACATTCCTTTGGAGGCCCCGCCGGCGGGCACGCACTACGCTAAGGCCGGTAGTTCCACGACAGTGCCAATAGTCGCGAAGCACGATCCGTGGCGGTTCGAGTTGACCGTGACCTCGGGCGGAAGTGGCATGTGTTAGATATGTATAGGACTCCACGTACGGTTGGACTAGGATTCTAGAACATCTTGTAATCCAAGTCATAGACTCCTTGGTCTCCAAGTCTTGTGCTCCTTATATACCCCATACGAGGGCCAAGCAGTACACAACACAATATTAGGCTTTCACAACTTTTCACATGGTATCAGAGCGGTTTGCCTCACGGCGCCGATCCTAGGTTTCTCCACCACTTCCGCAGCGCGCCGCCCCCGGGGAGATCACTCCTCGGGGGCGCGGCACCCGGTTTAGATCAATGATCTGATCGGTCTTCTAGATTTAATTTCCAGTTCATAGATTAGATTCAGTTTAGCCACATAATAAATCCCTAAATCCCACAAGTTCTCGTCTGGTTCGATGCAAGATCATACGACGGCGGCGCACGGCCTAATCCGCAGTCGCGAGGAGCAGCGACCTCACGCGCACGCTGGGCACCACAGCTCGCGGGGCCTACGCATCACACGCGCCGTCGGTGCCACCGCAGGTCCCATGGCCATGCACCCAGCAGCTTTGGCCCGTCCATCCAGGCGGGGCATGCACACATGCATCGACAAGAGGAGAGATGGGCATGCAAAGATGAAAGGATAAGTCCACGATTCTCCATATTTCTTATTGACTCCACCGCATCATGCCCAGGCTAGGTGCACGTCCATGTTGCATGCAGCAGAGCAGCACAGCCTGACCTCCCGCGCGCGTCGGCGCACCTTATCGTCGCTGCCAAGCATCTCGCGGCCAAGCCTCAGCTGACATGCAGATTCAAGGACACGCGCAGCGGACCAATCGGCTCGAAAGTCTTCATCGACACCGGGGTGCATGGACGCGATCTCCTTTAACCACGTCCAACCGATCTGCATCGCATCGAACCGGCACTACACTTAGCCAAATCATGACGTTAGCCGTACGACTACGCCAATATACTATCCAAGATCTTCGTCGAGCACAACTACTAGAAGCGACAACAACCACACGCAGGCCGGTGTGGAATTTCGTCGACTTCTCCGACACCATGGTATCTACATCATTGTCGCCGCGAGGGACGCCTCCAAACGACGTACCACCTCACGCCTACTACCTCATCACCAACACTACATCGCCAAGGTCGACATCAACGTGGTCTTCATCGACAACCTCGTCAACACATCGCCGTTGCCGCTACAACTACGACGTCCACATGGCTGGACACGCGTCGTCTGACAGTACTACTGCAAGACGCCACGACATCGACGACGGCATCGACCGCGTCCGACGGCTAAGACTGCATCGACAAACCGGCATCACTACGGCGAAAGCCCCTACAACCGCACACACGGTTCTGGCAAAACCATGTGTGCTTGGTGAGATTCTCCCAGTCCTGGCAAAACTGGTGGACTCACTTATGACCTACGACCGCGTCCTTTGACGCCCGCGACGGTACCTCTAAAGGTGTGAAACGTCGTTAAAAAAAACACAACTACAGCACCGTCATACACATTGCGCAATTTTTTGCGCCTTCGGCATTGCAGCTGCAACGACTACGGCGATTACTACATCGACCACTACTACCTCGACTATGGCTACATCACGACCAGCTACCTCGACATCGACATCACAGGTTGTACGTCTACAGCAACACATCGGCAACAACTCCAGTCAATAGCGTCCACGCCACTCCCACTGTTACTGCGGGAGGGAAGAGAGGAGAGATGATGATGACGGAGAGGAGGAAGCGACGGAGGCGCAAAACTTCAAATCCAGTCGCAAGCGTCCGCTTCACTCCCGCTACGACTGAGGGGGGATGTTAGATATGTATAGGACTCCACGTACGGTTGGACTAGGATTCTAGAACATCTTGTAATCCAAGTCATAGCCTCCTTGGTCTCCAAGTCTTGTACTCCTTATATACCCCATACGAGGGCCAAGCAATACACAACACAATATTAGGGTTTCACAACTTTTCACAGCATGTACATGTTTACCACCACGCAACACATTCTCCACCACGTCCGTTACCAGACCCACAAGCGGACTATGCTCACCGACGAGGAGGTCGCTGCTGCTATGAAGGCAGTGGCAGACGACGAAGAAGGTGTTGAGACCCGCCTGGCCGCCGCGAAGGAGGAGTCCGACTTGGCCTTGGCGGTGTGCAGATCGATGAGCCTGCACCAAACTAGAATCGAATGGGGGCCCGATGTGGAAGAAGAAGAAGACCGGATGTGGAAGAAAGCTCCAGTCAAGTTCGATGAGTAGTTTAGTTTAGTTTGCAACATGTTTGTTGTTTAACTCGTGGTTCTTATGTGTGAAACTTTGTTTCTGAACTTTGATGTCAAAATGTGATTGCCGAAAAAATGTAGCACGAAGTTGTATGTTTAAATATTCGGTATCAAATTAGTGGATTTGTTGTGTTTCGAGGAGCTTCGTTCCGGATTTTTTTCCCCCAATCCACCTGCACCTGTTCTCCGCTACGCAGCTTTGGCGAATCTGCCAGAGTTGCTCTAGCAGATTCACTATAGCAGTCCCGGTCTACTCTTTACTGGACTGCCCACATTGGACATCACATTGGACCAGGTTCACCAAATCCACGCTGAAGCCCAAAATGTTGTTCAGTACTTTTTTATTGGAACGCTTTCGTAGCCGTCCATTAAATTTTCGCTTCAGGCGGCGGCCCCTGAAGTGCCGCCAGCGGTAAGGCCTTCCGTAATGCATAGTATCTTAGCGCGCTATCATAGGTTGGAGTACAATCTAAGAAACAACCATCCTAATGCATTGTTTCTTATACATTGTATCTAAGTTAAGTTGCATTAATTGATTTTGGCCTAATACTTGCTTGTGATTGGACTAGCAACATTTTTTGCCTATGATCTCGTGTAAGAGTTGTATCTTATATAAGATACAACTACACTCTCTTTCTTCAATTAATAGGGTGCCACATAAGCAAATTGCCTATGATATCGTGTCAAGATACTCCCATTAGGGAAGGCCTTAGGCTGGCCACAATGGGAGTAACTAAGGTAGTAACATCACACATTTCAAGACAATTTTGCTTATGTGGCACATATTTAATGAAGAGAGAAGTGTATGTGGTAACTAGCTATGTTACTAGTAACATCACACATACCAAGGACAAATGTGTCTATAGCCCTAATAAATGAAGCCATGCATGACACCACAACTATGTTACTACCCACTGTGGAGGTAGTAACTTAGACTAGTAACATCACGATGTTACCACTCTTAGTTACTCCCCATTGTGACCAGCCTAAGGGGTGCCTAGTGCTCCCCCGCCGCAATTTTAGCAAGATTATCATGCTATTATTGCTCATCTGGAGCGCAGCAGACCAGATCGATCTCCCGTTGTCTATCTGCAGAGGCACGGACTACTTGATCCGGTTTTGGTTTGTAAACTGTGCGTGATCGATTCAATTCTTTGACGGCTCACAACTGGCCAGAGATAATTAATTAGGAGCCTGCTGCTACTCCAGCTGCGAAAAATTGTAGTACTACCACCGTCTTTCATCTTCTTTGTTTCTCCCAGCCTGAATAGTTAATTTATATATTTATGCTCTCTTTCTTTTCTTTTGACAGTCAGGCCCGGCGGCGATTACTCTGTTCTCAAACTGGACCGGATAGGATTTTGGCGAGTCGTCGGTTTCTGAATCTCACAGTGGCAAAGCAGAACATGTCCCCGAGCTCAACCTTTCTTTCGCCCCATCGGTTGACAGCTCCCGCCGCTTGTGTGCTTTGGATTGCGCTATACTGCCGCCAACATTGCAGCATACCTTTGACTATACCGACCTGCCGGAGAAGTGGTCGTCATGCAATAGGTGCCAACTGATGAACCTGGGCTCAGGCAGACTTTGCACCGTTTTCTTCTGCGAGAACATGAAGCGCCGGTTTGCTGTTTTCACCGGTCTGGAGGTACTGAGACCTAGCAACAATGGAGATGGCCCTCTCCGTATGATCAAGCACATGTTTAAACGTTACAGCCTTGGATCTCACAGCATCAACTGTGTGCTCTGAACCATGAAACTAGCTACCCCGTAATATGTATCAATTAGTTTGGACGCCCGCCGCTCGAAAGCACACTCCTACTATCTACAATACATCTGGCAGTGTTTGACAATGCTGGACTACTTGGTTGAATGCTTATTAACCTTGTTAATTTTCCTCTGCAGATCACAACAATATTTAGCGCAACTGATCACTTATTAACATTTTTGTGCATGGAACATATTTTAACTTTAGAGGACGTATCCTATTTCTAATTCCCCTATCAGTTGTTAATTTCTTTAGCTTAGAATCGGAGGAAAGGTTGCCCTTCAACACTCTGAATGGCCTAAAAGTATGGATATTTTATAATCAGTAGCCGAAGCAGGCTGCAGAGGAAAAGTCAGTGTACCACAAAGCATTTTCTCTCTGCAATGGGCAGCAAATTAAAAAAATCAATGTTTGGAATTAATGTTTTATTCCATAGGCATCGTCATGTATTAAAAGGTTGGAGCTAGATTTCTTGATATTATTCTCTTATCCAAAAACCAAGATATATATGCTTGCTCCTTGATCTTATGGCAAGCACGCAACTGCTTTCCGGTGATGGAATCCATTTTTTGCCACTAGCTATTTCGAGATAGCGAATGAACGGTCTTAAAATAACTGTCTAGGTAGCTCATGCATAAGCAAGAAATCAGCTATTTTTCATCGTACTTCTACAGGATACTCACTACAGATTTGCAAACAAAATACTATGTCACCACCTGAACTAAGATCAAAACACAGGGAATTGGTTGAACCTAAACACTAACAAAAAAAATTCCCTAAACATTAGCCCATATATTTGCGGCAAGATTGGTAAGCCAATACATGCAATGCAAAGCAAGTACAACTTATTTTGCGCTTTGCTTAATGGACCATTGAGCGTATATTTCTTGTATTTTTCATGGAGCTAGGTGATCCTTGTATACACATGTAATGCGCATATATAATTAATTACAAGTTTGCTTTGAATATTTGGTCAGAAGAACTTATGCCGAGCTAAACCATGACACGACTGGACAAATAGATAAAATGGTAGATCCCCAATTTCGTCGGGACAGAAATTTTTGTTCCTGCATCACCTCCACACTGCTCTCGTAGTGGCCGGCTGCTAATTCTCCCTTATTCCTCTTGTTTTTTACCTCCACACACAAGCACATTATTCATTTATTCTCTAGTTTATCCCGCCCCCACGCCGAGTTGAATCCTCCCCGGCTAACTGCCACCTATAAGTAGCACCCCATCTCACACCTCTTCTTCTCGTCTCACCAGCAGCCTGAGCTAGCTCAACCTCCAAGATCTCAGATTATAAGCTAGGTGGTATAGCTCTGGCCCATTGACTGAGTAATCAATGGCGTCACTATCGATGAGCGCGGTGAGGGCGGGGTGGACGCCGAAGGAGAACAAGCTTTTTGAGCAGGCGCTAGCAGTGCACGACAGGGACACCCCTGACCGATGGCACAACGTTGCCCGTGCCGTCGGGGGCGGCAAGTCGGCCGATGGTGTCAGGCGCTACTACGAGCTGCTCGTCTATGACGTCGCCCACATCGAGGCTGGCAACGTGCCCTTCCCGGCCTACCGTGCCCCTTGCGCCAGCCCCGGACATAACCATAGCACCGCTGCCGGAGGACGCTCCATTGGTGGTGGCTATGATCAAGCCGACAGGTACGAGCACCAACTTGATTGTGTAGCTACTAGCTCATAGTTGTAGATTGGATTGATTAAACTGATAATTTCTGGGTATGTTCAAGCAGTTGAAGATCTAGCGGTAACATGTACTAAGAAGAATGGATCATTTTTCCAACCGGGCTTCCACCCCTTTCCATTAACACGGAAATATCAAGTTCAGTTTACAGATAGAAGAAAGGGGAAGAGGGAACAGGGAAGCGAGTTGGCGCAGTATCAGGAAAGATGAATGGATCATGGAGAAGCATGTGCATACTGTATGGAAGATGTTTATACTGATATATTCAACATATAAGCATATTCCAAAGGCTAGCCGCAAGGAGTCGGTAGAGCATGCAGATGCATGCATGTTGACAATAGGCTAATGGTCTAATATATATGCGAGATCCGCGGGTCTCCTTACTCCCATGTCTATAATCTAACGATTATATTACGCTTGTACAACAATATTTGTATGTATGTCCATATCGATCAACATAAATGGATGTTCAGTGCAGAAACTAGCTAGATCGCACTACTGTTATTGATTATTTCTCGACCGACTTACAAATGGAATCCCATGATTCGGCCTTACAAAGCAATGACGATTTTTGCATGTTGTTCCCGCGTGGCTTGAAGAGGATATAAGGCTGGTCACAGTGGGGAGGAACTAAGGAGTAACATCACACACTCCAATACAAGTTTGCTTATGTGGCACGTATTTAATGAAGAGAGAGGTGCTTGTGGTAACTAGCTAAGTTACCGAAACATCACACACTCCAAGAAACAATGAGTCTATAGCCTAATAAATGCATTGTTGCATGACACTACATACATGTTACTCCCCATTGTGGAGGTAGGAACATAGTCTAGAAAAGTGTGTAGGTTCCTACCTTATGCACAATGGGGAGTAACATAAGATAGGAATCTACACACTTTTCTAGACTATATTCCTACCTCCACAATGGGGAGTAACATGTATGTAGTGTCATGCAACAATGCATTTATTAGGCTATAGACTCAGTGTTTCTTGGAGTGTGTGATGTTCCGGTAACTTAGCTAGTTACCACAAGCATCTCTCTCTTCATTAAATACGTGCCACATAAACAAATTTGTATTGGAGTGTGTGATGTTACTCCTAAGTTTCTCCCCATTGTGACCAGCCTAACTATATGTTGACTTATGGTCAGATGGACCGGTGATTCCTTCTTGGAGGGTTGCGCATTTCATCAGGTCATGCTGGACTGGTTGATTACCGTCCATGGTTATAGGATTTGTGGTAGAATTTTGGATATATTGTCGCGAGCTAGGTCATGTGTCGATAACCTCTCAGCTTTTCTTGCCGTGTTAAGCCTTGGCATCGATGCTATATGTTGGTTTTAATTAATGAATTTTCTATTGCAAGAATATTCAAATTTCAATCTCACACTCTTCTCTGTCCGACATATGTGTACAAACTACGAACGCAATTTTATCTCTCACGTATCTCCTGATCATGAATTATCTCTCTCTCAATCCTCTACCTACCACCCTCTATGTGTCCCCGTCACCGTCGAGTCCTATCCGGGACTAGAGACCCCCCTTTTGTCCCGCTGGCCCATGAACCGTGACTAGAGGGCAGCCCACGGGGACGCTCCCGAGCACCACCTTTAGTCCTGGGTCCTTTAGTCCTGGGTGCTAGTACAACTCGGGACTAGATAACTTTTGATTTTTTTATTTCCGATTTTCCTTTTCATTTAGTCTCTATTATTTCTATCTCTAATTATTCTTCTTTAGTCTAAATTATTTTTTAACTCTAATCACTCTTCTTTCACTCTGAACTGACACTTCCCAGTAGTTCACTGATGACCCACAAGTTTAGTGGGTGTATCGTAGTATTTTCGATAAATAAGAGTGTCGAACCCAACAAGGAGCAGAAGGTGTTGACAAGCAGTTTCGATGAAGAAGAACTGTAAATACTGAAAGATAGATTTGTAGGGTTTTTTGATATTGTATATAAATAAAGCCTGAGTAAATAAAAAGCAGTAATAATAATTGCAGCAAGTGGCCCAGTCCTTTCTTCAGCAAAGGACAAGCCGGTGGTTTACTTATGATTAACAAACGTTCTCGAGGACACACGGGAGCTTTTCTGTCAAGTGCTTTTGTTTCATGCCGCTGAATAATCTTTAGTGTTTTGAAACGTGTTGTGTGGGTAAACCTATGCTAATGTACCGTACCATCCACGACTAATACATACTTGTGATTATACCCCTTGCAAGCACCTGCAACTACAAGAAAGTAATTAAGAAATAAATCTAACCACAACTATAAACTCCGGGATCCTACGCTCCCTCGTGTAATGGTTTCCTAACGGGGGTTTAGGTTTCTGTCACTCCGGCAACCCCACAATTAGTAGCCAAATACACGATGCATTCGCCTAGGCCCATAAATGGTGAACTATCATGTAGTCGACGTTCACATGACACCACTAGAAAAATAACACCACAAGTTAAATATCAAACCATTAAATAGTACTCAACATTACTTCACTACTAACAACTTGACTTCTCCCATGTCCTCAAGAACAACACGAACTACTCACAAGACATCATATGGATCATAATCTGAGGTGATATAATGGATGATAACAATCTGGTCATAAAGTGCAAACATCGAGAAATCTCACAAGCATGAACTACTAACAAGTAATCCACACCGGGAGAGAGATCTAATGTAAAACAACGACAGAGGCCCCTAATTGTTACAACGTGATGACGGTGGATGATGAGGGTGATGGTGCTGGTGGTGGTGATGATGATGATGACGATCTTAATGATGCACGGAGTGATGACAGTGATGATGGCGATGATTTCCCCTCTCCGGAGAGGAATTTCCCCGACAGATTTCTCCCTACCAGAGAGCTTTTCTCTCTCGGGTGTTTTCCGGCCCGAGGTGGCTGCGGAATAATTCTTCGGTGATGGTATGAGGCTTAGGGTTCCCTGAGGGCCAAGTACGCGAAAGACCTCGACAAAAGGTGGGTCAGGGTGGCCACACCATCTGGTGGCGCAACCAGGGGGCGCCACCTCAAGGTGTGGGCCCCCCTTCTGGCTGGACTCCTCCTCTGAACTTCTAAGACACCTCCGGTGTCCCCCTTCTTCTTCCGATCTTCTGAAATATGGTATCTCGACGGTGCTTTTTCCATCAGATTTTTGGTCCCCGTGTTTATTCTCCAAAAATTATGAAACATGCAAAATAAGATAAAATAACATAAGGGATGCATCATAACATGAAATATATCGATGAATAACAGAAAATTATGATATAAAATAGTGATGCAAAATGGACGTATCAACTCCCCCAAGCTTAGACCTCGCTTGTCCCCAGGCGAAACTGAACTCAGTAAACATGACCACATGTTTATGGAGTGAAGAGTCGATAAATAAAATACGGACAAGAAGCATCACATTTAGCGATGCACCAATCATTATAGGCAGCAATTTCCTCTCATATAACCTAACTTGAAACGAGTAACGGGAGTCACAAACAAAGATGCAAAAGAGAGAATCAAAATTGCTGATGGCAAACTTCGTTCTTGGTCAAATAACATTTAATAATACCATACTTATCTTAGGTGAAGTCTTTATAACAAGGCTTATATTGTAGAGATTAACATGTTTAATTATAACAATCCTTTTACAGTGATTCATAGCTTTCAAAGTAATATTCATTCAGATAATAAACCATGTGCTAAACAAAGAAGGATGGAAAATATGATTGAATAAATCAACATATAAATGGTGAGATCACAACAACTCAAATGCTTGCTGGACACAAATGGCAAGGTTTTGGGGCTCAAGGTTTGGATGCACGAGAAGCATTCCCTCTCAGTACAGGGTTTTTGGCTAGCAAGGCTGGGTAGCAAGCATAAGAGTTGAGGGAAAACAAACAAATATACATATGATGAAACCAATCATGCAATCTTCATTGAAATCCCAAGCGATCTTAACTTGTGAATACTAAGTTTATGAGCTAATATGCAAATTCCTCTTTCTTATACTAGCATCTCAAAATATTATTTCTACCGACCCAAGCTAAGTTTGCCAAAACCAACTAGATTAACTTAATGATGTCCAGAGTGACACCAAATACTAACAACAAGCTCAACCATATGACAGAAATTGAAAACTAAAATAAGGTGAACATAAAGTAAATGATGAAACTTCTCATTAATATTTCAAACCGGAAACTCACACCAACGGATACAACGATAACCAACTAAAGAGAGACACTTCCATACTCCAAACCATCCTATATGATAACTTCTCTACTCATGATATGACTCTACAGAAAAGGTAAAAATATGAAAGATAGTTGTGTGATACCGCGGCACTCCCCCAAGCTTGGAACAAGCCAAAAGGATGCCAATACCAATATTTTTCGGTGGTGGTGGTGAATCCTTCTCATCCCCGGTCTTTCAAGGTAAAGGATCTCCATCCACAAATGATGTCCTGGTCTCCAACATCCTGAAACTAGCAGCAGAGTTCATACGTTTAGACCTGTTCTCATACTCACGGTTCTGGTTCTGCACATCATAGAGTTGTACTTGCAAATCATTGGTGGTTTGGTGAGTGAGAAAATCTCCACCCAAAGCTTCAAATTTTCCCTCTTGTATTCAGCGATCTGTTCTGTCTTTATCCTGTGGATGATCTCAACTTCACGCTCCGCCATCTTCTTGTACCTAAAGAATTCTTGCTCCAATTCTTCCATCCTAGCTTCCAGACCGCCTTCTTCTTTAGGGCCCCAAACATCTTCAGTCTGCACCTTCTCGTCCTTGAGAATCAATTCCTTGGGATGCGTCTTAACCTCGTTCATGTACGGGCTGATGACGTTCTCAAAGAAACTGTCTTTGGGAGATCCAGGACAGGACATTGTGGCTCTAGATGTGAAAATGTAACCTGGATGAAACATCTCGAAACAGAAACATGACGAAAAAACGATATACGGACCTCGGGGGTCCGGGGAATTATATAGAAAAAAGTTTCACAACAAAAGGAAAGTCCAGGTCGAAAACGAGTCGGTGAGGGGCTCCGGGGCGCCCACACCATGGGTTGGTGCGGCCAAGGGTGGGCCCGCGCCACCCCATGCCGTGGAACCTCCGGGCTCCGTCTCCGCCTCGTTTCCGTCTCATAATTTTTCATATTTTCCCAAAACAGTAAAAATAAAAGTTGGAAGATGTTTCGCGAACGTTTTCTTACCAAAACTGATACCTATTCGAAAACTGACTCTGCAGTTTCTGAAATATGCTTCTTAATTAATTCCTCCTGGATCATGGCTCGAATACAATCAACATTTTCATTATAAGGATCTCCAAAAATATAATGCTTGAGTCTTTGGCCATTCATCGATTGTGAATTGTTGTCTTCAAGGGAAACAATTTTAATTGCCCCCGAACGATATACCTCTTCGATAACAAAAGATCCTTCCCATCTCGAGAGTAATTTTCCTACAAAAATCTGAGACGGGACCTATACAATAGCACTTTCTCACCAACATGAAATTCTATTTTAATAATTCTCTTATTGTGCCACCTTTTAACTTTCCCTTTAAAGAGCTTAGCATTTTCATATGCTTCATTCCTCCATTCATCTAAAGAACTTAAGTCAAGCACCCTTTTCTCACCAGCAAGTTTAAAATCTCTATTTAGGTCTCTCACTGCCCAATAAGCTTTGTGTTCTAATTCTAGGGGCAAGTGACAAGATTTTCCATAAACCATTTTATAAGGAGACATGCCAATGGGATTTAAGCAGTTCTATAAGCCCACAGAGCATCATCTAATTTCTTAGCCCAATTTTTTCTAGATTTGTTAACAGTCTTTTGCAATATAGATTTGATTTATCTATTTGATAATTCTACTTGCCCACTAGTTTGAGGATGATAGGGTGAGGCAATTCTATGATTACCATCATATTTAGCAAGAGTCTTTATAAAACCACCATGAATAAAATGAGAACCCGATCAGTCATAAGATATCTAGGCACACCAAACCTAGGGAAAATAATGTCTTTAAGCATTTTTAACGAGGTTTCACCATCAGCCCTTTTAGTAGGTATAGCTTCTACCTATTTAGTAACATAATCAACAACAACAAGAATATGAGTGTAGCCTTCTGAAGGAGGGAAATGACCCATAAAGTCAAAACCCCGACAATCAAATGGTTCAATAACAAGAGAATAATTCATAGGCATTTCATTATGTCTAGAAATATTTCCAACCCTTTGACATTGATCACAAGATAAAACAAACTTTCTAGCATCTTTAAAGAGAGTAGGCCAATAAAAACCTGATTGTAGAACCTTATGTGCAGTGCTATCTCCAGCGTGATATCCTCCATAAGCACTACTATGACATTTTCTCAATATCTCCCGTTGTTCATTTTTAGGAACACATCTTCGCATAATACCATCAACACCTTCTTTATATAAGTGTGGGTCATCCCAAAAATAATTCCTCAAATCATAGAAGAATTATATTCTTTGCTGAGCTATAAAGGTAGGAGGCAAATACTTGGAAACAATAAAGTTAGCATAATCAGCATACCATGGACTCTCTTGAGAGCTCACTTTTATTGCAGCCAACTGTTCATAAGGAAAACTATCATTAACAGGAATAGGATCATCAGAGATATTTTCTAATCTAGAAAAATTATCAGCAACAGGATTTCCAGCACCCTTCCTATCCACAATATGTAAATCAAACTCTTGTAAGAGAAGCACCCATCTAATAAGCCTAGGCTTAGCATCTTT
This sequence comes from Alopecurus myosuroides, assembly GCA_028641055.1. NCBI lineage: Eukaryota > Viridiplantae > Streptophyta > Magnoliopsida > Poales > Poaceae > Alopecurus > Alopecurus myosuroides. Next base: position 12,407,861 of record CM054061.1, on the reverse strand, counting down.
CTTTTTCATAAGGTACTTAATAGCAGCATGATGAGTATGAATAGTAACTTTAAAATCAATAATATACTTCGTAAATTTATCACAAGTAAAACTACAGCTAGGAACTCTTTCTCAGTGGCAGCATAATTCTTTTGAGCAGCTTCAAGAGTTGTACTAGCATAATGAATAACATTCTTATCTACCCGCTGTCCAAGAACAGCACCTACAACATAATCACTAGCATCACACATAATTTCAAATGGTAAATTCCAATCAGGGGGTTGAACAATAGGGGCAGATATTAAAGCCTTCTTTAAAATTTCAAAAGCTTCTTTACAATCTTGATCAAAAACAAAAGGTACATCCTTTTGAAGAAGATTAGTAAGAGGCTTTGATATTTTAGAGAAATCTTTAATAAACCTTCTATAGAAACCAGCATGACCAAGAATACTACGATAACCTTTGACATCCCTGGACAGGGCATTTTCTCAATGGCTTCAACTTTAGCTCTATCAACTTCAATACCTCTTTTAGAAATTTTATGTCCAAGAAAAATTCCTTCATTAACCATAAAATGGCATTTCTCCCAATTAAGAACAAGATTAGTCTACTCACATCTCTGCAAAACTTTATCAAGATTCTGCAAACAATTATCAAAAGAAGTTCCATAGACAGAGAAATCGTCCATGAAGACTTCCACAATTTCTTCACAAAAACAATGAAAGATAGCAGCCATGCATCTTTGAAAAGTAGCAGGAGCATTACATAAACCAAAAGGCATACGTCTATAAGCATAGGTTCCAAAAGGACAAGTGAAAGTTGTTTTCTTTTGATCAGGCTTCCTAACAGCAATTTGAGAGAACCCAGAATAACCATAAAGAAAGCCAAAGTGAGTTTTATTAGACAACCTCTGCAACATTTGATCAATAAAAGAAAAAGGATAATGATATTTCTTAGTAACCTTATTAACTTTCCTAAAATCAATACACATCCTATAACCAACCACTACTCTTTGAGGAATAAGTTAATTATTTTCATGTGGCACAACAGTCATCCCTCCTTTCTTAGGGACACAATGCACAAGACTAACCCATCTACTATCAACAATAGGATAAATAATACCAGCATCTAGGAGTTTTAATATCTCATTTCTTACCACATCCTTCATCTTAGGATTTAAACGACATTGATGTTCAACAAATGACTTTGCATCAAGTTCAATATTAATAGCATGCTGACATATAGCAGGAGAAATCCCTTTCAAATCATCAAGAGTATAACCAATAGCACCTCTGTGTTTCCTCAATATTCCCAATAATCTCTCCTCTTCTTTACCAGAAAGTTTAGAACTAATAATAACAGGATATAATTTCTTATCATCAATATGAGCATATTTAAGATTGTTAGGCAAAGGCTTTAATCAAAAACAGGATCCTCCTTGGGTGGTAATGTGGTACCCAAGTCTTCCACCGAAAATGATGTTTCAGCATCGCTGGCTAATGTAGGAAGATCTCGTCAATTTCATTTCTTTATTCCATAAAGACATCACTTTCGTGGTCTTCCATGTATTGCGTCAAAGGATTTATAGGAGCAAGAGCAATAGAAGCCAATTGTTTAACTCTATAATTCTCATTAGGTAATTCAGCTTCATAAGGTGCTTTAGCAAATTTGGAGGTATTAAATTCATAAGACTCTCCGTCAAACTTTGCAAGGATTTTCTCCCTTTTACAATCTATAACAGCACCACAAGTGTTTAAGAAAGGTCTACCAATTATAATAGGACAAGTATCACTAGCAGAAGTGCCTAGTACTAGAAAATCAGCAGGATATTTAGTTTTAACACATAAGACCTCCACATCTCTAACAATACCCATTTGAGAAATAGTTTCCCTATTAGCAAGTTGAATAATCGCATCAATGTCTTCAAGTTCCAAGAACCAATTTCATGCATGATTTCTCTATAAAACTCATAAGGAATAGCACTAGAACTAGCACCAATATCACACAAACCATAATAGCAATGATCACCTATCCTAACAGAAAGAACATGAACACTAGGTTTCCTAGGTTTACTAGGATGAGAGACAATATTAGAAGCATCTTCACAAAATATAATGTGTCCCTCTTCTACATTTTCAGAAACAAGGTCCTTTACTATTGCTACGTTATTTGTTCCTCGGGTTCTACAGGTTTCCTTGCACTTCTATTAACCACACTAGCTAACATAGAACGTTCTTTTATCTTAGAAGGGAAAGGCATTTTTTCAATATAAGGTTCAGGAACAATAGAATCAACGGTATGAATTTCTATATCTCTAGCAGGAACACAATCAACAGTATATTTATAAGTTGCATGGTACTTATCCCATTCCTTTCTGGGAATATCAATATAAGAAGCAAATGCCTTATATAAGTTTGCAGCAACTTGAGAATCAATACCATAAACAATACTAACATTATGAAAATCATCGGATGACATAAAAGTTTTAATGCATTCATAATCATAATTTATAACTGACTTTCTACCTTTGCCATTCTCTCATCCTTCAGTGTTTTCTTGAATACGGTCAAGAAGATCCCATTTAGCTTCATCCTTCATACGTGTAAGTGATCGAGAACAAGAAGCATCCCATAAATCCTTATCATGAAGAGAAAGCCTTGCATAGAAATTAATAATAACAATATTACTGGGGAGCTCATGAATGGGGCATTTGAGCATTAGTAACTTCAATCTCCCCAATGCTTGGGCAATACTCTCTCCGTCATGAGGCCAAAAATTATATATATAATTCCAATCTCTATGAATTTCACTTGGAGGATAGAATTTAGAATAAAAGAGAGGTATAATTTCCTCCCATCCAATAGTCTGGCTATTTTTCAGCAGTTTGAACCATTCAGCGGTTCGGCCTGTCAATGATATAGAGAATAGTTTCCTCTTCACTTGGCCCATTGTAATACCTTCACACTTGAACAACTCGCATAATTCATGTAAAAAGAGCAAATGATCACAAGGATGGACAGTTCCATCACCTGAATAGCAGTTATTCATAACATGTTTAACAATCTTTATATGTATGTTATAAGGATACAAATCATCAGGCTGGTGGGTCACTTACTACCCTAGCAGTGGCAGCAGTGCCCGCAAATAAGGACTCAAAAGGAGATCCAAACATAGTGTAATAAAGCAGTAGACAATAATAAAATCAACACTTCCAGCAGAAGCTTCCTTTATAAATTCCACTTCCCAATAGCGCTTCACTCCCCGGCAACGGCACAAGAAAATAGTCTTGATGACCCACAATTATAGGGGTTGTATCGTAGTACTTTCGATAAATAAGAGTGTCGAACCCAACGAGGAGTAGAAGGTGTTGACAAGCAGTTTCGATGAAGGAATAACTATAAATACACAAAGATAGATTTGTAGGGGTTTTTGATATTGCAGATAAATAAAGTGCGAGTAAATAAAATGCAGTAATAATAATTGCAGCAAGTAGCCCAATCCTTTCTTCGGCAAAGGACAAGCCAGTGGGTTTACTTATGATTAACAAACGTTCTCGAGGACACACGGAAGGTTTCTGTCAAGTGCTTTTGTTTCATGCCGCTGAATAATCTTTAGTGTTTTGATAGGTGTTGTGTGGGTGAACCTATGATAATGTACCATCCCATCCAAGACTAATACATACTTGTGATTATACCCCTTGCAAGCATCCGTAACTACAAGAAAGTAATTAAGAAATAAATCTAACCACAACTTTAAACTCCGGGATCCTACGCTCCCTCGTGTAATGGTATCGTAACGGGGGCTTAGGTTTCTGTGTACTCCGGCAACCCCACAACTAGTAGCCAAATACACGATGCATTCCCATAGTCCCATAAATGGTGAAGTATCATGTAATCGACGTTCACATGACACCACTAGAAATATAACACCACAACTTAAATATCAAACCATTAAATATTACTCAACATTACTTCACTACTAACAACTTGACTTCTCCCATGTCCTCAAGAACAACACGAACTACTCACAAGACATCATATGGATCATAATCAGAGGTAATATAATGGATGATAACAATCTAGTCATAAAGTGCAAACACCGATAAATCTCACAAACTTCAACTACTAACAAGTAATCCACACCGGGAGAGAGATCTAATGTAAAACAACGATAGAGGCCCCTAATTGTTACAGCGGGATGACGGTGGATGATAAGGGTGATGGTGCTGGTGGTGGTGATGATGATGATGAAGATCTTGATGATGCCAGGAGTGATGACGGTGACAATGGCGATGATTTCCCCTCTCCGGAGAGGAATTTTCTCGACAGATTTCTGCCAGCCAGAGAGCTTTTCTCTCTCGGGTGTTTTCCGCCCCGAGGTGGCGGAAGAATAATTCTTCGATGATGGTACGAGGCTTAGTCTTCCCATGGGGTCAAGTACGCGAAAGACCTCGACCAGAGGTGGGCCAGGGTGGCCACACCACCTGGTGGCACGGCCAGGGGGCGCGCCACCTCATGGTGTGGGCCCCTGGTGGCCCCCTTCCGGCTGGACTCCTCCTCTCAACTTCTAAGACACCCCCGGTATCCCCCTTCTTTTTCTTCCGATTTTCTGAAATATAGTATCTCGACGGTGCTTTTTTCATCAGATTTCTTGTCCCGGTGTTTATTCTCCAAAAATTATAAAACATGCAAAATAAGATAAAATAACATAAGGGATGCATCACATGAAATATATCGATGAATAACATAAAATTATGATATAAAATAGTGATGCAAAATGGACGTATCAGTCACCCATCCTCAGACTACTCCACTCTCAGCACGCTTAACTTCTGGGTTCCTTTCCTCTTAGCTTACAAGAAACAAATCTTGTTTACTAACAATAGTATGATGTCCATCGTTTTAACCTTTGAACTATGATGTCGCACATCTTTATTTTGTGAATACAAAAAATATTTCGTTAAACAAAATAAATAAGTAATAATAATCATTAATTAATTTTGTTGCTTTTGTAATATTGAATATCCGTAAAATTGTAAATTGGCAAATGATATTGTCTAAGTAGATATTTTTTCTCTTACACTCCACATTTGAACATAGCTCGGGTGTCAAATTAAATTTTTGAAATTTCATCACATATACATCAATTGCTTCATTAAGCTTGCTCATCTCATATATAATTAAACAAGGACATAATTAATATAGATATAATATATAGGGAATATAAATATATATTTAATTAAACATCACGTCATTAGAGGCTCGACACCAAGCAGTACATAATATATATAGTGACGACACACACGCGGTACTAGTAATAATGGAAACTAGGTGTGACACAAGGTCACGAGAGGCTCTTCCATCTACTCGAGCTACTCGTTCTCCGAATACAAAACAGTAGGAGACCGGGGCACTAGGTGACGCGGCCCATAGACGAAGATTCTGATAATACGGTACAACTCGTAGGAAATGTGCCCATCGATGGCTGCATAATCAAGGTTGACCTTTTAAAGTGGGCTCTTCTCCCAAAAATTTTGCCCCCAACTTGGAAAATATTTCTTCATGTCACGGTATTTCTCGTCGATCAATGTGGCTACCATATCAGCCATCAAAGTTCTTTCATACTTAAGCTGGAACATGTCCTGGAGATCACTGAGATGGTATCTCAATACCCCAGATGTTCCTCATCTTTGACTTGTCATTTATTATATCAATGCTAGCAAAACATATGCCGCTGTTGACAAGGAAATCCAGGAGTGCTGGACAATTTTTATCACTACTGCAACAGGAAAATGGGACAAATGTTAATACTGCTGCAACAATTATATTGTTTGAAATGCAACAACTAATGGAACAAATGTTAATACCGCTGCAACAAGTATTGTTTACAATGCAACAACAAATGGACAAATGTTAATACCGCTAGAACAAGTATATTGTTTCTATCCTATGCAATTTCGGATCCTATATAAATACACATGGATACACATGTTGCTATCATATGCAATTTCGGATCCTATATATAGAATCAAAATAAGAGGATAAATGGAAAAACAAAGAGAGGAGAAGATCGATCAGAGCAGTTTGTGTTTATACCTTGCCCATTGAAAGACAAGGACACGCCTCTTGTGAGCAATTTGGATGACGGCCACATCTTTTTGATCGGCCGTGTACTCGAGATCAAGGCCAAGAAAATCCCCACCATCCTCGCAAAGCCATTGCTTCAAGAGGTCAAGAAGACCCGGAATCCGGGATCTCTCGTTAGTGTAGGCGACTTCGAGAACCCTACCATGTGTGGTCACATCCAACAACTCAATTCCCATGGTGGAAAATGGGGAAGATGAGAGAGGAGAGCAAGAGGAAGAAGAGAGGGGCGCGGTACTGTAGCAATTAGGCGTTTCTCTGGTTTTAAGCCTCTTCCTGACGGTGAAACAACTTGCGAAGTGCGGGAGGCAAATGCATGGTTTGGGCATTTAGTCCCGGGCCGTATTACGGCCCGAGACTAAAAGGTCTCGGGCCGGGCGAACGGTTGCCAGACCACTTTTAGTCCCATGCCGTATTACAACCCGGGACTAAAAGGGTTCTAGGCGAGGCGAACCGTTGCCCTGCCCCCCTCTGCTCCCGGTTGGTAAGCTAATGAGGACGAGCCAAAAACCTATAGGGTTTTTTCTACTAGTGCCCCGTCTTCCACATCCACACCCCATTCGCTCAATAAGCCATTGATAGATATGAGATAAGGAGAGAGAGATATATATAATAGCATGCCACATCATCGATCAACACCTCCTCCCTATTGGCCAATGAGAAAAAAATAGAGCAGTCAGTGGCTTTGTTAAATGTCGCGTACGAAACACTCGGCAAAGTTTTTCTTTAATGTTTTTTCTGCATTACTTGGTTTGCTTTGAAAATTAGTATAATGATTTTCCAAGTTATAGGAAGCTACTATAAAATTTCTTCATGAGAACATGTTGTATTTTCTTGAATTTTTCTTCCTTTGTAATTATTATTTTTCCTTTCAAAATGGGGTAAATGTGGCCGACTAAGCTATTTATAACAAGAAGTTGAATCTTTCAAACTCTCGGTGTCTTTTTATATAATGACTACCTGTGTACCTTAATTCAAGAATTTGTAGAAGCATATTATTGCACACTCATAATTTAAATTTGAATTATTTTCAGAAATCAGAAAGTCATTTTAATACATGAAAATAGCTTGAAAGCTTCAAAATTCAAACAATATGGTAATTATCTACTTAATATGGTCAAATTTGCAAGAAAAATAGGATGGTTCCAGTTTGCACCATATTTTATGTATTCTTGCTTCATAAAAAACTATAGTTTATAAACTTGCAATCTAAAATATGATTTTTCATATATTTTACTTGGAAACTCTATTTCAAAAAAACCATTTCATGCAAAGTTCCCAATGTGGACATATTATCATGAACTATGACAAGAATATGTCCATCACCTTACACTAATCACAGTCGGAGTATCATAGATATTGTTATGCATGCCATGTTGGCAAAAAGCTAAGATGGGAGTGCAATTGATGATGAGAGATATGATGGTGATATCATAGGTAGATACCGTAACCTAACGCAGTTCAACACAAGATGGGTATACAACGTAATGTTGTACTCTATGATACCAAAAGTATGTTACTACTCATTGTGCGAGTAGTAACATAGAATAGTATTGTATGAATGATACTAGTGTGTATGATACTCCCCACTGCGATTAGTCTTAGTCATTCAGCCTTAAAGATATGACTTTTTGTATATGGTATCCGATTTGGTGAACACATGTTTTTAGATTGTCATATTGCACCTTTGTTGTTTTTTTTTCTGAAAACTAATACACTTAAAAGGACAACACTAAAAAAACTATTGTATTTTCTTAATTTTTCCAATTTACTTTATATTTGCTCAAAACGGAGTCAAATGATTAGCTTGATTATTCCTAAAAAGGGGCTCAATCTTTCAAAATCTACTTATGCACCTTAAAATATTTTTTGTGGATTTTTAGGAGCATACTAAGACACAATTGTAAATCAAATTCGAATTATTGCTGGGAAATCAGTATAAAGGCATGTAAAATGGAGGAAAGTAGCTTGAAAGATTGAAAATTAATATAAAATGGGAATTATCCATGAAATATGGAATAATTTGTGGAGTTGTTTCAAAATCCACAGTTTAACATTTAAAAATGGAAATTTTATTATTTAAGAAAAATTGGAAATTGTTTTGAAAATATTATTTTGCATGGAACGATGCACCTCGGTGCTAAATATGGGCATGTCATCATGAAATATGCCATGTAAATGGAACTTTTTTAAATCTTTGTCGAGTGCTCAGTAGGAAGCACTCGGAAAAGCTACATGCACGGTCGGAGGGTATTTTTCTTTTCTTTGTCGAGTGTTATGTTCTGCCTTTTTTCCAAGGGACATGTGCTGCATCTTTGCTGAGTGTTTTACGCTCAACACTTGACAAAGAGTGTCTTTCCCGTGTGCCCGATGGAATTCTCTAGGCAAAGCCTGAAACCCTTGGCAAATGAGTGGTGTTGGTCTCGTCTTACTGCTTTCAGTTTGCCGGATCACACGCCCTATTCCGCCCGGTAAAATTATGGAAGGGACATGCAGAGGCAAAATGCGATTTCTTTACATGGTTGGCTCTCCACGGCAAAGTCCTAACGGCGGATAATCTGGCAACACGAGGATGGCCGCATGATCCAATCTACAAACTCTGTAGGATACACCCTGAGATGGTGCATCACCTCACCTTTGATTGCCATTTCTCGACTTCGGTAAAGGAGAAAACTTTGCCTGGAATGGGAAGCTTGGGATCGTCCCATCCCCGGGTGGAAGAAGAAGCCTTAATGAGTTGTGGGATGAGAATGTGTCCAAAATATCAAAATACGGAAGACGAGAGGCAAGCAGAATGATTGTGTACTCGTTCTTGGGGATATGGAAGGAGAGAAACAGACGTGTCTTCTGGAACGTCGCCCTTCGGCCGGATGCTGTCACGACGTCTGTAACGGAGGAGATCGTGCAGTCGGGCTATGCGCACACCCAAGAGCCTGAAGACGTCTAGATTTAGTGTATCTTCTTTTCCTTTTGAGTTCCTCGTTTTGTGTTCTCCATGTATACATATAGAATGACTTCTTTTTATCTAATCAGATGGCAGAAAATTTTTAGTCTCTCAAGTGATTTGGAGTGTGGTTTTGTCATAATTTCGTAGAAAAACGATTGTTTGATCGTGCTTGGAACAAAATAGCCGTGTACGCCAATTTAGGAGGGATTAACTTCTCGTGGTTCCTGCTTACACTTCGGTCTAATATGTGTGCAAGCTTACTGTAGCCAAAAGAGAACGAATTTTTATTATTTTAGATAGACGGGAGGTTCACTCCCGGTTCCATTAAAGAAACCTTGCGCGAACAACAGGTCTGATACAAAGGTAAAACTAATTCTAGCATCCATCATGAGCTAGAGAGGAGCTACAGAAGAGCTGAAACAGGAAAACTGAAAAACCGTAACGTCCAGCGACGCTGGAACAAGGGTCTAAAAAACGCAAAATGCAACAAGTTTTGCGCAAAACAAATAAAGCCACAAGCCGGCTTTTGGTAGCTAGAGCACAAGCTCTGCGAAAACCAGGTTGTGAGGAGGGCTTGGCGCTGGGGCGACAGAGCGGCCTCCAGGGGAGAGGAAGATCCTGCTGTCCAGCGTCGAGGATGGGCTGCTGCACATCTGCATGGATTGGGAGGATTCCAGCTCCAGTTTGCTCCATTCTTCAGCAAGGTCAAGGCAAGGATTGGTCACCCCACGTCGATCAAGCCTGGAAGCGAGAGCTCTTGGCGAAAGTGACGAAAGAAGCGATCCATCGGTTCCATCATTGAGTCCTTGAAGAGGCATTCCCATTTTTTGAGAAGCCGTAGGATCCGCCACCAAACCTGTTTCAAGTTGAGCCAGGAAGCGTTATTAAAAACAAAATCATTCCTAAGTGTCCAGAGAGTCCAGAGCACAGCTGCAGTAACAGTGTTTAGGGTAGAATGCTTAGAGTTGGCTATCCAAAAAGAAGCAATCGAAGTGATGTTGGTGCCCAATTGGACACCAAAAAACCTACTAATATCTGCCCATATTAACTTGGCTACTATGCAGTTGCAGAGGAGATGTTCAACAGATTCAACTTCAGTGCAGCAAACGCAATCTTCAGGCTTTTTCAGTCCTCTTTTCTTCAGATTATCTCTAGTCATAATCTTATTATTGAGAACTAGCCAAAGAAAGATGTGTATCCTAGGAGGCACACACAGTTTCCAAATAGAGGGAGTGTAAACTGGTTGAACACCTCTATAGTTAATAATGGAGTATAGGGAGTTGGATGAGTAGGTTCCTGAGTTTTCATATGCCCAGATCAGAGCATCAGAGTCATCAGAGAAGCTAATCCCTCTAGCTATATTTTCTAACTCCATCCACTGCTCCATAAGGATGGGAGAGAAGTTCCTACGAAAGGAGAGCATTAGAGTTTGGCCATCCCAAATCTCCGCGATGGTACCACATTGCTCATTACAGATGGAATAAACGTTCCAATATTATATAGCTAAGGGTGAAGTTCCAAACCAGCAGTCCTCCCAAAATTTTATTTTAGAGCCATCACCCATTGTCCACCTGTATCCAAATTTCACTGCCTTTGGCAGCCCACATGACACCCTTCCAGAAGTTAGAAGTGCCAGTGGCAGTACTGCAGAAAATATTCGGGGAAGAGGCTAGATATTTTTGGGACACTAAGGATTTCCAGAGTTTTTTTATTTTGGGCACAAAACCTTTTGATCCAGGAACCTAAGAGGCAAATATTTAAGTCTCTAATGTTTGGAATGCCTAGGCCACCAAATTATTTTTTCATACTTACCAGTTTCCATTTGGCCAGGTGAATTTTCTTGTGGCCTTCAAAGTCATCCCAAAGACAATTTTCCATTTGAGAATTAATCAAATCTATAGCCCATTTTGGGAACTTGAAAAAGGATAGCAGGTAGACAGGGATGCTTGCAAGACATGCTTTAATGAGAATGATTCTTCCCATATGAGAGAGTAATTTCCCTCTCCATCCAGCTATCCTTTTGAGAATTTTGTCTATGAGAGGTTGAAGATCTTCTCTCCTAAGTTTATCAAAGTGTAGAGGTACACCCAAATATTTAATGGGGAAATTTCCTACTAGGTAAGAGAAAATGTTCACAAAAGGAGACACTTCAGCTAAGTCCATGTTTATTGGAATGAGTTCACTCTTAGAATAGTTGATCCTCATCCCTGAAACTTGTTCAAAACAAACAAGGACTTTTTTTTTAATATTTGACGCCAGCAAAGGATCATTGTCCACAAATAAAATGGTGTCATCAGCATATTGCAAGCTGATTACTCCCCCTGGACAGAGATCAGAGCAGAGCCCTCTTACTAAATCAAAGGAAGATGCCTTCACTAACATTTTAGTTAAGACATCAACAACTAAATTGAAAAGGAGAGGGGACAGAGGGTCCCCTTGTCTAAGGCCTTTGCCAGTAAGGAAGAAATTACTTTCTTTATTGTTTAGTTTAATTCCTACAGATCCACCAAGAACCATCTTCTTAATCAGAAGGATGAAATTAGAACTAAAACCTCCCCTTGAGAGTAGTTCAAGGAGGAAGTCAAGGTTCACCTTATCAAAGGCCTTGTCATAATCTAATTTTAGGACTATCCCCTGATTCCTAGTCTTATGAACAGAGTGTAGTACCTCGTGAGCTGTAACTACACTTTCTAAAATGTATGTTCCTTTGATAAAGGCACATTGGTTAGGGGAAATAAGCCTATTCATGATTTTCCCCAACCTGTTGGTAATAACTTTGGTGAAAAGTTTAAAACTACAGTTAAGCAAGCTAATTGGCCTAAATTTCTTCGTGTGAGTTGCTTCGGCCTCTTTGGGGATCAAAGAGATCATAGCAAAATTGAGACGAAAAAGATCTAAAGATCCCAAGTGAAAATCCCTAAACATGGCCATGGCATCTCCTTTAATCAGGTACCAAAATTTATGGGAGAAGAAGAAGGGGAAGCCATCTGGCCCTGGAGCTCCATCAGCATATGAGGAGATTAAGGCTGCTTTAACCTCTTCTTCAGTAAAAGGAGAGTCTAGGGCCTCATTTTCCTCTGAGCTGACTAGCTCTTCTTGAGAGAAAAAATCTTGAGCCAAATGAAAGCCACTATTTTCTTCTTTACTGAACAAGTGTTTGTAAAAATCTACAGCTATGTCCATCATGCCTTTTTGATCAGAGATGAGACCATCAGGGCCTTGGAGGCAATGGATAAGAGTTCTCCTCCTTCTCTCATTAGCTACTTCATGAAAGTAAGAGGTGTTCCTATCTCCTTCCTTGATATCTCTATCCCTAGACCTTTGCTTGGCTTTGATTTCCTCCTTAAGCCAGATCCTATTCATTTCTTCTAAGATGTTTTTCATCTGTTGTTGTTCATCAGCTGATAGCTCTTCACTTTCAGCTTTGATGTCTAGCAGATCATATTTGATCAACATATCCTTCTTAATTTTCCTAAGCTCTGCTTCAATATTGAAGCCCCAGCCTTTTGTGTTTTTTCTTAGTCTCCTAAGTTTTTCTTGCCAGATGTCTAATGAGTGGGTACTCTTAGTGGCGCTGGTCCATGATTTTTCCACTAGTTGGACAAAATCAGCCCTCAACAGCCACCATTTTTTCCAGTTTGCAGCTAGAAGGTCTAATGACTGTTCCAACTCCCGAGTCCCAAATGACAGGAGTATGGTCACTACCCAACCGAGGGAGGGCCTGAACAGTAGCTAAAGGAAAATAGTGACCTAAATCAGTAGTGTAGAAAAATCTATCTAAAGTGGCTAGTATAGGATCATCTTGGTTGTTAGTCCAAGTGTATTTCCTGTTCCCCATTTTGATTTCCAACAGACTCCAAATCTCAATCCAAGCATTGAATTTGTCACACCATTTTTGGTTGACATTCCCATTGCTTTTATCAGATGAGAAGCGGACCAGGCTAAAATCACCTTCTATGAGGGTCATGGAGTTGCTACTAATCAGAATCTCATGGAGTTCTGAGATGAAACTTTCTTTCCCATCTTCGTAGGGAGAGCCATAAACATTCAGAACCCTAAAGCTTAAACCACTAGTTTTTACTTTTAAGTTGCAAGATATGGAGAAGGATCTAACCTCCCAACTAATAACATCGAAAAAATCTAAATCTATTCCCATCAGGAGCCCACCAGCTGAGCCTATGGCAGGTAGCTCCTTCCAGGAGAAAAGCTTCCCTCCAACAATTGATTTAAATAAGGAAACTGGAACTTTTTCCTTCTTAGTTTCCTGAAAACCAATTATTGTGGGTTTAACTTTAGCAAAGAAATCTAGAAGGCACTCTTTCCTACCTGGAGCAGTTATCCCTCTAATGTTGGAAATGGTGTAATTCATTGGGTAACTGTTTTCATAGGGTGCTTGCCCCGTCCAAGTTTTTCTATTTTTGTCCATCTGGTCTCACTGTCACAAATATCCTCAGGTCCATCCAAATAATGGCCAGGAGTATGTGGAGTGGTCTTATCTAAAGCAGCAACTAAAGGGAAGCTAGAGACTTGCTTCCCATTACTTTCATTATCAACAGTAGGTAAATCTACCTCTACTCCTACAGATTTAGCAATGAAAACAAAATTAGGATCTCTAAAGATAGAGAAGTTCTCGGGTTTCTTTTTAGTACCTTGATTCTTCAGTGGGGCTAGGGCCTCCAGGTTCTCTTTTTGCTTTTTCAACTGAGCTTTCGCTACAATAGATAAGTTTTCACCCAGTAGTCTAGCACTCTGCCTGGTCCCATGGGTTGGCCCCCAGTTTTGGCCATGTTTAAGCACCTTTTGCAGCTTTCCTTGAGGGTCTAAAGGGAGTCTTTTCTTAGGTTCAACTCCTTCAGGCTGGGGGGGAACAGAGACCAGTGCCTGCAGGTAAGACTTGGAAGTTGGCGATGTTCCACTCACAGTGGTAAGGGGGGTTCATTGTGCATCACAGAATCTGAGGCTAGGGTGGTGTCATCCTCCAAGAGCTCCATATCTTGTAACAGGGAATAGCTATGGTCTTCAGTATAGGACTCAACAGTAGCCCAGTCCAAGATTTCTTTGTTGATCTCTACCATCTGCTCATCTAGTTTGTCTTTGAGCAGGCTGAGGGGGGAGTGAACTCTAGGACTGCAGAACACTTCATGGAAAGATCCACCAAGAACAGTTTTGGCACCAGTAGCTAAAGATTTACTGCTATTCTTGCTAAAGCTGTCACTCTTGTCAGGATGGGAGGCAGGGGGAGGTGCATTGACATCTTTCGTCGAATGCCCAGAGCTGGAGTGGTGTGTATCAGGGTCAAGGTCATCTGCATCATCATCAAGCAAATCATCATCTGCAGTAGCTAAGTTGTCAGGGACCTCAACTGCAATTTTGATCAGGAAGAGCTGGCCACTGAACCCAAAAACCCTGTCCTGAGGGATTTTGCTGTAGTCTTTGCAGAGGATCTTGACCCTAAACACTTCACACACATTGATGAACCTTGATTTCCAATCCACATCTAGGAGGATGCCAAAGACAGACGTGATTCTGTCAAGTACAGTCCATTCAACCCAGTCAGGCTGCAGCCCCCTCAACTGAATCCAGACTTCCTGTAATTCAGCAAAGCAATCGATATTGCCTTTCCAAACTTCTACCTTGACTGAAACACCTTCCTTGGCTATCCCAAAGCTAGGGTATCCTGCTACATCTTCCACTGAAATGTGTGGAGGGAATTTGACAAGAAAAGACCAAGAGTCTAGCTGTCTAATCTGCCAGGGCCAATTGGTTCTGTAGATAACAGAGAACTCCTGAGCAAGTTGTTCCTTACTAACCTCACCATACTCCAAGTAGACAAGTCCCACATTCCTAGAGATATTGCAGATAGCTCCTTTAGCAGGCAACTCGATGTTGTAGAAGCCAAGACCTGAAGCAGAGCTGCCAACATATCTAGCTACTTGATGGGGTTGTCTACGAACAGGGAAAGCTTCCACCTCATGATTGACTTTCTTACAGACGAAACAAGCCTTTGGTGCTGGGCAGTTCCCAGTGCTCTGGCCAGGTTCTCCACAGTTGTAGCAAACGTCTTGTTCATAGCTGGGGTTTCTGTCATCACCAGGCTCTACTTTATCTGCGTTTGACTGTCCAGCTTGAGGATTGGCCTTACCCCTCTGTTTCTAGTTTTGCTTCTGTCTCGGGATCCCTTGTGCTGGCTGCTGGTTTTGAGGTGCTGGCAGTTGAGCAGGGGGCGGTCCCTGTTGCTGAATCGGCGGCCCCTGTTGCTGAACCGGCAGTCCTTGCCCAACGTTCCCCTGTCCTTGCTGCTGCGGATGCCAGAAGGGCTGTCCTTGCCACGGTTGGATCTGAGGGAACGAAGGGAAAGGCCTAGCTGGGAAGGGATTACCTTGGAATTGGGGGTAGCCACCCCACTGCTGCTGCTGTCCAGGGTACCCAAATCCTTGCATCGGAGGGAAACCGAACCGAGGAGGTGGCGTTGGTTGTGCAAGTTCTTGTTGGGGAGGGGGAGGTCCCTGTTGGTTCCCCCTACCTCTTCCACGGCCTCTGCCCCGAGCCTTGTCTGCCAAGGCAATCTTCTCTTCAAGCAGCAACATCGAAGGTTTGGTGGTGGAGGACCAGCGTCCTTTGGAGAGATAAACCGTGGTCGGAGCTGCTCCGCAGCCAGTCGCCGCCGGGTGATAGTCTGATATCGAGAAGGATCTCGAGCAGACTAGGTTCTTCCTGATTCAGACCAGGTGGCGTCGTGAAGGGAGAGGACATGGGTCCCACAACTGTCCGAAGAAGGCCTCATCTCCCAGCTGTCCGAATTTTTATCATCATCATCTGGTATCTCCAAAAGCCATGATATCTTATCCCAGCATCCGGGGAGATCTCTGCGACAACAGGCAGGAGATGCTCATCCTCGTCGCAACCCCACGCCGGCGACAACCTCTCCGCAAAGCCAGCACACTGTGCGGCGTGTGGCCGGCCATGGCCACCAGCATCGGTCTCTCCACCGTTCCATGATTCCCACAAGAATTACGCGCTATAGGTGCAAATAAAGCAACATTCTTCAAGGATATTGAACAGTACGTACCGAGCCAAAACTACTACTGTATATATAGCTGTTAAGAAAAAGTTGAGCTACTTTTGGCCCAGGGATTCTTTAGAAGTTGGCTCGGTCGCTAGAAGAAAATTCTTCAGAAGTTTCAGTCTACGGTAACCGGCGATGCAACTGCCAATGGACGAGATTTACAATACATAGATCTAACTGTCAAGACACCATTACTGGTTAGTTTCCAAAGAAAAATATATGTCTCATTTGTTAAGGTAACAAATTCGAAAGATCACCGCCACGTCAAAACGAAGAAAAGAATCGGAATCCACTCTATTAGGGTACGTTTGTAGGACCAAAACACCACTGCTTCTCTGGCATAGTTGTGAAGGGCCACAGCAAAGTTGGATGGCTTCTGTTCTATAACATGGTGTTTCTTGTATTGTAAAGAAAGTACTACCGAAGAAACACATATCGTAAAAACTTAATCTATATGTAAAAAGTTTGTCCAAGGTCTCTCCCCTTCCCTGTGGCATCATAGCACCCAAATGAACCGCTGGAAGAGAGTAAAGCCGTACGATACATGGCATACTTTTCTCTTTCCAGAAAGATTCAACTGCAGTTGGAAACTTGAGCATCATTCGGGTTGCCCATGTTGTAGCATGTCTTTGATGAACTCTTTGTGATTATTTCCCCTTTTGTCTATATGCACAATTTGTTTCATAATTTTTTTGATAAAGGGAATATATTAATATCAAAGACACCAATTACACCTGTCCTCTGCAACAACAAGTTGCCAGAAAGACAACCCAAGTGCACACAGCCAAGAAAAAATATAAAAAAGAGAGAAACATAAAAAAAAGACCCCGTCGAAGTGATGAAACACACAACAACAACACTCTAACCACCAGCGAAGACAAGACCCGGACCACATATGAGATTCATCAAAGACGACGCCTCCAAGAAGGAAACAAAACACAAGAGTTGTCGTCGCCTGATCAAAGATCTTGAGTTTTCACCCAGAAGAAAGTCCAAATTCACAAAACAATGTCTTCAATAAGACCATTGTTAGGCACAACCAATTACGGCCAGATCTTGGGCTTTCGCTCTTGAACTCGCGACTCGGTACTCGATGAGCATCGTCCCAAAAGCAGTCCACCTGTGTTGTCGCCCCCTCTTGCCAAGGCCACTGCTGCAAGTGACCAACACTCGACACACAAGAAGAACCCTGTGTCGCTATTCTTGAACCCGCCAATACACCTCTCCACCAACACAACGCTTCGATCGAATCCACCATGACTTTTTTGACCTCCGACAATGTCATGAATCTAAATAAGATATGTCACATAAAACCGTCAAGAAAGCGAAGCTTCGCGCCACTCCCACATGACACGATTGGTCTGAAATAGGGGAGTGCACGACCGGATCGATTCCAATCTAGATATCGAGTGGCTTCGTTCGCCAAACGCCGGAATCACTGAGAGGAAGACCGAAACACGCCGGCATCTCAACCAAGGAGGCTCGTTTGAGGTAGATCGACGACATGTGCAGGATCAACCACCTGTATTCAGCTCCGAGCCTGCAGCCCCCACACTGCCAGACCGGCTCTCGGCGACCGGTCGATGGTGGGCTGGGAAGGGGCTGACCCCCGGACGAAATCCAGATGGGATCTGGGAGGCCAGAGCGCCCCGGTCTCTTCCGTCCGTCGTGGCGCCCCGTCCCATCCTCACCATCACGCCGCCGGGAGCACTCAGATGTCGGCCTCGGACCGCGCCGCCCCGTGTCCGCCGTCAGCGTCCCATCACCTCCATGAGCCACCATCGCGGGGAACCTCCCCTGCCCGCCGTCTTCAACGGTTGGGGCGCCGCCACCGCTGCCGGGTGGCTTTACCGGGTTCTAGGGTTGGGGGCGCCCCCGGAGCGGCTGGGAGGGAGGCGGCTCGGGAGGGTTTCGGGGGGAGGGGGGGGGGGGGGGCGGCTCCGCAATGAGTTGGGAATTTTCAATGTTTTCAAGATGCACTATTTATTGGCTGCCTAGATCAGGGCGGTACCCCGCCTATATTCTTGGCGCGATTGCGGATCTTCCTAGAACAAGACAATCTACTACTATGGCGATTAAAACGTCGTTTGGTCCTCTACGACGGTAGACGTACATTTAGCCTAAGGTGCACATAACACCGGGTATCTTCTAATTTCTCTCTAATTGGTATCTCCAGCGATATTAATATATACTCGTTATCAAAACAAACAAAAAGCCCGTCAGCAACTTTGTGTTTTGGTCGCGCGGGGCTTCGACCGTGCATACGCGAGCATCAGGGCATGCATGTTCGATCCTGCCCTATATATAGATGGTCAATAAATGAAACATTTCAGAATCAGCCATCCGTCGAGCTAGCAAGATCTGCATCCTCTAAGCAAGATAATACGCTACCTACATACACACCAATGGCGTCGGCCGCCGGCTCCAAGGGCTCAGCGTGGACGCAGCGGCAGAATAAGCAGTTCGAGTGCGCGCTGGCGGTGTACGACCAGGATACGCCGAACCGGTGGCACGACGTGGCCCGCTACATGGGCGGCGCCAAGACGGCCGACGAGGTGCGCCGCCACTTCGAGCGCCTCGTCGCCGACGTCAAGCAGATCGAGGCGACCGGCCGCTACGGCGGCTAGCTACTTTGCTTCGCCCACCGACTGCCATGGACGTACCCCGTCAACATGAGGTGTGTACGAGTGAGATGTGTGCGTGTGGATGCATGTGGTCACACATGCCAGTGCGCGTGCATGCATGCACGCTGTCACCTGAGATCTAATCCTAATATGATACGCATGCATGGGTCCGACATAAATTACTTACAAAGTGCTCGATCTGTTTTTTGTCTGCAGATTTTTAAAGCTAAAATTTCAGGGATGACCGACGATTGCTACGTTACTGGAGTATATATGTAGCTATATGGATGTATCAGAGCTAACGTGTCTAGATATGTACAGGATCAAGAGCTGGACTGATATGCATGTTGATCCATAGAGATCAGCCCTGCAGCTAGCTCGTAGAATTGATGAGTCTCTCGTGCATGTACTGTATATTCTCGTGTGAAAAATGTTAGAATCTACTGATGAATTAGCCGGTGCTGATCATTGTATTAGCTACATGACCTACGCTATACGCTATAGCGCGACATAAGGATGATATACGCTGGCTACAGTCATGCAAACGTCACATCCTAACGTTACGTTCAGACGAGATTTAATAGGGCCACGACTTGCTTCTTGGCAAATCCTGGTTAATAGGTTAACTATGGTTAATCTAGTACCAGGCACCGATGAATTTCGTTGGAAGCTCACTAAGAACGGAATGTTCTCGGTGGATTCCATGTATAGAGCTATGATCCAATCGGATATGCCCGTCGATATTTTAAAAAATGTATGGCGTTTGAAGGTACCGCTAAAAATCAAGGTATTTGCGTGGTACCTTCTGAAAGTGGTCATACTTACTAAGGATAATCTTGTCAAACATAATTGGCATTGGAGTTCTAAGTGTGTTTCTTGTTCTCACGATGAGACGATTAAACACTTATTCTTTGATTGCTCTTTTGCGCATTCTATATGGTCCGCTATCCATATGGCTTCGAATCTTTATCAAACCACATCAGTTGCGAATATATTCGGTAACTGGTTGAATGGAGTAGATAAACGATTCAAGACTATTATTAGGGTAGGAGCGCTTGCCGTTATTTGGTCGCTCTGGCTTTGTAGAAATGACAAGATTTTCAACGATAAAAGTTTCACTCGTATGCAGGTTCTATTCAAATGCATAGGCATTCTCCATTCGTGGTCCACATTACAGCGGGGGGAGTTTCATGACCTTTTTATGGAGGCGTGTGCACGGCTGGAGCAGGTGGCGAGGGATATTTTTATCCCACATGAATGGCCTCTTGATATACGGATAGCGGCTCCATAGCTTCGACAGTCTACGTCCACGGGATTTATTTAAACTTGTCGCATTTTACTTTCAGTTCCGGATTTCCGTTGTGTGCATTCTGATGATGCAGAGGCCGGGTGTAATACTTAAACTTTTAAGTAATAAAAGCCCTTTATAAAAAAAAAAGCTACATGACCTACATCTTATATATGTGGATGCACTGCACATAAGCTAATCTTTAAAAATGTTCATTATACTCATCGGCTGTTAACTTTTCTCATGAATGCATGGGTCCATCGCCTTGCCTTGGATCTGTAAATCTAGATTCTTTTTGCTACTTGTGTGAGAATCTCCTCTTAAGAAAAGAAAATAAAAGAAAATTGAGAATCGAATCAGACTGATCTCGGGTCCATTTTGCTCCAGGGATCGATGCTTTTGATGACCCACAATAAGTTCTGGGAATCCCCAAAGGTTTTTTATGCTTGGTAATTTTTTTTCTATATATACACTAAAATGGCGCTCCACAGTTTCAGCACATAAAAAATAAAACCACTAACTAATAGAATTAGGGCATGTACAATGGACAGTTTTATGTTAATCCTCCCATATAATTTAGATATATCATACAATATGATGTGCTATGATTTATTTCTTAGTGTTTCTCTAGTAACCATACATCCCTAAATATGTGGTGAGAGAGATTTTTGTTACGAGATCATCTATTAATTAAGAGAAAGCAACCCACTTTTTAATTCTTTTTCCTACGCTCAGTGTTTATCCTATTTCACACTCATAAGATTTAACCATTGTACAGTCCCGTATAAGGCTTACATTTGGGTTCTTATTGTTGAATTATAAATAGATATTTCTTCATCACCTCAACAAGTAATAAAACTGTTAATCATGGAATTAAATTCTTAAATAACAGCCATTATAGATCCTTACTACTCTCCGTACATCACTTATTTGGCAATGAATTTCATGCTTTTATGTTTCCTGAGAAAAATGAATTCACCTGTAGTATAAACAAATCTCACAAAATTCACCTCAATGTTAGAGTAAAATTTGTAGACCTATCGGAGTATTCCAGACTGAGAGAGATAGTCTCGGTTACAAAATAGTATGACTTGCCTTGTACTCCAGTTTTCTACCCCTTTACATCTCCTTATATACCACGTGTGAGGGCCAAATCAAACACATAAAAATATTTGGTTTCACAACTTCTACACTCAACACATATTTGATAATATTTTGGTTTCCTAAATTTTTATGAAGTCTCAGGCTGAAAATATATTGAACTAGCTCTATTACGTATATACTGTTATTTGAACCACTAATATATGACTCCTATATGTTATGTTTATTACACTTTCAATTGACTGAATTTAGAGCAATATATATTTTACAAATAAGTGCATATGATGTATCAGTTAAGAAGTTATTGTGCACTTGTACATTATAAAATTTGACATCTATATTTCATCCAATAACACAAATAATTGTGTACAATTAGACATCGGCATTAAACCACGAGGCAGTGTATAATTTTGCATCTATATGCCAGTTTAGTTCTATGCAACAAGAAAATATGTATTGCTGCCAATTTAGCATAAATTATACATGCTTAATGCAAAACTGGAGCACTTACATTGGCATAAACTCGCTTAAAGAATACCCCTTGTGCTCAATCACACAAATTAAACTAGATAGTTCTTTTCATCATATTTCCTTTCCTCATATCAATTTATTCAACTTAAACTCGAAATAGGCTGAATTTCAACACTTCTAAATTGCCTAAAAGGATGGAAAATTTAGAATTGGTTACCTGCGACATACACAAAGAAAAATCATTGTACCGGAAAAGTGTTTTCTCTTTCCATTGGACCATAAAATAGAGAAATTATTTGGAACTAATGTTTTATCCCATAGACAGGGTAAGATTGCCGATATATTCTTTTCTATTATTCTCTCATCCAAAAAGCAAGATATATATGCTAGCTCCTCAATCTTGTGGCTAGCATGCACCTTCTTTCTGGTCATGGAATCTAGTCTTTGCAACTAGCTATTTTGAGATAGGGGTTGAGTATTTAAAATGATTGTACATAGCTAGTCGCAGCAATACACGACTATTTTATTTATACTTGATTTTCTCCTCTATATAAATAACAATAGTAACAACCAACTAGTAAGACAAACAAAATATTTCAGCTACTAAACCATGATCATCACACAAAGAGTTAGTTCAACCAGAAGAGTAAGGAAAAGTAGTATTTTATAGAACCATTAACCCTCCGTTGTGTAAATAGGAAGCCAATATATGCATTGCAGAATTAGTAGAAGCTGAGCATTATTTTGTGTAACCAACGGCATTGTTTGATTAATTGACCATGGGAGCATATTATCAAGATTTTTCTTTCAACCGGCTACTTGGTTTCTTCGAACGGCTATGTGCATCCTATTTATGCAAATAAGGGATGTAAACTTTTGTTTCCTTGTATCACCTTGATATAATAGTTTCAGTTAATAGAAAGCCGTTTATCAAAGAAAAATTAAAAGGGAAATAACGTTCATACGAGATCCTAATTTTCAAGACAACGGAACAATACACTAGGCCTCTGCATTTGAAGATGCACATCAATGTCGTATCTCGACTTTAACTATACGGGTGTATATGCATGCATATATATTTACATTCTGTATGCTTTGAATCTTTGAGCAGGATGGAGGAGATGAGAAGATCAAGAACAAGATACCGTGCTGAACCAAGACGGGACCTGACGGGGCCAAAAAGATATAAAGGTAGATCCTCCACTACCGAGGGACAAAAATGTTTGTTCCTCCTCACTCCTCTCGTATTGGCCGGCTGATAATTTTCTCCATAGTTCCCCTTTGTTATTTTCTATTCACAATATTCTCCCATCTTCTCCAGCATCACATAGAGTTGAATTGTCCTCCATCAGCTCCCACCGCCTATATAATTAGCTCCCATTCTCCACCCCTTCTTCTCATCTCACCAACACCCAGAAAGCTCACAGTTCCAACCCTCCAAGAGCTAAGATCATAAGCTAGCTAGGTGTGAATCACCAATGGCGTCATTGTCGATGAGTGTTGCCGGAAGAGCGGGGTGGACACCGATGCAGAACAAGTTGTTCGAGCAGGCGTTGGCCGTGTATGACAGGGACACGCCCGACCGCTGGCACAACGTCGCCCGTGCAGTCGGTGGCGGGAAGTCCGCGGATGACGTCAGACGCTACTACGAGCTGCTCGTCCACGATGTCGCACACATTGAGGCCGGAAACGTGCCTTTCCCCGCCTACCGTTCCCCCTGTCCTGGGCCCAACCACAACGTCGGCATGGCTTCCCTTGCCGGCTACCAGGCCGACAGGTACGCCAAGCCTTATTATGAACTCGATCAACTCTCTCCCTCTATTTCTTACCAAATTGCTTCAAAATCGTAGGTAGATTTTCGACTGGGTTAATTAAGCTGGCAATTTCTGGTGCAGGTTGAAGCACTTGAAGATCTAGCTGTATAGGTACACAGATGCTGCGTGAAGGCTAGACAGATGGAGCACTTGAAGACGGGCGGAGCATGCATATGCGTTCATGTGCATAATAATTATCTAATTAGTACTATAGCAGGCTAGTGGTCCAACATGCGAGATTAATTGGTCTCCTAATTCCCATGTGTAATTTAGCATGTATATTCCTAAGTACAATATTCGTATTGTGTGCACCTGTAACTGTATGTCCATATCAATCAACATACTTCAATGGTATACATACACAAACCAGATACACACTCATGTGTGTAATTATTTCTCTACTGAGTTACCAATAAAAACCCATGCTTCTGCTTTTTGTCTAGATCATGCAGCATCGCCATTGGCATAACATTTCCGCTGTTGAAGGTGTTGGTTTGACGTGGGGGAGGCGAAACAACTCCAAGTGTGACTTATAGTCAGATCGGCTAATTAACATCAGCGTGTGAGCAATTATTCATTCTTGATATCATTGTTTTAAATTGTTGCGCTCTTTGTTAGGTCAAATGTCGCTCGACCGTCGATAATCATATCGTTTGTGGTAGGAATTTTGAGATGTTGCCGCAAGACTGGTCCTATGTGCATGTCATTTGGTTTTCTTCCCTTTTTTAAGCTGATTTATTTGACTTCAATGTTTGATATTTTTAAATTGAAAATATACAGTTGTGTGATCAATCGATATAGCACTGGGGATATCCTCATTTCCAAAAAAAAAATGGCAGAACCAGAGAAACCTGTAGTGCAACTGTCCCCTACAAGGCTAGCGGGGATGAATTTCATCACCACCATGCTCCCAACTGTCTCTTGTTTCTCATCCTCATATGGCCACCGCCGTGCACATGAGTATCGAAAGATTTATTACACTAGATTAGGCGATTGTTTAGTAAAATCAAGAGACATCTAAGATTACACGATGTCGGCTTTCATAGCTCGGCTGCACTGCACGGGACAAAAATATTTTAGATCTTGGCATGGTTACGCATCGCAAATACTTTAAAGTACCCACTAACATCAACTTTGTGATTATTTTCTTGTTTTAAAAACGAGGCAAAATGTTTGCCTTTCTATTGATATAGGAGAAGTAAACAAACAAAGTGTTCTAAGCCATCGAAACAAAGACAGAGCAGGTGTGCCCTCCCCCAAACCAGAAAGATAGTAGGTTGTGACTTCATCAAATGATTTGATCCTACAAGGATCATGTTATTTCTTTCATCTCCAGTTCGCTGCATGAACTCTGTAGCCGAAGTAATCTTTTTGTTGAAGACCCGAGTGTTACTCTCGTTCCAAATTTCCCAGGTAATAACCGCGACGGTACCCAGAGACCTCCAGGGGCCGTCGAAGACGCCTTCGAAATGGTGTGCCAATATTGGAGAATAGTGTGGTGGTTCCTCCCCAGGTACTGCACTAGAAAAGGGCAGGGTAGCCAGGTAGAATCATCATTCCAAATCGGCTTGGAAAAGCAGCATTGGAATAAGCCTCGTTTCCCAAACGATAGTATTTTCAGAAACAGCGTTAAGATTGACGAGTGACTATGTGCAAACCCGAACCAAACCAAGGTGAGCAAAGTTTTGCACAAATGTACTGATTGAATATGTTTCACCTCAACTATATATTTCCATGGAATGGGGAATATTTGTTTTTACATTTAAAATATGTTCTATTGGATACTTTCTCGCGTTAACAACTATAGGGACAATATTTTAAGTCCATCACACTATGAACCTTTTACCAAAACTATGGTTAGTACATAATCATGGTGGCAACTACATCAGTGTTACTACTATGATATGGTAAGTTGATCATTATCACAGTGGTAACTAATCTTTAAGAAATCACATGATATTAATATCTTAAACAAATGAGTAAACTGGTGTTTCTGCCATCTTTGGTACAATTGTAGTGTGGTAATTTAGGAGTTGTTAGTTCTTAAAAAATGACGTCGGAATATACCCACATTTAATTTAGTTTTAAATCTCTTGTTGAAACCATAAGAACTAATAAGATGTATCATAAATCACTAGTTCTGACAAATTTCCTCTATATTTCACTTTAATGAGAAAAAGAAATAATGAATATTGGAACACCCTTTTCGGCCAACATGATTAATGTTTCCATGATTGTTGTCATCATCCGATATCTCGAAAACCCGTGATATCTTGTTCCTCCAGCCACCGAGATCCTCCATGGCAGGCAGGAAATGCTTGTCGTGGTTTTATGTGTGGCATGTCACACTTCTGATTAGGATAATTTTTTCATGTGTGGCATGTCACATATTTTTGATTAGGCTACCTATCACCATGAGTCTTGGATTGAAACAAACTATGGAGTACACACATCTGTAGATGAAAATACTAGGGGTAATAAAATATCCCAATATCTAAAAAAAGAGCATGATGTACTTATCCTCAACGCCCCCACCCCCACACCCCATTCCACACACTGAAAACCTCGAGGAAAATTTAGCGCCCTGCTCTGGTTGTGGCCAGCCACCAACATTGCCTCACAAAAAAATTACGACAAAAAGTAAACAAAAATCATATATTATTTAATCAACTTGACAAGGATCAAAATGACATGACAACCTGATCAAAATGATATGAACAGTACATAAGTAAACATTAAGTGGTATCATTTGAAAAATTCTCGAATAAAACGATTACCAGTTTCAGAAAATCTTGAGCATCTTGTATCCTGTGCGCAGATAACTGGGTGATCTCAAAGAACTCGTAACATCCAATGGCCTAAACGCCTCCTTGTATATAGTAAAATTTATCGCATTCATTCTTGGAGCAGTGATCAGAGAGACAAATCAAAATTTTGAAAATATAAACTACTCAGTGTGTAGAACAAAAATAACATAGAACGAGTAGCATACCAAGCGGTGAACAAATGATATGGTGACATTGTTTGCATCTGTCACTTGTAGATCAAACCAACCATCATCTTCATTATATGTGAATATGACATAATAATTTTGTTTGATGAGATAAGTTTCAAACAATCCTTCCCAATGCGGTCCACATATAACAGTACAACCTAACCCCTTTTCCAGGTAGAAGTAGTACTCTAATCCGCGGTCACACATAGCACACATCCATCGCTGAAAATTACCAACAACCAGCATGGTCTGTAAACGATCACCGAAACCGCATGTCACATTCTGCATTTCATATAACATAAGAGCATGACACTACTAAAGAATTACTTACCGCCGGCTGATACGTCATAAACGTATCCTTAATTTATGATGGTCCATGTTGTTTTCATGCCATATGCTACATGTTTTTCCTTACACTTTATGTCATTTTTATCGATTTCCCGGGACTAACCTATTGACAAGATGCCAAAGAGCCAGTCCCCGTTTTCTTCCGTTTTTAGTTTCAGAAAATTTGTTCTAGAAATATTCTCAGAATTGGAAAATTCAAAGCCCGGAAGTCTTAGAATTCCCGAAGGTTCCACGGAGTTCCAAAGAGGCCTAGCGGGGGGCCACAGAGGGGTGATACGTCATAAACCTATCCCTAATTTCTGATGCTCCATGATCATATTATGCCAATTGCTACATGTTTTCTCCCTTATTTATAGCATTTTTATACGTTTTCCGGACTAACCTATTAACAAGATGCCACAGAGCCAGTTCCCTGTTTTCTGCTGTTTTTTAGTTTCAGAAAAGTTGTTCTGGAAATATTCTTGGAATTGGAAAATTCGAAGTCTGGAAGTCCTATTTTCCCCGGAAGCATCCAGAAGACCGAAGAGGAACCCAAGAGGGGCCGCAGGGAGGCCACACCATAGGGTGGCGCGGCCCCCTGGCCACGCCAGCTAGGTGTGTGGGCCCCCTGGAGTGGCACCGCCTTCGTCCTTTCGCTTATTTAAGCACCCCGGATGGAAAACCCTAAACACCTGATCAAAATCCCCGAAAAAGTTCCGCACCCTCCGTCACCGTCAACCCCAGATCAGGGTGGTTCTGAAGCTGTTTCCGGCACCCCGCCGGAGAGGAGATCATCAGCGGAGGCCTCTTTATCACCATGCCTGCCTCCGGAGTGATGCGTGAGTAGTTCATCCTTGGACTACGGGTTCGTAGCTAGCTAGATGGTTGTCTTCTCCTTATATGCCTCCATGTTTAGATCTTGTGAGCTGCCTATCATGATCGAGATTGATCTTATGTAATTCTCTGTGCTGTGT
The DNA here is from genome assembly GCA_028641055.1 of Alopecurus myosuroides. Classification (NCBI taxonomy): domain Eukaryota; kingdom Viridiplantae; phylum Streptophyta; class Magnoliopsida; order Poales; family Poaceae; genus Alopecurus; species Alopecurus myosuroides. Next base: position 12,380,132 of record CM054061.1, on the reverse strand, counting down.
TTGCTGGGATCCGATGAATATTGACCTTATGCCAAGTTGATTATAGTCTTTATTTGCATGTGTTATTTGTGATCTTGCATGCTCTCCGTTGCTAGTTATTATTCTGGCCAAGTAATTGTTAGTGACTCCAAGAGGGAGTATTTATGCTGGATAGTGGGTTCATACCTCCTTGTTGCCTTGCTTCTGTGACAGAAACGTGAAGGGGGAGGATGTGTTGTTGCCACTAGGGAGGAAACAGCGGTGAGAGTGCCCGCGTGCATAGTCATTGCTTACATTACACACTTTGTTTAATGCAATTATCTGTTGCTTGCAACTTAATACCTGAGGGGGTTCGGATGATAACCTGATGGTGGATTATTAGTCATAGATGCAGATGGATGTCGGTCTATGTATATTGTTGTAATGCCCGCACTAAATAGCATAGTAATCTTCATGTCATATTGTGCACTACGGTGCAGCCTTTATTTGTCAATTGCCCAGCTGTAATTTTTTCACCCAACATGCTATATTTTATGGAGAGACACTACTAGTGAAAACTACGAACCCCGGTCCATTTTCCACACTGTTAAACAAACCACAACAATTTCCCGCTCTCTTTACTTTCTGCAAGCATACACTATTTTTCCACACTATACGTCTAATCTTTGTTTTCAGCAAGACCGGTGAGATTGACAACCTCACTGTACCGTTGGGGCAAAGTATTTTGATTGTGTTGTGTGCAGGTTCCACGTTGTTGCTGACACCGGTGTAGCGCCAGCACCACCTTCAGTGGCATCAACCTTCCGAAGATTCTCTTTCTCCTACTGGATTGATATCCCTGGTTCTTAACTAAGGGGAAAACTCCTACCGCTGTGCTCATCACACCCTCCACTTGGGGTTCCCAACAAAGCGCATCAATGATTTTTCTAGCGCCGTTGCCGGGGAGAAGGAAGTCTTCTGTTAATGGGAGTCTCTCACTCTCAATCTCTTTATTTTATTTATTGTCTTGTTTTTATTTTTGTCTTGTTTTTATTTCTCTATATCAAAAACACAATTTTTTTTTATGTCTCTATATTGAAAACAGAAAAAAATTAGTTTACTTCATAGCTGTTATTTATTTGCTTGCTGTTATTCTGCTAAAATGAGTTCCTCTGAGAATACTAAGTTTTGTGACTTCACTAGCACAAACAACAATGATTTTATTTGCACACGTATTGCTCCACCTTCTCCTACTGCTGCTTTCTATGAGATTAAACCTTCTTTATTAAATCTTCTGATGAAATAACAATTTTCTGGTATTAGTACTGATGATGCTTCTGCTCACCTTAATAATTTTTTTGAACTATGTGAGATGCAAAAATAAAAAGATGTGGATGGAGATATTATTAAACTGAAATTATTTCCTTTCTCTTTGAGAGGAAGAGCTAAAGAATGGTTGCTATCTTTGCCTAGAAATAGTATTGATTCATGGACTAAGTGTAAAGATGCTTTCATTGGAAAATATTATCCTCGTGCTAAGTTTATATCTCTAAGAAGTGACATAATTAATTTTAAGCAATTTGATAATGAACTTGTTGCTAAAGCATGGGAAAGAATGAAAACTATGGTGAAGAATTGTCCCACTCATGGACTGACTATTTGGATGATTATACAAACCTTTTATGCAGGACTGAATTTCTCCTCAAGGAACCTATTGGATTCAGCTAATGGAGGTACCTTTATGTCCATCACTTTGGGCAATGCAACAAAGCTTCTCTATTATATGATGATAAATTATTCAGAGTGGCACACTGAGAGAGCTCCACAAGGTAAGAAGGTAAATCCTGTTGAGGAAACCTCCTCTTTAAGTGAAAGGCTTGATGCTATTTTGTCTATGCTTGCTAATGGTAAAGCTCAAGTTGATCCTAATAATGTTCCTTTAGCCTCTTTGGTTGCTCAAGAAGAGCATTTTGATGTAAACTTTATAAGAAATAATAATTTTAACAACAATGCTTATAGAAATAATTTTGGTGGAAACAACTATAAGCCCTATCCTCCTAATAATGGTTATGGTAATTATTATGGCAAATCCTACAATAGTAATAAAATCTCTACCTCTGATCTTGAAAACATGCTTAGAGAATTTATTAGCACACAATCTGCTTTTAATAAATCTGTTGAGGAAAAGCTTGGTAAAATAGATGTTCTTGCCTCTAAAGTAGATAGCCTTGCTATTGATGTTGATTTTATAAAACGGAAAGTTTTTCCACAAGATGTTAAACAAAATAAAACTTAGAATGCCATCCAAGTTCAAATAGATGATAATATTAGATTGATGGCTGAATTACGTGCTAGGTGGGAAAGTGAAGAAGAACTATCTAAAAGGAGTAATATTGATAGAGTTTGCAATATCACAACCACTAGTAAAACTGAAGCTCCTAGTGCTAGTAAACCTCCTACTATCAATGGTAAAGTAGTTGGTGTTAATAAAGTCCCTACTCCTTTGGTGAAACGTGCTAAATTGCCTAAAACTGCTGAAACTACTCCTGATAAAAGTGCTGAAATTTTTAGAAATGTGGGAGATAATGGTTCCATTACTTTTGATGATAATGATATTGATTTTTATGATTGCAACATCTCTGAAGTTATTATGTTTCTACAAAATCTTGCTAGAAGTCCCAATGCTAGTGCCATGAATATGGCCTTTACTAAACATATTACCAATGCTCTCAAAATTTGAAACTTGAGACATCTATCCCTAGAAAATTTGATGATTGTTGGGAGCCTATCATTAAAATAAAAGTAAATTATTATGATTGCAATTCTTTGTGTGATCTTGGTGCTAGTATCTCTTTTATGCCTCAAAAGCTTTATAATATGCTTGATTTACCACCGTTGGAACACTGTTATTTGGATGTTCATCTTGCTGATAATGCTAAGAAGAAACCTCTTGGTAGAATTGATGATGTTCTTATTATGGTTAATAATAACCTTTCCCCTGTTGATTTTGTTGTTATGAACATTGAATGCAATGCTTCTTGTCCTATTGTTTTGGGAAGACCTTTTCTTAGAACTGTTGGTGCCATTATTGATATGAAAGAGGGGAGTATTAAATATCAACTTCCCCTCAAGAAAGGTTTGGAACACTTTCCTAGAAAGAAGATGAAGCTACCCTTTGAATCTATTATTAGATAAAAAAAATGATGTTGATGCTTCTTCACTTGAAAATATTTGAGTTGATTTTTCTATGCCTAGCTGAAAGGCTTTAAAGAAAAGCGCTACCGGGAGACAACCCGTTTTATTTTGTTGTTTTCGGTTTTCCTTTGTTTTCTTTGGTGTGATTGCACCTGGGTGTTCTCTATTTCCTTCAAAAACCCGCTATATCTTTTATTTTGAGTTTTTGTTGAGCCAAGTAAAGCCACTAGTGGAAAGTTGAGCCTATATTTCGGATTTCTGCGCATGAAACAGATTTCTGCTGTCCACTGTAAATTCCATTAAAAATCACAGAAAATTCAAAATGACCTGAGTTTTTTTGTGCTTAATACTGAGTTATATACGCAAATGTTTCTAGAAGACCACTATTTTATTTGAGCAACATAATATTTTTGAAAAAATCGATCCTTACCTGTTGTTCTGTTTTTTGACAGATTTCTGCCATTTATCGCATTTGCATCTTAATCTCTTGCTTTTGGTGTTCTTTTGAGAAAAAGAGTTTTGAAAGAAGTTGTGACAGTAGCTGATGTTTTTATGAGTGTTAGACTTGTGTTCAAACTGAACCATGGGGATTTATTATTTCGATTGCACTAACGTTGCTAATGAAGATTGTGAGAATTTTGATGTGAAGGAAGTTTTCAAGGGTCAAGAGAAGAGGATGATATGATGTGGTCAAGAAGAGTTAAAAGACTAAGCTTGGGGATGCCCCGGTGGTACATCCAAGAAAATTCCAAGAAGACTCAAGTGTCTAAGCTTGGGGATGCCCAAGGCATCCCCTTCTTCATCAACAATCTATCAGGTCACTTCTAGTGAAACTATATTTTTATTCGGTCGCATCTTATGTGCTTTACTTGGATCGGTTTTTATTTTTGTTTTAAGTTTGCTTTTGATTTTGCTTTCAGTTTGTTTTTACTTTCATAATAATCTTATTTGGACCCCGGCATTCTTGTATTGGAGAGTGCACGCTCTGCTTTTTCTCGAGAATACGTTGTATTCTTAGTCTCTTTTTCACTGTTGCATTTATTCAGCTCCTGTTTTGCATGCATATCTTATTAGAGATGTTAGTTTTAGTACTATTATTTGAGTGCTCTGATGTTTGATTGCTGTATCATAAAGAGTATTTTTGTTAAAGCATGTTTTGTATGGTGCTTGTTGGGAGAAACAAAACTGCTGCTTGAAGTAGAATTTATAACAGTACTAGTAGAAGCTTGTCTCGACTATGGCTAGGAGTTTCTCATGCCATGCTAAATGTTATTTTAGTTTTAAAGCCTTGTGGTTATTGACTAGCATGATTATCCTCAAATAGCTAAGAGTGTTTAATATGTATTGAAAGATTCATGAGTTGTTCTTGTCATAGTAAAGCATCAATATATGGTATTCTCTTTCGAATGTTTTATTTGGTTGACTTGGCGCATGCTCACACCATGTTTATGACTACAAACCAGTCACGAATAGCCTCCATCACCACTTAGTTTTTGAACTTATGATACTGCTTATGTTTTAATTAATGATGCTTATGTCGCTATGCATGATTATGGATCTTATGCTCTCTTGATTTGTCGCTCCCAGTCTTTTGCTAGCCTCCACCCGTACTGAGTATGAGCTCTACTCGTGCATCCAAACTCCCTTAAGACAAAGTTTTTCCCATTGTGTCCACCATACGTACCTACATTTGGTATATAACTGCCATTCCAAAGTAAATTGCTCATGTGTTACCGTTAAAACCTTCAAAATTACTCATGCTTTATGTTCCTGTTTTTGCTCACGAGGACGTAAATAGAGAATATTTATCTCACTTGTTGATTGGAGTTCACACCCTAGAGTAGTGGCTTCATCCGATTATCCAAATGATAGAAGAGATGGCAGCGGGGTGCCCAGCCCCAAATTAATGCATACAAATTATCTTCACTATTCCCCCCCCCCTGATTTATCAGTCAAAGCATAATTGTGTAAACAAAAGAGAAAGAGGGATGACCTTCTATACCAGTTGCTTTCTTCACCATGGGAGCCACTCTTGTGAATCCAGTTGACTTGTGACGTACTGTATTTTCTGTTTACCATTCGTTGACATTAGCATACATCTCCCAAAATATAGACACTCCTCCACGGTATGTGATTGTTGGCAGGCACCCGAGGATTCGGTTAGCCATGGTTTGTGAAAGATGGATGGGAGGAGTGTCAAACTTTTAATACCTCTATTTAATAAAATAAAAGCTCTAGCCCATGAGTGATCCCTTCTTCCCTCTGCGAAGCGCCTTTCTTTTACTTTTATGTTGAGTCTACATCTTCTAACTTTATGCACAGTTGAGAGAGCATTTTTGCCATTCTGAGTTCTATGTGCATTTGTCTCATAAGCATCAATAATTACTTCATGATTTGATATTATTTGTAATTAAATTATTTGTTCTAGTCTTCCTCTTGAAATTTGAAGGTGTCCTGACATTTATGTTTTGCCCCACTCTTAAGGACTATCGAAATATCACTTTGCCATGCTTTCTCTATACCTAAAACAAACATTTGCCTTTCTTTGCTTTATTATTCATGATCCTTTATTTTAGTTACTCTTCGTGATGCAAAGTAATTGCTATGCTTTATTATTAAAGTTTTATTTATCATGCCTGTGTTGAAATTCTTATGATCTCATCGTGCATATGCTTTTATAGTAGATTGATCAAGTTTGTGTTAGTAGCATGTCACCTCAGAAATTATTGTTTTATCGTTTACCTACTCGAGGACGAGTAGGAACTAAGCTTGGGGATGCTTGATACGTCATAAACGTATCCCTAATTTCTGATGCTCCACGATCATATTATGCCAATTGCTACATGTTTTCTCCCTTATTTATAGCATTTTTATACGTTTTCCGGACTAACCTATTAACAAGATGCCACAGATCCAGTTCCCTGTTTTCTGCTATTTATTAGTTTTAGAAAATTTGTTGTGGAAATATTCTTCGGAATTGGAAAATTCGAAGCCCGGAAGTCCTATTTCCCCAGAAGCATCCTGAAGACCGAAGAGGAACCGAAGAAGGGCAGCAGGGGGCCCACACCATAGGATGGCGCGGCCCCCCTGGCCACGCCAGCTAGGGGTGTGGCCCCCCTGGAGCGCAACCGACTTCGCCCTTTCGCCTATTTAAACCCCCCGAATGGATCTAAACACCTGATCAAAATCCCTGAAAAAGTTCCGCAGCCACTGTCACCGTCAACCCCATATCAGGGGGGGTTCTGAAGCTGATCCGGCACCCCGCCGAAGAGGAGATCATCACCGGAGGCCTCTTCATCACCATGCCTGCCTCCGGAGTGATGCGTGAGTAGTTCATCCTTGGACTACGAGTTCATAGCTGTAGCTAGATGGTTGTCTTCTCCTCATATGCCTCCATGTTTAGATCGCGTGAGCTGCCTATCATGATCGAGATTGAGCTTATGTAATTCTCTGTGCTGCATTTGCTAGGATCCGATGAATATTGACCTTATGCCAAGTTGATTATAGTCTTTATTTGCATCTGTTATTTGTGATCTTGCATGCTCTCCGTTGCTAGTGGTTATTCTGGCCAAGTAATTGTTAGTGACTCCAAGAGGGAGTATTTATGCTCGATAGTGGGTTCATGCCTCCTTGTTGCCTTGCTCGAGTGACAGAAATGTGAAGGGGGAGGATGTGTTGTTGCCATTAGGGAGAAACCAGCAGTGAGAGTGCCCGCGTGCATAATCATTGCTTACATTACACACTTTGTTTAATATAATTATCTGTTGCTTGCAACTTAATACCTGAGGGGGTTTGGATGATAACCTGAGGGTGGATTATTAGTGATAGATGAAGATGGATGTCAGTCTATGTATCTTGTTGTAATTCCCGCACTAAATAACATAGTAATCTTCATGTCATATTGTGAACTACGGTGCAACCTTTATTTGTCAATTGCCCAGCTGTAATTTGTTCACCCAGCACGCTACTTTTATGGAGAGTCACTACTAGTGAAACTATGAACGCCGGTCCATTTTCCACACTGTTAAACAAACCACAACAATTTCCTGCTCTCTTTACTTTCTGCAAGCATACACTGTTTTTCCACACTATACGTCTAATCTTTGTTTTCAGCAAGACCGGTGAGATTGACAACCTCACTATACCGCTGGGGCAAAGTATTTTGATTGTGTTGTGTGCAGGTTCCACGTTGTTGCTGACATTGGTGAAGCGCCAGCACCACCGTCAGTGGCATCAACCTCGAAGATTCTCTTTCTCCTACTGGATTGATAACCCTGGTTCTTAACTAAGGGGAAAACTCCTACCGCTGTGCTGATCACATCCTCCTCTTGGGGTTCCCAACAAAGCGCATCAAGGGGCCACACCATAGGGCGGCGCCCTGCCCCCCCGGCCGCGCCTAGGGGTGGTGTTGGCCCCTCGGGCTCCCACCGCCATTGCCCTTTCGCCTATATTACCCCCTCGGATAGTGAACCCTAAAACAAGACGACTTTGCCATGAAAAACACCCCAGGCCACCGTCATCGTCAACTCGAGATCGGGAGGGTTCTGGAGTTCCCCCCGGCACCCTACCGGGTGGGAAAATCATCACCAGAGGGCTCTACACCACCATGCCCACCTCTTGAGTGATGCGTGAGTAGTTCACCCTTGGACTAAAGTTCCATAGGAGTAGCTAGATTTTTGTCCTCTCCTCTTTATGCCTCATGTTTGTATCTCGTGAGTTGTCGCACATGATCGAGATCATCTTATTGTATTGCTACATGTTGTGTTTGCTGGGATCAGTTGATTATCTAATGCTATGTCTTTTGATTATTAGTCTACCATGTTGTCTTAATGTGTATGTTATTTATGATCTTGCATACTCTCCGTTATTAGTAGATTCTCTGGCCAAGTAGATGCTAGTGACTCCAAGAGGGAGCATTTATGCTCGATAGTTGGATCATGCCTCCTTTGCATATGTGCTCGACTGAAAGAAACGTGATGGATGGAGGATGTGTTGTTTCCATTAGGGAGAAAAAACGATATTTACTTCATTTACATTGTTTACATTACACAGTTTGCTTACTGCGAAAATTTGTTGCTCGCAACTTAGTACCCAACGTTTGTTCGGATGATATTCAGAGGGTGGATTATTGGTCATAGACGCAGTTGGATGACGGTCTATGTATTTTGTTGCAATGACCGCGTGAATCTCATAGTAATCTTTATCTCATGCATGTTTCATTATATATCAATTGCCCAGTTGTAATTTGTTCACCACACATGTCAACTATCTTTTATGGAGAGACACCACTAGTGAACTTTGGATCCTTGTCCATTTTCTCATACTGATAATACGCACACTGCTTCCACTGTTTCCACACTGCTACCACTGTTTCCACACTGCTACTGTTGTTTTCATATTGTTATCTTACTGATTACCACACCATACGTTTAACCTCTTTTTGTTCAGCAAAACCGGTGATATTGACAAACTCACTGCTTCGTTGGGGCAAAGTGAATTGATTTTGTTGTGTAGATTCCACGTTGTTATTGAACCGTACTGCGTCCTGCCACCTCAGTTGCATCAACCTTCAGAAGTTGCCTGTCCTCCTACTGGTCGATTCAACCTTGGTTTTTATCTGAGGGAAAACTTGCCACTGCACTCTTCACAGCGTTTCTCTTGGTGTGTACCAACGTCAGCTCCCATCACCGGCGCACAAAATGTGCTTACCTCAGGCAAATACGTGTGGGTCGGCGACCTACACGCCAGTGGTACATCATTACCGCCAGCGTATTTTGTGATGCGCCTGCGGTATCTCCCAGTAGCGTCGGCGAATGATTGCATATGCGCCGGGGGGTAAATGTTCGCCTGTGGTACCTATTGTGTGTGGTGACTCTAATTTGTACAGGGGACAAAAAATAAAAATAAAATGTTGCTATAATATACAGAAAATGACAAAAAATAATAATTATGTAATTGGCATAGATTATAGAAAATGACAGAAACATGTTAGGCCACAGATTTCAAAATGCTAGTCATTACACATAGTCTCGATCACAACAGACACGATATACATGTCTCGATTACATAGTCTCAATCATAACAGAAGGAGCATCATCACGGGGAAAGCGAAGGTGCTCATCCGATTCCTCCTCGTCTTTGTCCTCTCTCCCTCTAGATAGGTGGTGTATCGAGCTTCCATCTCCACCATGGTGTTGTCCTTTTTATGCATCATCGATCTAGTGGTCATAGATAGCATCATCAACTCGAGTGGTGCTTGTTAAGATCGAACTAGATGGTTTCCGTCTATTGTAGCGCCAAAGTCGAAAGGAGATAAATACTTCCACGATCCATATAGCAGGGCCGTATTAGTTGATTCAAAATGACTAGGCCGTAGAGAATGACTACGAAATGAATCAGGGTTCCAACCATGATTTATTTTAGTCTTTCTTTACGGACTAGTCATTTTGTATCAACTAACTCAGCAGCAGCCATACTATATGGATCTCGAACTTATATATCCCCTCATGACTTTGGGGCTACGAGATGAAATAATTTAAACCAAACAAGATAGTTCAAACTAAAAATTTCTTGTTAAAGTTTTGCCCACAAAAACGAACCATTCTATTGGAACTCCATTTCAAAATAATTTTGAATAGTTTCACAACATATTGTGTGTGTTACGAGCTAGTACACCTCATGGTGATCAGAGGAAGCGGGAAGACAAAGATTTATACATATTTGGAATTAAATAGCGTTTTATATATAAGTGTTAGTGAGATCAGAACAAGGTTGGACCCTTTTGTGCATATTCATAACGGTGACTTTCTTATATCACACTTATGGATACGCACAGAAAGGGCCAACTTTGTCCTAAGCTCACTAACCCTTATATTTGTGATGTTATTTAGTTTCAAAGATGTCACGTAACCTCTTCCTTCAACCTTCCTTGGATCATCATCACACATAGTAACTCGTAACAACACAATATATTGCCAAACTCTTCTAAATTATTTCGAAATGGAGTATCCTTTAGAGTGTTTTGTTCACTACCGTCCTTTGATTCCAAACAAAGGATTTCTAACTCGGTTTTTGTATTTGTAGTCAATTTAAAGGCCAAATACTAACATCCACATAATTCTATTACTAACAGAGGTTTTCTAACAGCGGATAATTCTATTAATAACCCTAGTTCTAACTAATTCTATTTTTTCCTAATACTAACACTAATTCTGAAAGTAACCCAAGATAAGTACTAACCGTAACCCTAATAAGAAACAACATCCGTTGATCAAAGTCTAATCAAAAACAGGGGACGAGGCATGGCTCACCGTCTCGGTCAGGATGAAGTGCACGGAATAGGGTGTGGCGCTGGTGGAGGAGGCCCACGGTGGGGGCGCGGTGGCACCAGCTCATCTTTTTTAGACTAAAAGGGCACCCCCCCGATTTCATTGAAATCAACCAAACAGCAGTGTCGATTATTACAGACCAGCTCGAAACCGAGCAGAAACAACAAAGCGGGGAACCAACAAAGATCTCCCCAGGCTGCAGAAAGAAAGTTCAGACAAGAACGACTAAGGGCGCGAGAACAACAAGCAAAAACTAGCAACTACGACATCCTCAACGCTTCGAGATGAATTTGGAGAGCAGCAACTTGCAGGTTTCCTCTTGAGCTTCAGAGGCAGTGAGGAAAAGCTCAGAACCTCCCCTGGAGCACGGCATCATCGCCAAGCGATCCGCAAAAGCTCTCATTTCTTCCTGTTCAGCTTCAGTATACATTGATCCAGCAGTGTTGAAACGTCGACGCTTGCGAGAATCTTCCATTGCGACAGCTCCTTTTCCATTCTTCGCCACACGTCCCGAACACCTGGCCAGCATATTACCTGAAAACACATATCATTACGTAATTTCCAAATCGACCACAGTGTAGCAGTACACACCACGTTTATGAATGCATTTTTTTTATCGCTAAGCCACCATCTGGCAACTGACTCAAAGTCATGCCCAACTGAAACATTCAGCAATTCTGACACAAAGGACCAAACAAGCTTGGCTACAAAACAACCAAAAAACAGATGATGACTCGATTCTGCTTCAGAGCAGAAGAGACAAGTTTTATCATTGACCTCTCGACGTTATCCCTTGTGACAAGCTCATCTTTGGTCGGGGGGAGGCGGAGTCGGCCGGCGTCGGCCTCGGGAGGGGGCGGCCGTGGGGCGGCGCGTGGCCGGAGCTAGGGATGGAGGATGCAGATCCGAGGCGGGCAGGAGAGAAGGAGGCGACCGGCGGTGGGGAAGGAGAGGAGGATCGAGGCGGCTAGCGGTGGAAGGGACGTAGGGAGAGGACATGGGGAGGCAGGGAAACGAGTGGATCGATCGCTCTGCTCGGGCGGCCGGGCATATAACGCCACTTAGCGCTGGTGCATAACTTATAATGCGCCTGGGGTACCTCCCACTAGCGTCGGCGCATAGAAATTTGTTCGCCAGCAGTAAAGGCAACCTGCCAGGGAGGTCCTGTGACGCACTTATTGCCGACGTACGTAGTAATTCTTAACATATGGTAAAGCTAATAGCGCAGGCACACGTCTACCCTATGCGCCAACGATATTTAGCGCTGGTGTACAGACCTGTACGCGCGCCGGCGGTACTATGTGTTGTTGTAAACTATTCTCTAGTAGTGTGAGGTATCCTATTTCTATTCCCCCCATTACTTGTTAATTTCTTCAACTTAGAATCAGGGGAAAGGTTGCCCTTCAACACTTCTGAATGGCTTAAAAGCATGAATATTTTAGAATCAGTAGCTGACCGAAGAGGAAAAGTTAGTGTCCCACAAAGCATTTTCTCTCTAGAATGGGCTGCAAAATAAAACAATCAATTTCTGGAGTTAGTTTTTTTATTCCATAGGCATTTTTGTGTACTAAAAGGTTGGAGCTAGATTTCTTGATATTATTCTCTCATCCAGAAAGCAAGATACATATGCTAGCTCCTTGATCTTATGGCGAGCACGCACATGCTTTTTGGTGATGGAATTCAATCTTCCACTAGCTATTTCGAGATAGGGATTGAATGCTTTTAAAACTACATAACACTCCGCGCGTTGCAGCGGGGCAAATAGATATCATAAACTGATTTGTAGAGAAGAACACAATAAAAATAAAATGAATCTGCATTATGGAATTGAAGAAATATTAGGAGGCAAGGCCAAAGTAATATTTCATCAACTGGTGCACCAATTTACAATGTATTATTTACACAAATAATCAAATGTACCTTTCAATTACATAACCCATCAGAAGTTTGAACAAATGTCGGCACTGAAAAATGATGTCACGTATCTGGAATGCACCTTCTCCGAGCAAATATATTTCACAAATTGTACAACAAATTTTAGTAGGAGTCAGAAGCACATGATATATATGATAATTTGCAACATATATCAAACAAAAGCTAGAGAATAGCCTGACATTTGTGGTAATACTATCTGTAAAAATGGGCTGAAAGACGATGGACTATGTCCACATATTTACAACTATAGTGAAGGTAAACTGAATAGTTGATTTGACCTCAAAAAAATACAAATGCAGATATGAAAAACCATCTATTCACCAATAGGCCACCTCATGATTTGAGTCAATAAAGTGGCAAATTTGTAGGACAACACGGACCCGTGGTACAAAATAAGCACAAATTACTGGACACAGTCCGTTGGAAAGCACTCTCCCCTTCCTTTTTATATAGTTTCTCTTCGGGCGGTAACCTACAAGAAGAAAAACAGGAGCATGTTGTCACACCCCAGTTTTTGGACCATTGTAATATAGCTTAGGGAGACAAAAATGTGAGCCAACAAAAACTTTTGTAATGTATTTGTGTGGACCAATATATGTATGTGACCATGTTTATCTATGCAATGCAACCAATGTTTTCTTCTGAATCAAATATCAATTTTTCCTGAAACCACACTAGTGTTTTCTCTGATGTTTTCCTTATGAAATCTTGAGTAAATTTTTGTTCCAACTATTGGATCATGCTTGTTTTCCACCTGTCAATATGATTTGTCTTTGTTTCAACCAAGAAAACAAAATGCCATTTGGAAAAGTGTATGTTTTCTTTTAGTTTTCTATTAGGGATTTTCCCTGAAAAACTAGCCAAACACCCTTTTCTAGCACTTGTTTTCAACTGGGTATAATTTCCAATTTTATGTCTTCTTGGCTTATATTTGTTCTCTGATATGTGGACTACAAATACATGACCTTATTTTGATTTTTGGAGTTTGAAAACATTTATTTACATGCTTGTTTTGTGGAAAGAAAATAATAGAGAAAAACAGAGAATTTTTGAAAACGGAAGAAAACAGAAAGATACCCTTTTCCCACCTTGTTTTCATAGCCTTCCACATTTTCTAAAATATGTTAAAAATGTGTTTCTAAAAATTCATGACATGCTTAACAATGTACAACTTGGAATTCCAAATTTGGAATTCATTTCCTATTTTAATCATGCCCAAACTTTTTGATGATTTTGTATGTTTCCAACACACAGTAAATTTTGCTAAGTCATTTTTCTGAAACCTTTTTTTTACAGAAGTTTGAGTGTTGTTTCTGGTTTGAATTGGTTCAAATTTATGGGTGAGACCTTGCCTAACCTACTCCCCTATGTTTGCACTTGAGATGGGTGCTTTGGATCCCCTTTGTGGTTGATTATGGAGAGATAAAAGAGAGGGAGAAGAGAGGCCGACAGAGAGCCAAGACAGGGAGGCAGGCCGCAGTCACGCAGCGCGCGCCATGCCGCACACCACTATGGCCACAACGCTGCGACCACCATGCTCTCCTCGTGGCCTAACACCAGTACACGCCACCCCTATCCGTAACCGCCCGTTTGCACAACGCCACGACGCCACAGACACCACCCCGTGCCACCAGCGCCCGTGCCCATGGCCATGCCGCAGATGCACACACCCGTGACACGCCTATAAGGCATGCCCCTCCACACCACCTCGCCGCCCCCTCCACCACCACTCCACCACATGCCCTAGCCACCCCATTCGACCCCGGTCACTCTTTGTGAGCGGCAAGAGGCAAAAACCCGCCGTCGGCCACCGCAAGCCCCCATCACAGGTGAAGCTCACCCTGGCTGTTTTCAACATTTCATTTCATCCTAGACATGCTCCCCGCCCTTGTACAAACCAACCTGACCCCTCGCCTTGGCCGATTGCGTGTAGGAACGTTGTCGCCGTCCTCAGAGCCGCCGCGGACGCGCTGCTCGCCGCCAGCGATTGGAGCTGCCACTGCTGTGGCGGTCTATGCCCCTGCACGGCCATGACCACCTGCATCCTCCATGACACCGCGCCACTGCCGTACGACGCCCCTAGGTGAGCTATTCGCCGTCCGCGTGCCTCTGCTGTATCACGATGAGAGAGAGGGGGAGAGGGAGGAAGACGACGCACGTGGATCGTAGATCGCGAGATCTACGGCTCCCTTTGAACCGTGCAGTCCCACACCATGCAGCGCGCGCGCGTACCCACGGGCCGTGTTCGCTGTAGTTGGGCCATGCCCGGACAGATCTGGCCCGTGTAGTATATTTCTCTGTGGATTTTAATCCTTTTTGAAAATAGACAGAAAGTGAACCCTAGCTTTTGCCATGTGAAAAGTAGTAAAAAAATCAACCAGATCCAAGTGGTAGATCTACTTTTTGACAATTATTTTTGTTGTAATGTTTATTCTTGCGAAGCTATCTATTTCACCATTTTTAGCATAACTTTAAGAATAAGAATCCTAAAAATGCAAACTCAACTTTTTTGGATATCCCTTAGTGATACCTACCTATAGAACTTGGCCTTTCTTGCGGGAAAGCTTTCTAGAGAAAATGCCATGCATTTTGGTAAATGACCAGAGAGCACTTCTAGAATTTTTGTAGATTTTTTGGTGATGATTTTTGATGTGAATCCAATTGGATGAGCTTCTTTATGCTTATATCTATCTACTCCTAGCTTGGTGTAATTTTTAGAGCTGTAGAATAATTTTGGTGTGCATGAATAGATTTTGCACTTTTTTGTTTTTATTTATTATTGTATGAATTAGTTCTATTCAATATGTTAGTGTTAGATATATGTTTTATAGCATGTGTAAGATTTTTATCCTCTGTTATTAGGTTGTTTTATTACAGAACGAGCATGTTAGGAAAGGTTTAGTACTTTGTGTGTTGATTGGAAGTAGTTTTGCTAGTGTAGTTATTTCCTCGAATTTCATAATGTTTAGGAAATTGCGGCATTTCACTTTTATGTTTAGTAGCCAAGTTTTTTAGGTTGATATGTTGGGTCCAGTACCACTTTGGTACTGATATTAGGGGTGTATCACCGCCGTTAGCTTGTACTTCCATTTACAGGAAAGCATGAGTAGTTTTGACTTGATTAAAATGCTTCCTATTATTATGACTAGTATGAGTATTGTTTTGGATGCTTGTTTAGTGGGATGTTTATTTTTCCCAAGTAGGAACAGAGGCATTGTGAACTCCTAATACCTTGGTGGGACAGTGTAACACCCACTGATGCCATTGCATTTTGGTGAGAAACATTCTTTTCTCCACCATACATGTTGCTAGTAGTCCAGTTTTATTTATGTTTGTTTAAAAAAATTTGCCATTGGAAAATTGAGTGATAGATGGTATTGTGTAGTGCTTGTTGTATGTATTGTTTTCTGCTATTGTTTTCCTTAGTTGGTTCTAAATGTGTGTCCTTTATTTCTTTTTACAACGTTAGAAAACGAAGAAGAAGATATGGGAGAGGAGACTTATTTTCACTCCTGTTATTTCCAAGAGAAGAACCAGGATCAATACCAAGGCAAGCCACCCTAATGCTTGCTGTTACTATACTTATCATTATCTATCATGCATGTTTTACTTCTGAAGTTTTACAAAAATATGGTTATAAAAACTGTTTTTGTTGTGGCTATTACTACTATTAATAATATAAGTAACTATCACATTCTCAGTAGTCAAACTTGGTGTTACCAAGCCTTTAGCCACCATATGCTATATAAATACCACCCAAATTAATAATCTTGAAGTCCCTAAGTGGACACCCTAAAATGTGTTTTTGTAAACAATGGCTTTATGGAAAACCCTTGGTGGAAAGGTGGGACCTTGTTCACTGGAGGAGGCAAAGAGGAAAGTTTATGAAATTGTTTTAAAAAAGACACATAACCTAATCTTCGCTAGACAACCAATAAGTACTGCCACTGCACCTCAACATGGGCAAGAGGACTAACTAGAAACTTGTTCGTGTTTGTGTGTGTTCTATCCCAAGTGTTATAGAGGACTGGATGCTCTGAACCAAAATGTCGCTAGGTGGGAGATATGATACATGCAAAGTGTGGGATTAATTTTCCCTCCAGCTGCAACAGTTGGGTCTCCTTTCATGGCAGTGTGGAACACGGTGCCGGGGAGAACAAACCCTTTTGAAGGGATAGTCATATACTAGATTGAACATAGTGGAAGGGTTGGACTAGTTATGTGATGTTCGCATACTATCCTGGACAGTCCATGGTTGTTCATGGGAGATGTTCTGGATCTTGTGGATCGTGTACACCTCTGCAGAGTAAAACTATTCGGAATAGCCGCATCCTCGTATATGGACAGTTGAATGGCCATGTAGCTAGCATTGTGTCAATGTTTTCGAAAAGGATGTTTTGAAATAGGTTTAGTACCTGCGAGGTACTGGAAGCTGAACTTTCTACCTGTTAGGTACACATGAGGAAAAGGTTGAAGTTGTTTTACAACAAGTTTTGCAAAGAAAAACCTTCTTTAAACAAACTCTTACAAAACCTCTTGGATATTCGATATCTACAAGAGAAACTATATTATTTCATTTTGAAGTATCTTCTTCTACAAAGATATAGAGATGTTAGATCAACCATGATGTATCTTTCATTCCATCATGGGTAGAAAACCCTATGTATAGCCTACCCACTCCACCAAATAAGCATACTTGCATTTTGAAAGCTATATAAAGGATGTCTTGCAAAGTACAGTCAAATGTACTTATATTGGTTTCGTCCCAGGATATTTACTTGGTCCGACTACGAGGAGAAACCCCAAGAGGAATACTATGAGGAGGAGTACTACATTGATGACCCTGCGAACTAGGCTCGTCTCCCGGTCAACAGACTGTAGGTTAAGGCGTGACTTGGGCTCTATAGCATTGTGTTTTTTTTATCTTCCGATGTGTTAGTGTTATTTGTCTGCTCTGCGTGGCAGTTATCTAAGACTTGGTCATGTGACCATTTGTGTAAGACCTTTATTATTCGTGTAATGGATGATGTAATCCGTGTACCAACTTTTCACGAATGATTATTCTGGGATCGTGAATGTATGCATATGAGGGGTCTTGGACTTGCTAGTTTGGGTCCTCTACAAAGTCGGTATCAGAGCAATCCTAACCTTAGGAGACCTTAGTTAGCATGGACGTTAGCGAGTACTCCGAAAAGCTAATTTATTAGACAAAGTTACCGATAGGACTAAGTACCAAAATATTTTATATACCCCATCCTCTCTGTTTTACTAAACTCTACTGACATTAAGTTACATCTTGCATCACGTAAAACTTTGCACACTATGGTCTAACTTAAACTATACTTAAAACTTTGTGTAGATGGAGGTTGTCTTCATAGAGGCTTGTCAGTTGGGACTGGCTCATGACGTGTCTTTTGTTTTCGAACCGAGGCTTGTTGAGATGACTGAGCTCATTGACCACCCAGTTCCTGAGCCGAGAGGAGGATTGATCTTTGGTGCACCAGTAGTGGGTGATTGGTTCGTGGAGTGTACCATCCGTCCACCTCTGATGGCACCTTCTGTTGAGACCTTTGTTTTCACCACCGTTGAGCGTTCTTGGCATGAGGGAGGTGTCGTGTGATCCAGGAGGCGATTGCACGCTTGGCGTACTTGAGGGGTTACTTATTCCTTGGTACCTGGTTTGAGTTGCTTGGGAGACGCGATGAGATGGTAATACCACTTCCTGTGCCACAGGATCTTGATGGCATGGCTCGTCACCTGGAGGACATGGAGATTCTGTTGCACTGCACCCAGCGTAGCCTAGACGATCTGAGGGCAGAGCATCACACCACCACTGGGGAGAGCCGCGTCCTGACAACACACTTGGAAAAGCTGATGGATGAGCACGACACCATGACCGCGAGGAACTGCGCCTTGGCGAGACAGCTACGGACCACCCGTTTGGGTTGTACCCATCTCACCAAGAAGGTAGAGGCGCTGCAGGAAGCCAACGCTATTCAGCATGGTAGGCTGAAGACTGCGAGAGAGGATCTGGCCACTAGACACTCGACTCTCGAGGATTTGGAGGAGGAGATCAGAGAGCTCCGAAGGGAGAACAAGGACCTCCTTGTAAACGACGACGCTATATCAGATGTCGATGGGATGTACATGAGTGACCAGAGTGAGCAGGAGGATGACGACCTTCTTGGAGACGAGGAGGATCCTGAGGAGATCCATTCCGATGGAGACAGTGACCAAGACTAGGTGTAGCACCTTTGCGCTTTTGGATTTTGTGCCAGTTAGTTTGCTAGTAGCATTGCGATGTCCCCATGAGTCGCTTCCCTTATGTAGCTCTTGAAGCATAGCTTGTATTGTGAGACTTATGTTTGTGTTATGTGTGATCGTAAGACTCTATGTTATGAATGTGATATGATTGTGTTCTATTCATGATTGTGATGTCTCTACTTGTATTTTACTTGTGATTTATCACTTGTATTTCGTTGTTCATAAAACTATTTTTGTTTCCTAGTTTTAAAAAGAAAAAGGTCTTGCTGCATAGTCTTGCACATGTTTCACTATAGCATGCCGCCTCGTCGAGAACCACCACCACCACCCCCACCATCGGTGGAGGCATTGTTGGCCCTTATGATGGAGGACCGTCAAGCCACACGTGCTGAGAGTGCAGCCACCACTGCTGCACTACAACATTTGGCCAATGCTAGTGCCAACAACAACAACAACAACAACAACAATGGCAATGTCAATGGCAATGGCAATGGTGCTTGTTCAAAGCTGAAGGACTTTCAACATTCGAATCCATCGATCTTCTCAAAGATCGTGGAGCCTCTTGATGCTGATGATTGGCTCCGCACTATTGTGAACAACTTGGAAGTAGTTGTAGTAGAGGAGAATGATAAGGTTCTGTTTGCCACTCACTTTCTTGCTGGTCCGGCAAATACTTGGTGGGAGATAACTCGAGCCACTGTTGCTGTTGGCCATGTGTTCAATTGGGAGGACTTTGTTGCTAGGTTCCGCAAGTATCACGTCCCCCCAGGGTGTGATGAATATTATGCGGGACAAGTTTCTGAAGCTGGGGAAAGGAGGAATGTCAGTGTCTAAGTACTGGGAGGAATTCCCTACCCTGTCCAGGTATTCCCCAGAGGAGGTCAACACTGAGGCAAAGAAGAAGGAGAGATTCCTGAATGGACTGCACGATGAGCTGAAGTGTACTTTGGTCATGCTACCATTCCAAGATCTGGAGTCGCTTGCTGATGCTGCCATGATGATAGAGCATAAGCGCCAGAATACTTTTGACAACCGTAAAAGAAAGATTATGATGCAAGGAGGGTATAGTGCACCCAGGACTCGCATTACCCCTTATGCGAGGCCACCACGACCCAGGGCGCCTACTTATGCACCTCGCCCGAATCACCAGTATGCACCAAGGCCCAACCACAACAAAAATCGTGCTTCTTATGCACCAAAGCCTAGAGGAAATGGCAATGGAAACAACTTCAACCGTGCTGCAAAGCCTAACCCAAATCCAAAGCCAAATGGAGGTTGCTTTGTCTGTGGAAAGGAAGTACACTTCGCTCGTGAGTGCCCTACAAAAAATGCTGCTCTAGCTCAGCCCACTGTAACCAAGATAAACCAAGGTCCAGTCATGAGGAGGTAGAATGTGACGATGGGACATCTGAATCATGTCACTATTGAGGAAGCACGGGAGGCACCAGACATGGTGATGGGTACATTTCCTGTCAACTCTGTACCAGCTGCAGTACTGTTTGATTCTGGTGCATGGCATTTCTTTGTGACTAAGCCGTTTGCTGAGAAAAGTGGTACGAAGAATGTCGTGGGATAATCATGGCAGACGTTACCGGGGGTAACTTGTCTTGGGGCAATTCGACTCTGGTGTTTGGGAGAGGGTTTAGCTCGAGGGAAACCATGATGATATGCGATCTGGTAGCCGGCAATCGAGTCGCCGAGTCTCCGATCTGAATATATTATCTCAACTCTCGTGTTACAAAGGATACACGAATATCTGGCGATTGTATGGTTTTTGCTTAACCTAACCCTAGGGGCCGGCTTATATAATACCCGGACCCCCTGGCTTACCATCCAAGGCATACTCGGAATTCTACCCGGACACTGCTTACAAAACCCTAAGTTTCCCTATCGGAACACACAAACCGGGTTACGAGGCCTACACTCTTGGGCCTTCCAGAAACTCCTTTTCCCTAAGCCGGATCTTGCGCAGCGCCCTTTGGGCCGAGTTACACCTGGGCGTTAGCCTACCGGGTTATCATCCCTCCATCAGTAGTCCCCAGAATAGCTTGGGCTTCACGGGATCCTCCTTGAAGCGCATGCTATTCCCTGCAAAAATAACAAACATACTAGTTCATAGAGGCCGGGTTAGGTTGCTTTGATAAACAACTAGGCCTAACTCCACTGGTGGTCCATATAATAACCCGGCTTTCTCCAAATCCACCTTCATTTTGCCGGGTCAACACTCCGAGGGAAGCGCAGTAGACCCGGCTTATTTCGTTTGTTAACTGGCCCGGATATCGCGGAAGGTATTTGCTTCCGATCTTTTCCGGATATCGCGCGGGGGCATTTAACGCATATCCCAAAATTTCCGGGCGGGTATCCCTCTCCAAAATTTTTGGATCCCGCCCCTTAGTCTAGGTTTCCCCACCCGCACCTATAAATAGGTGCCCTAGGGGGTGACCTAAACCTAACGGCTCATTTCCACTTCTCCTCTCTCACCCATCTCACCTTCAACCTCCGGTGACGCCCCTTGCTCGAGCTCGCCGTTGCGCCGCCACGGAGGCCACCGGAGAGCAACCGGAAGCGAGCCGCCGTCTACGCTCCGCCTCCGCTCGCGTCGCTCCGCCGTCAAGCTCCGCCACCGCGCCCGCAAGCTGCCCGCCGGGAGTTCCAAAGGGGCACCACAGCTGCGCCATCTGCCGCCGTCGCGCCATCCTTCAATCCGCACCGGTGAGCTTCCTATCTCCATTAATTTCAACTTCAAACTTTCTGTTCGATTTAGATTGGATCTAGGTTTGCCCGCGGGCTAATTTCTTGCTCCAAAACGAATTTGATTACTCAACTTCATCCTTGCTTGCTTAATCGCTCAATAATAGATCTAATTACACCCTCCTATTATTCGCAATCATAAATTTCTCCGCGAATTTCTCTGGAAAATTTCCCAATCTAGATGTGGTCCGTCTAAGATTTCCGCAGTTGTTCATCGATACCCGGACAATCCTCTATTTCCGGATCTCCTATTTTCACTAGTTAACCAGACAATCAACCCCTTTTCATAGTTGCTCATCGATACCTTAGATAACTCACAGCTTCCGTACTGCTTACTGATACTCGGATAACTCGTGGATTCCATACTGTTTATTGATACTCGGATAACCGGTATTTTCCAGGTCTTTGTTACTCATGTTTTGTACTCTTTTCCTTGTGCTTCGCAGACCGAACAAATGGCTCCAAAGAACAAGGGCAAACAGCTGGCAAAGCCAAGGTCAACCCAATCCATCTCCGCCAACTGGGCACGGTCTACCGTGACCTAGGCCAAGCTAGAAGAGCTCGCCGAGTCAGGCGTTCTCCCCCCTCAGAAGGAGATCCATTGGAGAGTACCGGGTGACGAGACCCGGCCTACCCCCAACCCCAACGAGGTAATCTGCTTCGTTGAGCACGTGATCCGGGGGTTTCGCCCCCCGGGTCACTCTTTTTTCCGTGAAGTCCTCAGCCACTACGGCCTCCGGGTATTCGACATAGGGCCGAACTCTATGTTGAACATAACCCATTTCATAGTCCTTTGTGAGTCCTACTTGTGCATCCCACCAAATCTGGCTTTATTTATTGAACTATTCCAATGCAAACCGTGCCGCGAAAGCGGTGACGGGGCCCTCTTGGCCTGCGGCGGAGTTTCTATCCAACGCCGTAAAAATTCTCCTATGCCGACTCTAAGTCTTAACTCACATGTTAAGCATTGGCAGCAATCTTTCTTCTATTGCCGGGACACTTCCCCACCCGGCGAAAGGAAATTGCCGGGTTACTCGGAGGGTCTCGTTGACCTTTCCGACACTTTCAACGCCTTTGCCTCAGAGTCGGACAGAGAGTCCATCCAGCACCTCCTAGATAAGATAGCCGTCCTTTCTGCCCACAGTCTCCTTGGGCTCAACCTAGTTAAAACCTGGGTAGATTTCCGGATTCAGCCCAACTCCATTCGCTCAAAGCTGATGTGCGAATACTCGGGACACGTCACGGACGCGCTCCGCTATTCCTCGAAGAATTATCCGGCTGGCAATACCAACAAGACCATCAAAAGCTTCCTAACTGAGAAGATGGAAGTGATCAAAAATATAGCCGGGCTACAGCCGTTTACTCGGGACAACCCTGCTCCAGCGGTAAGATCCGACTCTTATCCACTTATTCTTGCACGTTTACTCGATACAACTACTAACTCTCACTTTTATGCCTTTATCTCAGTCTGATAATGCTTTTTGGAACATCGAGACCCCTCCCAACTCCGGGAACCCGGAGGAAGAAGAAGAACCGGCTGACATTGATGAAGGTATCACCCGGTTTTCAATCACCTTAACCTCTATTACTTTGCTTTCCCATTTTTTCTCTTTTTCCGACTATGTATTTGTGCCTTTCAGGGATGGATGATAAGGATGACAAGGATGACCAGGGAGACCCGGAAGAAACTGAGAGTGATAAAAGCGAGGCTGAGCTGGAAGTTGAGGTCAGAGCCAAGAGGAAAACCCGAGGGGTCGTCTTCAAGGTTCCTTACTCTTCCATGTCCTCCAAACCCTATTCCTTTGATAATATGCGCGAACTTAACCGACAGTTTTCCAATTCGCCACACTTGAAGGATCCGCCTCCGACCAAGCGCAGGGTAACCCGGAATTCCCCGGGTGATGATCCCCTCAACCCGGGTATTCCCACGTCCCCAGCTCGCCGCACTGGTACTCCTCCATCTCATCCCTGCAACTCTCCTCAAAGACACCCTTCCCCCAATCATCCATTAGCCGGACAGTTCCGGGTCTCACTCTCGGATTCTGTAACAGGTTCATCCGCATCCAGCAGCGAACTCCCGGCGGATTTCGTGGTGAATGCCGGGTAAATTACATTTCCTGCTAAGCGACATACTAGTCCTTTTAATAACCTTCACCTTTTGCTACTAACCATTTCTCTTTTCTTTCCTTAGCGCCCATGTCTCGATCAGTGACCCGGATAACATGGACATGGATAACCGGGAGACTGAAGGGCCGGCTGATGATATGGACGCCGCAACTGGTGGTGCTGATGAAGAGAACCAAGAACAAGACCCCCTGACCGACTCGGCCCGGCAGGAAGCCGGGTCTCCCAAGCCATCTGAGGAAGCTGAGGACGACGACGTCGAGATCCTGGACACAAGGATGGGCACTCCCAATCCGGACACCCAGGCAACCCGGGTCTCGACCCCAAAGTCGGAGAAGGTTCATCCTCCGAGTGATCAGGCCGCCGGCTCTTCCGGTATCAAGCCCGAGGATATGACTTTTACCCAGATGCTTGACGCCCTGCACACCTTGAGGGTTGACGAAGAAAATGTCCTAGAAGCCTTGATAGCCAAACATGAGGTAAGTCCGAGTAATATTGCCTGTATACTTGTCTAGTCCCCAAGTTCCAAGTGAACTTATTGATAATTTGCTTGGAACTTCATAGTGTATCCAACTGATAGCTTGCTTTTTATCCGGCTAACCCTTCCTTGTGTTTCCACGCAGGCCTTCGTGACCCACTCTGAGAAAGCATTGGCGAAGGCCACCAAACTCCTCGAGAAGGAGGCGACTCTACGTGAGTCGGCTGAAGCTGATGCCAAGAGGACAGGGAAAATCGCAAGGAAATATAGAAAGAGGGCTCATGCAGCAGAACATGAACTGACCAAGCTTTCCGTTCAGATTGCCGACACATATCGTGCTTTAACTGGTAACTATTCCTAACTTAATAATTATAACCCGGATTCTCATTCTGACAAATAGTCGGATTTCCTTACTCAAAGCTTTTTTCTATTTTCTGCAGGTCCGGATGATGTAACTCCGGATGAAGATGATATCGCAAAGCTGAAAACCATAAAGAGCACGATCCGGCAGCTCTCTACCGGAACCAAATGGATTCTTCAGGATCTGAAGTGGCCGGGTGTTGGGCATGGTAACCTGAAGACGCTGCTTGACGCGTGCTCCACTATCCCCGAGTGGATTGAGCACTGGAAACGCTCGTCCTGCCGGGTTGGAGTAACCCGGGGGCTTGCGCTGGCTAAGGCATATTTTCCAAAACTTGAGCCGGCCAAGCTCGTAGGCGGGTTTCCAGAGTTCAACCATGACGGCTCCAGGTTCTCAGTAAAGAACTTCAAGGCTATCCAGAAGTAGGTTCGTCACTCGGCCAGCATAATTGCCGATAGTTTGGATGTCAGTTCGATTATCCCATCGTATGATGCTGATGACAAGGCAGTTATGTCGGATCTTCCCAAGCCATATGATATGTTGGCCCGATGGAAGACGGAGGCTGCTCAGGCGAGAGAAGAAGCCGCGAAGAAGAAGGCTGAGGCCGATTCTGCGCCTGCTACCTCCACGCCGGTCGTTCCTCCTCCCGCACGGGCCGGCACTACTGCTGACCCGGGTGCTGCTGCCACCAAGACTGCTGAAGAACAAGGCAAGGAACAAGACCCGGCTGCCAAGGGCAAGGGCAAGATGGACGACTCGGCCCAAGAGGCCGAGTGAACTCTTTATCGGCTACCGTCTCAAGCACTTTATTCGGCCAATGGGTCTTTTTAAAACAATTATTCTTTTGATAGCGCGCCTGTGCGCTTTATGATACAACTATCCTGGTTTGTAATACGTTTTAAGACCTTAATATATTTCGTGGCCCTTCTGGCCTTTTGCTTGAATTTGATATTTCTTGACTTTTGGGCTTTTTCATTCCCGATTTTCCGACTTACTGCTATGGTTCCTTTTGTGAGACTCGGTTTCCGGGTCTCGTGGGTTTTGACTAGTGGACTTTTTCTAAGTCCCCAAGTCCCCAAGACTCGGATTTTTGGGGTTTTTGAGCTGAATAGCTGGATAATTTGTTTCTTTTTTCAAATTCCCAAGTCCCCAAGGCCCGAAATTCCGAGTCTAGGGTGTTGGGTCTTTCGAAAGGAACAAATTGTTACTGCTAAGCCCAAAACCTAGAGCCGTTTCACATAGGTTTTGAAGTTATGCTTAATAAACTTTGAGTTTCCGGTTATTAACCTTGTACTCTGCATAACTTGTGGTTTAGATGACCCTTTTGACCTTCTTGTACTATAAGCCGGCTTTCGCGTGGATAATCATGTTGCTACAGCTGTATGAGGACAGGGTCAGGCAAGTCCCGTTGGGCATCATGACTGATTGTAATCATACGCCAGCAAAGCATGCCACTTTAGTGCGAGTCACATCGAGCTTAAGTAAGAAAAGTCAAGAAAGTTTGGCTCCTTTGTCCGGTTATAAGCTTGCAGCCGTACTTATTACAAGTAATCGGCCCTTATAACTCAATGGCATCGTGGCCGGGTCTTTGAGTTTGCAACTGTGCTAAGCAATCAGCCCCCAAGACCTATATATATGCAATTTACGAGAAAAAACTAATATACTAAAAGCAATGAATAATACTTACCTGGAAGAAAAATAAGAACATAACAGAAATAGAAAAAACTTGATACACAAAAACGGGACAATATATTGTTTAACCATCTCTTTATTGATATGAGAAAAGTTAGGTCAGCAAGCCGCCTCATTAAAAACCCTCCAGTCCCCTTAGGTACCCTGGATAGTAAAAGAGTGCGTCTGAAACCTGCTGCCTGTTACATCGTGTACTTCCACTTGTGAATCTAGCCTAAACTAGGTATAGTAGGGACGCAGCTGAGCTACGTTCCATGGTCTTTCTCTTTCTTGCATAGATGAAGTTGTATGAGCGGTGTCATTAACAGTAGCCGACTCTTCCCTTGCATCTACCAAGTAATATGATCCGTTGTGCAGATTCCGGCTTATGATGAACGGTCCCTCCCATGGCGGGGATAACTTGTGATTTCCTTCCTTTGACTGTACCAGGCGCAGAACCAGGTCTCCTTCCTGGAAGACCCGGGTTTTGACTCTCCGGCTGTGATATCTCCTCAGGTCCTGCTGGTATATGGCTGATCTCTCCAAAGCTTGTTCCCTGTGTTCTTCTAACATATCCACGACGTCCTGCCGGGTCTTCTCGTTCTCCACCTCAACGTAAGCCGATACTCGAGGCGAGTCATGGATGATATCACTCGGCAGCACCGCTTCTGCACCATAAACATGAAAAACGGTGTCATCTGAGTAGATCTGTTAGGTGTAGTGTTGATACCCCAAACCACCGAAGGTAACTCCTCAACCCATGCTCCAGCAGCTCTGATACATGGGACTCGCAATCGTGGCTTTAATCCACGAAGTAACTCCTGATTTGCCCTCTCCACTTGTCCATTGGCTTGTGGATGAGCTACGGAAGCTATGTCAAGCCGGATTCCGTTGTTACCACAGAATTTCTCTATCTCGCCAAGGGACATGTTGGTTCCATTGTCGGTAATTATACTGTGAGGATACCCGAACCGGTAGATAATCCTTTTCAGGAACTTAACTGCCATAATCGCTTCACAATTGGTAACTGGCATAACTTCAACCCACTTGGTAAATTTATCGATAGCCACTAGGAGATGTGTCTTTTTGCAAGGTGACATGTGAAAGGGGCCAACCATGTCCATACCCCAAACGGCAAACGGCCAGGTCAAAGGAATTGTTTGCAACTCCATAGCCGGCACATGGATTTGGCGGGCATACCTTTGACATCCACCGCACCTTGCCACCAAGCGTTCCGCATCTGCTAAGGCTGTGAGCCAGAAGAAACCGTGCCTGTATGCTTTGGCCACAAGGGACCTTGTGGATGCGTGATGCCCACAGTCGCCTTCGTGGATTTCTTTCAGGATTTGCCGGCCTTCTTCTGGTGCCACACAGCGCAAAAATACTCCTGCAGCACTCCTTTTATATAACTCCCCATTGATGATGGAATAAACTTTTGCTCGCCTCAGAATTTGCCTTGCTAGTACCTCTTGCTGTGGTAACTCGCCCCATGATAGGTAAGCCATAAACGACTCTGTCCACTCGGGAATAGTGTGTATTGTGGCCACGAGGTCCAAATCCGGGTCTTTGTTAGCCACTTCCTCCTCAGACTCGGTTTTAACTGATGGCCGCCATAGCTCGTCCAGGAACACATTGGGTGGAACCGGCTCTCTGCGCGAGCCGAGTCTGGTGAGTGCATCTGCTGCCTCGTTTTTTCTTCTATCTATATGATCCACCTCATACCCGGAAAAACACCCGGCAACCCTATCCACCTCTCTGCGGTATGCTGCCATAGTTGCATCTTTTCTATCCCAAGTTCCCGAGACCTGCTGTACCACAAGGTCCGAATCTCCATAGCATCGTATCCTCTTAATGTTCATCTCCTTGGCTATCTTTAATCCATGCAATAATGCCTCATACTCGGCCACGTTGTTGGAACAATCAAAGTGAATCTGCAACACGTAGCTCAACTTGTCTCCTTTGGGTGATGTGAGCACCACTCCAGCTCCCGATCCCTCGTATTGCTTGGAACCATGAAAGTGCATTATCCAAGACTCGGAATTTGGAGTCATTGTGGGCATTCCTGTGTGAGTCCAATCATTAATAAAATCAACTAGAGCTTGAGATTTGATTGCTGACCTGGGCTCGTAGTTGATGTGATAATCTCCCATCTCGATCGCCCACTTGGCTATTCTACCTGTTGCATCCGAGTTTCTGATGATATCCGACATTGGTATAGAGCTAACCACTGTTATGGGGTGTTCCTGAAAATACGGCTTCAATTTCCTGCTGGCCATGAAGACCCCGAAAACCAGCTTCTGCCAATGTGGGTAGCGCTGCTTTGCTTCTGATAACACCTCGCTGACATAATAAACCGGCCTCTGAACCGGGTGATCTTTTCCATCCTCCTTGCGCTCAACGACAACCACTGCGCTAACCGCCCGGGGCCCCGCTGCAACGTATAGTAACATGGGCTCTTTAGGACCCGGGGCTGCTAGGACTGGTGCCTCAGATAGCTGCTTCTTTAGTGCCTCGAACGCCTCATCCGCCTCTTGGTCCCAAACGAATTTATCAGATTTCCTCAAGAGCCGGTACAAGGGTATTGCCTTCTCTCCGAGTCTTGATATAAATGCACCCCGTAAGCTTCTGAACATGCTTCAGGTTTTCCGGCTTTTTCAGACTCTGGATAGCCTTGATTTTATCCGGGTTTGCTTCAATCCCTCTCTCTGAAACAATAAAACCGAGTAACTTCCCTGCTTGGACTCCAAATACACACTTTGTCGGGTTAAGTTTCATTTGGTATCTTCTCAGGTTCTTGAATGTTTCCTTCAGATCATCAATAAATGTCTCCGCTTTTCTGGTCTTGATCACCACATCATCCACGTAAGCATGAACGTTGCGTCCAATTTGGTCCTCAAAGCACTTCTGAATGCACCGCTGATAGGTTGCGCCGGCGTTCTTCAATCCAAAAGTCATGGTTTTGTAACAAAAGGCCCCAAAAGGGGTTATGAACGATGTTTTCTCCCAATCTTCCTTCTTGAGCTTGATCTGAAGATACCCGGAATATGCATCCAGGAAGCATAATAGGTCACTTCCAGCCACTGCGTCTATGATCTGATATATCCTTGGAAGTGCAAACGGATCCTTGGGGCAGTGCTTGTTGAGACTCGTATAATCGATGCACATCCTCCACTCGTTAGTCTTTTTCATCACGAGAACCGGATTTGCCAACCAGTCCGGGTGAAATACTTCCATGATAAAGCCGTCTGTCAACAGCCGAGCGATTTCTTCTCCTATAGCTCTTCTTCTTTCCTCATTCATCTTTCTCAGGCCCTGCTTCACAGGCCTGGATTTGGGGTCAACATGCAAGCTGTGCTCTGCCAACTCTGTGGGGATACCCGGCATATCGCTAGGCGTCCAAGCAAACACATCCTGATTCGAATGAATAAACTCCACAAGTGCTTTTTCCTGCTCATCGTCCAAGTTAGATCCTATAGCAAATTGCTTAGAGGGATCACCCTCGACAAAGGCCACCATCTTGGTATCTTGTGCTGCTTTGAATTTTTCTCTCTCATCCTCCGTATTTGGCCTCTTCAGCACTGTCCTATCATCCGGGTCTACTTGAGACTGATAATACTTGAGTTCCTCTTTTCTACAGGCTTGTTCTGCCATTGCCGCATCTCCTTCATCACACTCAGCCGCTATATCCCGGCTCCCATGTATGGTGATGGTCTGCTTAGGACCCGGGATTTTTAGCTGTAGGTACACGTAACACGGCCTGGCCATGAACTTGGCGTAAGCCGGCCTCCCAAATAGCGCGTGATAAGGACTGCGCAACTTCACCACTTCGAACGTGAGCCACTCCACCCGGAAATTATCCTTTGATTCTCCAAAAGCAACCTCCAGAGTGATCTTTCCCTCAGGGCACGCCGAGTGACCCGGCACAATCCCGTGAAAAACTGTTGAGCTCTTTTGTAGCTGAGACTTCTTGAGACCCATGTGTAGAAAAGTTTCCCAATATAAGGTGTTGATGCTGCTTCCACCGTCCATTAAGACCTTTTTCAGCTCATAACCATTAACCTGTGGCGCAACCACCAATGCTAGGACTACCGGATGTTCTATCCTTTCCGGGTGATCTCTTCTGCTCCATGTTACATCTTGTTCCGACCACCTCAGGTATCTCGGGACAGCCGAGGAAACCGAGTTTACGGCCTTCTTTAGTATCTTTCTATCCTTGTTAGAAGTTCCGGTGGTGTGAACGTGGTACTGGCCCAATTGCTTGGGGTTGGCTTGGAAGCCTCCAGCTCCTCCCTGGTTATTACCCGGATTTCCAACTCCCGGGTTGCCTGCTGGGGGCGGGCCGTTGCCCGGGTTTCCACCCGGACCCGGTCCTCCTCCCCGTCCTGCCCCTCGCATAGCCTTGTTTACTTCCTCGTTCTTCCATCTCTGCAAATCCGCACACTGTTCCAATGAGTGGTTAGCCGGCCTTCCGTTCCTGCTGTGTTTCGGGCACGCCATTCTGAAGATATCCCAGTTGTTACCACGCCTTGGTGGCCCTTGATAATTTCCTCCGTTATGATTTCCTGCGTTGAAATTTCCTTCTGCTCTGGGCCTCGAAGACCCGGCTTCTGTGCTGGCAACAAACTCGGAATTCCCCTCGAACGAGCGCTTGTTCTGGTTGTTCCCATTGTTACCTCCATGGTTACCCGGCGTAGATCCGTTGCCGGCTCTTCCATTATTGCTCGTGTTTGCTTTTGTTTTCTTGTCATCAACGTCCTCTTCCATGGTATCCGTTGCAGCGTGCTTGTTGCATGCATCCATTAGCTCTCCCATTGTAACCTCTGAAGCATTCCGACTAGATTTCATGCGAGTTAACTTCTGCACTAAGTGCGTTAGGGTTTATGACTCCACCCATCGCCGGTAATATTGTCTGGTATCTTTGATGCACCCTGCTTGTCTCAGCCCGGAGCCGGTTTTCCAGCGCGTCCAGTTCCCGTTGGCGCGTGGCTACCCCTTGCTTTTCTGCTTCCACATCCCTTCTTTGTTGCTCCAGCGTGCGGCGTGCTACCTCCAAGTCCCTGGCACGCGCCGCGGCGTTTTCCGGGGTTATCACAGTAGCTAGCACTGTTGGGTCCAAGTCCATATTGTTGCTGAACAGGGCCGGGTGTGGCGGATTCGAAGGACCCGCCCCTGGCGTCCTGTTAGCCAGGAACCCAAACATATTTGCCTGCAGCTCGCTATCCGCCGCTCGGCAGGTGACTGAAGCCGACTCTCCGTCAACCCGGTACAGAACCGGATTTCCGTCAGCCGGATTTTGCTGCTGGGCCAATGCTTGCACCGCTCCGACTGCGGCTGTAGTCACGTTCCCCTGATTGAGGTTGGTTGCAGGGGCCGTGTAGACCGCGACCTGGCGCGCAATGCTTGGCGAAGATTCATACTCCTCCTCATCACATCAATATTCCTCGTACCGGTCCTCCAGCAGGTGCAAGATAGACTCGGTATCATCTTCTCTCATGACCCGGCCACGCGGGGTCCATGCCGGCTCCTCCGGCTGTTCCCTCTTCGTGGTGAGCTCTTCTATCGGACCCACCGTCCCGACCGATTCTTCTCCGTCCGACTGAACGTCGGTGGCCTCTCCTGTCACAGAATCAAATCCAAAATTGTCAGGGATTGAACCGGACGCACGTACCATGCCGATGAAGACGTTGACCCGGCCGATTGTCACGACAGATCCGGATTCGAGTAGATCCGACTCTGGCCCCCAGCCAAAATCGTCCACCATCTTCTCTCCGTCAGGGTTGGTGTAGATCTCGCCGATGACGAGGTTCTTCATGTTCTCCCGAGCTTCTCCCGTGATGTAAACACCCTTGGACGTAGGCCCCACGGTGGGCGCCAACTGTCGTGGGATAATCACGGCAGACGTTACCGAGGGTAACTTGTCTTGGGGAAATTCGACTCTGGTGTTTGGGAGAGGGTTTAGCTCGAGGGAAACCATGATGATATGCGATCTGGTAGCCGGCAATCGAGTCGCCGAGTCTCCGATTTGAATATATTATCTCAACTCTCGTGTTACAAAGGATACTCGAATATCTGGCGATTGTATGGTTTTTGCTTAACCTAACCCTAGGGGCCGGCTTATATAATACCCGGACCCCCTGGCTTACCATCCAAGGCATACTCGGAATCCTACCCAGACACTGCTTACAAAACCCTAAGTTTCCCTATCGGAACCCACAAACCGGGTTACGAGGCCTACACTCTTGGGCCTTCCAGAAACTCCTTTTCCCTAAGCCGGATCTTGCGCAGCGCCCTTTGGGCCGAGTTACACCTGGGCGTTAGCCTACCGGGTTATCATCCCTCCATCAGAGAATAACCGTATGCGCAACCCTATGTTAGTACAAATACCTGGGGATAAAACTAAGGCCAACCTTGTTTGCAATGCAGCACCCGTGGAGATACAAGGGAAAACTTTTCATGCCGACCTGATAGTACTAGGATCCCAATGGATAGAAGTAGTACTGGGTATGAACTGGATGACCAAGTATAAGGGTGTTATTGATTGCACCAAAAAGTCCATTTCTATGACCACTAGTGATGGAGATAAAGTTGCCTACACCGCAACCAGGTCTTCATCAAAGATTCATTGCCACACCAGTGTAGCCAGTCCCACACTTGAGGAAGTTCCGGTAGTATGTGAATACCTAGATGTTTTTCCAGAAGAGTTACCCGACATGCCCCCAGATTGGGAGATCGAGTTTATTATTGAGTTAGTACCTGAAACCGGACCTATAGCACAGAAGCCTTACCGGATGGATCTGAAGGAGTTAGATGAGTTGAAGAAACAACTGGATGACATGTTGAGGAAAGGTCTGATTCTCCCTAGTGCATCACCATGGGGATCACCTATCATTTTTGTGGACAAACGAGATGGTACCACTCGTTTATGTGTGGACGACCGCAAGTTGAATGATGTCACCATCAAGAACAAGTACTTGTTGCCCAAATTGAAGACTTGTTTGACCAGCTAAATGGGGCTAGAATTTTCTAAAAAATCGATCTTCGCACTGGTTATCACCAATTGAAGGTTTGTGATACCGATATTCCCACGACCGCTTTCACCACTCGTTACGGATTGTATGTGTATACCATCATGTCTTTTCGTCTGACCAATGCCCTGCCTATTTCATGAATCTCATGAACAAGGTGTTCATGGATTATTTGGACAAGTTTGTCGTGGTGTTCATTGACGACATTCTTATTTATTCCAAGAGTGAGGAAGAACACGAAGAACATCAGAGAATTGTGGTCGGAACACTTCGTAAGCATCAACTGTATGCTAAGTTCAGTAAGTGCCAATTATGGCTGAAGGAAGTCGGATTTCTTGGACATGTCGTATCAGAAAGAGGGATTTATGTTGACCCTGCTCTGGTTCAGTCTGTGGCTAGGCGTGCTGCTCCGACCAATCCGACTTGAGTCGGATCATTTCTTGGTTTAGCAGGATATTACTGCAAGTTTGTTAAGGGATTTTCGAGCATCGCTAGACCACTCACTCAGTTGCTCAAGAAGGATAGTAAGTTCATATGGACGGACAAGTGTGAAGAAAGTTTCCAAGAGTTGAAAAATCGACTGGTGTCTGCCCCGATACTCATTATGCCGGACATCACCAAGAGTTTTGATGTTTATTGTGATGCTTCTAAGCTTGGTCTTGGAAGTGTTCTCATGCAAGAAGGGAAGGTAATATCTTATATCTTACGCCAGTTGAGACCTCATGAGCTGAACTACCCCACGCATCACATAGAGCTTGTCGCGGTTGTTCATGCCCTTAAGGCATGGCGACACTTTCTTATGGGAAAGAGATGTGACATATACACGGATCATAAGAGTTTGAAGTATATCTTCCCTCAGTTTGAACTCAATATGAGGAAACGCCGTTGGATTGAGCTCATTAAATATTATGATCTAAGTATCCACTATCACTCTGGCAAGGCAAATGTTGTTGCTGATGCTCTTAGTCGAGAACCAGCTTCTCTGAATGGTATGATCTAGATTAGGCAACCTGAGTTTTGGAAAGAAATTGACCATCATGGTATTGAAGTGGTCAGCTATGGTATGTTGGACACCATGGACGTTAAACCAACTCGTTGATCAAATCAAAGAAGCTCAGAAAGGCCAGAAGAGTATTGAGGGAATTAAGACCCGCATGGAGAAGGAGAAAGTTGCTGGTTTTACCATTGACTCCGAGGGAGTATTGTGGTATGAAGGTCGCATTTGTGTTACTTCCGAGTCTAAGCTAAAGCAGACCATCATGACAGAGGCTCATGATACCTGTATTCTATTCACCCCGGAGGAACCAAGATGTATCAAGACCTGAAGGAGAGATTTTGGTGGCATGCAATGAAGCGAGACATTGCTTCATTTATAGCCAAGTGTCATGTTTGCCAACAAGTAAAAGCTGGGCACCAGCGTCCCGCTGGATTCCTACAGCCACTAAAAGTGCCAGTTTGGAAATGGGATGAAGTTGGGATGGATTTCATTACTGGACTTCCTAGGTCCAGCCGAGGAAATGATTCTATATGGGTTGTCATGGACATGCTCACTAAAGTTGCTCACTTTATTCCTGTCCGGACTACTTATCGTGGAGACCAGCTTGTTGATCTTTACATTTCTCCGATTGTTAGCCTGCATGGAGTCCCTAGCAGAATTGTGTCTGACCGTGGAACACAGTTCACTTCTCGATTCTGGAAAAAGTTGCACGAATCACCTGGAACAAAATTATCCTTTAGCATGGCCTATCACCCGCAGACTGATGGACAAACTGAGCGTGTGAACCAGATTTTGGAAGACATGCTTCGTGCTTGTGTTTTTTCTTATGGAGCCAAACTGGAAGACTTCCATCCTTTTGCGGAGTTTTCTTCCAACAACAACTATCATTCTAGCTTGCAAATGGCCCCTTTTGAAGTCATGTATGGACGCAAATGCCGTACACCTCTGAACTGGACTGAAACTGGTGACAGTCAAGTCTTTGGTGCAGATACTTTGTGTGCTAAAGAAGAGCAAGTCCAGCTTATTCGTGATCATCTCAAGGCAGCTGAATCTCGCCAAAAAAGTTATGATGACACAAAGCGTCATGATGTCTCTTTCAGCATTGGAGATTTCGTGTATATTTGTGTTACGCCACTCAAGGGGATGCAGTGTTTTCATGTCAAGGGAAAACTTGCACCCCGGTATATTGGCCCTTTGAAGATCTTGGCCCGTCGTGGCGAAGTGTCTTATCAGTTGGAATTGCCAGAAGAATTGTCAGCGTTTCACAATGTATTTCATGTGTATTTGCTCCGGAAATGTCTGCATGTACCTGAGAAGGATCTCACCTACCAATACTTTTACTTCAGGACCATTGACTTGAATGGTGACCTGACCAACCGTGACAGACCCCTGTGCGTTCTTGAGGAGAATGTTCGTGCGACCAGGAGGAATGCTTTCAAATTCCTTAAGATTCAGTGGACGAATCACTCTGAGGAAGAAGCTACCTGGGAGCGTGAGGATTTTATCAGGAAGGAGTTCCCTGATTTCCTTAAAGATTAGACCCGCGAATCTCTGGGCGAGATTCTTTTAAGGGGGGAGGATCTGTCACACCCCAGTTTTTGGACTATTGTAATATAGCTTAGGGAGACAAAAATGTGAGCCAACAAAAACTATTGTATGTGATGGTGTGGACCAATATATGTATGTGACCATGGCTATCTATGCAATGCAAACAATGTTTTCTTTTGAATCAAATATCAATTTTTCCTAAAAGCACACGTGTTTTCTCTGATGGTTTCCTTATGAAACCTTGGGTAAATTTTTGTTCCAAGTATTGGATCATGCTGGTTTTCCACTTGTCAATATGATTTGGCTTTGTTTCATCCAAGAAAACAAAATGGCATTTGGAAAAGTGGATGTTTTCATTTAGATTTCTATTAGGGATTTTCCCTGAAAAACTAGCCAGACACCCTTTTCTAGCACTTGTTTTTAATTGGGTATAATATACAATTTTATATTTCTTGGCTTATGTTTGTTCTCTGATATGTGGACTACAAATCCATAACCTTAGTTTGATTTTTGGAGTTTGAAAACATTTAGTTGCATGCTTGTTTTTGTGGAAAGAAAATAACAGAGATAAATAGAGAATATTAAAAACAGAAGAAAAGAGAAAGATACATTTTTCCCACCTTGTTTTCATAGCCTTCCACATTTTCAAAAATATGTTAAAAATGTGTTTCTGATGGTTCATGACATGCTTAACAATGTCCAACTTGGAATTCCAAATTTGGAATTCATTTTCTATTTTAATCATGCCCAAACTTTTTGATGATTTTGTCTATTTCCAACACTTTGTAAATTTTTCCAAGTCATTTTTCTGAACTTTTCTGAACCCTTTTTTTAACAGAAGTTTGAGTGTTGTTTTTTGTTTGAATTGGTTCAAATTGAGGGGTGAGACCTTTCCTAACCTACTCCCCTATGTTTGCACTTGAGAAGGGTGTTTTGGATCTCCTTTGTGGTTGATTAGGGAGAGAGAAAGGAGAGGGAGAAGAGAGTCCGACAGAGAGCCGAGACAGGGGGCGGGGGACATGCCGCGGACACACAGTGGGCGCCCTGCCGCACGCCACTATGGCCACGATATGCGACCACCGTGCTCTCCTTGCCGCCTAACACCAGTGCACGCCACCCCCTATCCGTAGCCGCCCGTTTGCACAGCGACACGATCCCACAAACACCGCCCCGTCCCACCCGCGCCCGTGGCCATGCCGCAGATGCGCACACCCGTGCCTCGCATATAAGGCATGCCCCTACACACCACCTCGCCGCGCAATCCACCGCACGCCCTAGCCACCCCATTCGACCCCGGTCGCTCTTTATGAGCGGCACGAGGGAAAAACCCGCCGCCGGCCACCGCAAGCCCGCATCGCAGGTGGAGCTCACCCCGGCTGTTTTCAATTGGCCATTTCCACCTAGAATTGCTCCCTGGCCTCGTATAAACCACCCTGACCCCTCGTCTTGGATGTTTGCGTGCAGGAACGTTGCCACGGTCCTCGGAGCCACCGCGGACGCGCTGCTCGCCGCCAGCGATTGGAGCTGTCACTGCTGCTGCGGTGTGCGCCCCTGCACGGCCACAACCACCTGCATCCTCCACGACACCGTGTCACTGCTGTACGGCGCCCCTAACACTAGTAGGAAACTGCCTTTCTATGGAAGGCTTTCTGTGGCGCACCAGTGTGTGGTGCGCCATAGAAATTTAGTTTTGTGGCGCACGTCAAAATATGCGCCACAGAAATGTTGTATTCTGTGGCGCACGGAGGAAGGGTGCGCCACAGAAACATGCAATTCTATGGCGCACGGGGAAGGTGCGCCACAGAAACAGGCAATTCTATGGCGCACGGGGAAGGGTGCGCCACAGAAACAGGCAATTCTATGGCGCACGGGGATTGGTGCGCCACAGAAATAGGGAATTATATGGCGCACGGGCATTGGTGCGCCACAGAATCCAACATTTCTGCCACACGTGGAGCCACAGAAATTTTTTCTTCTCTCCACACCCCCCCCCGGGAACGCCTTTTCTAGTTTTGGACGGAAGAGTTGGCGGTCTAAAAATCATCAAAAAATAAATCCCTTATAGATGCACGGAGAGTTTTAAGTCTACTTTTTTTATCAAATTTTGAAATATGAATTTCGACTTTCTGAGCAAAAGTTTGTTAAAAAAAGTAAAATGGGCATAACCTTCGGCCTGTGAGCTTTTTTTAGAATCGCCAAATTCCAAAAGGAAAAAAAGTTATGGCCGTTTTAAGATTTTG
Organism: Alopecurus myosuroides; assembly: GCA_028641055.1. NCBI lineage: Eukaryota > Viridiplantae > Streptophyta > Magnoliopsida > Poales > Poaceae > Alopecurus > Alopecurus myosuroides. The sequence continues at coordinate 12,342,257 of CM054061.1, read as the reverse complement.
ACTAGAAAAAAAAAAGAAAAAAAAATTCTGTGGCGCACCCCTTCATTTGGTGCGCCATAGAATTCTGGAGGCATGATTCGAAATCCTGCCTCCTCCCCTCCTCTTCTTCCTCTTCTACCCTCCTTCCCTCCTCTTCTTCCCTTCTCCCCTCCACTTCTCCTCCACTTCTCATCTTCTACCTCTCCACTTCTCTCCTCTCCTCCACCTACTACTCCACCTCTCCTCCTCCACCACCACCACCACCACCTCTCCTCCTCCTCCTCCTCCACCACCACCACCTCCGGCGAGCTCCTCCTCCTCCTCCACCACCTCCACCACCACCACCACCTCCGGCGAGCTCCTTCTCCTCCACCACCACCACCTCTTCTCCTCCTCCTTCTCCTCCTCCTCCACCACCACCTCTCCTCCTCCTCCTTATCCTCCTCCTCCTCCACCACCACCTCTCCTCCTCCTCCTCCTCCTCCTCCTCCTCCTCTCCTCCTCCTCCTCCACCACCACCACCATCACCTCCGGCGAGCTTCTCCTTCTCCTCCCCACCAACTCCGGTGACCCCCATCCTCCACCCACCAACTCCGGCGAGCATCCGGCGAAATTTCGAAATTTCGAAAAATTCCCGCGGCTAGATCTGGCCGCCTTTTTTTTTTAAATTCAAAAAAAAATTCTGTGGCGCACCCCCCTTGGTGCGCCACAGAATTGCAAATTTCTGTGGCGCACCGCTGAGGTGCGCCACAGAATTGACATTTCTGTGGCGCACGGTCACGGTGCGCCACAGAAATAATTTTTATGGCGTGTATTCTGTGGCGCACCCCTCTGGCCCCAAGGTGCGCCACAGAATGCCAAAATGGTGCGCCACAGATAGGCTTTTTTCTACTAGTGTAAGTGAGCTATTCGCTGTCCCCGTGCCTCTGCCGTATCGCGATGAGAGAGAGGGAGGGAGGAAGACGACGCACATGGACCGTAGATCGCGAGATCTATGACTCCCTTTGAACCACGCACTCCCGCGCCGCGCAGTGTGCTCGCCCGTGCCCACGGGCCGTGTTCGCTGTAGTTGGGCCGCGCCCGGACAGATCTGGCCCGTGTAGTATTTTTCTCTGTGGATTTTAATCCTTTTTGACAATAGACAGAAAGTGAACCCTAGTTTTCGCCCTGTGAAAGATAGTAAAGCTGCAAATTTGTTCAAACAAAAAATCATGCTTATACATTATTAACATTTTCTTAACCAGATCCAAGTTGTAGATCTACTTTTTGCCAATCATTTTTATAGTAATGTTTATTCTTGCTGAAGCTACCTGTTTCACCATTTTTAGCATAACTTAAAAAATAAGAATCTTAAAAATACAAACTCAACTGTTTTGGATATCCCTTAGTGATACCTACCAGTAGCACTTGGCCTTGGTTGCAGGAAAGCTTCCTAGAGAAAAATCCTTGCATTTTGGTAAATGACCAGAGAGCACTTCTAGGATTTTTGTAGCTTGTTTGGTGATTATTTTTATGTGAATCCAATTGGATGAGCTTGTGTATGCTTAGATATATCTACTCCTAGCTTGGTGCAAATTTTTAGAGCTGTAGAATAATTTTGGTGTGCATGACTAGATTTTGCACTTTTCTGCTTTTATTTATTATTGTATGAATTAGTTCTATTCAATATGTTAGTGTTAGATTTATGTTTTCTAGCATGTTTAAGATTGTTATCCTCTGTTATTAGGTTGTTTTTTTACAGAACTAGCATGTTAGGGAAGGTTTAGTACTTTGTGTGTTGATTGGAAGTAGTTTTGCTAGTGTAGTTATTTCCTCGAATTTCCTAATGTTTAGGAAATTGCGGCATTTCACTTTTATGTTTAGTAGCCAAGTTTTTGAGGTTGATATGATTGGGTCCAGTACCACTTTGGTACTGTATCACCTCTGTTACCTTGTACTTCCATTTATAGGAAAGCATGAGTAGTTTTGACTTGATTAAAATGCTTCCTATTATTATGACTAGTATGAGTATTGTTTTGGATGCTTGTTTAGTGGGATGTTTATTTTTCCCAAGTAGGACCAGAGGCATTGTGACCTCCTAATGCCTTGGTAGGCTAGTGGAACACCCACTGATGCCATTGCATTTTGGTGAGAAACATAATGTTGTCCACCATAGGCATGTTGCTAGTAGTCTAGTTTTATTTATGTGTGTTCAATAATTTTTTCCATTGGAAAATTGAGTGATAGATTGTTTTGTGTATTGCTTGCTGTATGTATTTCTTTGTGCTATTGTTTCCCTTAGTTTGTCCTGAATGTGTGTCCTTTCTTTATTTTTATGATGTTAGAAAACGAAGGAGATATTGGAGAGGAGGCTTATTTTCACTCCTGTTATTTACAAGAGCAGAACCAGGATCAATACCAAGGAAAGCCATCCTAATGATTGTTGTTACTATACTTATCATTATCTATCATGCATTTTTTACTTCTGTTACTACTATTAATAATATAAGTAACTATCACATTGTCAGTAGTCAAACTTGGTGTTACCAAGCCTTTAGCCACCATATGGTATATAAATACCACCCAAATTAACAATCTTGAAATCACTAAGTGGACACCCTAAAATGTGTTTTTATAAACATTGGCTTTATGGAAAATTCTCGGTGGAAAGGTGGGACCTTGTTCACTGGAGGAGGCAAAGAGGAAAGTTTATGAAATTGTTTTACAAAAGACACATAACCTAGTCTTCGTTGGACAACCAATAAGTACTGCCACTGTACCTCAACATGGGAAAGAGGCCTAGCTAGAAACTTGTTCGTGTTAGTGTCTGTTCTATCCCAAGTGCTATATAGGAATGGATCCTCTGAACCGAAATGTCCCTAGGTGAGAGATACGGGACATGCAAAGTGTGGGATTAATTTTCCCTCCGGATGCAATAGGGTCTCATGTCATGTCAGTTTGGGACATGGTGCCGGGGAGAACCAACCCAGTTGAAGGAAAAAAAGTTATGGCCGTTTTAAGATTTTGACTAGAAAATAATAAAAAAAAATTCTGTGGCGCACCCCTTCATTTGGTGCGCCACAGAATTGTGGAGGCAGGATTCGAAATCCTGCCTCCTCCCCTCCTCTTCTTCCTCTTCTACCCTCCTTCCCTCCTCTTCTTCCCTTCTCCCCTCCACTTCTCCTCCACTTCTCCTCCATTTCTCATCTTCTACCTCTCCACTTCTCTCCTCTCCTCCACCTACTACTCCACCTCTCCTCCTCCACCACCACCACCACCACCTCTCCTCCTCCTCCTCCACCACCACTACCACCTCCGGCGAGCTCCTCCTCCTCCTCCACCACCTCCACCACCACCACCACCACCTCCGGCGAGCTCCTCCTCCTCCACCACCACCACCTCTCCTCCTCCTCCTCCTCCTCCTCCACCACCACCTCTCCTCCTCCTCCTCCTCCTCCTCCTCCTCCTCCTCCTCTCCTCCTCCTCCTCCACCACCACCACCATCACCTCCGGCGAGCTTCTCCTTCTCCTCCCCACCAACTCCGGTGACCCCCATCCTCCACCCACCAATTCCGGCGAGCATCCGGCGAAATTTCGAAATTTCGAAAAATTCCCGCGGCCAGATCTGGCCGCCTTTTTTTTTGAAATTCAAAAAAAAATTCTGTAGCGCACCCCCCTTGGTGCGCCACAGAATTGCAAATTTCCGTGGCGCACCGCTGAGGTGTGCCACAGAATTGACATTTCTGTGGCGCACGGCCACGGTGCGCCACAGAAATAATTTTTATGGCGTGTATTCTGTGGTGCACCCCTTTGGCCCCTAGGTGCTCCACAGAATGCCAAAATGGTGCGCCACAGATAGGCTTTTTTCTACTAGTGTAAGTGAGCTATTCGCCGTCCCCGTGCCTCTGCCGTATCGCGATGAGAGAGAGGGAGGGAGGAAGACGACGCACGTGGACCGTAGATCGCGAGATCTATGACTCCCTTTGAACCGCGCACTCCCGCGCCGCGCAGTGTGCTCGCCCGTGCCCACGGGCCGTGTTCGCTGTAGTTGGGCCACGCCCGGACAGATCTGGCCCGTGTAGTATTTTTCTCTGTGGATTTTAATCCTTTTTGACAATAGACAGGAAGTGAACCCTAGTTTTTGCCCTGTGAAAGATAGTAAAGCTGCAAATTTGTTCAAACAAAAAATCATGCTTATACATTATTAACATTTTCTTAACCAGATCCAAGTTGTAGATCTACTTTTTGCCAATCATTTTTATAGTAATGTTTATTCTTGCTGAAGCTACCTGTTTCACCATTTTTAGCATAACTTAAAAAATAAGAATCTTAAAAATACAAACTCAACTGTTTTGGATATCCCTTAGTGATACCTACCAGTAGCACTTGGCCTTGGTTGCAGGAAAGCTTCCTAGAGAAAAATCCTTGCATTTTGGTAAATGACCAGAGAGCACTTCTAGGATTTTTGTAGCTTGTTTGGTGATTATTTTTATGTGAATCCGATTGGATGAGCTTGTGTATGCTTAGATATATCTACTCCTAGCTTGGTGCAAATTTTTAGAGCTGTAGAATAATTTTGGTGTGCATGACTAGATTTTGCACTTTTCTGCTTTTATTTATTATTGTATGAATTAGTTCTATTCAATATGTTAGTGTTAGATTTATGTTTTCTAGCATGTTTAAGATTGTTATCCTCTGTTATTAGGTTGTTTTTTTTACAGAACTAGCATGTTAGGGAAGGTTTAGGACTTTGTGTGTTGATTGGAAGTAGTTTTGCTAGTGTAGTTATTTCCTCGAATTTCCTAATGTTTAGGAAATTGCGGCATTTCACTTTTATGTTTAGTAGCCAAGTTTTTGAGGTTGATATGATTGGGTCCAGTACCACTTTGGTACTATATCACCTCTGTTAGCTTGTACTTCCATTTATAGGAAAGCATGAGTAGTTTTGACTTGATTAAAATGCTTCCTATTATTATGACTAGTATGAGTATTGTTTTGGATGCTTGTTTAGTGGGATGTTTATTTTTCCAAGTAGGACCAGAGGCATTGTGACCTCCTAATGCCTTGGTAGGCTAGTGGAACACCCACTGATGCCATTGCATTTTGGTGAGAAACATAATGTTCTCCACCATAGGCATGTTGCTAGTAGTCTAGTTTTATTTATGTGTGTTCAATAATTTTTGCCATTGGAAAATTGAGTGATAGATTGTTTTGTGTATTGCTTGCTGTATGTATTTCTTTGTGCTATTGTTTCCCTTAGTTTGTCCTGAATGTGTGTCCTTTCTTTATTTTTATGATGTTAGAAAACGAAGGAGATATTGGAGAGGAGGCTTATTTTCACTCCTGTTATTTACAAGAGCAGAACCAGGATCAATACCAAGGAAAGCCATCCTAATGATTGTTGTTACTATACTTATCATTATCTATCATGCATTTTTTACTTCTGTTACTACTATTAATAATATAAGTAACTATCACATTGTCAGTAGTCAAACTTGGTGTTACCAAGCCTTTAGCCACCATATGGTATATAAATACCACCCAAATTAACAATCTTGAAATCACTAAGTGGACACCCTAAAATGTGTTTTTATAAACATTGTCTTTATGGAAAATTCTCGGTGGGAAGGTGGGACCTTGTTCACTGGAGGAGGCAAAGAGGAAAGTTTATGAAATTGTTTTACAAAAGACACATAACCTACTCTTCGTTGGACAACCAGTAAGTACTGCCACTGTACCTCAACATGGGAAAGAGGCCTAGCTAGAAACTTGTTCGTGTTAGTGTCTGTTCTATCCCAAGTGCTATATAGGAATGGATCCTCTGAACCGAAATGTCCCTAGGTGAGAGATACGGGACATGCAAAGTGTGGGATTAATTTTCCCTCCGGATGCAATAGGGTCTCATGTCATGGCAGTCTGGGACATGGTGCCGGGGAGAACAAACCCAGTTGAAGGGATAGTCATATCTAGCTTGAACATACTGGAAGGTTTGGACTAGTTATCTGATATTCTGGATCTTGTGGATCGTGTGTACACCTTTGCAGAGTAAAACTATTCAGAATAGCCGCATCCTCGGATATGAACAGTTGAATGGCCATGTAGCTAGCATTGTGTCAATGTTTTCGAAAAGGATGTGTTGAAAAAGGTTTAGTACCTGCGTGGTACTGGAAGCTGAACTTTGTACCTGGAAGGTACACATGAAGAAAAGCTGGAAGTTGTTTTACAAGAAGTTTTACAACGAAAAACCTTCTTTAAACAAACTCTTACAAAACCTCTTGGATATGCGATATCTACAAGAGAAACTATATTATTTTCTTTTGAAGTATCTTCTTCAACAAAAATATAGAGATGTTAAATCAACCATGATGTATCTTTCATTCCATCATGGGTAGAAAACCCTATGTATAGCCTACCCACTCCGCTAAATAAGCATACTTGCATTTTGTAAGCTATATAAAGGATGTCTTGCAAAGTACATTCAAATGTATTTATATTGGTTTCGTCCCTAGATATTTACTTGGTCAGACTACGAGGAGAAACCCCAGGAGGAATACTATGAGGAGGTGTACTACATTAATGACCCTGCGAACTAGGCTCGTCTCCCGGTCAGCAGCATGCAGGTTATGTCGTGACTTGGACTCTATCGCATTGCGTTTTGCTATCTTCCGCTGTGTTAGTGTTATTTGTCTGCCCTGCGTGGCAGTTATCTAAGACTTGGTCATGTGACCAGTTTTGTAAGACCTTTATTATCCGTGTAATGGATGATGTAATCTATGTACGAACTTCATATGTTGTTCACGACTGATTGTTCTGGGATCATTAATGTATGCATACGAGGGGTCTTGGACTTGCTAATCTGGGGCCTCTATACATGTGCTTAGAACACCAGATGTAAATTTTTTATTGTTCCACCAACCTAGTGAGAGAAAATCAACGTCACGTCGACCGCGGCACAATCAGTTTGGTTCCACCAGGAAGATTGGACATATGGAGATGGCTGGAGAGAATCTGTCTAAAGACGATGTCGGTGATCCGAACGGGAATACTATAGGACAACAAAAAAAACTTGCTTGAAATTCTGAGCCATCATACTTCATACTTCAGAATAAAACGAATTCAGCAATGCATTTACATCGGGCGAAGAAAGAACCAAAAATGGGAAGCACCATGCCAGTTCACATGGTAATTTTATCAAGCACCTAGGAAAGCAAAGCAAATGTGCTCGTTGACGAAAGATGCATGAAGATGATAGGCAGATCAGAAGATAGGTTAGCACATATGAGAGGAAATAGAAGCTTGACAATTAGACAAATTTCCTGGAGCCACGGCTCCTTGAGATGTTGTCGCTTACATTACACTATGGGCGCTCCTGTGTACTCCCCCCGACCACGAATAAGTGTACCTCTAGAATTGGTCTTGGTCAAATTTTTTAAATTTTGACTAACTTTATACAAAATAACATCAATATATATGATATAAAATCCATGTATTATGTATTTCAAAACGCATCTAACGAAACTAATTTAGTATCATAAATGTTGTTACGTTTCCCAATAAAGTTGGTCAAACTTTAAAACAATTGATTTCCATAAAAGGAAAATGTAAACTTATTTGAGGACGGATGGAATAGTTATTTTGAGAGAACATGGGGATAGGAAGACGATGCACCATCATTTTTATTTCTGAGATAACTCATACCGAGAAGATGAATGGTGACTCCAGTCGGTGCCTATACATATTTAGTGGAGTCTAAGAATATTAATGGACGCCAGTCGGTGCCTGTTATTGACTGATTGTGGAACATTCTGGACAAAACACTTAATGCGTGAGCTTCACCAAATATGTTGAACATGCAAAAAAAAAATCTAGAAAAATCCAAGTGGAAATGTTTTTGGCTGAGGTGACGGATTGATGAGGTTGATGGCCTGCATGTTGAGAGAATTAGATAGTGGGGATGCCCTATAGATAACGTTATAGGTAGCTCCTTCAAAACAAACAAATTAGCTATTTTCATCATACTTGATGTCTTCTTCTCTGAATACTTTCTATCAAATTTCTGCAAGATACTCACTACAGCGACACAAACAAAATACTACGTCACCAATTGAACTAAGATAAAGAAAGGCGAGTTGGTTGGACCTAAAAATTAACAAAGTTTTTTTTTTTTCCTAAACATTCGTCTATATATTTGCGGCAAGATTAGTAAGCCAATACATTTTTTTAAACGAAGGCAAAAGCTTTGTCTTTTCTATTAATTAAGAAGAAGGTGTCCAGTTTATTTTGGAAGAAATTGGGCGAAAACCATACAACAAGCACCAACAGGCAACACCACACGACCAAGCCCACACAACCCCGACAACAGCAAGAACCAACACTCTGGGAGCTGCGCCCAACACCAGCAGCTCCAACACCTGCGAAAAGACAGTGCAGCTCCGACTCTTTAGAAGAACTACAAAGAAGTACCAGCCAAGTCTGGCGCCGTGGATGATCGCCGAACGGAACACCCGGCGCCGGTCATCGTACACCGTTGGAACCCGTCATCAGCAGCTTCAACTTCACAGCATCAGACAAACCAAGGCAAACCCACAAACACGCCGGAGAAGAGCCGCTATCGCAACCGAAGCCACATCTTCGACATTGTTCATCTTTGTCATCGTCGCCACAGAATTCTTGACACGAACAACTCATCAACGCTCCGACAGGAGCCAAGACCCTCGCCACCAGCACCACAACTTCCCGCAAACCCAGGTCTCTCTAGCCGGTGACCACTCCAAGAGCGACGCCTCCAAGGGGGAGCATGACGCAGAACGCCATCATCGCCCGATCTCGCAAGATCTAGGGTTTCCCCCGGAGTGGTCAAGAAAGAAGGCAATATCACAACAGCTCGACGGCGTCTCCAAGAAGAAAGCGGCGCCCGGAGGCGTCACCGCCGCCTGTCTCCACAACCTGTCAAAGCAAAGCTTTTGCTCGGCGTTGCATAATCTTCATGAAACCTTCCTCACGCCCGCATCGCGAGACAAACCAGCCCGCCGCTCCCGACATCCCCTCGCCCAGATGCACAGCAACCACACCCGAAAGACCAACTCAAGTCGGCCACCCAAATGCCGGAACCTTCACCACTTCAGCCCTGCAACTCGCCCTCCTTCTTCCGTTGTCGCTCAAAATCCTCCCTGCCGAGCCCCACATCGCAGCACCACGAACCATCTCCGCATCTCCACTGCGCCTGCCCACGGAGCAGCAGGACAAGGGACTGCAGCAAGCGGCCAATACATGCAATGCAAAGCAAGTAGAACCTATTTTGCGCTTTTCTTAATGGACCATTTAGTCTACATTTCTAGTATTTTTCATGGAGTTGATCCTCGTATATGCATGTAATACGCGCGCGCGCACACACACATATATAGATATAGCTGCTCCATGGTGCCCGTGCACGAAATAGTTTGCTTTGAATATTTGGTCAGGAGAACTTATGCCGAAAAAGGCTTTACGCCCTGCTTCATAAATAAAGCAACCACCGAAGGAGGTTCATACAACACACTTCATAGAGAAAAGGAGAGACACGAGAAGTACCATATCAGTGAGGAGAAGAGAAAAGAAAACATGTAGCTGGGGGTGAGACGAAGGCAGGACACACATGATCCCAGCCAACCGCTGAGCTCAGCTCGTAGAAGAGGGGGAGGAGGAGATGCGTCTCGTCGCCGCCACCAAACTATCTAGCATGCCATCCAGCTGAGCCCTATCCCGTTGTCTACACAGCGGGTGCCACGGCTGCAAAAGAAGCGAGACATTTGAACATCGAGTCAGTAGCGCGCCGAAGAAAGATCTGTTCTACCACCATCTTATTCCTAATAGTCCAAAGGGTCCATGTCATCCCGGCAAAGATAAACTAGAAGAGGCGAAGTCCCCTCCCGGTCCTAGTTGCCTGGATTTCCAGGAATTATCCTAGGTCTGGGGGCCTCCACTCCGGTCCCAGTCCTTCATAAACAAAATTCCATAGGAACCGGGCGGTGGGACATGTGAACAAAATATGGGTCTCTGTTTCGGGAATCCCACATAGCGGGCACATGCCATTACCAGGCCCTTGACGCTTCCTAACCTCCACTCCCGAAGGAAGTCGGTCCCGCAGAAGCTGCCAAAGAAAGATCTTAATCTTTAGTGGAAGGGGGGCTTTCCACAATTTAGCAGACCATGTCTGCCCCGACCAGGGGAACAGACTCTGGTAAGCTGACTTGACGAAGAAGGAGCCTGAACGCGCTAACCTCCACTCCACACGATTCAGAGCTCCCTCTAAGGAGCCCGGCAACACGATTCTAAGCTCATCCCATGTTGTTGCCTCTACTGGACCAAACGTCCTTCAGAAGGAGATGTTCCAAACTCCGTTCGGAGCGGCATTGGAAACTGACAGCAATGGATCTGAGAAAATGGCAAATAGGCTTGGGTAGACCAACTGTAGCGGTCTGTCCCCAAGACATCAATCTACCCAGAAGAGGATGTGACCCCCATCCCCAACAATAAATCGCGCCCGCCGTCGGATCTCGTGCTTAATGGATTGGATGGACCTCCAAAATTGGGATCCGTCCCGGCGCTCGCATGACAACAGAGGGCAACCCCTAAGGTACTTCGCTTTGATAAGTTGAAGCCAAATCCCTCCATCAGCCTTGTAAGATACACCACACCAATTTGAGCATCAGAGTGGTGTTCATCTCACGAGTGGCGATAATCCCTATGCCCCCCAAATCCTTGGGGGAACATACATGAGCCCACTTGACCATATGGTATTTCTGCCGGCCATCGGAGGCTGACCAGAAGAACCGTGAGAGCTCCTTGTCAAAAGCTTTATGGGCCCCCTCAGGGAGTATGTAGAGGCCATAATATACATAGGAAGGCTGGCGAGGCAGGAATCAATAAGTACGATTTTTCTTCCCTTAGAGGTGAACCTACCGCACCAAGGTTCCGCCTTCGACCAGACCCGACCTATGAGCGGTTCGAGATCGCTCATCAGGATCCTCGAATCCCCAAGAGGGACTCCCAGATACTCCACCGGAAACGAGGACAGTTTGCAGTTAAAGTTATCTGCTATTCGTTGTTTCTCCTCCGGGGGATATCCCAACACCACTACCTCACTCTTGTCGAAATTAATTTTGAGGCCCGACATGGCTTCAAAGCAGAGGAGGGGGAACTAGAGATTACATATATCCCGGTCCGACCCCTCCACAATAATCATCGTGTCATCCGCATATTGGAGGATGGAAACACCTCCTCCTGGGATAAGGAGGCCTACCACACCCGAAATGTGCCGGCCTCCTGAGCCAAGTCAAGGATAGTAGCCAGGGATTCAACTGCAAGGTTGAACAAGATGGGGGATATAGGATCCCCCTGCCTGACCCCGCAGGAGGAACGAAAAGACGGTCCAATCTCTTCATTAACATTGATCGTCGTGTTGCCACTCGTAACTAGCTGCATAATCCAGCATATGACCCGATTATCGAACCCCCTACGTTCGAGGACTTGCCGCAGGAAATCCCAGTCCAACCTATCATATGCTTTCTGAAAGTTCAGCTTCAGGAAGACCCCTTTCAGGCATCATACCTTCACTTCATGAACTATTTCATGAAGCGCCAGAATCCCATCATGAATATGCCGGCCCTTAGTAAAGGCGAACTGTTGGGGGTGAGTTAACCGTTTCACCACAGGTGCCAGTCGCCGAGCGAGCACTTTAGAGAAAATGCGCAGAATGACATTGCTCACCGTGATAGGCCTGAATTGGCGGATATCCGTAGCCATCAAGGTAATGACCCCAAAGTTTAGGCGCGACATCACCAATGTTCCAATATAGAATTCTTGGAACATTGGCATCACCATGGCCTGCGAATGGCTCCAAAATCTTTGGAAGAAAGAAACTGGAAGGCCATCAGGACCAGGGGAGGAGTTAGCCTTCATCTCCATCACGGTACGCCTCACCTCCTCCGGCAGGAATGGGGTTGTGAGGTCCGCATTCTCATCATCTGAAACTAAGGTGTCCATGCGCCAAAGGTCCCTGGACAACGCGACCCCCATGCGGTATTCCGCCGGAAATAGCTCCTTGTAGAAGGAGTAAATATGGGCAGATAACTCCTGAGCCTCCTCCAGGAGGCGGCCATCCGCTCATAGTAACGGGATCAAGCACTTCCGGTGCCGCCCATTAGCGATGGCATGGAAGTACGCAGTGTTGGCGTCTCCTAGTAACAACCATTTCTGGCGGCTACGCTAGCGCTAGAAGATCTCTTCTCCCTTATAAACACTCATCAACGACGCTTCCAAAGCATAGAGTTGAAGCCACTCATTCGGGGATAGACCCCCAGCATCCGCCATCGAGGCCAACGTTTGAATCTGGCCTAGAAGCGAGGCGTTGTGTCTCCGAAGGTCAGCCCCCAAATTCGGCCCCATCCACGAATAAATTGGCGGATCATCTTAGCATAGTGGTGCTAGATATCCACCGCATTATACACACGGGAGGGGGGAGGCGGCCGCCTCGGCCCATTTGAGACCCACCGCTTCCACAAAGCCTGGTTGCTCGAGCCAGAATTCCTTAAAGTGGAATCGGTTTGGCCTCGGGGACGTCACCCCCACAAAACGAGAAGAGAAGGGGAGTATGGTTAGACCCCAACCCGGGTGAGGGCCCGTGATACGTCCATTTTGCATCACTATTTTATATCATAATTTGTTGTTATTCATCGATATATTTCATGTTATGATGCATCCCTTATGTTATTTTATCTTATTTTGCGTGTTTCATAATTTTTGGAGAATAAACACCGGGACCAGAAATCTGATGGAAAAAGCACCATCGAGATACCATATTTCAGAAGATCAGAAGAAGAAGGGGGACACAGGGGGTGTCTTAGAAGTGCAGAGGAGGAGTCCAGGCAGAAGGGGAGCCAGAGGAAGGCCACCAGGGGCCCACACCATGAGGTGGCGACCCCCCCGGCCATGCCACCAGGTGGTGTTGCCACCCTGGCCCACCTCTGGGAGATATCTTTCGCGTACTTGGCCCCGAGGGAACCCTAAGCCCCATAGCATCATCGAAAAATTATTCCGCCGCCGCCTCAGGGCGGAAAACACCCGAGAGAGAAAAGCTCTCTGGTAGGGAGAAATCTGCCGGGAAAATTCCTCTACGGAGAGGGGAAATCATCGCCATCGTCACTGTGATCACTCCGGGCATCATCAAGATTGTCATCATCATCATCATCACCGCCATCACCATCGCCCTCATCATCCACCGTCATCCCTCTGTAAAAATTAGGGGTCTCCATCATTGTTTTACATTAGATCTCTCTCCCTGTGTGGATTACTTGTTAGTAGTTGATGCTTGTGAGATTTATCGGTGTTAGCACTTTATGACCAAATTGTTATAATCCATTATATCACCTCTGATTATGATCCATATGATGTCTTGTGAGTGGTTCGTGTTATTCTTGAGGACATGGGAGAAGTCAAGTTGTTAGTAGTGAAGTAATGTTGAGTAATATTTAATGGTTTGATATTTAAGTTGTGGTGTTATTCTTCTAGTAGTCTCATGTGAATGTCGACTACATGATACTTCACCATTTATGGGCCTAGGGGAATGCATCATGTATTTGGCTACTAATTGTGGGGTTGCCGGAGTGACAGAAACCTAAACCCCCGTTAGGAAACCATTACACGAGGGAGCGTAGGATCCCAGAGTTTAAAGATGTGGTTAGATTTATTTCTTAATTACTTTCTTGTAGTTGCAGATGCTTGCAAGGGGTATAATCACAAGTATGTATTAGTCTTGGATGGGACAGTACATTAGCATAGGTTCACCCACACAACACTTCTCAAAACACTAAATATTATTTAGCGGCATGAAACAAAAGCACTTGACAGAAACCTCCCGTGTGTCCTCGAGAACGTTTGTTAATCATATGTAAACTCACCGGCTTGTCCTTTGCTGAAGAAAGGATTGGGTCACTTGCTGCAATTATTGTTACTGCATTTTATTTACTCGCACTTTATTTATCTGTAATATCAAAAACCCCTACAAATCTATCTTTTAGTATTTACAGTTATTCCTTCATCAAAACTGTTTGTCAACACCTTCTGCTCCTCGTTGGGTTAGACACTCTTATTTATCGAAAGTACTACGGTACACCCCCTATACTTGTGGGTCATCAAGACTATTTTCTGGCGCCATTGCCGGGGAGTGAAGCGCTATTGGGAAGTGGAATTCATAAAGGAAGCTTCTGCGGTAAGTGTTGTATATTACTGTCTACTGCTCTATTACACTATGTTTGGATCTCCTTTTGAGTCTTTATTTGCGGGCACTACTGCCACTGCTAGGGTAGTAAGTGACCCACCTCCTGATGATTTGGATCCTTATAAAATACCTATACAAATTGTTAAACATGTTATGAATAACTACTATTCAGGCGATGGAACTGTCCATCCTGGTGATCATTTGCTCTTTTTACATGAATTATGCGAGTTGTTCAAGTGTGCAGGAAGAGGAAATTATTCTCTATATCATTGACATGCCGAGCCGCTGAATGGTTCAAACTGCTGAAAAATAGCTAGACTATTGGATGGGAGGAAATTGTGCTTCTCTTTTATTCTAAATTCTATCCTCCGATTGAAATTCATAGAGATCGGAATTATATATATAATTTTTAGCCTCATGACAGAGAGAGTATTGCCCAAGCATGGGGGAGATTGAAGTTACTAATGCTCAAATGCCCATTCATGAGCTCCCCAGTAATATTGTTATGAATAACTAGCGGAATACCCCGCGCGTTGCAGCGGGTATCTCTTAAAAAAAACTATAAATAAAATGGGTATAAGGTGTATGAAATATTTCATTATCAAGGTTCACTTGATCACATAATTGATATACTAAATTTAATTTGCGTGAAATTGTTGTATATTTTGAGAAATAAATATTAGTGACATGGATAATTATATGGTTGAAAAAAAGATGGCATGGTTATGTGGCATAAAAATATGTAATATCACAATTATTAGTGGAGATGACATGGCTAATTGATTGGCTAAAATGGTGGGTGATGTAGATAGCTTGCAAGTTGAGATAGAAAAATCATAAATGCATCTTAGTGGGGTTTTGCTTTATAAGAAGTATAGATTTCTATGCAAGGCTTTCTCTTCGTGACAAGGATTTATTGGATGCTTCTTGTTCTGCATCATTTACACGTATGAATGGTGAAGTTAAATGGGATCTCCTTGACCGTATTCAAGAAAACACTATAGGATGGGAGAATGACAAAGGTAGAAAGTCAGGTATAAATTATGATTATGAATGTATTAAAACTTTTATGTCATCCGATGATTTTCATAATGTTAGTATTGTTTATGGTCTTGATCCTCAAGTTGCTGCAAAATTATATAAGGCTTTTGCTTCTTATATTGATATTCCCAAAAAGGAATGGGAGAAGTACCATGCACCTTATAAAGATACTGTTGATTGCGTTCCTGCTAGAGATATAGAAGTTCATACCGTTGATTCTATTGTGCCTGAACCTTATATTGAGAAAATGCCTTTCCCTGTTAAGGTAAAGAACATTCTATGTTAGCTAGTGTGGTTAATAAAAGTGCAAGGAAACCTGAGAACCCGAGAAACAAATAACTGTAGAACCTACAGTAGCAATAGTAAAGGACCTTGTTTATGAAAATGTAGAAGAGGGACACATTATATTTTGTGAAGATGCTTCTAATATCGTCTCTCATCCTAGTAAATCTAGGAAACCTAGTGTTCATGTGCTATCTGTTAGGATAGGTGATCAATGCTATTATGGTTTGTGTGATATTGGTGCTAGTTCTAGTGCTATTCCTTATGAGCTTTATAAATAAATCATGCATGAAATTGGTTCTTGTGAACTTGAAGACAATGATGTGATTATTCAACTTGCTAATAGGGAAACTATTTCTCCGATTGGTATTGTTAGAGATGTGGAGGTCTTATGTGGTAAAACTATATATCCTGCTGATTTTCTAGTACTACGCACTTCTGCTAGTGAAACTTGTTCTATTATATTTGGTAGACCTTTCTTAAACACTTGTGGTGCTGTTATAGATTGTAAAATGGAGAAAATCCTTACAAAGTTTGATGGAGAGTCTTATGAATTTAATTTCTCCAAATTTGCTAAAGCACCTTATGAAGCTGAATTACCTAATGAGAATTATAGAGTTGAACAATTGGCTGCTATTGCTCTTGCTCCTAACAATCCTTTGTAATAATACATGGAAGACCACGAAAGTGATGTCTTTATGGAAGAAAGAAATGAAATTGATGAGATTTTCCTACATCAGCCAGCAATGCTAAAACATAATTTACCGGTGGAAGACTTGGGTACCACATTACCACCCAAGGAGGCTCTTGTTTTTGATTTAAAGCCTTTGCCTGACAATCTTAAATATGCTCATATTGATGATAAGAAATTATATCCTGTTATTATTAGTTCTAAACTTTCTGGTAAAGAAGAGGAGCGATTATTGCGAATACTGAGGAAACACAGAGGTGTTATTGGTTATATTCTTGATAATTTGAAGGGGATTTCTCCTACTATATGTTAGCATGCTATTAATATTGAACCTGATGCAAAGCCAGTTGTTTAACATCAACGTCGTTTAAATCCTAAGATGAAGGATGTGTTAAGAAATGAGGTATTAAAACTCCTTGATGCTGGTATTATTTATCCTATTGCTGATAGTAGATGGATTAGTCATGTGCATTGTGTCCCTAAGAAAGGAGGGATGACTGTTGTGCCAAATGAAAATAATGAACTTATTCCTCAAAGAGTAGTGGTTGGTTATAGGATGTGTATTTATTTTAGGAAAGTTAATAAGGTTACTAAGAAAGATCACTATCCTTTGCCTTTTATTGATCAAATGTTAGAGAGGTTGTCTAAGAAAACTCATTTCTGCTTTCTTGGTGGTTATTCTGGGTTCTCTCAAATTGTTGTTAGAAAGCCCGATCAAGAGAAAACAACTTTCACTTGTACTTATGAAACCTATGCTTATAGGCGTATGCCTTTTGGTTTATGTAATGCTCCTTCTACTTTTCAAAGATGCATGTTTGCTATCTTTCATGGTTTTTGTGAAGAAATTGCGAAAGTCTTCATGGACGATTTCTCCGTATATGGAACTTCTTTTGATAATTGTTTGCAGAATCTTGATAAACTTTTGCATAGATGTGAGGAGACTAAACTTGTTCTTAATTAGGAGAAATGCCATTTTATGGTTAATGAAGGAATTGTTCTTAGACATAAAATTTCTGAAAGATGTATTGAAGTTGATAGAGCTAAAGTTGAAGCCATTGAGAAAATGCCCTGTCACAGGGATGTTAAAGGTATTCGTAGTATTCTTGGTCATGTTGGTTTCTATAGAAGGTTTATTAAAGATTTCTCTAAAATCTCAAAGCCTCTTACTAATCTTCTTCAAAAGGATGTACCTTTTGTTTTTTATGAAGATTGTAAAGAAGCTTTTGAAATTTTAAAGAAGGCTTTAATATCTGCCCCTATTGTTCAACCCCCTGATTGGAATTTACCATTTGAAATTATGTGTGATGCTAGTGATTATGCTGTAGGTGTTGTTGTTGGACAGCGGGTGGATAAGAAGTTAAATGTTATTCATTATGCTAGTAAAACTCTTGATGCTGCTCAAAAGAATTATGCTACCACTGAGAAAGAGTTCCTAGATGTGGTTTTTGCTTGTGATAAATTTAGGCAGTATATTGTTGATTCTAAAGTTACTATTCATATTGATCATTATGTTATTAAGTACCCTATGGAAAAGAAAGATGCTAAGCCTAGGCTTATTAGATGGGTGCTTCTCTTACAAGAGTTTGATTTACATATTGTGGATAGGAAGGGTGCTCAAAATGCTGTTGCTGATAATTTGTGTAGATTAGAAAATATCTCTGATGATCCTATTCCTGTTAATGATAGTTTTCCTAAAAAACAGTTGCCTGCAATAAAACTGAGCTCTCAAAAGAGTCCATGGTATGCTATTTACGCTAACTTTATTGTTTCCAAGTATTTTCCTCCTACCTTTACATCTCAGCAAAGAAGAAAATTCTTCTATGATTTGAGGCATTATTTTTGGGATGACCCACACTTATATAAAGAAGGTGTTGATGGTATTATGCGAAGATGTGTTCCTGAAATTGAACAACGAGAAATATTGAGAAAATGTCATAGTAGTGCTTATGGAGGACATCACGCTGGAGATAGAACTGCACATAAGGTTCTACAATCAGGTTTTTATTGGCCTACTCTCTTTAAAGATGCTAGAAAGTTTATTTTATCTTGTGATCAATGTCAAAGGGTTGGAAATATTTCTAGACGTAATGAAATGCCTATGAATTATTCTCTTGTTATTGAAACGTTTGATTGTTGGGGTTTTGACTTTATGGGTCCTTTCCCTCTTTCACAATCATATTCTTGTTGTTGTTGATTATGTTACTAAATGGGTAGAAGATATACCTACTAAAAGTGTTGATGGTGAAACCTCATTAAAAATGCTTAAAGACATTATTTTCCCTAGGTTTGGTGTGCCTAGGTATCTTATGACTGATGGGGGTTCTCATTTTATTCATGGTGGTTTTAGAAAGACTCTTGCTTAATATGATGTTAATCATAGAATTTCCTCACCCTATCATCCTCAAACTAGTGGGCAAGTAGAATTATCAAATAGAGAAATCAGATCTATCTTGCAAAAGACTGTTAACAAATCTAGAAACAATTGGGCTAAGAAATTAAATGATGCTCTGTGGGCTTATAGAACTGCTTATAAAAATCCCATGGGCATGTCTCCCTATAAAATGGTTTATGGAAAAGCTTGTCACTTGCCCCTAGAATTAGAACACAAAGCTTATTGGGCAGTGCGAGAACTAAATAGAGATTTTAAACTTGCTAGTGAGAAAAGGCTGCTTGACTTAAGTTCTTTAGATTAATGGAGGAGTGAAGCATATGAAAATGCTAAGTTCTTTAAAGAGAAAGTTAAAAGGTGGCACGATAAGAGAATTATTAAAAGATAATTTCATGTTGGTGAGGAAGTGCTATTGTATAGGTCTTGTCTAAGATTTTTTGTAGGAAAATTACTCTCGAGAT
This sequence comes from Alopecurus myosuroides, assembly GCA_028641055.1. Taxonomy (NCBI): domain Eukaryota; kingdom Viridiplantae; phylum Streptophyta; class Magnoliopsida; order Poales; family Poaceae; genus Alopecurus; species Alopecurus myosuroides. The sequence goes on along the minus strand of CM054061.1, from coordinate 12,323,178 downwards.
GGGAAGGACCTTTTGTTATCGAAGAGTTATATTGTTCGGGGCAATTAAAATTGTTTCCCTTGAAGACAACACTTCACAAGTGATGAATGGCCAAAGACTCAAGCATTATATTTCTGGAGATCTATAATGAAAATGTTGATTGTATTCGAGCCATGATCCCAGAGGAATTTATTAAGAAGCATATTTCAGAAACTGCCGAGTCAGTTTTCGAATAGGTATCAGTTTTGGTAAGAAAACGTTCGCGAAGCATCTTCCAAATTTTATTTTTACTGTTTTTGGAAAATACCGAGCCAAAGAGGAGTTGGAGAAGGTACCTGGAGGCACCACACAATGAGGTGGCGTGGTCCCACCCTTGGCCACGCTAGCATATGGTGTGGGTGCCCCAGAGCCCCTCTCCGACTCGTTTTCGACCTGGACTTTCCTTTCTTTACACAGATTTTTGCTATATAACCCCTCGGACCCCCCCCCCCCCCGAGGTCCGTATATCGTGTTCTCGTCGTGTTTCTATTTCGAGTTGTTTCTGTCAGGATCTTTTTTTAGTTTTAGAAGCATCATGGTCTCAGCCAATAACAACAACAAGGGGAAGGGACCAAAGGAAGATGATCTCCAAGACCCGGAGCTGGAGGAGGAGATCGAGAGTGGAGCTGAAGGAGATGTAGAAGAAGACCCACGAGTGCATCCACGCACCACCATCGCAAGAATTGGAGTGAGTGCAAAACCTCACAAGAAAACGACAAGGATGAGCACCGGAGGGAAGGCCCCACGTCACTGCTTAGCTTCAAGGACACCCCTTTCAGGCATAAAGAAACCTTTCCGCACTTTAATTCATGAGTATCAATCTAGGAGGGTACCCGAGGCAGATTTGCCTTCTTGCTGGGATATGGATCGTTCTACCCGTACAGATGAAGGAAGCTCTCAACCTAAGGTAGAGTAGGGGAAAACTCTTGGTGGCTGGGATTCATAGTCTGACAAGCATGCAAACCGTATTGATCACAATATGAAGGTGATGCTTATGCTTATGTTTGCAATTGAAGATCTGAAGAAATCAATTGATAAGCTCATCGAGAAGGATTCACCACCACCATCGAAGAATAAATTCGTCATTGGTATCGGCATCCCCTTGGCTTGTTCCAAGCTTGGGGGGAGTGCCGCGGTATCACATCACTATCTTTCATCTTTTTTACCTTTTCAGTAGAGTCATATCATGAGTAGAGAAGTTATCATATAGGATGGTTTGCAGTATGGAAGTATCTCTCCTTAGTTGGTTATCGTTTTATCCCTTGGTGTGAGTTGCCGGTTTGAAATATTAATGAGAAGTTTCATCATTTACTTTCTGTACACCTTATTTTAGTTTTCAATTTTTGTCATATGTTTGAGCTTGTTGTTAGTATTTTGTGTCACTCTGGAGATCATTAAGTTAATCTATTTGGTTTTGGCAAACTTAGCTTGGGTCAGTAGAAATAATTTTTTTAGATGCTAGTATAAGAAAGAGGAATTTGCCTATTAGCTCATAAACTTAGTATTCACAAGTTAAGATCACTTGGGCTTTCAATGAAGATTGCATGATTGGTTTCATCATATGTATATTTGTTTGTTTTCCCTCAATTCTTATGCTTGCTACCCAGCCTTGCTAGCCAAAAACCATGTACTAAGAAAGGAATGCTTCTCGTGCATCCAAACCTTGAGCCCCAAAACCGTGCCATTTGTGTCCACCATACCTTCCTACATGTGGTATTTCACTGCCACTCCAAGTAAATTACTCATGTGTTACCTTTAAAACCTTCAAAATTATCCCTGTTTTGTGTTCCTGTTTTAGCTCATGAGGACGCAAATAGAGAATCTTTATCTCACCTGTTGATTGGACTCACACACCTGGACTAGTGGCTTCATCCTCTTATCCAAATGCTAGAAGAGCTGGCAGTGGGGTTCCCAGCCCCAAATAATAATACAAATTCTCTTCACTCTTTTTGCCCCTGATTTATCAGTCAAAACATAATTGTGTAAACAAAAGAGAAAGATGGTTGACCTTCTATACCAGTTGCGTCCTTCAAGGGGAGCCGCTCTTATGAAGTCTATTTGTCTTGTGACGTATTGTATTTTCTATTTGCCATTCGTTGACATAAACATACACCTCTCTCAAAATTTAGACACTCCTCCACGGTATGTGATTGTTGGTAGGCACCCGAGGATTCAGTTATCCATGGTTTGTGTAAGAAAGGTTGGAGGAGTGTCAACCATTTGGTACCTCTGTTTTACAAAATAAAAGCTCTAGCACATGAGTGATCCATGCTTCCCTCTGCGAAGGGCCTATCCTTTACTTTTATGTTGAGTCAGTAAACCCATTCCTTTCTGTCTCCAGCAAGCATTTGAGTTGTTGTGATCTCACCATCTATATGTTTATTTATTCAATCATGTTTTCTATCCTTCTTTGTTTAGCACATGCTTTATTATCTGAATGAATATTACTTTCAAAGCTATGAATCACTGTAAAAGGATTGTTACAATTAAACATGTTGAGCTCTACAATATAAGCCTTGTTATCAAGACTTCACCTAAGATAAGTATGATATCATTAAATGTTCTCTGACCAAGAACAAAGTTTGCCATCTTCAATTTTGATTCTCTCTTTTGCATCTTTGTTTGTGACTCCCATTACTCGTTTTAAGTTAGGTTATATGAGAGGAAGTTGTTGTCTATAATGATTGGTGCATAGATAAATGTGATGCTTCTTGTACGTATTTTATTTATCGACTCTTCACTCCATAAACCTATGGTCATGTTTACTGAGTTCAGTTTCGCTTGGGGACAAGTGAGGTCTAAGCTTGGGGGGGGGGGGGGGGGGGTTGATACGTCCATTTTGCATCAGTATTTTTATATCACAATTTGTTGTTATTCATCGATATATTTCATGTTATGATACATCCCTTATGTTATTTTATCTTATTTTGCATGTTTCATATTTTTTGGAGAATAAACACCAGGACCGGAAATTTGATGGAAAAAGCACCGTCGAGATACCATATTTCAGAAGATCAGAAGAAGAAGAAGGGGGACACCGGGGGTGTCTTAAAAGTGCAGAGGAGGAGTCCAGCCAGAAGGGGAGCTAGAGGGGGGCCACCAGGGGCCCACACCATGAGGTGGCGCGGACCCCTCCTGGGCCGCGCCACCAGGTGGTGTGGCCACCCTGGCCAACCTCTGGGGGATATCTTGCGCGTACTTGGCCCCCAGGGAACCAGAGAAAAGCTCACTGGCAGGGAGAAATCTGCCGGGAAATTCCTCTCCGGAGAGGGGAAATCATCGCCATCGTCACCGTCATCACTCCGGGCATCATGACGATCGTCATCATCATCATCATCATCACCAGCAGAACCATCACCCTGATCATCCACCGTCATCCCGCTGTAACAATTAGGGGCCTCTATCGTTGTTTTACATTAGATCTCTCTCCTGGTGTGGATTACTTGTTAGTAGTTGATGCTTGTCAAATTTATCGGTGTTAGCACTTTATGACCAGATTGTTATCCTCCATTATATCACCTCTGATTATGATCCATATGATGTCTTGTGAGCAGTTCTTGTTGTTCTTGAGGACATGGGAGAAGTCAAGTTGTTAGTAGTGAAGTAATGTTGAGTAATATTTAATGGTTTGATATTTAAGTTGTGGTGTTATTCTTCTAGTGGTGTAATGTGAACGTCGACTACATGATACTTCACCATTTATGGGCCTAGGGGAATGCATCGTGTATTTGGCTACTAATTGTGGGGTTGCCGGAGTGACATAAACCTAAACCCCCGTTAGGTAACGATTACATGAGGGAGCGTAGGATCCCGGAGTTTAAAGTTGTGGTTAGATTTATTTCTTAATTACTTTCTTGTAGTTGCGGATGCTTGCAAGGGGTATAATAACAAGTATGTATTAGTCTTGGATGGGACGGTACATTAGCATAGGTTCACCCACACAACACTTATCAAAACACTAAAGATTATTCAGCGTCATGAAATAAAAGCACTTGACAGAAACCTCTCGTGTGTCCTCGAGAACGTTTGTTAATCATAAGTGAACTCACCGGCTTGTCCTTTCCTGAAGAAAGGATTGGACCACTTGCTGCAATTATTATTAATGCATTTTATTTACTCGCACTTTATTTATCTGCAATATCAAAACCCCCTACAAATCTATCTTTCAGTATTTACAGGTATTCCTTCATCGAAACTGCTTGCCAACACCTTCTGCTCCTCGTTGCGTTCGACAATCTTATTTATCGAAAGTACTACGATACACCCCCTATACTTGTAGGTCATCAGCCCGAAGAGAGCAGAGCAGGAAAAAAAATTTCCCACTCAACCGATATTAAGACTTGACCAAGCGCACTCCGAGTAGGGTTCGCTTGATTGTTACTTCAAGTATATCGGGCCCCCACCCGGTCAATCTCATGAAGAACCAGGTCGGCGATGAAGTCATTGAACATCCTCATCCTAGTGAGGTCTACGTTGTCCGAGCTCTTATCCTCCGCGTACCTAATCAGGTTGAAGTCCCCTGCCACTACCACCCGAATGGAGCAAAGCTCTATTTTCGCTGTCAACTCAGCCAAGAACTCGGTGGATCTCCTATGGTCCGCGGGTCCATATACAATGATAACCTCCCATTGGAGATTAGATCGTCTATGGGTGAGCGACATGCTCACGAAGAACTCCCCACGGTCCATGTCGTCTACCTGAAAGGTATCCTCCTTACCACCAAGGAGGATCCCACCAGAGTGTCCAGAGGCCGGGAGCCAATGCTAGGCAAACTTGGAGCGGATCAATCTCTGTAGTTCAGCAATGGATAAATCTTGTCTGATTGTTTCTTGCAGACCCACAATGTCAACATTTTCCTGCCGCATGCACTCAGAGATCTAGGTCTGACGGTCGTCCACCCCAAACCCCCGCATGTTCCAAATGAATGCAGAGACACTCATTGGGAAACGACGTCGGGGGTGGTCCCCCTATGGGGGACCGAGGGGGCCCTACCACTGGTCGAGGACATGGACGTCGCCTTGGGGGGCCTCCCCCGCTTCCTCCTAGGCGGGCGAGGAACGGTAGGGGTAGCCTGCTCTAAGGGCCAAGGAGAACCGTCATTACCAGACCCCGGAGGAGCCCGCCAGGGTCCAAGACGTCGAGGGAGCTAGCCGCTCACGCCCAGCGAGCCCTCGTAAATCTCCTTAGCCCGAATAGCCTCAATCTTCTCCACCCTGGGGCCACATTCCCCCTGGAAGATGATACCACAATCCGCTACAACCTGTTCCAGCTCCAGGGGGACGAATCGAGAACCAAGAACCTAGAACCAGAGGGGGAGAGGAGGAAGCGGGGAAAGAGGTGGAGGGGTGAGACGTACCGGGCTCAAGGCAGCGGGCGGCCTGGCGGCGGGACACAACCTCGCCGACCGTCGGCTCGACAACCTCCGCGCCTGACCTGACGCGGGCGAGGCGAGCACTGCGGCGGGTCGTGACCCCAGGCACGGGAGTGGCGGGGACGACTGCACCCGGGGGACGAGAGTCCGGCGCTGGGGTGGCAGGCAGCCGCATCGGGGACCCCTGAGGCGGGGTAGGAGGGGTCCTAGGGGAGCGAGTGTAGCAGACCACCCCCGGAGAGCGAGGCGAGATGGGAGGACGGCGAGCGGCGGGGGAGGAGAGGAGACGCACATGACAGCTCACCCTCGGTCTCTACCTCCACAGCTAGAGGTTTCTCCACTCCATCAAAGTAGAACGAGGGAAGATGACCCTTCAGCTTGGAGATATCTGGGACCAACATCCGAAGGCGGTTAGGGACACGGCCGGGAAGGGAAGCCTTGTCTATCTCCACGAGGCGTCCCACAGCCTGAGAGATCATGTCGACGAAGGGGATGGACTTAGCCTCCATCGGGATCCCATGGATCCGAATCCAGACAGGGGCAGGAGAAGGACAGGAGGATGGGTCGATGAATGGGCGCTCGATGGAGACCTTGATGTTGGAGCCGCGCAGGGTGGTCGAGTGCCCCCACGCCAGAGCATTGAGGAGGCTCAGCAACGGGAACTCCACCGCAAACTCAGAGGGGAACAGCTCCGAGACCACCCACGGTGCCTCAGGGTCCAGCAGGAGGAACACCGCCCGAATGGACTCCGCTGAAACCACCACGGATGGGGACTGGGCACGGTCCGGGAGAACAGTCACCACCGCCAAGAACTCCGGCGAGGAGAGCTTGATGCCCCTATGTCCATGTAGTAGAACCCGGAATCAATGTTGTGGGCCAAAAGGGTGAGCGTCTCCCGCCGGGCGGGGAGACAACCGTGCCCTCCCCTGACATCGCAGCCTACGGATCAATCGCCACGACCTTTTTTTTTTCTTGTTCTTCTTAACCACAAGAGGAGTCGAGGACGGAGGTGGAGCAGGCCGAGAGACACGACGCGGAGATCGGCCGCGGTCGGCGCGCCAAACACCACCCCGATCCCCCGCCTGCCACCCCTCTAGTGCTCCCGAGCGGCCATCCCCATGAACAGCACCCCCTGCAGCCTCTCCCTTCCCGCCGAACATCTGCGCCCAAACCCGAGGAGGCCCCACCGAGGTCAACCTCCTGCTGCCAAATCAGCGTGGAGCGCAGCTCCCGCTCCCTCCCCCGCACCTTCGGCGAAGCTCCCCGAGGCAGCGGCGCAGCCGGCCAAGCCAGCTCCTGCCCCATGGGCCGCTCGAAGTGACCGATGCGCCTAGGAGACGTCCGTCTCCCCGGCGAACATGCCGGCGAGCGGCGGGCTGGAGGCTGGTAGGGCGGAGCCGTGTGGCGCGTCGCGGGTTGAGGATCCCCAGGGGCGCGTCAAGACGGGGAAGCGTCTGTGGCCGGCGGCCGCTCGTTGGGGGGCGGAGAGCGGCAGACAACGTGTGCGCGGGCGGGGGGGGGAGTAGGGGGGAACGGGAGGACGGCGATCGGTCGGTGTGGCGAGGTGGGGAGCGCATCTCCTGCAGCCTCTTCATAGGCCCCGCGGCAACGACGGCGGTGAACGAGCGTAGCAAAGGAGGAGGAGGCGGCGTAGGAGCAACTGTGCGTGCGTTGGAAGCGTGACGAGCCAAATCGAGTCTGTTGGCCGGGAACCCTAGGCCCAGGGAGAGAGCACCCTTTCGGATCCACAGCCAAGAGCCGCTGGGCTGGGCCTACGCGGTCATCGACGGCCCATCTAGGGCCCTGGCATCCTGACTACGCCATCCGAGGATGGGCTGGGCCGCCAGCCTGGCAGACGCGGGCTCCCTAGGTTTAGCCTCCCTAGCTGGCCCAGCAGCGGGTGCCGGCCCAAGAAGAGAGGGCCTCACCTCACCCCCCCCCCCCCCCAAACAGAGGAGGTATGGCGTCCGAGAGGAGCACCGGGGCGCCGCCACCGAGCCACCCGCCGGCGGCGACGGGACGGCGACCACCGGGGCACGCCCAGCAGTCACCATCCCCCCCGAAGGGGCTCATCGCTAGCAGGTGGAGGGCCTTCACCCCGAGCAGCCACTCGCATAGACCTAGAAGAAGCGCGTGCCGCCGGCGTAGGGTGCCTCGTCACTGGAGCTCTACGGGGAGACCGTGCAGCCGCCGCGAGGAATACATCGAACGTCGGGGGCGCCGGCGGGGAGCACAACCGCTCCATCTCCAGCCGATCCTCCTCCGCTGCTGCCTCCTCGTCAGCCACGTCAGCCCACCGCCGGCCAAGCAGCGGCGAGGGTTCCTCGACAGCGATGCAGCCGGCCGCCATCGGAGCACCCGCAACGCTGGCAGGGCGAGCACAGCCACCACGGTCAGAACAACTCGCCGACGGACGACCACCACGCCATCAGAAATCGCCCGCTCCTCGCCTGGAGCAGAGGAGGCGGCAGCAAAGTCAAGGTAATCAATTGGAACAACGCCGAATAATCATAACCCGAAGATTGTCCAAATCGTTGTAGACGCCTTCCAAGAGAACTTATTCCGAGCTAAACCACGACACGACTGTACAAATACTCCCTCCGCCCTCGTGTATAGGGCACATATAGCAATTCTCTAGGTCCTAGGTATTCACTTATTAAGGCTTAAACATTACATGTATTGGTGGAGAGCGGTGGAGAGAACCAACCCCCCAATAATTAGAAGAGAATTAATGCAAAATGTGCCTAAGAGATGTGACCGCATATTTTTGGTATTGTGCCCTATACACCAGGACGGAGGGAGCAGATAAAAGGGTAGATCCTCGACGGGACATAAAATGTTTGTTCCCTCGATCACCTCCACGCTCCTCTCGTAGTGGCCAGCTGCTAATTGTCCCTTAGGTCTGTCCCAATGCACCGTCTCTTAGCACGTTACCATATGTCTAATAAAGACTTAAGAGACAACATGTACAATGTATTGTATCTTAGATGTTGTATCTAAATTAATGATTTTGGGTTCATGCATGTATTTGATTGGCCTAGAGCCTTTTTTTGCCTATGGCCACGTGCCAAGGTTGTATCTTAGTTAAGATACAACCTCACTATCTATCTTCATTAACTATAGTGTCACATAAGCAAAATGCCTATGAAACCGTGCTAAGAGACTTGCATTGGGATAGGCCTTATGCCTCTTGTTTCTTACCTCCACACAAATGCATATTATTCATTTATTCTCCATAACTTATCCCACTCCTCCTCGGCTAATGGCCACCTATAAGTAGCACCCATCTCACACCTCTTCTTCTCATCTCACCAGCAGCCTGGGCTAGCTCAAATTCCAACCTCCAAGATCTCAGATCATAAGCTAGCTGGTATAGCTCTGACCGATCGACTGAGCAATCAATGGCGTCACTATCGATAAGCGTGGTGAAGGCAGGGTGGACGCCGAAGTAGAACACGCTTTTTGAGAAGGCGCTAGCAGTGCACGACAGTGACACCCCCGACCGATGGCACAGTTGTCGGGGACGGCAAGTCGGCCGATGATGTCAGGCGCTACTACGAGCTGCTCGTCCATGACGTCGCCCACATCGAGTCTGGCAACGTCCCCTTCCCCTCCTACCGCGCCCCCTGCCCTGGCCCCGGACATAACCATAGCACCGCCGCGGGTGGGCTACGATCAGGCCGACAGGTATGAGCACTAACTTGATTGCAGGCTCAATCGATCAGCTCTCTGCCTGCGTTTCTTACCAAATTGCTTACTAGCTCGTAGCTGGATTGTAGATTGGATTGATTAAGCTGATAATTTCTGGTGCAGGTTGAAGCAGTTGAAGATCTAGCGGTAACATGTACACAGATGGATGGATCATGGAGAAGCATGTGCATGCAGCGTGCTGCATGGAGGATATCATACTAATATATTTATGCATGTTTGGTGCCCATGTCAACGTATAAGCATATTCCTAAGGCTAGCCGCAAAGGAGTCGGTAAAGCATGCAGATGCATGCATGTTGATAATGGGCTAATGGTCTAATATATATGCGAGATCTGCCAGTCTCCTTACTCCAATGTATAATCTAACGAGTATATTACCCATGTACTGCAATGTTAATATATATATATGTCCATATCAATCAACATAAATCAATGTTCAGTGCAGAAACTAGACCACACTACTGTTATTGATCATTTCTCGACCGACTTAAAAATGAAAGCCCATGATTCGGCCTTCTTCTAAAGCAACGTCGATTTTCGCTTGTTGTTACCGCGTGGCTTGAAGAGGTTTTCTTGTATTTTTAAGCCTATTTTCTGGGCATCAATGATATATGTTGGTTTTAATAGATGATTTTTCCTTTTGGAGAATGTTCAAAATTAAATCTTACACTAGAAAATTCTTTCCATCCCATATATGTGTACGAACGCAATTTTCTCTTTCATGTATCTCTCGAATTATCTCTCACTCGATCACGAATTCTCTCTCTCAATCCTCTCCCTGCCACAGCCGTGTCTTCTTGTTGCCGCCGAGGTGCATGCCGCCATCCACGTCTTCCACATCCGCACCCCATGCTGCCGGTGAGCAACAGAGAAATATGAGAGGGAGAGAGATAGAGAGAGAATATCATGCCCCATCATCGAACTCCACCTCTCTATCAACCAATGATAAAAAAAAATCACAGAGCAATTAGTGGCTTTGTTGAGTATCGCGTACAAAACACTCGGCAACTTTTGTTTAACCATTTTTCTGTTTTACTTGGTTTGCTTTGAAAATTGTTGTAATTATTTTTCCAAGTTATGTAAAGCTAAATTTCTTCGTGAGAACATGTTGTATTTTTTTTGAATTTTCTTCCTTTGTTATTCTTTTTTTTTTAAATGAGGCAAATATGGCTAAGGCACGTCTTTCAATTTGCTGAACACCTGTTTTTAAATTGTCATATTGCACCTTTGGTGTTTTTTTCTGAAAACTAGTGCACTTCAAAGACTCTATTCAAAAATATTGTATTTTCTTAATTTTCTCCATTTTTTGAATTGAGTCCTTTATTGTTTTTTCAAATTGCAGTTGAATCTTCCTGGAAACAGAAAAGAAAGTGAAAAAATTACGCCACATATAGGTTTGTTTCGCTCACCTCCAGCGGCCCATTTGGGTGCTATGAGGCCACAGGGAAAGGGAGAGACCTTGGACAGATTTTTTGCATACATATTAAGATTTTACGGTATGTGTCTTTTCGGCAGTAGTTTCTCGATGATACAAGAAACACCATGTTATAGAAATGAAGACATCCAACACTATCTTGTCTTGGTGTGGACCTTCATAGCTATGTTAGAGAGGTAGTGGTGTTTTGGTCCTACAAACGGACTCTAATAGACTGAATTGTGGTTCTTTTCTTCGTTTTGACACATCGGTGAACTTTCGAACTTGTTACCTTAACGAATGAGACTGATACTTTTGTTTGGAAACTCACAAGTGCACTTAAAGTACTCCATTCAAATAGATTGTATTTCCTTAATTTTCTCCAATTTTTCAATCGACTCCTTTATGATTTTCCCTAAAAATATAAAGGAATCCATTAAAAATTATCGTACTTTTTTAATTTTCTCAATTTTCTGTCATTTTTTGTTCAAAACTTGGTCAAATGATCAGCATGACTATTCCTAACAAGGGGCTGAATCTTTCAAAACCTACTTGTGTACCTTAAAATGTCTTTTGTGGATTTTTTGGATCATAAACACAATTGTAGATCAAATTCAAACTATTGCTAGGAAATCAATATAAACGCATTTGAATGGACGGAAGTAGCTTGAAAGATTCAAAATTCATACAATATAGGAATTATTCATCAAATGTGGTCTACTTTGTAGACTTGTTTCAAAAATCCTAATTTTGACATTTAAAAATAGAAAGTTCATTATTTAATAAAAAAAATGGAAACTGTTTTTAGCGTTACTATTTTGCATAAAACGGTGCACCTTAGTGCGAAATATGAGCATGTCATCATGAAATATTCCATGGAAATGGATTTTTTTTTAAATCTTTGCCGAGTGCTAGGTGGGAAGCACTCGGAAAACTACATCTCCTCTCCGTCATCCACGGCTGGAGGGGACACATCTCCATTGTCTTTGCCGATTGTTTTTTCTTTTCTTTGCCAAGTGTCGTGTGTTCACTCCTTGCCGAGTGCCATGTGCTACCTCTAAGCAGAGTATTCTTTGGTCGACACTCGACAAAGAGTATCTGTGTCATGTGCCCGATGGAATGCTTCAGCAAAGCCTAAAACCCTCGGCAAATGAGTGAATTCTAGTTTTGCATGTAATTTTCCTCTAGATTTTTTGTTTTCATATAAGAAGAAAACTAAACATTGGAACAACCTTTTTTCTCTATTAGAGATGATTGTTTCTTGAGTTTGTTTTTTAAGGAGACGACGACGGGCAAAAGCAAGCCTGCACGGAACTTTTCATAATTCCGTAGCCAAACGATTGTTTGATCATGCATGCTTGGAACAAAATAGCTGTGTATGGCAATTTAGCAGTGATTGGCTTCCTGTGGTTCCGGCTTACCCGTCGGTCTAGTTTGTGTGCAAGATTACCTAGCCAAAAGACAACGAATTTTTGCTTGATTGCCCGGTTCTTTTCATCATCTGGTATCTCCAAAAGCCATGATATCTTATCGCAGCAGCCGCCGAGATCTCTACCACGACAGGCAGGAGATGCTCATCCTCATCGCAACCCCATGCCGGCGACAACCTCTCCACAAAGCCAGCACCCTGCGCGGCGTGTGGCCGGCCACGGCCACCAGCATGATCTCTCCAGAGTTCCATGATTCCCACAACATTGACGCTCTATAGGTGCAAATAAAGCAACATTCTTCAAGGATATTGAATAGTACGTACCGAGCCAAAAATACTACTGTATATATAGCTGTCAAGAAAAAGTTGAGCTACTTTTGGCCCAGGGATTCTTTAGAAGTTGGCTCTCGCTAGAGGAAAATTCTTCAGAAGTTTCAGTCTACGGTAACCGGCGATGCAACCGCCAATTGAGTTAACAGTGAGCGGAATCGCCTACAATAATTCCATAGTGTTTGACCAGCTTTCCTTGTATATAATTCCTAAAAGTTCTTACATATGCAACTTGCATATATGCAGCTAGCTGGTGCAACTTTTGGAAGAATATATGCTTCTGCCTAGCCGACAGAGCTAGCAATCCTGCCTAGCTAGCAATATGCTCAGATATTGGACTGTTGATCACAGCGCCCATGTATCACTGTCGACACGAACCTGAATACCTGATCGCCGGGAGCTGATAACGATTCCGCTGTCGCGGCTGCCGAAATTCAGAATCTGTCAAATCCTGTTGGCCTTTTGCATATGTTCTTCAATAGTTGGATGTGGCTGTCAGAATCTAGCTAGCGTCCTGGAGACCGGAGGAGAGGAGGAGAATCTGTGATAGACCCAAGTTGGAAAAACATTTTATTTGAGAAGGAAGTACTCCCTCCGGCCCAAATTAATTGTCTCAATGAAAAGTGAGTGTATCTAGACATGTTTTAGTGTTAGATACATCTACTTTTGTCCAAATTTGAGACAATTAATTTGGGACGGAGGGAGTACATCGTTGCTTTTTAAGAACCAACTTACTGTTCTGTTTATGCTCTTCCACTGGATCTTCGACTTCCACACCCCATGGGATCAGAGAACCGTATAAGTACGTTTTCAGTACACGTGGTCTTGCTAACTTCTACACAAGCGGTTTTTAGAAGTACTATGCACAGTGCTCTCCAACGTATGCATGCATGCCAAAAGAAGAATGGACTATAGATTTTTTTTTTACACACTTGACATTTGCATTGTTCCGCAGGGGCAAAATATTTGAGTGGAAGCATGTGTAAATTATTTGTACATTAAATCTAAGTATTTTGGTTCTGAATTAGGTAGTAAGAATTGTTACAAATAAAAGAAATTTAATTTATCAAAGACTATTAAAATAAACATGAGAAATCATCCTCCATAATAATATAACATAAATTATATAGAGACCTCGGCTATTGACCGAGAAAAAAAAAATGTCTTGCACCACTACTAGCCCCGTCGGCGTCTAGGTCCGTCGGCGACACGAGGTCCCCGTCGGCGTACACAGTTTGGTGGGCCTCATTGGAGCCCGTTACGGTTCCGTAGCTGGCGAGACGCCGACGGCCTGGCCGTTTGGCCTATAGGTTCTTTTTTCGATTTTTTTTATTTTTTTTTATTTTTTTATTTCACCTCTTTAACCACTTAATCACACTATAGTCACATTTACCTTTAGCTTCAACCATTTTTAATTCTAATCTAAATTACTCGTTTCTACTAACACTTCCCGATCGGTCACCCATCATGAGATTGCTCTAGCCTCAGCACGCTTAACTTCGTAATTCCATCCCTATGAGCTACCTAGAAACAACGGATGTGTTGTTGATAATATTATCCAATCAATCATGTTAACCCTTGGATCATCATGTCACGCTCTTTTATTTTGTGAATTCAAACAATTATTTACATAAAAAATAATACTCCCTCCGTTCCATATTAATAGGTGGTGAAGTGGATGTATCTAGCAATAAAACATGTCTAAATACATCCACTTCAACACTTATTAATATGGATCGGAGGGAGTAACTAATAATAAACATGAATTCAAATAATCTTAAATTTAAATAATAATTAACATTTTTTCCTTTTCTAATTAATATTAAATAATTCATATCTATAAATCCATAAATCGAATTTTGACAAATAATATGTCTATATAGATTAGAAAAATGAGATAAATTCAAATATGACGTCAATATAATATTTTCCATCATGTATAATAATTTTTCCTCAAACGGGGTTAGAAAATTCCAACGGTCATGCCCGGCGTCTTGACTTTTCCTCAAACGGGGTTAGCAAATTCCAAAAAAATTCAAAATAACCCACAATGATGCAAGAACTTCGCGTGGTGTCATTATATAGGTTCTATCACGAACAATGTTGAGGGAGGAAGTTTTCCTTTTCATTGAAGAAAAAAACCATATTCTATTTTTCGAGTGTGAAAAATGGGTTTTTTTGCGAAGGACCTACCACAAATATGTTGCAGAACTTGAGAGCTACAATTTTTGAAAATACTAGACCATGTTAGATGCACAAATAACCAATTTGTTTCATATGAAAAGGTTTCCATCCACCTCTTTTAGAAAACACAAGTTTCTGCCGATTCCGCTGGAAACTAGTCAAATTTGAACTACATGTACCTCATAGTTTGCTCATGATTTTTGGCGAAAATCATTTTTAGGTGCACAACTACCTATTTCATCATAGATACACCAAGAGTTTCTCAATATTCAACCCCTAGCTACGAACAGTCATGCCTGCTGCCTTGCTTTTTCCTTAAACCTGCTTAGAAAATTCCAAAAAATTCAAAACAACCCAAAATGATGCAAGACCTTCGTGTGGTGTCATTATATAAATCCTAGTATACACCAAAAATAATAAACTTGGAATACGACAGTTGTGTTGAAAATATGTTCACAAAAATAAGCTATCTCCTCCGAACATTTCAGGGTTTCGAGCCAAATGACGGGTGTTATGGTCATATCCATGGCATAGTTTGTTCAAATGTTCCCATATTCCACACAAACATGCATCTTGGAAGCACGGACAATGTTGACGGACGAATTTTTCCTTTTCATTGAAGCAAAAAACCATTTTCTATTTTCCCAGTGTAAAAAATGGGTTTTTTTGTGAAGGACATACCAAAAATATGTTGCAAAACTTGAGAGCTACAATTTTTGAAAATACTAGACCATGTTAGATGCACAAATAACCAATTTGTTTCATATTAAAAGGTTTCCATCCACCTCTTTTGAAAAACACAAGTTTCCGCCGATTTCGTTGGAAACTAGTCAAATTTGAACTACATGTACCTCATAGTTTGCTCATGATTTTTGGCAAAAATCATTTTAAGGTACACAACTACCTATTTCATCATAGATACACCAAGAGTTTCGAAATTTGTGTGCGGACCCGGACGCTCCGTAGCCCCCTCCGGTGAAAACCTAGACCCGATGGAGAAATACCGGACTTATACGGATACACGCGGTAACAGCGTCGAAAGGGGGTAGCAATGTGGAACCAATTGCTTGGTTGTGTTAGGGTAGTATATAGGAACACAAAACACATAGGTAGAACCCAACTCTTCGGAAGTTTCCCAATGTTTCGTCCGATACTAGAGTTTCACCTTATAAGCGCGTGTAAACTCGCTAGAGAGAAGCGGACGCCGGTGAAGCGGGTCACACCCCGGAGTGCAATTTTTTCCATCCAAAGACCACAGCACACATATACTAACATGGTATGACACCCCCTAGCTTGTGTGGGGACCCGGACGCTCCGTAGTCCCCCTCCGGTGAAAACCTAGACCCGTTGGAGAAATACCGGACTTATATGGATACACGCGGTAACGGCGTCCAAAGGGGGTAGCAATGTGGAACCAGTTGCTTGGTTGTGTTAGGGTAGTCCATAGGAACACAAAGCACATAGGTAGAACCCAACTCTTCGAAAGATTCCCGATGTTTTGTCTGATATGGGAGTTTCACCCTATAAGCGGGGACCGAAAACCGCGGATCACTGGCAGAGGACATACACGAGGGAATCTTATAGAATCATTGATAGAAATTTGTCTTCACATATTTTATGACCTAATTATGCATAAAATAAATTGAGGTTCTACTGTTCACCCCGTTTCGATGCCCTTCTAGGGGGTACACGACGTAGGCACACGTTAATAGTGTTTTCCGAAAAGAGGGATCCGGCATTTCTATATTTTATATGTATGTTTTTTAATTTTTTATTTATGTTATAGGGAAGTTCAACAGCAAAAAAAAAAATAAAAAAGAAAGGATAGGCCGACGGGGGCCGTCGGCGTACAAAATTCGTAACGGGGTGGGCCACGTGGCATTGGATACACCGACGGGCACCGTCGGTGTACAAAACAGGACGCCGACGGGATCGTGTACGCCTACGGCCAAGTGGGTGCCTGGTCGCTTTTCTTCTATACGCCGACGAGGCCCGACTATTAGCCGTCGGTGTCTCGGCTGGCCGTCGGCGTATAGAAGCTCTCCTGTAGTGCACTCTCTAATTCCGCCATTCGTATATCAATGTGCCTCCAAGCCTTTGGTGGAAAAGCTAAAACTAAACTAGTAGAAGCGGACTAACCTTAAGTGTTTTTAAGAGGCGTGTCAGCCATCGAACAAAATTTGGGAGAACTAAAACCGTTGAATGCAGTATGGGTGAAGAGGATCAAGAACATGGAAATAGAAAATCGAAAATTCAAACTCAAGTCAACACAAAGAAAAGAACCACAATCCAATCTACTGGGAGTCGGTTTGCTAGACCAAAATACCACTACATCTCTAGCATAGCTGTGAAGGACAACGCAAAGACAAGATAGAGTTGGATGAATTTTGTTCTATAACATGGAATTTCCTATATTATCGAGACTGATGTCGAAGAAACACATACCATAAAGACTTAACCTATACAAAAAATAAGTTTGTCCAATGTCTCTCCCCTTCCTTGTGGCCTCATAGCACCCAAACGAGCGAGTGTGAGTGAGCGAAACCGACCCATACATGGTGTAGTTTTTTCTGTCCTTGGTGGCAAGGGTTTGCTATTTATGTTTTTTTTCTTTTATGTTTCCAAAAAGATTCAACTGGAATTGAAAAAAGGAGCATCATTCTGGTTGCCCATGATGTAGCATGTCTTTTATTACCTCATTTTGTGATAATTTCCCTTTTTACATATATGCATAGTTTCTTTCAAAAAATTTAAAACTTGGAAGAAGTGATTTTTCTAAGTTTCAAAATTTGGAATGTGCATTGTCTAACTAGATCAGGGAGGTGTCCTGCCGATATTCGTCAAACACGATAGTCTACACGACACGGCGGTATTTTTTCCCCTTTAATTTCCTCTCTGTATTGTCTATGTTTACCATGCATATGTGACACCTACTGTCCAAGCTCATGGATGCGCATACTTATGGTGGTGCACCGCCGTCATCTTTGCTCCAGAGTCCCAGACCCTACTCCTCTATAAAAAAAAATTAGGTATTTTAGTGGCTGAATTTTATGATGTTATCCACCACCGATGAGAACTATGCATAATGGTCATACAACGCCAAGTTCAGCTGCAACTTCTGCGAGAATTTTGAGCCCTGCAGGGGCCATGGTTGTAATCTTCGCTTTGTTGAGGTGTTGTGCCTATATTTGAGATTTTATACTGTGTCCGACGAGTAGTGCTACACTTACGGACAATTATTACGGAATTTGTTACGGAGTGCAGCATGCACGGTACACAAATGAGAACGTGATCCGATTTTCAAGGAGGGAATCAGAACTCAGCCATTCATTCGACTCCAAGTCAGTCTGTAACAGTTTCCGTAGACAAACCCATCCGTAAGTCTAGTATTATCGGTGTCCGACATAATTAGATTTGATTTTTCCTTGTAAACACCGGATTACTCACAGTGCTACCCAATCGAAAATGCCATTATCATGGGACGTCAGCAACTTTGCGTTCTGCTCGCGCGGGACTCCGACCGTGCATACTCCCTCCGTACTCGAATAAGTGTACCTCTAGAATTAGTCTTGGTCAAACTTTTAAACTTTGACCAACTTTATATAAACTTGCGAGGGCATCAACTTTAGCTTTCAGAAGTGACTCCAAAAATAAATTGAAGAAGATAAACTATTAATTTAATGTGCAGGAAAATATTTTCACGGATATTCTCATCATTCTATAGAGGGTATTACAGATATATCTTCCACCTAAATAGATAGTAATCTATTGGTATTTTCTCCAACATTTTGCAAATTTATTTTGCATGTGTCCATTTGGATCGGACAATTAATCTAAGTTAAATAGATAGTACAACATTTTATTTTCTCATGATTAAAATTTAAAAGTTTTTTACTTTCTCACTTCAGTTTGGAATATTCATACTTTGTAGCTCAATTAAGAGAGACACCATGTTAATAGTTCAGCATAAAAATCCATGTATCCTCCTCTCATCTTAATCCTCCACTAATTTAACGGAAGTCAAGATAACCTTGGATCAACTTATTACATGTGGTATAGGTTTCCTATACCAATAGTTATCTAGTGTGTGTTACATTTATAATAATAAAAAGATTATTAGTACCATGCATTCTTAACTACATATTCATAACGTTTGACGGTGTCGTACAAATAAGGTTTCCTCTTTCAATGTGCTCGTGTGACCATGCATGTTTTTTTGGTGGAACAAATCAATGTATCTTATTTCTTGTTTATCTATGATGAACTTTCTTCTCAACAGTTTAAGGATGGACGATAAATTTGGCCGACTGCCTTTTGAGTAGAGTGTCTCTAAAAATTGTTCTATCAACGATCATAGTTACGATAACAATCTTTCATGTGTGAATCTCTTGTAGGTTTTAAACATTCGGAGTAAGTATTGTTTTTTACATTTGATTTTATGCAGTTTCGTCACCAGAGTCAAGGAAGAATGTTTATGTTTTTGTACCAAGTACAGTTTCAATAAGAAAAGGGAAAATCTAGAGGATTTTACTTCTAGGGGACTTGATGTAACTTCTGGTTTTATCGAGCATCTTTTATGTTGGCATGCATTTTAGTTGTTTCTACTTATTAGCAACATCTTAAGAAATTAGATGTACGGACGATTGGGGAAAACATTTTCAGATTTTTTTTTGTAATTAAGACCTTATATGTCTCAATTTTTACCCTAGAAATTACTATAATATTCATAAACCCATGCATCCGCATGAGCTTCTCCCAAATACATATTTCTTAAAAATCGGGGATTTTTTAAAGTCACGGTTACATTTATTTTAGTTCATTTCTAGATTTGTATTAATTTTGATTTTTTTGGAAGATAAATGATTTCTTTATAAGATTTCATAAACTTGGGGAACCCCGTCTTTGTGTTAGTTATTTATTAATCTTTAAGTTGGGTTAATATTTTTTTTAAACAGTCCTTGTACTTTTAAATTTCTAAATAATATTTGGAACTTTTATTGAGTATTATTTATGCCAACATGTAAGTTTCTAGAGATTCGTCATTTTCATCATGTAAATATTCCACTAAATATTGATGTCTAGATATATGGTTTCTAAATTTGGCTTCTACATTTCTTCAAATCGACCATGATGTGTTTTATCAAATTTCATTATTTTTGAAGCCGCAATTTATGTTTTTTAAGATGGTGTTTAAATTGATTTTAAAGATCATTCTCGGTTTATAAGGACCTCATGAATATTTTTGAGGTTTAACCTTTTCTCATAATTTTTGGGAATCCATCAAGATTGCAAATACAATTCCAACAAACCAATCAATAAACAAGAAATCAAACATGGGGGTTTTGTTTGTCTAGCCATCTCAAGGTACCCTAAATTCTCAGTTATAACTTTGTACAGATAATTCCTATACCATCAATTTATCAAGATGCGAGAACTTCAAGTTTTAATTTAGTCAATTTCCAGTTTTGTTTTAAGTGTACCATTGAAGTTTGTTTTCTTAAGATACATTTTTTATTTAGAAGTGTTTATAAACTTGTGGAAGCCCCTCGTTGTGTTATTTGTTTATGTTTAACTTGGATTAAATGTTTTTAACCCACTCTTGTACTTTTAAATTTCTAAATAATATTTGGAATTTCGATTGAATATTATTTATGCGAACATGTAAGTTTCTAGAAATTTATCCTTTTATCGTGTGAATATTCCAATGAATGTTGATGTCTAGATATATGGTTTTGGAAATTGACTTCTACACTTCTTAAAATTGATCATGATATGTTTTATAAAGTTTCATGATTCTTGAATCAGCACTATATATTTTTTAAACATCATTTAAAAATCATTCTCGTTTAATAAGAACCTCATGAACATTTTTGAGGTTTAACATTTTCTCATCAATTTGGGAATCCATCAAGATTTCAAATACAATTCCAAAACCAATCAATCAACTAGAAATAAAATACACGGTTTTTTTTTCTTAGTAATCTCAAGGCACCCTAATATGTTAGTTATAACTTTGTACGGGCAACGCCTATACCATCAATTTATCAAGATGTGGGAACTTTAAGTTTTTCCTTACTATTAGATTAACACTAAGTGCTAAAATATCACCCAAAATAAGAAATAAGCAGCATTAGGTAGCTCAGTGGTCTCACTGTTTTGTTACTCTAGTGCAGAGTGTTGATAATGTGAGAAAATTTCTGCCCTAAACCAAACCACAGTAGCTTGCCTTTGTTTAAGTGCGCATCATCTTGCAGGCACGTATAAAAATTAATAATCAATAAATACGTGGCATGTGATGTTTAAAGGGAATATCACAATTTCCAGAACCGTATCCGGCCCATGAGAGAGTTCACACGGTTGTTCCAAAATAGTAATTCCCCTGTGTTTTTCTTACGCTAAGGGACAAACAGATTGTCGGATTGGTCGATATCCTTGCCACTGGATGCTCTTTCATATGGAATAACTGTGGCAGACCGCTGGCGCCGAACTGCTAACTCAGGAACGCGTGTTGTACCTGCTCCCAGTGCCGTGGTATGTTAGTGTCCGACGGCGCCCTTCATCCTGATGTTTGCCATTAATTGTACGTGTATAACTGTATATGACTTGGTCTCTATTTTAGTTGCCAAAGTGCTCTTGGTGGACTGGTTGCTGATGGCGCTGCCATGGCTCAGGAATTTCTCACTAGACCTTGATTTCCTTGGGGTGCACGCCGGCGACCTTGCAGGCCTAGAGGACCCCTTCATGGTGGAAGAGATCTGGGAGGTGGTGCGGCAGCTATCCCAGGTCTGGGGCCGGACGGATTCACGGCAGAGTTCCTCCAAATCTGTTGGGCATAGTCAAGGATGATTTCATGGCGGCTTTCAACAAGTTATTCACGATGTGCGGGCGGGGGTTCCAGGGGCTGAACCAGGCTTTGATCGTCCTGTTGCCTAAGCGCCCGGATGCGGCCACTCTTGGCGATTTCAGACCGATCAGCCTTATACACTTATTCGCCAAGCTGGCGGATAAGATCCTGGCCATCCGCCTCGCCCCCCGGATGCATAACATGATCGACAACAACCAAAGTGTCTTCATCCGCGGCCGTTGCATACATGATAACTTCATGCCGGTGCAACAAACCGCGCGTCTGCTCCATCGCCTCAAGGAACCTAGGGTGTTACTCAAGCTTGATATCGCACGGGCCTTCGACTCGGTTTCTTGGGGGCTCCTATTCGTGGTGCTCCAGAAAATGGGATTCGGGCCGAGATTCTGTGAATGGCTGTCAATTCTACTCTCCACGGCCAGCTCCAGGGTGATGCTCAATGGCGAGCCAGGCCCCCCTATCTGGCATAGGCGGGGATTGAGACAGGAGGGGCCCTTTTCGCCTCAGCTGTTTGTCCTGGTGATCAACATGCTTAATAAGGTTTTGACCAAGGCGGCAGAGCTTGGGCTCTTGCGCAGGGTGGCACGTCAAGACCTGGTTACCACGGTTTCTCTTTACGCGGATGATGTGGTGATTTTCTACCACGTGGGTCCCATAGAGCTGCAAAATCTCAGAGGGATTCTTGCGCTCTACGGCCACGCCTCCGGTCTCCACACGAACTTCGCCAAGTGCTCAGTCTCCCCTATCGGGTGTGGGGAGGAAGTGGCATTAGGGGCGGCAGTGGTGATGGGGTGCCAGCTTGCCCAATTCCCGGTCAAGTACCTTGGCATCCCGCTTGGGCTCCGGAGGCTTCCCAGCGAGACATTGCAGCCGCTGGTTGATCGGATCTCTGACAAACTTCCATCTTGAAAGGCGGCTATGATGCCTAAAGAGGGGAGACTTGCGCTGGTCAAGGCGGTTCTAACGGCAATTCCCCTCCACCAATTGGTGGTCATTAGCACTAACAAAAAGGTCCTGAAGAGGATTGAGAAGATCTTCGTGGATACCTTTGGACGGGGAGGGTGGCGGCTAACGGGGGACACTGCCATGTTAACTGGGCAGCGGTCTGCCGCCCGTTACGGCTCGGTGGCCTCGGGATTCCTGACCTCGCCCGCACATCGATACGCCTTCGAACCCGCTGGCTCTGGAGGCTACACACCGACCCACAGAGACCGTGGAGGGGTTTGGACATCCAATTCTCCCGGGATGAACACCAGATCTTCGCGATCTCCACTGAGTTGGTCCTGGGAGACGGATCGGTGGCTCTCTTTTGGAAGGACAAATGGTTGGAGGGCAGGTCGATGGAGGACATCGCACCTAACCTTACAGCCCTGATCCACAAACATCAAAGGAGAGCTCGAACGGTCAGGGAGGCTGTGATTGATCGCCGTTGGATCTCAGACATTACGGGAGCCTTATGCCCGCTTGCTCTCCTCCAATATATTCGGGTGAGGAGGCTGATGCAAGGGGTCCAGCTGCAGGGGACCCCAGACCGTTTGATCTGGCGGTGGACACCAGATGTCCATTACTCATCCAAATCTTGTTATGAGGCGCTCTTTCGGGGAACGATCGTGTCGAGATCTTGGAAACTTAACTAGAAGTCATGGGCACCCCCCAGGGTGAAATTCTTCATTTGGCTTGCCTGCCTGGATCGCTGCTGGACGGGTGAGAGGCTAGCACGCATGGGGCTTCCACACCAGGCGAGCTGGCCACTTTGTGACCAGGGCTCGGAGTCGATGGGTCATATCCTCACAGGGTGCTCGTTTTCGCGGACAATCTGGCATGAGGTGCTATCTTGGATTCGATCCACGGCTAGCCCCCCGGTTGTGGAGGGAGACTTCATTGATTGGTGGAAGCTTGCTCTTCGATCCATCCCTCGGTTGCTGCGTAAAGGGACCTCGTCGGTCATTATGCGCACGGCCTGCTGGATTTGGAAGCAGTGAAACGCGATCGTCTTCGATAACGCAAGACCATCGGTTGACGCTTTGATGGAAACCATAAGACCGAGGCTCGATCTTGGGTGTGCGCAGGAGCTAGTGGCCCCGGACTCCTTCTCCCCTAGTAGTAGCGGGTTGAGTTGTATGCAGGGCCGGTCCTGAGGGGGGGCGAGAGGGGCGGCCGCCCCGGGCCCCAAAATCCAAGGGGCCCTAAATCTCAATTAGCTAGGACATACGCAGTAGAGGTGGAGAAGATTTGTTGGCGCCATTAGCACAGGTCGCTAAGTTTGCCGAGTATGATTCAGGAAGAAGACCTCCAAGTGTTACCCTGTGTATATCGTATTGGACTGGATTTGGACCCTTTCTACTTTGCTTAACTTGGGCTTGGCTCGTTTACAATACTTGGGCTTTTCTGCCAGTAAAATAACATGGATTTTCTCTATAGTTAGCTTAGGCTTTTTTTCCAAAAAAAATTAGTTTGCCATGAAGTGATTACGTGGGGTGTGCCCCGTTGATTAAAAAATTAAGGTGGTGACGCATGTTGTCATCACCAGCTCCAGAAGGGCGATCCAGAAATGCATCACATATGAAAAAAAAAGAGTAATAGGTATGACACAATGTTAATAATTTTTTTCATACACCAAGAAACGAAATTGACCCATTTTCCCCTCCCGTTACATGTTGATTTTAATGATTGTTGACATATTTCGAACTGCAAGGCCATGATTATGTACTTTAATTTCATCTGATGTGCACCACGATGTGCGGCATGCAAATTGCTCATGGACAGGAGATGGAGACGATCCATGTGTGACCACGTTGTAAGGAAAGAAGCCGAGTTGCTCAGAGGAGATTGCACTTCCCGACAATAAAACGGTGCTAGACTCTGCATCAGGATCTATATTGACATACTATCTTCGGTGACTTCATATTTTCTAAATTTTTAAGAAATTTAAAATATCATATATACATGATTAGATATAATTTTATGTGCAATTCAATTGTATTTTATTGTGAACTACATAAATACACATATAAATGTAGGTTTTTTTTCCGTTTATAGGGCCCTTGGGTTCTGTTTCGTCCCGGGCCCTCGAAATCTCAGGACCGGCCCTGGTTGTATGGTGTGGGGTTGTCTGTTCCCAGACTTGTACATAAACTCTCTTTTTCTATCAATGCATCGAAACGCAGGGCTTTTACGTTTTCGTCAAAAATGGGTGAGGTCGGGGGGCAATGCGTCTGAGGCTACGAACGAAGACTGCTCATGAATAGCCCCAAGCCTCCCAAGCATGGCGTGTGATGGAGTTGATTAACAACTTGAGGAAAAAAAGATCAGCTATTGCCCCATCTCAGCCGAGTCATGACTCATGAGCAGCAGCCACATCATGCGGAGATGCAAACCTTGAAATGATCAGATCGCGTGTACTGCTTCGTGGGTGCTTTTGAATTCTGGATAGTGGATAGATGATACTCAGATCACCATACGCCAACATCGGCCGGGATCGGAAAGTCCCATAGTGCACCGGACTCTGGCCGATCGTTGCCGGCGGGGAAAGAGCTGATCTGGTTATTCTCCAGAGACGGCCGGCCGGCCGGCCTAGGATCGGATCGAACGTGTCCTGAAGCAGTCTAAGTTTTTCCCTTAATTTTGTTTATAATTTGGATGCATACCGGATGACGACTATAAGTTAATTACACGGCTTATTTTAACTTGGCACGGAACTACAAATTACACGTATATTTAACCGTCCAACGTGTTATGTAACTCTCAACCTCTCATTAAATCATAGCCGCATATTATTCATCTAATAGTCCGAAATAATTTAGATGATGTGACTTAACGTGGTGTCTCCGTTAGAACCCTCGTATATTGGTTTTAGTATATAACATCAATATATATGATATAAAATCCATGTATAATAAAAGTGTATTTTAAAACGGATCTAACGCTACCAATTTAGTACTATCATAAATGATGTTATGTTTTCGAATAAAGTTGGTCAAAGTTTAAAACAATTGACTTCCATACAAGAAAAATGTACAGTATATACGTGCATCCGGGTATGCATGCTCGGTCTTGCACTATATATACACGATCCAGTGGACAAAACCATTTCAGAATTAGCCATCCATCGAGCTAGATAGATCTGCCTCGTGTAAGCAAGGTAAAAAGCTAGCTATATACACACCAATGGCGTCGGCGGCCGGCTCAAAGGGCTCAGCTGCAACGGCGGTGTCATGGACGCATCGGCAAAACAAACAGTTCAAGTGTGCGCTGGCGGTGTACGACCAGGACACGCCGAACCGGTGGCACGACGTGGCCCGCTACATGGGCGGCGCCAAGTCCGCCGACGAGGTGCGCCGCCACTTCGAGCGCCTCGTCGCCGACGTCAAGCAGATCGAGACGACCGGCCGCTACGGCGGCGGGTAACTACTTTCCTTCGCCCACCCGCCGCCATGGAGACGTACCCCGTCGACACGAGGTGCGTACGAGTGATGCATGTGGCCACACATGCCGATGTGCCGGTGCATGCGTCGGCCGTCTATGCATGCACGCTGTCACATACTCACGTGAGATCTAATCCTGATACGCATGGGCCAGACAAGTGATAAGCTTTGTTAATGCTGGCCGGCCGGCTCCGATGGAGCGGGTTGAGATGTACTACCACGTATACTGCCGATTTGCCATGCCACGTGTACATCGATTAGACAATTACTCGTTTCCAAACAAAAAAAATTACTGTAGACAATTACTGACGACAAGTGTCTCTTTTTTTTCTTATTTGCAGATTCGCCCAGGTATAGCGAAATTAAGTTTCACTGATGGCCGACGATGGTTATACGAACTATGTATCTAGTTTAATGTACTCCCTCCGATCCATATTAATAGGTGCTGAAGTGGATGTATCTAGCAATAAAACATGTCTAAATACATCCACTTCAGCACCTATTAATATGGATCGGAGGGAGTATGTATAAGGTGATTTAAGTCTCTGGGTATGTACAGGTTCAAAAGTAAATTACTTAGACTGATATGCATCCATGTTGGTCCATCGAGATCAGCTCTGCATCTAGCTCGTAGAATCTATGTGTTGTCTCTCGTGCATGTACTGTATATTACTGCAGTGGCAAAACTGTTGGAATTAGTCTACTGACGTTTAGCATGGGTACTGATCATTGTACGTATAGCTACATAACCTACATCTTTACATGCGGATGCACACATAAGCTAATTTCAAAATATTCAGGATACTCATGGGCTGTTTAATTTTCTCATGAATGCATATGGGTCCATCGCTTTGCCTTGGATAGATTCCTTTGTTACACGCAATAGCAAAACAGCGATGAAATTAAGCAAGATCGAACCAACGGGGACACGAGATTTTAACGTGGAAAACCCTTCCAACAAGGAAGAGAAAAAACCACGGGCGCCAGCCAGCAATACTTCACTATTTCGGGTGAGGTTACAATCGCGCCGGGATTTACAATGTGTGGCTTATCCCGTGCGGCGGCTTACAAGAGGTATATAAAGGCGGTCCTGACCTAACTAGGTCGGTAACTGTGTGTCCAACTCCGACTCGTATCAACTCGTACCGTGCACTCCACGCGACAGGTGGGAACCGGGATGGGAAAGTTCGGCCCTAAGCCTCCGCCGACGGGCCTCCGCGTCGAGATACGCATCTAGTTATACGAACTATGTATCTAGTTTTATGTATGCATAGGGTGATTTAAGTCTCTGGGTATGTACAGGATTAAAAGTAAATTACTTAGACTGATATGCATCCATCGAGATCAGCGCTGCAGCTAGCTCGTAGAATCTATGTGTTGTTTCTCGTGCATGTACTGTATATTACAGTGGTAAAACTGTTGGAATTAGTCTACTGATGTTTAGCATGGGTACTGATCATTGTACGTATAGCTTTTTTTTTCAACTGGGCTAGCCCCCTTCCATTACTCAACATAACAGAAGTAACAAGTTCATTACAACAGAGAGAAAAGAAAGACAGAAGGGGACAGGAAATAAGTCCAGCTAGAAAACAGGGGTACTGTCTAGGAAACCCGCTGAAAGTGCTCGGCCTCGAGCACCCCTACGGGGCAAAAACCTGCCGGTATTACTCCCCTCTACCCTAACAAAACGAACCAGGAAACTGTGCCAACCCAACAACCAAGCTTACAAAGTATCGATAACCAACACCACCAGCAAACAGACCAACCAAAAGAACCAACTTGAAGTTCTCTCGAGCCAGCAAACGAGCCCACAACAACAGAGTCTTATCACAGCAACAAACATCTTCATCCTTCTAACATCAGCACCCCAGGTACAGTGGTCGTCGAGGATCCCTCCGCAGCACCTGTTTCTTCAAACAGCGACAGAGCAGCTTTCTTCAGCTGTCGCGCGCCCTCTGTAATTGCTTCCTTCTCCCCCTCCGGGTACAGCCCTGCCCAGTAAATCAAATAGGAACAAGCAGTGAGGATAGTAGTAAGAGAAGTCCGTAGAACATACTTATCAAATGTCACTTTATTCCTGATTGTCCAAATGGCCCAGCAAAAAGCGGCTAAAACCAGGGTATAAAACTTTCTCCCCCCCCCCCCCCGGCCAAAAAGAATAAAACCAAACAAGTCATTGCCACAGGTTTTTAGGACAGGTATTTGTTCCAAAAACACCCCCTAGAGTACTCCACACAGCTTTCGCTGTAGCACAGGAGAAAAAAAGATGAGTATTAGTTTCAATTTGTTCGCAAAAAGAACAACAAGGATTCCCGGGCCACTTCCTCTTTCTCATCTGTGGTAGAGTAAGAAAAGCATCTTGAACAACCTGCCATATGAAAATTTTAATTTTCAGAGGCAATCTAGCCTTCCATACCCACTCGAGATTAGGTCCTGCCACCGATTTCTCCAGGAATTTGTAAACTGATTTAGTTGTGAACTTCCCATTTCTGTTATGTTTCCAGACCACTTGGTCATCAACCCTCTTAAGAGCTACCCGTCTCGTGTCAACCTGAACTTTCTCCCAAATCTCCTTAATTTCAGGAAAAAGGCGTCGTCTGAAAGTAAGTTCAAAATTGTCAGCAGCACACTCACCCACTGTGATGTCCTGCTGCTGACAGATATTAAACAACATAGGGAACATTTCAGCAAGGGGTTTATCCTTCAACCAAGGATCTAGCCAAAATCTCATAAGGTTGCCTTTTTTCAAAATAACTTTTCTTCCCATCATATATACCTCTTTCACTTTCAGCAAGTTCTTCCAAGCAGGAGAATCATTGAACCTTACCTTGACATTAGCCACAGTTTTACTTCTCAAATACTTAGCTCTAATAATATCCTGCCATAACCCTTTTTTATTTTCAAGTTTCCACCACCATT
Source organism: Alopecurus myosuroides (assembly GCA_028641055.1). Lineage (NCBI taxonomy): Eukaryota > Viridiplantae > Streptophyta > Magnoliopsida > Poales > Poaceae > Alopecurus > Alopecurus myosuroides. Next base: position 12,294,517 of record CM054061.1, on the reverse strand, counting down.
TAACAAGGAGACTGATATTTTGTTTTCTAAGGTCCTTCACACCCAAACCCCCCCTTAGAAGTCGATCTACAGATCCTTCTCCACTTAACCATATGATATTTTCTCTTTTTATGGATACCCTGCCAAAAAAATCTCCTCATATGTTTGTTTAATTTCTCAATCATTGTCTTTTTCAACATAAACATAGACATATAGTATGAAGGAATCCCAACCAAACAAGCTTTGAGAAGTGTCAGTCTAGCACCAGAGGAAGCAGAGCCACAGATCCAGGCATCTAATTTTTTCACAAATTTCTTATCAAAAAAATCCCAATCCAGCAATTTCAGGTTAGAGAAAGTGACAGGCATTCCTAAATATTTCATAGGGAGTTTGCCCAACTGACAGTTAAACATCTCAGCATAACTATTGGCTATATCATCATCCCCCCAATTACAAACACCTCACTTTTTAGGAAATTAATCTTTAAACCAGACATGAGTTCAAACAAATATAACAACAATTTCATGTTCACAGCCTTACTGAAATCATGTTCAAGACAGATAATTGTATCATCGGCATACTGTAAAATAGCAACCCCATTCTCTATCAGGTCAGGAGCCAGACCCACAAATAAGCCATTTTTTGTGCCTTAAGAACCATTTTAGTAAGACTTTCTGCAACCATATTAAACAGAGTAGGGGAGAGGGGATCCCCCTGTCTCACCCCTTTAGCACTTTTAAAATAAGCTCCCAATTCATCATTAATTTTCACAGCTACAGACCCATCATTCAAAATTTGTCTCACCCAAGAGAACCATTTGTCATTGAACCCTTTCTTCTTATGACACTCTAACAGGAACTCCCAATTAACCTTATCATAGGCTTTTTCAAAGTCCAATTTTAAAACCACCCCAGTTCTCTTCTTGACATGAGTGTGATGAAGCAATTCATGTAATGACATTACCCCATCCATTATATTCCTATTTTTAATAAAGGCATTCTGTTGAATACTAAACAACTTATCACTCAAAGGCTCCAACCTCAAACAACGAGTTTTAGTTATCAACTTGTAAACACACCTCAACAAACAAATAGGCCTAAAGTTCTGAATTTTTGATGCATCAGTCATCTTAGGCAACAAAGTAATGATACCCAAATTGAGCCTACTCACATCCAGGTTACCAGCATGGAAACAATCAAAAAGAAACATAACATCATGCATCACAAAATCCCAGCAATGTTGAAAAAATTCAATAGGAATATTATCAGGGCCAGGAGCTTTATTGCAATTCATCAAAAATAAAGCTTTCTTGACTTCCTGAACCGAAAAAGGCCTGCAAATATACTCATTATCCAAATTACTAAGCTTTTCATGAGTATCCCAAAGATCATCCGAAAGGCAAAGCAAATTCCCAGGTGCAGGACCAAAGAGTTCTTTGTAATAACTAGAAGCATGTTCGATAAGGTTAGCAGTTCCCTCAATAAGAATACCATCACTATCCAAATTGTGCATAATATGCTTCCTCCTTCTCCCATTAGCTACTTTATGAAAAAAGGCAGTATTATTATCTCCTTTCAGGAGCCATTGCTCATTGGCCCTCTGATGCCAATATTGCTCCTCCTCATCATACATATACAATAAGGAAGCAAAGATCTCACACTTCCTATGTAACTGTTGAGGAGACAGAAAATGAAGTTCTTCCAAACTTTCCAGGTTATTGAGCTCATTTTGCAACTCAATTTTCCTTTTTTTATTTTTACCAAATCTGTTAGCCCCCCAACCTTTAAAATATTTTTTGAACCTTTTGAGCTTTAAGTTTATAATGTCCAGAGGGTCCCGAGAATATACAAACTGATCCCAAATTCTCTCAGCAGCACCCAAGAAATTATCATCATTAAACCATGCAACATCAAATCTAAAAGATTTTTTTCTCAAAACAGCATTACTGCCAGTATCCAGCAAAAGGAGATTATGATCAGAAAGTTCCCTAACAATTTTTTGCATAGACACCAGGGGAAATAGCTCCTCCCAAGAAGAAGACATCAGCACCCTATCCAATTTCTCGAGGGTAGGAGAAGCATGATTGTTGGACCAAGTAAAGGCCCCCCCAACCATATCAACCTCTTGCAAGTTAAGAGTATGGATAATAGAATTAAAAATATCTGAAGATCTAGGAAGGACAGTTTGTTTATTTTTATCACCACAATGCCTCAAGATATTGAAATCCCCTCCCACAATATAGGGCTCAGTGATAGCATTACAATAAGTGGCAAGCTCAGTAAGAAAATTATATTTCAACTCCTCATGAGCAGGGCCATAAACAATTATAAGAGACCATCTACATTTTTTCAGTTTATCCCAAAGATTAAACTGGATCATATGCTCTCCAATTTTAACAGCAGACACCTCCAAAGAGGATTGTCTCAGCCCACACAAAACACCCCCTGATTTCCCCTTGGAAGGAATCCATTTCCAAAAGAAACAGCCATTTGGATCAAATTTTCTAAAGAATTTATCATCATACTCCTGCTTCATAGTTTCTTGAAGCCCAATAAAATCTAGATGATTGTCTTTAATGATATCAGTTAGACAAGCAGCCATACCCTTCTTGCTTATCCCCCTCAAATTCAAAAAGGCTCCTAACATTTTAATTTTTCAGGTATATTTCTTCTCCTGCCATTCCTACCAGGATCCAGAGGAGAGATGGCAGCCTTCTTCTGGCTTCTCGTAAGGGGTCTCGAGACAGCCACATTCTTATTATTTTATTTTCTCCTATTCTTTCTGGATTTGACTACAGTAAAGGAATTATCTACTTCTCCCTCCCTGTCAGAAGTCCAGCCCAACTGCAAAGGTGTGGCAGCCCCTAAATCATGATCCACAACCAAATTATCCTCATGTTTTTCATTTTGTTTATTAGCTAACTCAAATCTGGCAGCCTCCAAATTTTTTAGCCTATCAACTATTTCAAAATCATCATTAGGAATATTAACCCCCATGTCTTTCACCCTAGCAACAATTTCAAGATTCGACAAAACAGAAAAAGAGTTATTATGGGTTTTAGAAGGGCCACTACCTTCCAGGTTTCTTTTCCTTTTGACTGTCGTAGCCAATTCCACTGCATGTTGCATTTTTTCCACCTGGCTCCTGCGGATAACTCTAAAGTTTTCCACTTCCTGCACAGGTCCCTCCACCTGATCGAAAATCACAGGAGACGAGTTGTCCGGAGACTGCACACTATATTCAGGGGTCTCTTTAGGTGATCCACCCTCAGGCATTTCAGTAACAGTAAAAGACGACAAAGGAGGCCATTCATGGGAGTCTAGGTTACCACCCTCACTCATCACAGTAGGAGTAATAGGAGCCTAACTCACAATTCTCATTTCTTGCACCGATGAAGCAACACAAGGAGGTGTGGACTCTGTTTCCTCACAGTCCCCCTTATCTTCTTCATCAGCATTTGCCTCAACCTCAGCCTCGTCCCCCTTGTTCATTCCTCCATCACCCCCATCCCCCCCTTCTGCCTGAAGCTTTTCGGCAACAATTTGCTCAATCAGGAGCCCATGATCATCCTCACTCTCTTCTTCTGAGTCATGCTCAGACACAGCAGCCAAAGCCATACCATAAGTTTTCCCTCCTCGAAAATCTGACTGACCGGAGTTTCCTCCAAACTCATTACTAGATTCAGTATGAGTATGAGACAGCATATTGTCCACTCTTGCCCTTTTAGGAGACGGGGCATTACGAGAGTCCACAGAAACAACAGTTTTTTCTTTAGGTTTATCACCAACCACCACTTCATCAATCTCAAAAAGGAAATCATAAAAGTAATCACCCAACACCCCTTCAGCTACTTCAGGAAGCAAAGTAATATCTCTACACCCAATAAGTACTTTACAGAATTCAGGTTTATGCAACGTGGATTGATCAATCTCCAGAGAAACCCCCACCAGCGACCCAACATATGCGACAGTAGCCTCACACCGTTTCTCCACCGGGATATTTCTCACCCGTACCCAGGCTTTGTGCATAGGAAACTTTGCACCCACCGAATCAGTCCACGGAGCAATACTGAGCACTCCATCAAAGGTTTTCATGTTCATACGATTCCCATAGTAACAAGTTCTATTTACTTCTTTAGCATTAGGAAAACGCATAAGGAATTGCCCTGAACCCACTACCCTGGCAGTGCATCGCCACCCAGTCCCAAAATACTCATTGAATTCTCTCTCAATATCACGAAAGCCAGGGTTCCCTTCTAAAACTGAAATGATAACAGTGGTGGCCCTTTCCTTAACTTGTTTTCCAGCGCAAGCATCAGGGAAGAAGAAAAAGCCTAGACCCGGGGTTTGAAAACCACACATCACAGCAGTACACTCCCAAGGAAGAACAGTTTGACAGATCTGCTACATATGACCCAACTGACTGCACCTCTCACATCTAATCGTGGGACATTTAGCCGCAAAGTGACCAACAATGTTGCAGTTGAAGCAAGGGTCAGGGTTACCGATCGTCCCTGTCGCAGGCGCAGCAGATGGACTTGATTTGTTCACCCCTGAAGCTTTCGGGGCCGCGTTGCCCTGCTTCTGCTTCTGCGCCGCGATTTTCCATCGATCTCGATCGGGAACGCGCGCTTCCCGCTCTCCGCCAGCGTTGGATCCAGATCCCTCCGGCAGGTTGCGATGCCAGACCATGGGACGATTGGTACCAGCGAAGTGATCCCTCGAGTTGGGGCCAGATCTCCCTCCACCTCTCCGCTGGTGCTCCTGTCCTCTCCCACGGTCACCCATCTCCCGCGGCCGATCTCGGCTCGAAGGAGGAGGCTGCGACCGCGGAGGAGAAGCAGCAACCTGCGCAAAAGACCTAGGATCTCCAGCTACCTTCCCCCGCCACCACGAGAACGACTCCTTCTCCGGTGCTCTCTCAACCCTAGCTCTCGCCCAAAAATGTCGAAGAAGCGAATCTAGATCTGGCGGATGCGAATGGGGGGATGCGGTAGGTGGAGTAGATGAAATAGTGGGGGTAGCAGTGGATCCCACACCCGGGTCCACCTGTCCGCCATTGATGTCAACAGTACCCAAGCTCGGTCGCACCGGCTCGGCCCGAGTCGAATCTGGCGGCGCACCCAGCACGCCGTTAGACGTGGAGCGTCTCGGCGGTACATACCCCTGTACCGTGCAACACGTCGCCCCCGTTGCACCTTCGGCCGCCGCGGACTCGGAGATCCTGACCAGAAAGCGATCGAAAGTGAGGAAGCCGCCGCGGTCCACCTTGTCGCCATCTCTGATCACCCGAACATCGAGGAGCTTGTCGTGCACGTCCACCAGCAACATGCGTCCCTCCTCCGGCTGGATGACGAGCACACCATCGAGGAAGGTCAACACCCTGTCGCCGGCGTCCAACGCCGCGTACGTCGCCTCCCATCGCGTGCGACCTGACGTGTCGCGTACGTCGCCTCCCATCGGCCGGCTTCCCGGGCACGCAACCTCAGTCACCATGAACCTAGCCACGAATGCAGCCCACGTTGACACACGGTTATTTCCCCAGCAAGAAGCTCGTCGACCAGCTAGCAGCCCATTGTACGTATAGCTACATAACCTACAACTTTATATGCGGATGCACATAAGCTAATCTTAAAAATATTCAGAATACTCATGGGCTGTTTAATTTTCTCATGAATGTATATGGGTCATCGCTTTGCCTTGGATAGATTCCTTTTCCTACTTGCCTCGGAATCTCCTCTTAAGAAAAGAAAAAGATAAACCGAATCAGACTGATCTCACGTCCATTTGCTCCAGGGATCGAGGCTTTTGACCACCCACAATAGGTAGTGGGAATCCCTGAGCATTTTTTTGTACTTGGTATTTTTTTTCCGTATGTATACAAAAATGCCGCTCCATAGTTTTAGCACATAAGCATTAAAACAGTTAATCAAAATAATTAGGGCATGTACAATGGTTGGTAAGACAGTCTTATCTTAATCCTTCCATATAATTTAGATATAGCAATACAATATGATGTGCTAGGATTTTTTCTTAGTGTTTCTCTTGTAACCGTACATCCCTAAATATGTGGTGAGAGATCGTCTCTTAATTAAGAGGAAACAAACCCCATTTTAACTCTTTTTTTCATGAACCTAGTGTTTTATCCTATTTGACACTCCTCACGTATTACCATCGTACATGCCCTTAGAAGTTATATGTGTGGATTCTTAGCGGTGCCTTATAAAGAGTTGTTTGTTCATCACCTCACAAGTAATAAAACCGTTAATCACGGGAATTACATGCTTAAATAACAGCCATGGAAGGACCTTGTTGCTCTCACTACACCCCCCCCCCCCCCCCCCCCCACACACACACACACACATTTGGTGATGAATTGCATGTTTTTCTGTTTCGTGCGAAAAATTGATTCACCTCTGGTTTAGAATAAATCTCACAAAAATTCACCTCGACACACATACGATCATATTTTGGTTTTCTTTTTTTTGCAGTATCAAGTAGAAAATATATTGAACTGGCTCTGATAATTGTGTATGATTAGTGATTGACATTAAGCCATGAGGCAACATAATTTTGCATTAAAAATATGTAATTTTTTAATTTAACATAATTATACATAATATACAAAACAAGCGCACTTACATTGGCATAAACTCCCTTAAAAGCTACCTCTTGTGCTCAAGCACACAAATTTAACTAGATAGTTCTTTCCACCATATTTCCTTTCCTCATATCAATTGATTCAACTTAGAAAAAAAATAGGGCACCTTTCAATGTTTCTGAATCACCTACAAGGATGGAAAGTTAGAATTGATTAGCTGCAACATACACAAGGAAAAAATCATTGTACCGGAAAAGTGTTTTCTCTTTCCATTGGACCATAAAATAGATCGATTATTTTTGAAATTAATGTTTTACCCCATAGACAGGGTGAGGTTAAAGATATATTCTTTGCTATTATTCTCTTATCCAAAAAGCAAGATGCATATGCTAGCTCCTCAGTTTTGTGGTCACCACACACCCGCTTTTTGGTCATGGAATCCAGTCTTTGCAACTAGCTATTTTGAGATGGCGGCTGAATGTTGAAAAAAAATGACTGTATATAGCTAGCTCGTTTACAACAATAAAAGGCTATTACCTTTATACTTGATATTCTCCTCTCTATAAACAGGAACAGAAACGACCAACTAGTAATCAAAACAAAATATTTAAGCTACTGACTCACGATCGTTACGAAAAGAGTTGATTGAACCAAAAGATTAAGAAAACTAGGTATTTATACAACTATTAGCCGATAGTTCTATGGTGTAATTAAGAATCCAAGACATGCATTGCAAAACTAGTCGAACTTGAGCGTAATCTTGTGTAAGCAAAGATTTATTGACCAAGAGAGCATATTATCTAGATTTTTATTCCAACCGGCTACTCGGTTTCTTCTAACGGCTACGTGGATCCTAAATATGCAAATGCGGGAGTGTAAGCTTTTGTTGGCTTATATCACTTTGACAAAAACTTTTAGTTAATCTAAACACCATTGATCGAAAAAATATTAAAATGGAAATAACATTCTTACGAGAGGCTAATTTTCTAGACAACGGAACAATACCTTCTTTAGGCCTCTGCATTTGAAGATGCACATCAACATTGTATCCTGACTTTAATTATAAGAGCATATATGCATGCATACATATATATTTACATGTTGTATGCTTTGAATCTTTGAGCAAAATCGAGGAGATGAGGAGATTAAGAACAAGATGCCAAGCTGAATCGTGACAGGACCTGACCGGGCCGAAGAGATAGAAAGGTAGATCCTCCACTACCCAGGGACAGAAATGTTTGTTCTTCCTCACTCCTCTGGTAGTGGCCGGCTGCTAATTCTCTCCATAGTTCCCCTTTTTTTTCGAATGCACAATATTCTCTCCATCTTCTCCAGCCACACATAGAGTTGGATTGTCTATCATCAGCTTCCGCCGCCTATATAAGTAGAGCCCGTTCTCCAACCCTTCTTCTCATCTCACCAGCACCCAGCAAGATCACGGTTCCAAGTTTCCAAAACCCTCCAAGAGCTAAGATCATAAGGTAGCTAGGTGTGCATCACCAATGGCGTCCCTATCGATGAGCGTGGCCGGGAGGATGGGGTGGACGCCGAAGCAGAACAAGTTGTTCGAGCAGGCGCTGGCGGTGTACGATAGGGACACGCCGGACCGCTGGCACAACGTCGCCCGTGCAATCGGTGGCGGGAAGACGGCCGATGATGTCAGACGCTACTACGAGCTGCTGGTCCACGACGTTGCACATATTGAGGCCGGAAACATGCCCTTCCCCGCCTACCATTCGCCATATCCCGCGCCCAACCACAGCATTGCCGGTGGCCGTGGCACGGCTTCCCTCGCCGTCTACGAGGCCGACAGGTACGCCCGACTTCATTATGAGCTCAATCAACTCTCTCACTCTATTTCTTACCAAAAATTGTTCACGGCCTCGTAGCTAGATTGTAGACCGGGTTAATTAAGCTGGTAATTTCTATTGCAGGTTCAAGCACTTGAAGATCTAGCTGTATTGGTACAAAGATGTATAGATCATGGAGAAGCATGTGCATGCTGGATGGAGGATATCATATGATATATTCATGCATGCATGGTGTCTACGACTCCATGTCAACGTAAAGCCCCATATGCAAAGGCTAGCTGGAAGGAGACCGGCCGAGCATGCATATGCATGCATGTACATAATCATCTAATTAGTACTATAGCAGGCTAGTGGTCCAATATGCGCCTAACTCCCATGTGTAAATCAACATGTATATTCCTAAGTACAAAATTTGTATTGTGTGCACCTGTAACTGTATGTCCATATCAATCAACAGATCAATGTACCATATACAGAAATCAAGTACACACTCGTGTGTGTAATTATTTCTCTACGCAGTTATCGGTAAAAACCCATGATTCAGATTTCTGTCAGATCATGCAGCACTGGCATTCGTGTATCATTTTCGTTGCTGAAGGTGCTGGGGGGAAATAGCTCCAGGTGTGACTTATAGTAGGATCAGCCAACATCAGCGTGTGAGCAATTATTCATTACTGATATCACTGTCTTGGATTGTTGCGCTCTTTGTTAGGTCAAATGTCACTCGAACGATGGATTATGGTCTATAGTCATATCGTTTGTGGTAGGATTTTCAAGATGTTGCCGCAAGACTGGTCCTATGGCATATGCTTTTCTTCCCTTTGTTTAAGCTTATTTATTTGAGATCAATGTTTGGTATTTTGTTTAATATTTAAAATATACTGTTGTGTACATCGTCAATCGCTATAGCACTTGGGTCATCCTTATTTCCAAAAAAATGATATGGCAGAACCAGATAAACCAGCTGAGCAACTGTCCCCTACAAGACTAGCGGGGATGAATTTCGTCACCACCTGCCTTCCCACCGTCTCTTGTTGCTCATCGGCAGATGGCCACCACCGTGCACAAGATTGATTAGACTATATTAGGTGGTAGTTTAGTAAAACCAAGAGACATCTACGATAACACGATGGCAGCTACCATAGCTTGGTTGCGCTGCGCGGAACAAAACTATTTTAGATCTTGGCATGGCCACCCATGGCAGATACTTTAAAGTCCCCACTAACATCCACTCTGCTATTTTTTTGTTTTGCTCTGAAAATGAGGCAAAAGATTTGCCTTTTATATTGATATACGAGAAGTAAACAAACAGAGTGTCCTAAGCCATCGAAACAAAGAGAGAGCAGACGTGCCCTCCCCCAAAATGCTTTGATCAAGGATCCAGTTATTGCTTTCATCTCCGATTCACTGCATTAGCTCCGTAGCCGAAGAGAATTGTATGTTGAAGATCCGAGTATTACCCTCTTTCCGAATTTCCCAGGTAATAAGCGTGATGGTAGAGTGGAGACCTATAGGGAGGTAGAAGATGACTTTGAAATGACGTGCCAATATTGGAGAACAGTCTGGTGGTTCGTCCCTAGGGATTGCACTAGAAAATGGCAGGAGAGCCAGAATCATCATGCGAATTGCGCTTGGAAAAGCGGCATTCGAACATGATAAGCAAAGCTGGTAGATGGGTTGGTGAGGCCAAACACATATGGCCAGTCGATCCGACAACAAGCCAATTGAAGAAGCGACATTTGTAGGGGGGGGAGGCTTCCACACCAAATTCCTAAATGGTCATGGGGGTAGATCCCAAAAACTGAGCCATGTATGCCGTACCAGTAGAATAAGACCCGTTGTCCAAATGATAGTATCATCAGAATCAGCGGTAAGATTGATGAGGGACTATATGTGCAAACCCGAATCAAACAAGGTGAGCAATTTTTTGCACAAATGTGATGATTGGATATGTTTCACCTCAACTGTAGATTTACAAGGAATGGGGAATATTTGTATTTCCATTTAAAATATGTTTTTATTGGACACTTTCTCGCGTTAACAACTACCGGGACAATATTGTGAGTCCATCACACTATGAACTTTTTACCAAAAATATCATTACTACATAATTATGATGGTAACTACATCACTGCTACTACCATGATATGGTAAGTTGATCATTATCATAGTGGTAACCAAAATTCAAGAAAACTGCATGTTATTATTCTTTTAAAATAATGGGTAAACTGGTTTGGGTGCTAAATTTGGTGCCACTATAGTGTGGTAATTTAGGAGTTGTTATTTCTTAGGAAAATGAAGTCCGAATATATATTTCATTTAGTTTTAAAGCTCATGTTGAAAAATATTAACTAAGAAGATCTATCATAAATCTCCAATTCTGGCAAATTTCCTCTAGATTTATTTTTGCTGGGAACAAGAAATAATGAATATTGGAACACCTTTTTGGGCAGAGATGATTAATTGTTTCATGATTGTTTTCATCATCTGGTATGTCCAAAAGCCATGATATCTTATTCCTGCGGCCACCAAGATCCTCCATGGCATGCAGGAAAAGCTCGTAGTGGTTTTATGTGTGGCATGTCACACTTCTAATTAGGATAATTTTTGCATCTGTGGCCTGTCACATATTTTTTTTAGGCTACCTATTATCGTTAGTTTTGGATTGAAACAAACTATAGAGTACATACATCTATAGATTCAAGCGACAGGGGTAATATAATCTTCCAATATCCAAAAAAAAGAGCAGGAGATACTATCCTCAACAACCCCCTCTCCCTCCCTCATACCCCACTACACACACTGAAAACCTCTAGGGCAATCCAGCGCCATGCTTGGGTTGTGGCCAGCCACAAGCATCGCCAAAAAAAATTACCACAAAATTAAACCAAAAATCATATATTATTTAATCAACTTGAAAAGCAGGTACCGAGCAAAAACTGCTATGTATCCGTCTGCCAAGACCTAGAAAGTTGGTCTAATTTTCTTCCGCGGATGGATACTTCTGAAACTCGTTTGTTCTCTGGAATGAAGAACATTATTCGGAAATTTCAATGTACATACACGACCCACACAAAGGCCAATTCAACAAACGGTGGCCGAGCAGAACCGCCTACAATAATTGTGGAACCCTTGGCCAGCATCCCCTGGTGGCTATAGCTGCTGAAACGTTTAACATGCAAGTTGGATATATGTTGGATGCATCTAGTAACTGCAAGTTTTTGCTTGGCCGACAAAGCTAACAAAGCATATCTATAGGTTGAACTGTTTCTGATGGCAAATTCAGGTAGTAGCACCCATGTGTCACCGTCGGCCCTGACTTTACCTGATCGCTTGAGCTAATAATGATTCCGGTGTCGCGGCTGCCAGAATTCAGAATCTTCCAATCCTTTGGGCTTTCACATATGTTCTTTGTCGTAGCTGTCAGAAGCTTGTTGTGCTTGAAAATTTGTGTCACTTCCCCAAGCTTACCCTTCTAACGGCTTGCGATGACTAGCACGTATTCCCAATCCTAAAATGCATCTTCTGGAACACATGAAAGCTGTCTAGTTTACACTAGAATGTTTGCCTACGTACTGAACTGAAGACATAGTATTACCGGATAGACAGACCTGCCCAACAATTTCGGCGGCTGCTTGCGCGGAAAAACTGTGAAACTGGACGACCATAGTGACCTGGTGCTGGCGTGCAGATGCTTATGCAGAGATGCAGGTTGGTTTGACGCCCAGGATTGATGCTGAGATTTCAGGAGAGCACAGAGAAATTAGAACTTGTTTCCAATAGTCCTCACCGTGTTCGGTGGTGGCATAGCTTATCAGATAAGTCTACGTACTCAATAAAAACAAGCTTTTATATACATTGGTATAATCTAACTTAAAATCCACCAGTTGTGTTCAAACAGACAAAAACAAAAATAAAACTTTTTAGAAATGGGAGCCTCGGACCCAGCCTCTGCATCAAATTGATGCACACGGCTGGTATTTATTAAAATAGAGTGTCAAAAAATAATAATCAAAGTTTACAAACGTGGCCATAAACACAAGCCAAATGAAAATTACACCGTTATGCATAAATACGCCGCTCATTAAGCCACCCACCCCGGCTGCAAATAACCCGAACGACCGCCATCATTCGAGCGCAATCTGTATCCATAAGTCCTCTCTGCTCCGCAGGTAGGAGGAATGACCATAGGTGAATGTAGGAGACCGCCATGTTGATAGCCTGCAAAAAATGAACACCCTTTTTCTTGTCAAAAACGACACTATTTGTACAATTCCAAACAGCCCAAAGCACAGCAGCAACGCCTATTCGTAAACGCGCCTTTGTCTTTTTGTCAGTTCCATTCAACCAAGTACCAAACATATCCTCAATGGAGGTCGGAGGGGAAATAGAAAAAGTGAAGTGTAGCAAGCGCCAAATATGTCTCACAAAAGCACAAGATATAAAAAGATGATGAACGGTTTCATCATGATCGCAGAAAACACACTTTTTACATCCTATCCAATTGCGCTTAGCCAAATTATCTTTAGTGAGGATGACCTTTCTATTTAGAAACCAAAGAAAAAAATTTATTTTTAGGGGGACCTTTAACTTCCACAAATACTTCCGCAGATATATTGTGGACCCATGCATAAGGTCGGCGTACATTGTTTTGACAGAGAAGATACCATTCGCAGATAATCTCCACTGGAACACATCTCTCTCATCTGTGAGCTGTACATTCATCAAACGTTCCACCAAATGTAACCAAAGTGCCCACCTTGGCCCCGTAATGGTTCGTCGGAACTGAATATTCAACGGTGCTTTGGATAGCACGTTTGCCACCGTAACGCCGCGGTTTCTAACCACACTATACAAGCTAGGATATTGGTGAGACAACGGTACGTCCCATAGCCAAATATCCTCTCAAAACCTCACCTGTTGACCATCCCCCAACCGGAACGCACCCCGATCGAAGAAATGTCTTTTTATATTCATAAGGCCTTTCCAAAAGGGTGAGTCTAGTGGTTTCATTTTAATGAGAGATAACGGTTTATCTCCAATATACTTGTTAGAAAGAAGTTCATGCCAAACTCCTTCTTCATTCAGCAATTTGTGAAACCATTTGCTTATCAAACATATGTTCTTAGTATCTAAAACTTCAATGCCTAGTCCCCCCTGATCTTTTGGCCTGCAGACTATGTTCCATTTAGTCAACCTATATTTACGTTTCTTGTTGTCACTCTGCCAGAAGAAACGAGACCGATAAAAATCCAACCTCTTCCGTACCCCGATAGGTATCTCGAAAAAGGATAGCAGAAACATAGGTAGGCTCGTTAAAACTGAGTTTATCAAAACAAGACGATCCCCATAAGACAATAATTTACCCGACCATGAACCCAATTTATTCTCAAACCGATCCTCTACCGCCTTCCATTCCTTATTCAACAATTTTCTATAATGAATTGGAATACCTAAATACTTGAAAGGTAAGTGACCGATATCACAACCAAAAACAAGACGGTATTCATCTTGCGAGTTTAAAGCATCCCCAAAACAATACAACTCACTCTTGTGAAAATTGATTTTTAATCCCGATAATTCTTCGAAGAATGCGAGGATTAATTTCATATTAATAGCTTTGTCAATATCATGTTCTAAGAAAAGAATCGTATCGTCCGCATATTGTAAGATTGAAACCCCTCCTTCAACGAGATGCGGAATGAGCCCACCAACTTGGCCATCCTCTTTGGCACGACCAATTAGAATGGCCAACATATCAGCTACCAAATTAAATAATATAGGTGAGAGAGGATCCCCTTGCCTCAAGCCTTTTAACGTTTGAAAATAGTGATCTATATCATCGTTAACCTTTATCCAAACACTACCACCTTGAACAAAACGTGCTATCCATTCACACCACGAAGGTGAGAATCCTTTCATTCTCAAAACTTGTTGTAAAAAGGACCAATTTACCTTGTCATATGCTTTTTCAAAATCGATTTTGAATAGCACACCACTCATTTTCTTTCTTTTTAACTCATGTATTGTCTCATGTAGAACCACCACACCCTCTAAAATATTCCGACCTGGGAGGAATGCGGACTGGGTTGGTTTAATAATTCGACTAGCAATTGAGGTAACTCTATTAGTACACACTTTGGTAAATACCTTAAAACTGATATTAAGCAAGCATATAGGTCTATATTGTTCAATACGGCTCGCATCCTCTTTTTTGGGCAGCAAAGTAACAACGCCAAAATTGAGCCTATAAAGCGGTAGTTCCCCCTTATGAAGTTGGGTAAACATATTCATCAGATCGCTTCCGATAATATCCCAACCATGTTGATAGAATTCAGCTAGAAACCCGTCTGGTCCCGGTGCTTTATTCTTTTCCATTTGAAAAATAGCATCCTTCACCTCTCTTTCCGTAAAAGGAGATGTGAGCAAAATATTTTCCTCGGGTGAAACCTGCGGCACATCGTGTGTGTCCTCTTCTACTAAGGAAACAAAATTCGGATTTTCATCGCCGAATAGCCTCTTATAGTACTCAGAAATATAAAGTTTTAAATTTTCCTGTCCCACAATTGTCCCCTCATCTTGTTCTAACTGAAAAATAAAACTAGATAGTATTTCTTTCATCATATTTCCTCTTCATGTATCAGTTTTTTTTTTTGGCATGTCTTCATGTATCAGTTGATTTAACTAATAGTCAAAGGAGGTTGCCCTTCAACGCCTCTGAATCGCCTACAAGGATAGAATTTTTTTAATCGATTAGCCGCATCACACACAAGGAAAATTCAATGAAGGAGAAAGATTTCTTCTATTTCCATTGGACAGTAAATAAAACATTTTTCTGGATTAAACTTTTATCGCATTTGCAAGGGTCATGCAAAAAAGGTTGGAGCTAGATGTCTTGATATTATTCTGATTTCATCCAAAAAGCAAGATATATATGCTAGCTCCTCAATCTTATGGCCAACACGCTCCTCCTTTCCGGTGATGGAATCCAATCTTTGCAACTTGCTATTTCGAGATAACTGTGTAGCTTGATCCTTTGCAATAAATAATTAGCTATTTTTATTCATGCTGGACACTCTCCTCTCTGAATATACTATACAAAGAACAACCAAGAGGATGTTTACCATACACTCAAAACGGAAACCCAAACAATATTATCCTAGTGATTGAACCCAGGTAATCACACGGGGAGTTGGCTGAACCTAAACACTAATGGAAAATTAGTTCTTCTAAATATAATTAATCGACAGTTCTGGTGTAAATAAAAATCCAATACATGCAGCGCTAACCGGTAGTTCTCGCTTCCTGGAGCCGATCCGTTCAAAGACGCACACATCAGAAATATGCTGTTCTGAATACAGGTTATGAACCTATTGTGTGAAACTTAACAAAAATTGTATTCGTAAGTTCTGAAAAATTGTGAAACAGGGTCGTATGCAAACCTTGTATTTATATGTCTACTTTGAATCTATGAATAGGAGGAGATCGGGAACAAGATGCAGAGTTAAATCACAGACGTGACCTGACCCGGCGAAGAGATAGAAAGGTAGATCCCCACATCCGGGGGACGGAAGTGTTTGTTCCTTGGATCACCTTCATGGCTCCACACTCCTCTCCTAGTGGCCGGCTGCTCTCACCCTTATTCCTCTTCTTTTGACCTCTAACACATCACCATATGCATATTATTCCCTTCTGCCGTCCTCCAGACAAATCATGGAATGCTCCTCGACTCCGGCGCCCTGGCAGCTCGCCTATAAGTAGCACTTCATCTCACACCCTTCTTCTCATCTCACCAGCAGCAAGCTAGCCAGCGAGCCACCAGTAGCATACTCCACGAGCTCAGCTCATAAGCCAGCTTGGTGGTAGCTCTATCTCTCCCGATCGAGCAATGGCGTCACTGTCGATGAGTGCGGCGAGGGCAGGTTGGACGCCGAAGCAGAACAAGTTGTTCGAACAGGCGCTGGCCGTGTACGACAGGGACACGCCCGACCGCTGGCACAACGTCGCCCGTGCCGTTGGCGGCGGGAAGTCGGCCGACGATGTCAGACGCTACTACGAGCTGCTCGTCCACGACGTCGCACACATCGTTGCAGGAAATGTGCCCTTCCCCGCCTACGGTTCCCCCTGCCCGGGGCCCAACCACAACGCCGCCGGTGGGCGCGGCACGGCTTCCCTCGCCGGCTATGAGGCCGACAGGTTTGTAACTACGTCATCCTCTTTCGATCCGGACGTGGTTAAATTTGTACTACATCATAATAATGTATTAGTAGCTTGTTGTTGATTGCTATGCTCTAGATTAATTAAGCTGGTCCAAAATTTTCTGGCGCGTGCAGGTTGAAACATCTGAAGATCTAGGTCAGTGATGGTACGCAGATGGATCAATTGAAGCCGCATGTGCATACTCCATGGGGGATATGATATGATATGTTATGTTAGATGCATGCTTGGTGTCCATGTTAATGTCCACATGCAAGGGCTAGCTGGAAGGAGTCAAACGAACATATATATTCATGCATGTTAACAATAGTCTGATTAGCTAGGCCTACTGCGCGAGATAGAATGGCCGCTTACTCCCATGTGTAATTTATCCTATGTATACCCTGATGTGTAACCATATGTCCATACCAATTAAGAGAAACATATATTTTACCTTTTTCAATAAAGAGTAATATATTAATATCAAAACTCTGTAATAACTCAATATCACAAGCAACCCAAGACATTAAAAATACACACAACCAAATTATTAAAAAGAAAAAAGAACAAAAGAAAAAATCAATGTCTAAATCACGCAGTAAACAACATCTACATCCGCGGACAACACACGTGATGCGAGACGCACAAGATATCTAGTCTTCCCGCCCCTTTGGGTGCTATCATGCTACTATTTTAAAAAATCAAATTTAAATATTTTTCAAAAATTTCTTGTACAACCTCCACAAATTGCAGCTCCAAATTTGAAATGAACAATGAGAAACAAGAAAGACAAATTTGAAGTGAAAAATGCTTTATTCTTGTTTTTTTGTACACCGATGACACTGTTAATGCCTGGGTTTTTTTTCAATGTTCATTTCGAATTTGAAGCTGAAATTTATAAAGGTTGTACAAACATATCTTTTGAACATCCATAACTTTTCATAGAATTTTTTGAAACATTTAGAAATAATTATTTTGTGGCGGTAGAAGGGTAGCACCCAAAGAGGTGGGAGTTTCACTAAATATCTTCTAATGCGAGAAGATTCTCCAAAAGTAACATCTCCCGAAAGGTAGGGATACACAAGTGTCACCGTTGCCGGGTCCAGTTAGATTGGATCCTGAGTTTTCACCCTAGAGGAGAACTAAGCAAATTCAATGCAATGCCTTTATGAAGGTAACAAGAAAGACGTCCATTGTGAAGACAAAAGTAACAATACCAAACCGCAACCAAAATTTGTTGTCGCGTCCGTTTGAACACCACCTTCATTTCTTCTATTCTTTACAATGTTGAACACAGAAAAACACCCATAATCATGTATGTGTCGTTCCGCAGACCGCTTGGCAACACATAGTAATTAGCTTCATGCACAAGGATCATGGAACATAACATCTCAGAACTTCTTCAACCTGAATGTTGGGCTTTCTAATCAAAGCTGACAAAACACAATTCTTATGTGATAAATATAATGTGACAAAAAACTATGCATGTATGAGCTTGTTGACATGCGACAATGAGACACCACCGAAACCCACGTTAAGGGCACCTCTGGGGGACCCATGTCATCCTCTCCATCAGAAGACGGCAAACCTATATGCTGGAACGACATGAAGCCATAGTATCATGTCTCAAATCGGGACACAACCATGGATGTCATATCCATATCTGACCATTTCTGCCACCTCCACGCGCACATGTCACCACAACCACCGCTACCTAGATCCATAGGACTTTGTCACACTCCCTCCCAGTCGACACACCCATGCCACCACGGAAAAAGTTATGTGGCCATGATAACCACAAGTATAGGCTATTTTTTGTAACGCTTCTCGATAATAATATAGTGTCGAACCCAGCGATACCTGAAGGTATTAGTTAGCAAGGAAGGAAAAATTAACAATAAATTATGCAAGAATTTGTGGTTTTTGAGTTTATAATGGCACAAAGTAAATTTCAACTATTATAAGTAGGTCTTTGTAGAAAAAGCCCCATCCTCTATACATCGAGGGGACAAACTCGCGGTAGTTCTTATGAGCAACAAGCGCTCCAAGCATGGTAAACATGAAGGATTTAATTAACACTTATATTTCCACATAAAGCATGATAAACATCTGTTTCATGTTTTATTCTTTATTGGAAAGAGGCAAAGCTAGGTGCAGCCATACATGTGTGAGCACCCCTTATATCCCAATTCAACGTTAGTGTGCACACAAGGGATTCATTAATCTATACCTAATAATAAAAGAAGTAAGGATTCTTACACTAGTAGAAAATAGCCCTATAGTCCTGGTTCGCCAGGGCCAGTAGTCCCGGCCGCGCAACCGGGACTAGCTCTGCGCGACTAAAGACCCCCCCCCCCCCCCATTTAGTCGCGCCGCTTACGAACCGCGGCTAAAGGCCCGGCCACGTGGGCGGGTGGCGGAGCCGGGGGTCGGAGAACCTTTAGTCCCGGTTGGCCACATGAACCGGGACTAAACTTTATTTCGTTTATTTCCTTAATTCATTTGGGTTTCTAATTATTTTTCACACCAATTTTTCTCTCCCTTTTTTTCACTCCCTTTTTTTCACTTCCTTTTTTTTTCAGAATTTGTATTATCTTCTATATCTAAATAGGAACACCCCACTAGCTGATTTCTCTCAACATGCAAGCATGCCACGTCACTTCACAGTTTCGGTTCCACATCAGCCTGTTTCGAAGCATGCAGTTTTCCACTAACCGTCTGATATGTTTCCTTCGCTGTGAGCAAACGAAATTGCTAGGCATCTGAAAGGACCAAATGGCTATTACTCCATGTGCTCCCGATCGATAGCATTGACTGCCATTATAGTGTTCCTTTTCCACTAACCTTCCCAGCCACTGACCATTGACGCTAATGTATTATTTTCTCCCGGGACACAAATGCAGCAGAGTCTGCTCATCTTCCCTATGATCTTCAAGAAACTGACGGAGAAAGTTTGACCAAAAAATTTCACCGTGTTCTCCCGTTCCGATTCCAGTTGCACGTATATAAATTCCCCTTCTCCAGCATCTCATTCTATTGGATGAATTTGTTCCTCATCCCAGGCCTCACAAAACAGAATACTGCTTCTCCTTCCCTGGCATGCATCGTCCCTTCGGCCCTCTCCGCGCCATCGCGACCGTTGCTCAACCAGGCGATGTTCCCTCCCCATCTACCTTCCCTGTGATACTGATGGCGTGGTTAAATTTGGGAGGATTTGTGGGTTCAAAGGCTAACCTCTTTCCCCTGTTTCGGTTTATTTGTATCCTGTGCGCTCGGGACTCTCAAGCTGTATCGGTTTTTCAGATGTATGCCTTCAGTTTTTATGGCGTTCTTTATCTGCTTTATTAGCTAAATCTCTACAATACTCACTGCCTTAATATATTAGTCCTCAAGATAATTTCCAGGTCGTGCATGTCATGATGTTGCCCACCAAATGCTCCACGCAATGCCTCGCAGGTTCACAACTACATAAGGCATTCCACTTAACATTGAGACGGGATCCTCAAGCACCCAATCTAAGTCCCCATTGTTGTACCTACACATGTCTAGGTTGAGCAGGTCCTGCAAAGGTGACTCTAGCATGCTCTGGTTTGTAGAACCTTAACTTCAAGTTCCCTGTTATCTTATGTGTTTTACCCTTAACACTAGGCAAAAGGCACAACTGTTGGGGCGCGTAGAGATAAACGAAAACTTTTTCCTACGCGGTACTCCCAAGATCTAGCCGAGGTAGAAGGCCACGAGTATTACCACTAGACGCGCAGGTGCGGATTATCGATGTAGCGCGTCTGGTCGGGGCAGTGCAGTCCCACGATCCGGTCCGACCGATCCAATCCCTCGAACGTCGAAGTGCTGAACGTCCAGCACCTCTGCCGGTATCCACACGTACGAGGAGGAGCTCCGACGGCGGACTGCTAGGTCCGGTGCAGCGGCTGGACTAAGTGGGGCTAGGGTTCCCAACGCATGGGAGAGTGGACTAACGTGCCCGCTGGGCAACCTGCGCCCCTCTTTATATAGCGTATGGTAATGGGCTTCACAACACTTGTGGCCCATTCCCTCCGTGAGTCCGACTCACTAACTCAGTCCATTTCCGGTTCGGGTCCAACCCAACCAATGCTTGCTCCCGCTCTTAAGTGTGCGACCCTGCAGGCTCATGGCGACATGGACACGATTGGAGTCCTACTCCCAATCGATCAATCGGTAGCGGCTCCTAGCAGAACGTGCCGACTCCCAAGTCCCATTGAGTCATGACGACATACCTTTCAATGCGATATTCATCTTAGTCCCTTTTGCCTCACGATATACCTTGTCGAGCTATAGGCGATTTATCGTCATCCCTTAAATAGCTCAACTCTCTTCTCGATCCGTGATATGTGATTCATCTGACTAACTCTTTAGTCAATAGACACAGTTAACACTTAACTGAGTCGCGCATGGCCATACTTCCTGAATCATATCACTCGAGAGGGCCCAGAGAATATCTCTCCAATCGGAGGGGCAAAATCCCATCTTGATTATCCACATCACGCAGCTTGCTTCTCATTCGACCCGAACTCTGCCTTTATAGTTGCCTTGTCACAGAACAACGTTTGACAGAACCTAAGTCGGTGATCCACAACTCGGATTGTGCGACAACCTCAGGTCTAAGGATTACATTGA
The DNA here is from genome assembly GCA_028641055.1 of Alopecurus myosuroides. Taxonomy (NCBI): domain Eukaryota; kingdom Viridiplantae; phylum Streptophyta; class Magnoliopsida; order Poales; family Poaceae; genus Alopecurus; species Alopecurus myosuroides. Next base: position 12,273,275 of record CM054061.1, on the reverse strand, counting down.
TTGAGACATGCAAATGACGACTTGATCGTTGCATCTCAATGTGGGTCAGTCCGACTTGCTAAACTCTTTAGCCAAGTCCGTGAACGTTGGAATGGCATCACCATGCCCATGACAAGTGGAACCGTGTCATCAGCCAACATTCACATTAGTCTAGGATGTGTGTCCAGCACAACCTTAACGACCAAGGACAATTAGTATGAACAACGTGAATATATGGTTCCACAATCGAATCACATATTCAATGACATATATCAGATGTTCAAAACAAGGACAACTTAATAACTTTATGAATACAGTGGGAATTACATAATACATGATTGCCTCTAGGGCATATTCCCAACAACAACGACATGAAAAGAGCTAGATTTACCCTTAATAATACATAATGTAATTTGGATGATGAAGGCCCTGGTTTATTTTTCAAAATCTCAAGAGCCATGTAACTATATATTATATACTATCAATAAGGCTAGGCAGAATGATCATTACTAAAATATGACCTTATTTTGTAATTAAGAAAAGAAGGATCATTTATGTTCCATTTACTTCGATTGCTGCTTTTAACAGTATTATCTAGGCATAATATACTAATTTAGTTTGCAAAAATTATTCCAAGGGAATTTGTCTTACATTTTAATTTCAAATTCGAAGAGGTTTATTCCACAAGGTATCATCTAGTTTGATTAGTGTCTAACTACAATTATCTCTAGTCAAATTACTTACTCGTGGTCAAACTTTCCGCTCGGTCACCCATCCTCCCACTACTCTAGCACTAGCACGCTTAACTTCCGAGTTCCATCCCGTCCCGCATCCAAGTGTTTCGCACGCATGTATGTGATAGTAGTATCATATCAATCTTATTAACATGTTGGTCGATGCCACATTTCTTTATTGTTTGAATTTCAAATAAATCTTTTAATAAACAAAAGTAATGATGTAATTAATAATTTTGAATAAATAAATAAACATTAACTTTTTAATTTGCATTATTTCTAAAAATATTAGTAATATATCAAAATATTCAGAAAATAAAACTAATTCATTTTTAAATCTTAAAAAATACAAATAATATATCAAAAAATTAAGAAAAATAGAACTAATTCATTTTAAAATCTTAAAAATACAAATAATATATCAAAAAATTAAGAAAAATAATACTAATTCATTTTAAAATCTTAAAAATACAAATAATATATCAAAAAATTAAGAAAAATAATACTAATTCATTTTAAAATCTTAAAAAGACCAGTAGGCTCTTCTATTATTTTTAGAATGAGTTCAAAAATGTATTTTGAAATAAATCCAACTGGATGAGTTCAAAAATGTATTGTAAAAATTAAGAAAAATAGAACTAAGACCCATGATCTAAAAATACTATTAATATATCAAAATATTCAGAAAATAAAACTAATTCATTACTTTATGTCTTAATCAATCTTGTGCAGTCATTTACTTGGACACATGATCCATCATAAGGGGTTGTAGATCATTTAATTGACTATACCTATTCATGGCTCCTTCCTAGAAGAAACAACTAAGACTAAAACATGTGCTTCACTAATTGTGACAACCACACGAATTCACTTTGATGATACTATGCCTCCTATGATGATTGCAATGAAAATTATGAATGTTTAACTCCCACTATCAGTAATGAGGATTTTACTTATGTGGAGAGTAGTGATTGTTTTATGCATGTGGCTCATGATAAGAATGTTTTATGTGATATTCATATTGTTGAATCTATTCATGATGCTACTGTAGATTTTCATTTTTAGATCATGGGTCTTAGTTCTAGTATTGACTAGATATATGTTTTCCTGTCTTAGATTAATTTTTGGTGAACAGATATATAGAAACTGTAGTTTTTCTGTTTTGTTTTCTTGATGTGTTTTTGTTTGTTTTCTTGATGTGTTTTTGTTTGTTTGTTTTGAAATGTGTGTTTGACATAATATAGAAATAGTATAGCTAGGAATTAATATAGAAATAATATCCATTACACTTTGCAACACTTTGCAAATTTTTCCAAGTCATTTAAAACTAGGAAACAAAAATAGTTTTATGAACAACAAAAGACAAGTGATAAATCACAAGTATTTTTAGAAAAGAAAATCAACAAGTGTCGTAGAATGCTTTGAACTACTGCAACAACAAAAATTTGATACTTGTTAGATATGTTGCAACACATGTATTCTTCAGATGCAACAAACAAATCGAAGATGCAAGATTGTACGTGTGCGTCACCTTGACCATTGGAAGACCAAAACGGCCTCCTTGAATGCAATCTGGATGACGGCAACATCCCGTTGATCCGCCGTATACTCTAGATCAAGCCCGAAGAACCGGTGTTCATCGGGAGAGGAGAAATAGAGATCGGTCAAATGCGCAAGAGCACCGGGGAGCCTCTCGCAATTGTCGGTGTAGCACACGTCGAGACTCTTGCCGCATGGTGTGGCCACACCATATCTCTTCCAAACTTCAGCCATGGTGCTTGGTGGAGGAAGATCGAAGAGAGGGAAGAGAAGAGAAGAGAGAAGAAGAAACAGAGACTCGGGTGCGCACTGTAGCAATGGCGCCCTTCTGCCTCTCGCTCGCGAAATAAACCGCCGCACGGGAGGCGAGTAGTTTGTATCTTTAGTCCCGGGTGGCCAGGCCAACCGGGACTAAAGGCAGGGAGGCAGCGGCCTTGGGATCGATGGGCGGGGAGGGAGGAGGGCTGGCTCGCTAGGGTTTGGATCGCCGCCGAATACGTGATGTCTTCATTACCTGGTGGCGGTGATGGAATAATGGCGATGAAGCTCAGATTTCCCCCTTCGGTACCTGCCCGATGGTAGTGGAGATGTGTTATGTCCCATTTGCCTTCGTTCTGTTCTCTTCCTGCATATATGTAGCAACTTACTTATTCGTCGGACCTCCTTCCTGATGACGCTGGTGTGCGCCCTAGCAGCGCCTCCTCGCCCTTTTCTGAAAGCCATGGCCAGCGCCGCTCTCCCTCCGACCCCGTCCTCAAGATGCTTTGGTGCAATTTTCTCTGCCTCTCATGTAGCGTATTATATAGTTACCGTAAATTGATGCACATGCTACTAGACCCCCAAGTCCCAACCCGCCGCCGAAAGATCACCGCGAGTCCTATTCCACCCATGGAAGCCCCGGACGATGGACATCTTGGTCGATACTAGGAACCTTGATGGTCCAATATCTCTCGATTCCATTGTCTCTGACCTCTCTACCACCATCTCCTCACTAACTGCCCCTGGTACGCTCATGTGTAATCTGTCCCCCTTCCTGTATGTTGTATCTAAGGCACCTTTCTAAACCAAATTTGCATTGTTTGTGTCCATCAACCTTCATGATTTTAGTTTAAAAAACAAAAACAAAAAGGCAATACCATGCATTTGGCAGGATTTTCTGGTTATAAAAGTAATTTTGCAGGGCTTGAAGTTAACATACTACATCTTCAAAATATTCATCTTAGTGGTAAGGTAAAGTTCAATCACCCATTATGATTGTATTAGTTACAGTACCTAACAATTTTCTGAATGTTTCAGTTTCCAAATTTTATGCTATTCCAAGCCATCTGTATTAGTGTCACTTCTATGTTTCTAAGCTTGCTTCATGGCCAGTTAACAATCCAGGAACGGCAAGCTACTTCCATTCCAGCACTGATGATCACGAGTCCATCTCCTTCGCCTTTGGCCTCAACGTCATGGCTGATCCATCTATGTGCAAGGAGAAATATCAGTAAAGGTGGCGAGCGATATGTTTTTTCTTTCCTTGGCTCTCTTTTGTTTCCTTATTCTTCGTTGAGATTTGCACTATGTTATCTTTCTCATTTCATCACTCTTTTGATGTCTCTTTTAGCAGGTTTCAGAATAGTGGCTCTTCATAATATCTAGGAATATTTGATGTTAAATAAGTTAAGAGCAGAAATGTCTGATATTGAAAATGTCCAACCTACATGAGTTTCAAATAATGAAAAAAGTAAGTTGCAGCCTATTTTGGAAAGATAGAGGGACAACTAGCAAAGACATTTGAAAATCAAATTGGGAGATGTCTTACAGCAGTGGTACTAATCTCACTTGCCTTCCAAAATTCCGGTGCAACATGAATCGGTTTTCTCACTTGAAGTCCTCCTGATTCATTGATATTTTTTTTTCATGCTTAGTTTACCACACGTTGTTGCCTTCAGCTCCAAGGCCATTCTGTTTTGTGCTATTCAAAACAGAATCTGAATATGTATTTGATCCATCATTTTGCTTCTATCAAAAATAATCTTGTCATCAACCAATTATTCAGAAACATCTCTAAACTACCGAAAATACATTTTCTTTGCACGGTAATTCAATTTATTTCTTATCACGTTTTGAATTCGAATAGTTAGACAGTCTGTGTATTACTTGAAAACTAAAATAAATTATTTTCAAAGTGTTGGTGAGGAAGTAAGTCCAGTCATGTGGAGGAATATAGAAATCTCTGGTGGATTGCAGGAATTAGTGTAAGTATAATCCCACAAGTCATAACCTACCAATTCTATAGGATATTTTTGTTGACCATATAATTATATCAGATTATCTTTATCACACATTATGGTAGGATAAAATCTTGAATTTAAAGCATATTTTTTTAACTAGTCTCTTAGAACTTCAAAGTAGCAGAAATTCAGAGTAGGAGAAACTCAAATGGTATCTTGTGATTGTCTCAGTATATCGTGTTGCCAATAAAGTGAAAGTTACAAGAAGTACAACATATTCATCATTAACCCATTTGAAGATGACGGTGGTGAACGTTGGACAGTACCTAGTTACTATATGGATGTAAAAAGGTACATCGAATATCTCTTGAAGTTCAGTTTTTGAGAGGTTACAATTCCGAACGTCTTATTATCATGGTTTTCTATACCATTTCCCCTGATATAGCATGCCTTATTCACTTTAGAGGATACCCAGTTCTTTGGAGAGAATCCTAAATTATTGTCCCACCGAAGGACTCCTCTTGGAGAGTTGATTATGTGCAAAAGCAGATAAGGATATCCTCCAGGAGATATAATTATGTTAATATTTGTTATGGCTAGCTCCGACCATCTCCTCTTATAAATTAATACCTATATCACGACACTTAAAGTTCTAGGGTCTCCAATCAAGAAACCCCCTATCTCCATTCGTCGTTCACTCTTCTTTGATCTAGGGTGCAATCCTATCAGGTCATGTAGGTGAACTAATATAAAGTAACCATGTGTATATTACCCTCATAAAATCATAAATAAGACATAAAACTCTGCAAAACATTTGTAACATGTTTATGGAAATCATGGACAATTCATCCTATGCCCTCGGAGATATGGGAAACTTATCAAAATGATTAAACATGATCATAAAAAGTGGAATATGGCATACATCACAATGTGAAAGTAAAAAATTACCAAGAAAGAATAATACTGAGTCAAATACTATCATGAAAACAGCACAAGACAACTAAACACAGTCCCGATCTCCATAAATCGTGAGAGGGTCATTTCGATCACAGAGATGGTGCATATGTTGATCGAGACACTCCACCCTATACCGAGGATGCAATGGACGATATTTTCCCTAAAGTTATTTCGGCAGCGGTTCCCCTCTAGTTCTCCTCGGGCGGCAACCTGCACATCCTCTGTTCTCCACCACACTTCATGATAGAAATCCCAGAAGGTGTATATAGTAGGTTTTGGCGAAATTAAGGTGATGACGAAAGAATCAGCGTCATTTGACGCTCAAGGTGAAATCTAGGGTCCTCCTGCACCTATGAAAGAATCGACGTCATTTGCATCGAGGCGATATTTTCTAGCTCCTTGGCTTGGGACGTACCTTTTCTTGTTAGATCTGTATTGAAATTTAAGAACTCTCCAGAAGTTTTTTAACCTTGGACGTTTTAAGTCCATGTAGCTCCCCAGAAGTTTAAAACCCTAATAGAAGGTTTTTCTGCCTTATATGGTTAAATACCAATGCATAGGGAATTTTGAGATAAACATCCTAAATCATTTTAAACCCCATAATAACGCGAGATCGAGAAAACATGCAATGTGACATACGCGAAACGTTGATAAATAAATATTAGCGCTATGTCATCATAACTCATAAGCTTCAATTATCCATGCACTTCTAAAACAACTCCTATGCCATCGGTGATAACAAGAGGTTGTAGCAAAATCGTCATACATGGAGTTAAACCACCATTGCATGTTGGACAGGAACATTTTCCTTATCCTTTCTTATATTTGTTTATTTGGTAATTGAGCCGGCAAGCTGGCGATGAATGTTGAATTCCTTCATATCAACACAAATTCCATTCTTATTAGAATCGCATATGCAATGGAACTGAGCCGCTAAACGGGATGTCAACCACCAAAAGTAACAGCAAAGACATTAACAAATTCAGTTCCGGTGGTATTCACAAAGTTGTTCAACACTTCATTGATCCTTCAATCTTTCTGGCTTTATTTTCTTTTAAATTTTATTGTCGGCACTCCTCCCTTTCCAACTATCACAATCCATGGCTATTGGTATTCTCGAGTACCTTCCAACATTCAAATATTGAGTGGAAGAGTCCATATTTTGTTTAAGCTTAATGGCAGATCCATGAATAAAAACTAGTTACCTTGTCATTAACCCTGGAACTGTCTTTCCTAGTTCTTCCTTATTTAGTCATCCAAACCTTAGTCACCAAGTTCCTATGAAAGCATGCTAGATCATTCCTATTGTTGTTCTACATTGATTTTATATGGTAAATTATAAGTTGTCCAGACATGATATAATAATTACTATAGAAACACAAATGTAGACCAAGTAATATAAAGTGATTGCAGAGCAAATCATGATCTCTAATGGAACAATAATTTAGGTAAAGAAAAATGGAACACAAATTTAGAGAAAGTGCATACATAAGTGATCATGAAAAAATAATGTTAATGGGTCCAATAACAACTACTAGTGGAACAAAAAATATACATGTGAAACAAAAACTTAAATATGTGAAAAAATTAACGACTTTTGGAGGAACAACATTTAGGGATCGTGGAACAATAGAACTTTAGAAGAAAGAAATAAAATCAAATGGTGAAATGAAAACAAAGCAAGAAATTAAGAAAGAAAGAAATGGACGTGATGTAGAAAAAGGGCCATAAAATGGCATACTATAATAAGAAATTACAAAAAAGGACATGATGCAAAGATAAAAAAATTATAGGAACAAACTTAGCAGAGGGAAACCTACGAAAACTCATGTAGCATATTATAGAAAGAAAAAACATCGGCGCACAATGCAGATACAAATTTGTTTGTTATTCAGCAGAAGATGCTAAATATATCTTAATGGGATGCGTGGTGTATGTTGGCCTTGGAAGATTCACGGGTACAAACAGGACGTGCGATATGGAGCTATTCCCAAATGCAAACCCAACATTCATCCAGCCCGTTCTTCTCCCATCTCCATGCCCGATCCTCCCAACCGTGTGCAACCACAATCTATCCCCTCGTCATCGGGCTGCTGCTCCACTCTGACGCCTCCCCGCTGCTCTCTTGCCATCGTCCTGCTGCACTCTTCCGCAGTCGTTCCCTTATTTTCCCCGGACACCCTACCTATCCCTGCTGCTAGGACGAGGCTATAAAGCTCAACGTGAAAGTCCTCTACTACTTATACAAGGACGACTTTCGCGTCCTCAGCGACTGTGAGATGGGCATGCGCAATGTAGGTCCTAAAATCCCACACCCGAGCCAACATGTAGAACATATTATTTCCTCGCCTAACGTTTTGGTTTGGTACGCAACACGAGATCCTCCCAGTGGAGCTCGTTGGCTGCATCGCCGGATTGAAGTGATCTTTTTTTTTCATTTTTGATCCGTCATGTGGGTGGTTTTCTTCATTGATGCTCTATTTAGTTATCGTATGGGGGAGTTGATGTGATAACTCGTGGGTTTTGATTTGATCTCACTCCTGGTATTTAGGTTTGCATACATATTTCGCTATGGGTAAGTTCAATGCATATGTGATGGAAATCAGTATAGTTCTTGCAAGTTCTTCAAATATTTGCTATTTTGACATAGAAATGTTTGTATTTCTTACATATCCATGACAATCGATTAAAAGAGAAGTAGAATCTTGGTTTCATACCATCATATAATGTATTTTCTATTGTGTTCTGAAAAAACGGGGTCTTCCAAGAAGTCTTCAAACAACCTAGGGTCTCTATATGACAAGTCGCTCAGGCCAACTTCTTTCGGGCTTCTTGGGTGGCTTCGAGGTTGGAGGTATATCGATCCCAAAAGAACTCTCCTACTGGTGGGAAGAAGCTACTAATTAAAAACTACTAGGGGGTAAGGAGACTTCTTGTAAACTTCTGGTGTTTTGGCTCAATTGCTATATTAATTTGTGAGATGTCTATAATGCTCATGAATTTGATCCACTACCTGAAAACATAACAATATATAAAATAAAATATTATGTAACATACATGAGAACTTGTCTACATGGATTACTGTAAAGATGTGCAAGTCTTGGACACAAATTTGGTGGAGAAAAAGTAATCGCATTGCAAGAATTAGCGTAAAGATGTGCAAGGCACCAAAATGACCTGTGAGAACATAATGTGTGCCGCTGAGTCACCTATTGATGCATTTCAATATCTAAGATGTGGCTAGGCGACCGTGCGGTTACGGTATTCATTTCGGATTGCATTTGTTCGTTTCGGCAGCCGGTAGAAGTAAAGAGCACTGGCCCTTCACAGTGCTCAGCTCGTCACAAACATCATTCTCAGACTAGTTTGGGTGATGATTCCATTGATGTGCCAAGAGCGGCATGAAAAAACTAACATAAGGAGTATGCTCGGATTGATGACACGGACACGGTGTCTAATATGAACAATGGGCTGGTTGGGTCGCTCGGACCTACATATGATACGAATAGTCGTTGCTGGGTAATCCCATGATGAGGGAGGATTAAGCTGGATGAGATGATGACACGGACATGGTGCAGGGGCCACGGACGGGTGTGTGTGTGGTCATGTTAGTGGCATTGATGGTAGCTCCACGTGTTGGAGCACATATCATTGGCGATTTGGAAGGCGTGATCTAGCACGTGGCGCTGACGCCACTGACACGATCAGGCACCCGGCGACGGCCCCCACGCCAGAGAGGCAGGCATGATTAGGTACACTGACATATCGTCGAGCTTAATCCTCTCTCGTCTCGGGATCACCAAGCAATGGCTATTCAGATCGTACATTGGTCCTAGCCACCCAACCAGCCCATTGTTCAGATTAGTGCACTATATCCGTGTCATGGATCCAAGCATACTTCTTATGTTGATTTTTGCGTGCCACTCCAAGCACATCCATGGCATCATCATCCAAATCAGTCCGATCACGGAATTTGTCACGACGTGAGCACTATGAAGAGGCATCGCTCTTCAGTTCTACCGGCTCCCGGAGCGAAGGACTGCAATTAGAAAATAATGATGGTACCAATCACTAGTGGAAACAACACCTTTCGTCCAGGGCTAGAAAAGGCATTAGTCCCGGTTGCATCAAAATTCGGGACAAATGCTATGCATTGGTCCCGGTTTGTGCGTCCGAGGCAGCAGAAATCACCTGAGGGCATTGGTCCCGGTTCATGCCACAAACCGGGACCAATGTCCCCCTTCCCCTACATATACTGCCTCCCAGCCCCCCTTCCCTCTATTATTTTTTTCTTGGAGGAGTGAGAGAGGTGGGTGCTAGTGTGTGTTATTTTACTATGCACACGAGGTGTTCGACGAAATACCCGAACCACACATTAGCTCACAGAAAATGGTATCTTCGACGGAGGTTAGCAAACTTATCTTTTTCATCTGTAATTGATACATAAAAAAGTTATATTTGTCGATGTACTGTGGTCATTTCTCTATTGAAGATGTTATTGTAATGTTTTTTGATAAACTTAATTATATGATGCAGATGGATGCACGACAGCGATGAATGTACGGTGACCACGCACTTCCGAGTATATGGCAGGCCTGAATGCATTTCTCGTTGTAGCTCAGGCGAACAAAGATAATGGCTTTATGTGTTTCCCATGTGTTGATTGTCGGAACGTCAGGGAGCACTCTTCCTCGAGAGTCCTTTACGGCCACCTACTTCGGAGAGGTTTCATGTCCAGCTATAATTGTTGGACCAAGCATGGAGAAAGAGGGGTTGTGATGGAAGAAAATGAAAAAAAAGAAGAAGAATAAAAAGAAGAATAAGAAGATCATTTGTTCCCTGAATACGGTGATACTGCAATGGAAGACAATGCAGAAGAAGGAGGTGATCAAGAACGGGCATTAGAAGAGCCCGATGATGATCTTGGCCGAGTTATTGCTGATGCAAGGGAAGACAGTGAAAGTGAATTGGAGAGGTTGAAGCTGGACAACATGTTACAGGATCATAAAAAGTTGTTGTACCCAAATTGCGTAGATGGCAGCACAAAGCTCGGTACCACACTGGAGTTGCTGAAATGGAAGGCACAGAACGGTGTGACTGACAAGGCATTTGAGAGTTTACTTCAACTAATGAAGCTGAAACTTCCAAAGGATAACGCATTGCCTGAGAGTACGTACGAAGCAAAGAAAGCTCTCTGCCCTCTAGGATTAGATGTGCAGAAGATACATGCATGCATTAATGACTGCATCCTCTACCGCGGTGAGAAGTACGAGAATTTGGATGAATGTCCGGTATGCACTGCACTGTGGTATAAGATCAGAGAAGATGACTCTGGTGATGTTGACGGCGAGCCCCCCCGTAAGAGGGTTCCTGCAAAGGTGATGTGGTCTGCTCCTATAATACCACGGTTGAAATGTCTGTTTAGAAACAAAGAGCATGCTAGGTTGTTGCGATGGCACAAAGAAGACCGTAAGAAAGACGGAAAGTTGAGACACCCCGCCGATGGATCGCAGTGGAGAAAGATCGCGAGAGACTTCCCGGACTTTACAGGAGAGGCAAGAAACTTATGGTTTGGTCTAGGTACAGATGGCTTTAATCCTTTTGGGGGAGCAGAGCTCCAGTCATAGCACCTGGCCCGTGACTCTATGTATGTACAACCTTCCTCCTTGGTTATGCATGAAGCGCAAGTTCATTATGATGCCAGTTCTCATCCAAGGCCCGAGGCAACCTGGCAACGACATTGATGTGTATCTAAGGCCATTAGTGGAAGAACTCTTACAATTGTGGGGAAAACCAGGTGTACGTGTGTGGGATGAGAACGAACAAAATCCATTTGACCTACGGGCGTTGCTTTTCGTAACCATCAATGATTGGCCTGCTCTTAGTAACATTTCTGGACATACAAACAAGGGATACAATGCATGCACACACTGTTTAGATAAGACTGACAGTGTTTATTTGGATAAACGTAAAAAGGTTGTATACCTGGGGCATCGTAGATTTCTTCCGATCAAGCATCCCGTAAGAAAGAAAGGAGGGAAGCATTTTAGAGGTGAGGCAGATACCCGGAAGAAGTCTGACCTCCGTAGTGGTAATGATTTATTCCATATGGTCAAGGACCTAAAAGTAATCTTTGGGAAGGGTGATGGCAGCCAACCTGTCCCGAACGGCCCTGATAAGCGCGCACCCATGTGGAAGAAGAAATCTATATTTTTGGATATACCCTATTGGAAAGCTCTAGAGGACCACTCTTCAATCGACGTGATGCACGTGACAAAGAATCTCTGCATCAACCTGCTATGCTTCCTGGGCGTGTATGGGAAGTTAAAAGATACGCCAGAAGCATGGGTGGATCAGCAACGTATGAAAGACCCAAGCAACAAGCACACGGATACAGGGTTCCATTACTTAAGCAGCTACGCTCTTACTAAAGCAGAGAAGGAAATATTTTTTGAAGTCCTTTACAGTATCAAGGTTCCGTCTGGCTTCTCGTCGAATATAAAGGGGATAATAAACATGGCAGAGAAAATTTACAAAACCTGAAGTCTCATGACTGCCATGTGATTATGACGTAGTTGCTTCCGATTTCATTGAGGGGGCTTCTACCGGAAAATGTTCGAGTACCCATTGTGAAGCTATGTTCATTCCTCAACGCAATATCTCAGAAGATAATCGATCAAGAAATTCTGGCAAGATTACAGAGGGATGTGGTCCAGTGTCTTGTTAGTTTTGAGTTGGTGTTCCCACCATCCTTCTTCAACATTATGACTCATCTCCTAGTTCACCTATGTGAAGAGATTCATATTCTCGGTCCGGTATTTCTACACAATATGTTCCCCTTTGAGAGTTTGATGGGAGTCTTGAAGAAATATGTTCATAACCATGCTAGGCCAGAAGGAAGCATCTCGAAGGGCTATGGAACAGAGGAGGTCATTGGGTTCTGTGTTGACTTTATTCCTGACCTTAAGACGATTGGTGTTCCTGAATCACGGCATGAGGGGAGACTTAGGGGAAAAGGAACGCTGGGAAAGAAAACAATTATAGCCCTTAGTGTCGTCTGGAGCTTCCTGGAGTTTTCCAAGTGGTGCGCACTTGGTGTCGTCTGCTGCATCCAGTCCGGAGACACACCGGAGACTCTCCGGAGTCTCCGGCCTAGTGGTTCTGCGAAAAGTTCAGACCGGAGTCTCCGGCCTTTACACCGGAGTCTCCAGTGTGAATTTGGCAGAAAAGCTCCAACGGCTCCAAGACTTTATGAGGGGTATAAATACCCCCTCCCCTCCACCTACCTTGGGTTAGCTCGTCCAGAGTTAAAGTCACCATTGTTGGAGATCCCCCACCTTGCTAGATCTCCCAATCCCTCCACCCAAAAGCCTTGATCTTTGGAGGATTGAAGGAGAAGGCCCCGATCTACGTCTTCACCAACCGGATCTTTGCCTAGGGTTTCCTCTTGTGGAGAACCTAGGCTTCTTGCTACTCTTGGAGATTTGTGAGTGTTGGGAGCCCCCAATTTGGTTGTGGGTGTGTGCCCCAAACTTGTTTGTAGAGGACTCGATCCCCGCCTCAAAGGGGTTCAATAGTGGAAGGTGAATTAGGCCTTTGTGGCGGAGTTCATCGGAGAATAGGGTGAGGCCTTTGTGGCGTTGAGTAGGCCTTCGTGGCGAGCTCACACCCCTCCAACGAGACGTACTCGCTTAACAAGGAGGAACTCGGGAATACATCGTGTCTCCGCGTGCTTCCATCGGTTACCTCGTTCCCTTACCTTTTACATACTTGTACTTGTTGCATTTATTATAGTACTTGTAGTATTAAGTGTTGTCCTAGTTGCATTCATTGCTAGTCTTTCCATATAGGTAAATTCACCTTAGTTGCACTATCTAGAGAATTTACCTTTGTGTCAAGCCTAAACTTTAAGAAAAATTAAAATTAGTTTTAGAACCTATTCACCCCCCTCTAGGTTCCCATACTTTACTTTCACCAATGCCCCTGCCTATTTCATGAATCTCATGAGCAAGGTGTTCATGTATTATTTGGACAAGTTCGTCGTGGTGTTAATTGACAACATTCTTGTTTATTCCAAGAGTGAGGAAGAACGCGAAGAACATCTGAGAATTGTGCTCGGAACACTTCGTAAGCATCAACTATATGCTAAGTTCAGTAAGTGCCAATTCTGGCTGAAGGAAGTCGGATTTCTTGCACATGTGGTATCAGAAGGAGGGATTTCTGTTGACCCTGCTCTCATTCAGTCTGTGGCGAAGCATGCTGCTCCGACCAATCCGACTGAAGTCAGATCATTTCTGGGTTTAGCAGGATATTACCGCAAGTTTGTTCAAGGATTTTCGAGCATCGCCAGACCACTCACTCAGATTCTCAAGAAGGATAGTAAGTTTGTATGGACGGAAAAGTGTGAAGAGAGTTTCCAAGAGTTGAAAAATCGTCTGGTGTCTACCCCGGTACTCATTATGCCGGACGTCACCAAGAGTTTCGATGTCTATTGTGATGCTTCTAAGCTTGGTCTTGGAAGTGTTCTCATGCAATAAGGGAATGTCATATCTTATATCTCTCGCCAGTTAAGACCTCATGAGCTGAACTACCCCACGCATGACTTAGAGCTTGCCGCAGTTGTTCATGCCCTCAAGGCATGGCGACACTTTCTTATGGGAAAGAGATGTGAAATATACACAGATCATAAGAGTTTGAAGTATATCTTCACTCGGCTTGAACTCAATATGAGGCAACGCTGTTGGATTGATCTCATTAAAGATTATGATCTAAGTACCCACTATCACCCTGGGAAGGCAAATGTTGTTGCTGATGCTCTTAGTAGAGAACCAACCTCTCTGAATGCTATGATCCAGATTAGGCAACCTGAGTTGTGGAAAGAACTTGACCTGCTTGGTATTGAAGTGGTCAGCTATGGTATGTTGGACACCATGGAAGTTAACCCAACTCTGGTTGATCAAATCAAAGAAGCTCAGAAAGGGGAGAAGAGTATTGAGGGAATTAAGACCCGCATGGAGAAGGATAAAGTTGCTAGTTTTAAAATTGACTCCGAGGGAGTATTGTGGTATGAAGGTCGCATTTGTGTTCCTTCCAAGTCTGAGCTAAAGCAGACCATCATGATTGAGGATCATGATACCCTATATTCTATTCGCCCCGGAGGAACCAAGATGTATCAATACCTAAAGGAGAGATTTTGGTGGCATGGAATGAAGCGAGACATTGCTTCATTTATAGCCAAGTGTCATGTTTGCTAATAAGAAAAGGATAGGCACCAGCATCCCGCTGGATTGCTACAGCCACTGAAAGTGCTAGTTTGGAAATGGGATGAAGTCGGGATGGATTTCATTACTGGACTTCCTAGGTCCAGCCGAGGAAATGATTCTATATGGGGTGTCGTGGACAGTCTCACTAAGGTTGCTCACTTTATTCTTGTCCGAACTACTTATCGTGGAGACCAGCTTGCATGGAGTCCCTAGCATAATTGTGTTTGATCGTAGAACACAGTTCACTTCTCGATTCTGGAAAAAGTTGCACGAATCACTTGGAACCAAATTTGCCTTTAGCATCGCCTATCACCCGCAGACTGATGGATAAACTGAGCGTGTGAACCAGATTTTGGAAGACGTGCTCCGTGCTTGTGTTTTGTCTTATGGAGCCAAATGGGAAGACTTCCTGCCTTTTGCGGAGTTTTCTTACAACAACAACTATCATTCTAGCTTGCAAATGGCCCCTTTTGAAACCATGTATGGATGCAAATGCCGTACACCTCTGAACTGGACTGAAACTGGTGACAGTCAAGTCATTGGTGTAGATACTTTACGTGCTGCAGAAGAGCAAGTCCAGCTTATTCGTGATCATCTCAAGGCAGCTCAATCTCGCCAAAAGAGTTATGCTGACACAAATCGTCGTGATGTCTCTTTCAGCACTGGAGCTTTCGTGTATCTTCGTGTTACGCCACTCAAGAGGATGCAGTGTTTTCATGTCAAGGGAAAGTTTGCACCCCGGTATATTGGCCCTTTTAAGATCTTGGCCCGTTGTGGTGAAGTGTCTTATCAGTTGGAACTGCCAGAAGAATTGTCAGCGTTTCACAATGTCTTTCATGTGACTTTGCTCCGGAAGTGTGTTCATGTATCTGAGAAGTATCTCACCTACCAAGACGTTGACTTCATGACCATTGACTTGAATGATGACCTGACCTACCGTGACAGACACATGCGTGTTCTTGAGGAGAACGTTCGTGCGACCAGGAGGAATGCTTTCAAGTTCCTTCAGATTCAGTGGATGAATCACTCTGAGGAAGTAGCTACATGGGAGCGTGAGGATTTTATCAAGAAGGAGTTCCCTAGTTTCATTAAAGATTATACCTGTGGCGAGATTCTTTTAAGGGGGGAGGATCTGTCACACCCTAGTTTTTGGACCATTGCAATATAGCTTAGGCAGACAAAAATGTGAGCCAACAAAAACTTTTTTAATGTGTTTGTGTGGACCAATTTATGTATTTGAACATAGTTTTATCTATGCAATGCAAGCAATGTTTTCTTTTGAATCAAATATCAATTTTTCCTAAAAGTGTTTTCTCTGATGTTTTTCTTATGAAACCTTGAGTAAATTTTTGTTCCAACTATTGGATTATGCTTTTTTCCACTTTTCAATATGAGGTGGCTTTGTTTCATCCAAGAAAACAGAATGGCATTTGGAAAAGTGGATGTTTTCTTTTAGTTTTCTATTAGGGATTTTCCCTGAAAAACTAGCCAAACACCCTTTTCTAGCACTTGTTTTCAATTGGGTATAATATTCATTTTTATGTTTTCTTGGCTTATATTTCTTCTATGATATGTGGACTACAAATGCATAACCTTAGTTTGAATTGTTGATTTTTAAAACATTTAGTTGCAAGCTTGTTTTTGCGGAAAGAATATAACAAAGAAAAACCGAGAATTTTAAAAACAGAAGAAAACAGAAAGATACCATTTTCCAACCTTGTTTTCATAGCCTTCCACATTTTAAAAAATATGTTAAAAATGTGTTTCTAAAAGTTCATGATATGCTTAACAATGTCCAACTTGGAATTAGAAATTTGGAATTTATTTGCTATTTTAATCATGCCCAAACTTTTTGATGATTTTGTCTCTTTCCAACACTCCGCAAATTTTGCTAAGTCATTTTTATGAACTTTTCTGAACCCTTTTTTCACAGGAGTTTGAGTGTTGTTTTTGGTTTGAATTGGTTCAAATTGAGGGGTGAGACCTTGCCTAACCTACTCCCCTATGTTTGCACTTGAGATGGGTGCTTTGGATCCCCTTTGTGGTTGATTAGGGAGAGAGAAAGGAAAGGGAGCAGAGAGGCCGACAGAGAGCCGAGACAGAGGGGGGTGACAGGCCGCGGACACACAGTGCGCGCCCCGCCGCGCCCCACTGTGGCTACGACGCCGCGACCACCGTGCTCTCCTCGTCGCCTAACACAGCCACCCCCTATCCGTAGCCGCCTGTTTGCACAGCGCCACGACCCCACAAACACCGCCCCGTGCCACCTGCGCCCGTGCCCGTGGCTATGCCGCAGATGCACACACCCGGCTCGCCGCCCACTCCACCACCACTCCACCGCACGCCCTAGCCACCCCATTCGACCACGGTCGCTCTCTGTGAGCGGCACGAGGGGAAAACCCGCCGCCTGCCACCGCAAGACTCCATCGCAGTGGAGCTCTCACCGGCTGTTTTCAACACACCATTTCGGCCTAGACTTGCTCCCCACCCTCGTACAAACCAGCCTGACCCCTCGCCTTGGCCGATTGCGTGCAGGAACGTCGTCGCCATACTTGGAGCCGTCGCGGACGCGCTGCTGGCGATTAGAGCTGCCACTGCTGCTACGGTCTGCACCCCTGCATGGCTACGACCACGTGCATCCTCCACAACACCGCGCCACTGCCGTACGCCGCCCCTAGGTGAGCTATTCGCCGTCCTCATGCCTCTGCCGTATCGCGATGAGAGAGAGATAGGGAGGGAGGAAGATGACGCACGTGGACCGTAGATCGCAAGATCTACGGCTCCCTTTGAACCACGCACTCCAGCGCCGCGCAGCACGTGCGCGTGCCCACGGGACGTGTTCTCTGTAGTTGGGCCGCGCCTGGACAGTTCAGGCCCGTGTAGTATTTCTCTCTTTGGATTTTAATCGTTTTTGAAAATAGACAGAAAGTGAACCCTAGCTTTTGACCTGTGAAAAATAGTAAAATTGCAAATTTGTTCAAACCAAAAATCATGCTTATACCTTAACATTTTCTAAACCAGATCCAAGTGGTAGATCTACTTTTTGACAATTATTTTTGTAGTAATTTTTATTCTTCCAGAAGCTATATGTTTCACCATTTTTTAGCATAACTTTAAAAATAAGAATTCTAAAAATACAAACTCAACAGTTTTGGATAGCCCTTAGTGATACCTACCGGTAGTACTTGGCCTTGCTTGCAGGAAAGCTTCCTGGAGAAATTGTCATGCATTTTGGTATATGACCAGAGAGCACTTCTAGGATTTTTGTAGGTTGTTTGGTGATGACTTTTGATGTGAATCCAATTGGATGAGTTTGTGTATGCTTATATCTATCTACTCCTATCTTGGTGTAATTTTTAGAGTTGTATAATAATTTTGGTGTGCATGACTAGATTTTGCACTTTTCTGTTTTTTATTATTGTATGAATTAGTTCTATTCAATATGTTAGTATTAGATTTATGTTTTCTAGCATGTGTAAGATTGTTATGCTCTGTTATTAGGTTGTTTTCTTACAGAACTAGCATGTTAGGAAAGGTTTAGTACTTTGTGTGTTGATTGGAACTAGTTTTGCTAGTGTAGTTATTTCCTCGAATTTCCTAATGTTTAGCAAATTATGGCATTTCACTTTTATGTTTAGTAGATAAGTTTTTGAGATTGATATATGTTGGGTCCAGTACCACTTTGGTACTGATATTAGGGGTGTATCACCTCTGTTAGCTTGTACTTCCATTTATAGGAAAGAAGGCAAGATCACAACACCTTGACGGCGTCTCCAAGAAGAAAGCGGTTCCCGGAGGCTTCACCGCCGCCCGCCTCCACAACCTGTCAAAGCAAAGCTTTTGGTCGGCGTTGCATAATCTTCTTGAAATCTTCCTCACCCCCGCAACGCGAGACTAACCAGCCCGCCGCTCCCGACATCCCCTCACCCAGATGCACGGCAACCACACCCGAAAGACCACCTCAAGCCGGCCACCCAAATGCTGGAACCTTCGCCACTTCAGCCCTGCAACTCACCCTCCTTCTGACGTTGTCGCTCAAAATTCTCCCTGCCGAGCCCCACAACGCAGCACCACAACCAGCTCCGCATCTCTACTGCGCCATCACCATCAACGCAGACACCGAGCCCCGGCGCCTGCCCAGGGAGCAACAGGACAAGGGACTGCAGCAAGCGGCCAATACATGCAATGCAAAGCAAGTAGAACTTATTTTGCGCTTTTCTTAATGGACCATTTAGTATACATCTCTAGTATTTTTCATGGAGTTGATCCTTGTATACGCATGTAATGCGTGCGCCCGCGCACACACATATATATAGATATAGATGCTCCATGGTACCCAGGCACGAAATAGTTTGGTTTGAATATTTGGTCAGGAGAACTTATTCCGAGCTAAACCACGACTTAGACTGGACAAATAGATAAAAGGGTAGATCCTCGACTTCGTCGGGACATAAATGTTTGTTCCTTCGGTCACCTCCACACTCCTCTCGTAGTGGCCAGCTGCTAATTATCCCTTATGCCTCTTGTTTTTTACCTCCACACACATGCACATTATTCATTTATTCTCCATATCTTATCCCACCCCCACGCCGAGTTGAATCATCCTCTAATGGACACCTATAAGTAGCACCCCATCTCACACCTCTTCTTCTCATCTCACCAGCAGCCTGGGCTAGCTCAAATTCCAACCTCCAAGATCTCAGATCATAAGCTAGGTGCTATAGTTCTGACCGATCGACTGAGCAATCAATGGCGTCACTATTGATGAGCGCGGTGAGGGCAGGGTGGACGCCGAAGCAGAACAAGCTTTTTGAGAAGGCGCTAGCAGTGCACGACAGGGACACCCCCGACCAATGGCACAACGTCGCCCGCGTCGTCGGGGGCAGCAAGTCGGCCGATGATGTCAGGCGCTACTACGAGCTCCTCGTCCATGATGTCGCCCACATCGAGGCTGGCAACGTCCCCTTCCCCGCCTACCGCGCCCCCTGCCCTGTCCCCGGACATAACCATAGCACCGCCGCCGGTGGAGGCTCCGTCGGTAGTGGCTACGATCAGGCCGACAGGTATGGGCACTAACTTGATTGCAGGCTCAATCGATCAGCTCTCTGCCTGCGTTTCTTACCAAATTGCTTACTAGCTCGTAGCTGTACTGTAGATTGGATTGATTAAGCTGATAATTTCTGGTGCAGGTTGAAGCAGTTGAAGATCTAGCGGTAACATGTACACAGATGGATGGATCATGGAGAAGCATGCATGTGCATGCAGCATGCTGCATGGAGGATATCATACTAATATATTCATGCATGTATGGTGCCCATGTCAACGTATAAGCATATTCCTAAGGCTGGTGCCAATGCACCACGCACTATTCACGGGCTATAGCCCTGCCACGTCACATTTTTTCACCACTCTCACGCCACTCTCACGCCACTCTCACAGCACGGTGCCAGTGCACGGGTTATAGCCCACGCTATCACACTCCTCTCCCCACTATCGCCCGGCCTATCGCCCTCATTGGCACCGCGTCGCCCCGCTATCGCCCCTCACTCTCGCCCGTGGCAGGCATTATCGCCTCGCTAGCGCGGGCGATAGCGGCCGTTACAGCCCAGTCTCGCCGGGCGAGCTGGCTGCCGCCCGGGCGGGCGCTATCGCCTGGCCTCTCGCCTCCTATCGCCCGTGGCGGGGCGGTAAGCCCACTCTCGCCTCCCACTAACGGCTGCGTTGGCACCAGCCTAAGGCTAGCCGCAAAGGAGTCGGTAAAGCATGCAGATGCATGCATGTTGATAATAGGCTAATGGTCTAATATATATGCGAGATCCGCCGGTCTCCTTACTCCAATGTATAATCTAACGAGTATATTACGCATGTACTTCAATGTTAATATATATGTCCATATCAATCAACATAAATCAATGTTCAGTGCAGAAACTAGACCACACTATACTGTTATTGATCATTTCTCGCCCGACTTAAAAATGAAAGCCCATGATTCGGCCTTCTTCCAAAGCAACGTCGATTTTCGCATGTTGTTTCCGCGTGGCTTGAAGAGGTTTTCTTGTATTTTTAAGCCTATTTTCTGGGCATCAATGATATATGTTGGTTTTAATAGATGAATTTTCCATTTGAATGTTCAAAATTAAATCTTACACTAGAAAATTCTTTTCCATCCCATATATGTGTATGAACGCAATTTTCTCTTTCATGTATCTCTCGAATTATCTCTCCCCCGATCACGAATTCTCTCTCTCAATCCTCTCCCTGCCACAGCCGTGTCTTCTTGTTGCCGCCGAGGTGCGTGCCGCCATCCACGTCTTCCACATCCGCACCCCATTGAACAATAGAGAAATATGAGAGGGAGAGAGAATATCATGCCCCATCATCAAACTCCACCTCCCTATCAACCAATGATAAAAAAAAATCACAGATCAATTAGTGGCTTTGTTGAGTATCGCGTACAAAACACTCGGCAACTTTTGTTTAACCTTTTTTCTGTTTTACTTCGTTTGCTTTGAAAATCATTATAATTATTTTTCCAAGTTATGCAAAGCTAAATTTCTTCGTGAGAACATGTTGTATTTTTTTTGAATTTTCTTCATTTGTTATTCTTTTTTTTAAATGAGCCAAATATGACTAAGGCACATCTTTCAATTTGTTGAACACCTGTTTTTAAATTGTCATATTGTACCTTTGGTGTTTTGTCTGAAAACTAGTGCACTTAAAAGACTATATTCAAAAATATTGTATTTTCTTAATTTTCTCCATTTTTTGAATTGAGTCCTTTATTGTTTTTCAAATTGCAGTTGAATCTTCCTGGAAACAGAAAAGAAAGAGAAAAAATTATGCCGCGTATAGGTTTGTTTCGCTCACCTCCAGCGGCCCATTTGGGTCCTATGAGGCCACAGGGAAAGGGAGAGACCTTGGACAAATTTTTTGCATACATATTAAGATTTTACGGTATGTGCCTTTTCGGCGGTAGTTTCTCGATGATACAAGAAACACCATGTTATAGAAATGAAGTCATCCAACACTATCTTGTCTTGGTGTGGACCTTCATAGCTATGTTAGAGAGGTAGTGGTCTTCTGGTCCTACAAACGGACTCTAATAGACTGGATTGTGGTTCGTTTCTTCGTTTTGACACATCGGTGAACATTCGAACTTGTTACCTTAACGAATGAGACTGATACTTTTGTTTGGAAACTCACAAGTGCACTTAAAGTACTCCATTCAAATAGATTGTATTTCCTTAATTTTCTCCAATTTTTCAATCGACTCCTTTATTATTTTCCCTAAAAAAATAAAGGAATCCATTAAAAATTATCGTATTTTTTTAATTTTCTCAATTTTCTGTCATTTTTTGTTCAAAACATGGTCAAAAGATCAGGATGACTATTCCTAACAAGGGGCTGAATCTTTCAAAACGTACGTGTGTACCTTAAAATGTCTTTTGTGGATTTTTTGGATCATAAGACAATTGTAGATCAAATTCAAACTATTGCTAGGAAATCAATATAAACGCATTTGAATGGACGAAAGTAGCTTGAAAGATTCAAAATTCATACAATATAGGAATTATTCATCAAATGTGGTCTACTTTGTAGACTTGTTTCAAAATCCTAATTTTGACATTGAAAAATAGAAAGTTCATTATTTAATAAAAAAAATGGAAATTGTTTTTAGCGTTACTATTTTGCATAAAACGATGCACCTTAGTGCGAAATATGAGCATGTCATCATGAAATATTCCATGGAAATGGATTTTTTTAAAATCTTTGCCGAGTGCTAGGTGGGAAGCACTCGCAAAACTACATCTCCTCTCCGTCATCCACGGCTGGAGGGGACACATGTCCATTGTCTTTGCCGATCGTTTTTTCTTTTCTTTGCCAAGTGTTGTGTGTTCACTCCTTGCCGAGTGCCATGTGCTACCTCTAAGCAGAGTATTTTTTGGTCGACACTCGACAAAGAGTATCTGTGTCATGTGCCCGATGGAATGCTTCAGCAAAGCCTAAAACCCTCGGCAAATGAGTGAATTCTAGGTTTGCATGTAATTTTCCTCTAGATTTTTTGTTTTCATATAAGAAGTAAACTAAACATTGGAACAACCTTTTTTCTCTATTAGAGATGATTATTTCTTGAGTTTGTTTTTTAAGGAGACGAGACGACGGGCAAAAGCAAGCTTGCACGGAACTTTTCATAATTCCGTAGCCAAACGATTGTTTGATCATGCATGCTTGGAACAAAATAGCTGTGTATGGCCAGGGGCGGAGCCAGGATTTAGATATAGGGGGGGCAAACCATTGAAATTTGAAGGTCTCAAGTGAAATACTTTTATCGTTTATCAAAATACCAAGCCAAAAATTAAAAACGGCATTTCCATGTATTCGCCAAAAGAATGACATGAATATATAATCGTAGGTATTTAATCTTATAATAGTAGGTATTTAATAAAACAGGCACAAAACTACTGTTTAAGATTTCAGACATAGATCTACTACTATTGTCAACACTTGGATATGAAATTTCAGCGGCACGCCAAATTGGAGGTTTAAACAATTGGGTTGAAAAACAATTTATTATATTCATCTTTTTAGGAACTAGTATATCCGTCTTTTTTCATTTGTTACTAAACAAGTATTGGAAAAATTAAACAAGAGAGAATTGATCAGGTAAGCACGTACATGCGTGTATCCTGTCTGTACATGATTGATAATTCGGTGGTGATTTCATGGGACGGGCCCGTGTCGCAAACGATACGGCGTCCGGGTAACGACGATCACCTGCGTTGCCATATCCGCCGCTACTCGCTGGCCATGTGCCATCCAAGTTTGGCGGTTTCCGAGCGAGAGCAGCATTAGGGCAGCCATATCGATTGTATTGTGATGTGTGAGAGGCGAGAGGAGACGGACGATTTCTGGCCTATGAAGTCAGCTAGATTTCTACGGATTGCGGCTCCATAGCATCGACAGTCTACAGCGGATGTTTTTGTAGTATTGTCGCTCTGTTTATTTTCAGTTTCGGATTTCGGCTGTGTGCATCTCACGATGCAGAGGCCGGGTGTAATGCTTGAACTATTTGATTAATAAAGCCATTTATCAAAAAAAAAAACTAGATGGATTGTTGCATATTGATTTGTTGAGCCTGGGTGCGTAAGACAGACTTCCGCTAGTTTTGGGCTTAAATACTAAGAGTAATACATAGTTATCATGTATATACCGTATTATACAATTAGTATGTGCTGCAATATGTTGGGGGACGAACCATTGAGGGGGGTCTGACCCCTGCTAGCCCCCCTTGTCTCCGCCCTTGTGTATGGCAATTTAGCAGTGATTGGCTTCCTGTGGTTCCGGCTTACCCGTCGGTCTAGTTTGTGTGAAAGATTACCTAGCCAAAAGAGAACGAATTTTTGCTTGATTGCCCGGTTCTTTTCATCATCTGGTATCTCCAAAAGCCATGAAATCTTATCGCAGTAGCCGCCGAGATCTCTACCACGACAGGCAGGAGATGCTCATCCTCATCGCAACCCCATGCCGGCGACAACCTCTCCACAAAGCCAGCACCCTGCGCGGCGTGTGGCCGGCCACGGCCACCAGCATGATCTCTCCAGAGTTCCATGATTCCCACAACATTGACGCTCTATAGGTGCAAATAAAGCAACATTCTTCAAGGATATTGAATATATAGTACGTACCGAGCCAAAACTACCATTGTATATAGCTGTCAAGAAAAAGTTGAGCTACTTTTGGCCCAGGGATTCTTTAGAAGTTAGCTCGTTCGCTAGAGGAAAATTCTTCAGAGGTTTCTGTTATGACTGGAGTCACGTATAGGAGGAGGGGGCCCAACCGTGGGTCACCCTAGGGCTTAGCCCATTTATCTATTTCAGTTTTCCCTTATATATATAGATTGTAATAGGTCGTGAGAGGCAAGCAATAAGAATATTTCTATTGCCGGCTCCCCGAGGAGCCGGAACCCTAACCCTAGCCGCACCTCCTCCCTGCGCCTCCTCTCCCTCTCGCACGACGGCGCCCAGCCGCCGGCGTCCGCGAGATCGGCCGCGCTCAACTCCCTCCTTCCCCTACAATCTACGCCCTAGACACGGTAGAACCCTAGTTCCTACCAACTTGGTATCAGCTAGCACTTGTTCGATCATGTCATCGCCCCCGTTCGCCTCCGCGGCCGCTGCGCCGCCGCCGCCGCCGCCCTCCACCACGGTCGCCGCCTCCACGGCCGCCGCCACCAACACGGCCGCCGCCGCCACCACGGCCGCCGCCGCCGCCCCCGCCGCGCCGGTCATCTACTCCCCCGAGCAATTGAGCGGGGCCATCAACGACCTCGCCACCGCCGTCCAGGGGATACGGGTGTTCTTGATGAGCTCCCACGGGCCCCCAGCGCCACCGCAGCACCCGATCTTCCCCGTGCCGACGCCGTCGCCTTGGCCGCCGGCGTTCTCCGTCGGCCATCTGCAGCCGCAGCCGCAGCCGCCCTCGACGCTGCCGTGGCCGCATTGGCCACCACCCGCCACCGGAGGGCCGATCTCCACCGCGCCGGGGGGCGTTCCGATCAACCAGATACGCTTCCCCCCGTCGCCGTCACCGCTGCCGGCTTGGCTCGCCGATTCGACACCTCCGCCGGTCTACACCGCCGCCGGGGAACCGCCGCTGCCCACCCTCCCGAGTCCCACCGCCGTGGGCTTCGCGCGCCCCCAGGACGACCGCGCCGGGGTATACGGCCACGGAGCCGCCGCACCGCCACCGCCCCGCTACGCCAAGGTCGACTTCGCCACCTTCGACGGGTCGGAGGACCCCCTGAATTGGCTCAGCCAGTGCGAGCAGTTCTTCCGTGGGCAGCGCACTCTGGCGTCGGATCGCACTTGGCTCGCCTCGTACCACCTTCGGGGCGCTGCCCAAACCTGGTACTACGCCCTCGAGCAAGACGAGGGCGGCATGCCCCCATGGGACCGCTTCAGGGAGCTATGCCTCCTTCGCTTCGGGCCGCCTGTTCGCGGTAGCCGCCTGGCGGAGCTTGGGCGCCTCCCCTTCACCTCCACGGTGCAGGACTTCGCCGAGCGCTTCCAGACCCTCGCGTGCCACGCCCCAGGCGTGACAGGCCAGCAGCGTGCGGAGCTCTTCATCGGCGGTCTACCGGACCACATACGGGTGGACGTGGAACTACAAGCCCCCCAGGACCTGCAGACGGCGATGCACTACGCGCGGGCTTACGAGCGCCGCGCCCAGGCCATGCAGCCGGGTCCCCCGAGCCGCGGAGCTCGACCACCGACCCGACCCCCGCCGCCGACCACGTCGGCCACAAGACCACCGCCGCCGACCACGCCGACCACCGCTCCGGCGTCTGCGCCGCGCACGTTCCGGCGTCTCACCCCAGCGGAGCAACTTGAGCGCCGTCGCCTCGGCCTGTGCTTCAACTGCGATGAGACCTACGCGCCGGGCCACGTCTGCCCGCGCCTCTTCTACTTGGAGACGGTCGACGACAGCGAGGCGGACACACCCGCCGATCCACCAGTCGAGGCCACGGCGTGCGTGGTCTCGCTCTACGCGTTGGCGGGTATCCGCAATGAGCAGACGATGCTCTTGCCGGTGACGATACTGGGCGAGCGTCTCGTCGCCCTCGTCGACACCGGCTCCACGCATAACTTCTTGCCGGCGGCCACGATGCGCCGCTTGGGACTCGAGCCGACGAGCGGCGATCACCTCCGCGTCACCGTGGCCAACGGCGATCGCCTTCGCTGCCACGGTATGGCGCGGAACGTGCCGCTATCCATCGGCGACGAACACTTCACCATCACGTGCGCCGCCATCGATTTGGGCTGCTTCGACTTCATCATCGGCGTGGACTTCTTGCGGACACTGGGTCCAATACTGTGGGACTTTACCGCACTGACGATGACCTTCTCTCATCAGGGCCGCCGCGTCCGGTGGGAGGGCATTGCGGGCGCCACCCCGGCACCGCAGCTCCAGCTCGCCACGGCCGACCCCGACGCTGAGCACCCCCTGCTCACTCACCTCCTGCAGCAGCACGGCGACCTATTCGACGAGCCGCACGGCCTTCCGCCGGTCCGGGTGTATGACCATCGGATTCACCTCGCACCGGACACGGCACCAGTTGCAGTACGGCCGTACCGCTACCCCCAGCTGCAGAAGGACGAGCTCGAGCGACAGTGCGCCCTCATGCTCGCCGCGGGCATTATTCGGATTTCTACATCACCATTCTCCGCTCCGGTGCTGCTCGTCCGCAAGGCGGATGGCACATGGCGTTTCTGCATCGACTTCCGCGCCCTCAACGCACTCACGCTCAAGGACAAGTTCCCTATTCCGGTGGTGGATGAGCTCTTCGACGAGCTCCATGGGGCGCGCTTCTTCACCAAGCTCGACCTCCGGTCGGGCTACCATCAGGTGCGCATGCACCCGGACGACATCGCCAAGACGGCGTTCCGGACTCATCATGGCCACTTCGAGTTTGTGGTGATGCCCTTCGGCCTCACCAACGCCCCAGCAACGTTTCAGGCCCTGATGAATGACGTCCTCCGCCCCTACTTACGTCGGTTTGTGCTCGTTTTCTTTGATGACATTCTTATCTACAGCCACTCGTGGGCGGAGCATCTACAACACGTCGCCATCGTCTTCAACGAGCTTCGAGCGCATCATCTACACCTTAAGCGCTCGAAGTGCTCGTTTGGGACGACATCGGTCGCCTACCTCGGCCACGTCATCTCCGCCGAGGGGGTGGCCATGGACGCCGACAAGGTGGCGGCCGTCACAGCTTGGCCGCTACCTCGCTCGCCGCGCGCTCTTCGCGGCTTCCTAGGTCTCGCCGGATACTACCGGAAATTTATCCGGGACTTCGGCCTCATCGCGACACCGCTCACGCGACTGCTACGTCGCGATGCATTCGCCTGGGATGACGAGGCCACCGCGGCATTCGAGGCCCTTAAGGGGGCCCTCACGACGGGCCCCGTTCTCCAGATGCCGGATTTCACACGGCCGTTCATGGTCGACTGCGACGCCTCCGGGGTGGGGTTCGGCGCCGTCCTTCACCAGGGGGAGGGGCCCCTCGCCTACTTCAGCCGGCCTTTCGCCGCACGTCACCTCAATCTCGCGGCGTACGAGCAGGAGCTCATTGGTTTGGTGCAGGCCGTGCGGCATTGGCGTCCCTATCTTTGGGGGCGCTCGTTCCTGATCCGCACGGACCACTACAGCCTGAAGTATCTGCTGGACCAACGGCTATCTACAGTACCACAGCATCAATGGATCAGCAAGCTGTTTGGTTTTGACTTCACGGTGGAGTACCGTCCAGGGCGCCTCAACACTGTGGCCGACGCCCTCTCGCGCCGCGACACTACCGACGACGCCGACGCTTCCGAGGGGACGCTGATGTGCATCCGCTCGGGGCCCTCCTTCGCCCTCTTCGACACCATTCGCCGGGCCACGGCGGAGGCGCCGGATGCCCAGCTCCTGCGGCAGCAGCTGGAGGCGGGTGAGCTCGACGCACCGTGGCGTCTTGAGGAGGGACTCCTCTTGCATGGGCGCCGCATCTTCGTCCCCGACCACGACGACCTTCGGCATCAGGTGTTGCTGCTGGCCCATTCGTCGGGCCATGAGGGGATCCAGAAGACCCTCCACCGTCTCCGCGCCGACTTCTACATTCCGAGTGATCGGGCGTTAGTCCGTGATTGGGTGCGCTCTTGCGAGATATGTCAGCGCAACAAGACGGAGACCCTGCGGCCCGCCGGGATGTTGCAGCCACTAGAGGTGCCCTCACAGGTCTGGGCCGACATCTCCATGGACTTCATCGAGGGCCTCCCTAAGGTGGGCGGCAAGTCTGTCATTCTCACGGTGGTCGACCGCTTCTCCAAGTACGCGCACTTCATCGCGCTCGGTCACCCGTATACAGCCGCATCCGTGGCACGTGCCTTCTTCGACGGCATTGTTCGTCTTCACGGCTTTCCCGCGTCGATTGTCAGTGATCGGGATCCCGTGTTCACGGGGCATGTGTGGCGCGACCTCTTCAGGATGGCGGGGGTGAAGCTCCGATTCAGCACGGCGTTTCATCCTCAGACGGACGGCCAGTCAGAGGTGGTTAACAAAGTGATCGCTATGTATTTGCGTTGTGTTACAGGTGATCGTCCTCGCGCATGGGTGGATTGGCTTGCATGGGCGGAGTACTGCTACAACACCTCTTACCACTCCGCCTTGCGCGCCACGCCATTTGAGGTGGTTTACGGCCGCCCACCACCGCCCATTATTCCGGTCGACTCGGCGACCGCCCGGACGGAGGCCGCGGGGGAGCTCCTACGCGCCCGCGACGAGATGCTGGCAGAGGTGCGGCAACGCCTCGTGCAAGCCCAGCAGTTGGCCAAGCACTACTACGACAGCCACCATCGCGAGGTGGAATATGCAGTGGGCGACTGGGTGTGGCTGCGTCTTCTTCATCGATCCACGCAGTCGCGCGACCCACGCGCGAAGCGCAAGCTTGGGCCGCGCTACGCAGGCCCCTTCGTTGTCTTGGAGCGCGTGGGGACACTGGCCTACCGCCTACAGCTGCCAGCGGGCGCCCGCATTCATGACGTCTTTTATGTGGGACTCCTGAAGCCCTACCATGGGGCGCCACCGGCGGCACCACCGGCGCTACCACCTACATCTGATGGGCGCCTACTTCCCAGTCCCGCGAAGGTGTTGCGCGCACAACTCCGTCGCGACATTTGGTACTTGTTGATCCAGTGGGAGGGCCTTTCGGAGGAAGAGGCCACTTGGGAGAAGCGCGAGGAGTTCAGCCTCCACTACCCCGACTACCAGCTCGAGGACGAGCTGTTTGTGCAGGCGGGGAGAGATGTTATGACTGGAGTCACGTATAGGAGGAGGGGGCCCAACCGTGGGTCACCCTAGGGCTTAGCCCATTTATCTATTTCAGTTTTCCCTTATATATATAGATTGTAATAGGTCGTGAGAGGCAAGCAATAAGAATATTTCTATTGCCGGCTCCCCGAGGAGCCGGAACCCTAACCCTAGCCGCACCTCCTCCCTGCGCCTCCTCTCCCTCTCGCACGACGGCGCCCAGCCGCCGGCGTCCGCGAGATCGGCCGCGCTCAACTCCCTCCTTCCCCTACAATCTACGCCCTAGACACGGTAGAACCCTAGTTCCTACCAGTTTCAGTCTACGGTAACCGGCGATGCAACTGCCAATTCAGTTAACAGTGAGCGGAA
This sequence comes from Alopecurus myosuroides, assembly GCA_028641055.1. NCBI lineage: Eukaryota > Viridiplantae > Streptophyta > Magnoliopsida > Poales > Poaceae > Alopecurus > Alopecurus myosuroides. Next base: position 12,243,371 of record CM054061.1, on the reverse strand, counting down.
TCGCCTGCAATAATTCCATAGTGTTTGACCAGCTTTCCTTGTATATAGTTCCTGAAAGTTCTTACATATGCAACTTGCATATATGCAGCTAGCTGGTGCAAGTTTTGGAAGAATATATGCTTCTGCCTAGCCGACAGAGCTAGCAATCCTGCCTAGCTAGCAATATGCTGAGAAATTGGACTGTTGATCACAGCGCCCATGTATCACTGTCGACACGAACCTGAATACCTGATCGCCAGGAGCTGATAACGATTCCGCTGTCGCGGCTGCCTAAGTTCAGAATCTGTCAAATCCTGTTGGCCTTTTGCATATGTTCTTCAATAGTTGGATGTGGCTGTCAGAATCTAGCTAGCGTCCTGGAGACCGGAGGAGAGCAGGAGGAGAATCTGTGATAGACCCAGGTTGGAAAAACATTTTATTTGAGAAGGAAGTACTCCCTCCGGCCCAAATTAATTGTCTCAATGTTGGAAAAAAGTGAGTGTATCTACATATGCTTTAGTGTTAGATACATCTACTTTTGTCCAAATTTGAGACAATTAATTTGGGACGGAGGGAGTACATCGTTGCTTTTTAAGAACCAACTTACTGTTCTGTTTATGCTCTTCCACTGGATCTTAGACTTCCACACCCCATGGGATCAGAGAACCGTATAAGTACGTTTTCAGTACACGTGGCCTTGCTAACTTCTACACAAGCGGTTTTTAGAAGTACTATGCACAGTGCTCTCCAACGTATGCATGCATGCCAGAAGAAGAATGGACTATAGATTTTTTTTTTTTACACACTTGACACTTGCATTGTTTCGCAGGGGCAAAATATTTGAGTGGAAGCATGTGCAAATTATTTGTACATTAAATCTAAGTATTTTGGTTCTGAGTTAGGTAGTAAGAATTGTTACAAATAAAAGAAATTTAATTTATCAAAGACTATTAAAATAAACATGAGAAACCATCCTCCATAATAATATAACATAAATTATATAGAGACCTCGGCTATTGACCGAGAAAAAAAAATGTCTTGCACCACTACTAGCCCCGTCGGCGTCTAGGTCCGTCGGCGACACGAGGTCCCCGTCGGCGTCTACCCTCCCCGTCGGCGTACGCGGTTTGGTGGGCCTCATTGGAGCCCGTTACGGTTCCGTAGTTGGCGAGACGCCGACGGCCTGGCCGTTGGCCTATAGGTTCTTTTTTCGATTTTTTTTTATTTCACCTCTTTAACCACTTAATCACACTATAGTCACATTTACCTTTAGCTTCAACCATCATGAGATTGCTCTAGCCTCAGCACGCTTAACTTCGTAGTTCCATCCCTATGAGCTACCTAGAAACAACGGATGTGTTGCTGACAATAGTATCCAATCAATCATGTTAACCCTTGGATCATCATGTCACACTCTTTTATTTTGTGAATTCAAACAATTATTTAAATAAAAAATAATAACTAATAATAAACTTGAATTCAAATAATCTTAAATTTAAATAATAATTAACATTTTTGCCTTTTCTAATTAATATTAAATAATTCATATCTATAAATCCATAAATCAAAATTTGACAAATAATATGTCTATATAGATTAGAAAAATGAGATAAATTCAAATATAATGTCAATATAATATTTTCCATCATGTATAATAATTTTTTCCTCAAACGGGCTTAGAAAATTCCAACGGTCATGCCCGGCGTCTTGAGTTTTCCTCAAACGGGGTTAGCAAATTCCAAAAAAATTCAAAATAACCCACAATGATGCAAGAACTTCGCGTGGTGTCATTATATAGGTTCTATCACGGACAACGTTGACGGAGGAAGTTTTCCTTTTCATTGAAGAAAAAAACCATATTCTATTTTTCGAGTGTGAAAAATGGGTTTTTTTATGAAGGACCTACCACAAATATGTTGCAGAACTTGAGAGATACAATTTTTGAAAATACTAGACCATGTTAGATGCACAAATAACCAATTTGTTTCATATGAAAAGGTTTCTATCCACCTCTTTTAGAAAACACAAGTTTCTGCCGATTCCGCTGGAAACTAGTCAAATTTGAACTACAGGTACCTCATAGTTTGCTCATGATTTTTGGCGAAAATCATTTTTAGGTGCACAACTATCTATTTCATCATAGATACACCAAGAGTTTCTCAATATTCAACCCCTACTATGAACAGTCATGCCCGCTGCCTTGCTTTTTCCTTAAACCGGCTTAGAAAATTTCAAAAAATTCAAAACAACCCAAAATGATGCAAGACCTTCGTGTGGTGTCATTATATAAATCCTAGTATACACCAAAAATAATAAACTTGGAATACGACAGTTGTGTTGAAAATATGTTCACAAAAATAAGCTATCTCCTCCGAACATTCTAGGGTTTCGAGCCAAATGACGGGTGTTATGGTCATATCCATGGCATAGTTTGTTCAAATGTTCCCATATTCCACACAAACATGCATCTTGGAAGCATGGACAATGTTGACGGAGGAATTTTTCCTTTTCATTGAACCAAAAAACAATTTTCTATTTTCCCAGTGTAAAAAAATGGGTTTTTTTTGTGAAGGACATACCAAAAATATGTTGCAAAACTTGAGAGCTACAATTTCTGAAAATACTAGACCATGTTAGATGCACAAATAACCAATTTGTTTCATATTAAAAGGTTTTCATCCACCTCTTTTGAAAACACAAGTTTCCGCCGATTCCGTTGGAAACTAGTCAAATTTGAACTACAGGTACCTCATAGTTTGCTCATGATTTTTGGCAAAAATCATTTTAGGTACACAACTATCTATTTCATCATATATACACCAAGAGTTTCTAAATTTGTGTGCGGACCCGGACGCTCTGTAGCCCCCCTCCGGTGAAAACCTAGACCCGCTGGAGAAATACCGGACTTATACGGATACACGCGGTAACGGCGTTGAAAGGGGGTAGCAATGTGGAACCAATTGCTTGGTTGTGTTAGGGTAGTACATAGGAACACAAAACACATAGGTAGAACCCAACTCTTCGGAAGTTTCCTGATGTTTCGTCCGATACGAGAGTTTCACCCTATAAGCGCGTGTAAACTCGCTAGAGAGAAGCGGACGCCGGTGAAGCGGGTCACACCCCGGAGTGCAATTTTTGCCTTTCAAAGACCACAGCACACATATACTAACATGGTATGACACCCCCTAGCTTGTGTGGGGACCCGGACGCTCCGTAGCCCCCCTCCGGTGAACACCCAGACCCGCTGGAGAAATACCGGACTTATACGGATACACGCGGTAACGGCGTCCAAAGGGGGTAGCAATGTGGAACCAGTTGCTTGGTTGTGTTAGGGTAGTCCATAGGAACAGAAAACACATAGGTAGAACCCAACTCTTCGAAAGATTCCCGATGTTTCGTCTGATATGGGAGTTTCACCCTATAAGCGGGGACCGAAAACCGCGGATCACTAGCAGAGGGCATACACGAGGGAATCTTATAGAATCATTGGTAGAAATTTGTCTTCACATATTTTATGACCTAATTATGCATAAAATAAATTGAGGTTCTACTGTTCACCCCGTTTCGATGCCCTTCTAGGGGGTACACGACGTAGGCACACGTTAATAGTGTTTTCCGAAAAGAGGGGATCCGGAACCCCCGTGTCTATAAAAAATGGAGCTATATATTACATTTATATATTTTATATGTATGTTTTTTATTTTTTATTTATGTTATAGGGCAGTTCAACAGCAAAAAAAAGGAAAAAAAAAAGATAGGCCGACGGGGGCCCCGTCGGCGTACAAAATTCGTAACGGGGCGGGCCACGTGGCATTGGATACGCCGACGGGCACCGTCGGTGTACAAAACAGGACGCCGACGGGATCGTGTACGCCGACGGCCAAGTGGGTGCCTGGTCGCTTTTCTTCTATAGGCCGACGGGGCCCGACTTTTAGCCGTCGGCGTCTCGGCTGGCCGTTGGCGTATAGAAGCTCTCCTGTAGTGCACTCTCTAATTCCGCCATTCGTATATCAATGTGCCGCCAAGCCTTAGGTGGAAAAGCTACAACTAAACTAGTAGAAGCGGACTAACCTTTGAATGCAGTATGGGTGAAGAGGATCAAACAGAATTTGGGAGAACAGAATTTGGGAGAACTAAAACCGTTGAATGCAGTATGGGTGAAGAGGATCAAGAACATGGAAATAGAAAATCGAAAATTCACACTCAAGTCAACACAAAGAAAAGAACCACAATCCAATCTACTGGGAGTCGGTTTGCTAGACCAAAATACCACTACATCTCTAGCACAGGTGTGAAGGACGACGCAAAGACAAGATAGAGTTGGATGAATTTTGTTCTATAACATGGAATTTCCTATATTATCGAGACTGATGTCGAAGAAACACATACCATAAAGACTTAACCTATACAAAAATAAGTTTGTCCAAGGTCTCTCCCCTTCCTTGTGGCCTCATAGCACCCAAACGAGCGAGTGTGAGTGAGCGAAACCGACCCATACATGGTGTAGTTTTTTCTGTCCTTGGTGGCAAGGGTTTGTTATTTATGTTTTTTTTTCTTTTATGTTTCCAAAAAGATTCAACTGCAATTGAAAAAAGGAGCATCATTCCGGTTGCCCATGATGTAGCATGTCTTTTATTACCTCATTTTGTGATAATTTCTCTTTTTATATATATGCATAGTTTCTTTCAGAATTTTTAAAACTTGGAAGAAGTTATTTTTCTAAGTTTCAAAATTTGGAATGTGCATTGTCTAACTAGATCAGGGAGGTGTCCTGCCGATATTCGTCAAACAAGATAGTCTACATGACACGGCGGTATTTTTTCCCCTTCAATTTCCTCTCTGCATTGTCTATGTTTACCATGCATATGTGACACCTAATGTCCAAGCTCATGGATGCGCATACTTATGGTGGTGCACCGCCGTCATCTTTGCTCCAGAGTCCCAGACCCTACTCCTCTATAAAAAAAATTAGGTATTTTAGTGGCTGAATTTTATGATGTTATCCACCACCGATGAGAACTATGCATGATGGCCATACAACGCCAAGTTCAGCTGCAACTTCTGCGAGAATTTTGAGCCCTGCAGGGGCCATGGTTGTAATCTTCGCTTTGTTGAGGTGTTGTGCCTATATTTGAGATTTTATACTGTGTCCGACGAGTAGTGCTACACTTACGGACAATTATTACGGAATTTGTTACGGAGTGCAGCATGCACGGTACACAAATGAGAACGTGATCCGATTTTCAAGGAGGGAATCAGAACTCAGCCATTCATTCGATTCCAAGTCAGTCTGTAACAGTTTCCGTAGACAAACCCATCCGTAAGTCTAGTATTATCGGTGTCCGACATAATTAGATTTGATTTTTCCTTGTAAACACCAGATTACTCACAGTGCTACCCAATCAAAAATGCCATTATCATGGGACGTCAGCAACTTTGCGTTTTGCTCGCGCGGGACTCTGACCGTGCATACTACCTCCGTACTAGAATAAGTGTACCTCTAGAATTAGTCTTGGTCAAACTTTTAAACTTTGACCAACTTTATATAAACTTGCGAGGGCATCAACTTTAGCTTTCAGAAGTGACTCCAAAAATAAATTGAAGAAGATAAACTATTAATTTAATGTGTAGGAAAATATTTTCACGGATATTCTCATCATTCTATATAGGGTATTACAGATATATCTTCCACCTAAATAGATAGTAATCTATTGGTATTTTCTCCAACATTTTGCAAATTTATTTTGCATGTGTCCATTTGGATCGGACAATTAATCTAAGTTAAATAGATAGTACAACATTTTATTTTCTCATGATTAAAATTTAAAAGTTTTTTACTTTCTCACTTCAGTTTGGAATATTCATACTCTGTAGCTCAATTAAGAGAGACACCATGTTAATAGTTCAGCATAAAAATCCATGTCTCCTCCTCTCATCTTAATCCTCCACTCATTTAACGGGAGTCAAGATAACCTTGGATCAACTTATTACATGTGGTATAGGTTTCTTATACCAGTAGTTATCTAGTGTGTGTTACATTTATAATAATAAGAATATTATTAGTACCATGCATTCTTAACTACATATTCATAACGTTTGACGGTGTCGTACAAATAAGGTTTCCTCTTTCAATGTGCTCGTGTGACCATGCATGTTTTTTTGGTGGAGCAAATCAATGTATCTTATTTCTTGTTTATCTATGATGATTTTTCTTCTCAACAGTTTAAGGATGGACGATAAATTTGGCCGACTACCTTTTGAGTAGAGTGTCTCTAAAAATTGTTCTATCAACGATCATAGTTACGGTAACAATCTTTCATATGTGAATCTCTTGCAGGTTTTAAACATTCGGAGTAAGTATTGTTTTTTACATTTGATTTTATGCAGTTTCGTCACCAGACTCAAGGAAGAATGTTTATGTTTTTGTACCAAGTACAGTTTCAATAAGAAAAGGGAAAATCTAGAGGATTTTACTTCCAGGGGACTTGATGTAACTTCTGGTTTTATCGAGCATCTTTTATGTTGGCATGCATTTTAGTTGTTTCTACTTATTAGCAACATCTTAAGAAATTAGATATACGGACGATTGGGGAAAACATTTTCAGATTTTTTTTTGTAATTAAGACCTCATATGTCTCAATTTTTACCCTAGAAATTACTATAATATTCATAAACCCATGCATCCGCATGAGCTTCTCCCAAATACATATTTCCTAAAAATCGGGGATTTTTTAGAGTCACGGTTAAATTTATTTTAGTTCATTTCTAGTTTTGTATTAATTTTGATTTTTTTGGAAGATAAATGATTTCTTTATAAGATTTCATAAACTTGGGGAACCCCGTCTTTGTGTTAGTTATTTATTAATCTTTATGTTGGGTTAATATTTCTTTTAAACAGTCCTTGTACTTTTAAATTTCTAAATAATATTTGGAACTTTTATTGAGTATTATTTATGCCAACATGTAAGTTTCTAGAGATTCGTCATTTTTATCATGTGAATATTCCACTAAATATTGATGTCTAGATATATGGTTTCAAAATTTGGCTTCTACATTTCTTAAAATCGACCATGATGTGTTTTATCAAATTTCATTATTTTTGAAGCCGCACTTTATGTTTTTTAAGATGGTGTTTAAATTGATTTTAAAGATCATTCTCGGTTTATAAGGACCTCATGAATACTTTTGAGGTTTAACCTTTTCTCATAATATTTGGGAATCCATCAAGATTGCAAATACAATTCCAACAAACCAATCAATAAACAGGAAATCAAACATGGGGGTTTTGTTTGTCTAGTCATCTCAAGGTACCCTAAATTCTCAGTTATAACTTTGTACAGATAATTCCTATACCATCAATTTATCAAGATGCGAGAACTTTAAGTTTTAATTTAGTCAATTTCCAGTTTCGTTTTAAGTGTACCATTGAAGTTTGTTTTTTTTAAGATATATTCTTTCTTTAGAAGTGTTTATAAACTTGTGGAAGCCCCTCGTTGTGTTATTTGTTTATGTTTAACTTGGATTAAATGTTTTTAACCCACTCTTGTACTTTTAAATTTCTAAATAATATTTGGAACTTTGATTGAATATTATTTATGCGAACATGTAAGTTTCTAGAAATTTATCCTTTTATCGTGTGAATATTCCAATGAATGTTGATGTCTAGATATATGGTTTTGGAAATTGACTTCTACACTTCTTAAAATTGATCATGATATGTTTTATAAAGTTTCATGATTCTTGAATCAGCACTATATTTTTTTTAAAGATTATTTAAAAATCATTCTCGTTTAATAAGAACCTCATGAACATTTTTGAGGTTTAACCTTTTCTCATCAATTTGGGAATCCATCAAGATTTCAAATACAATTCCAAAACCAATCAATCAACTAGAAATAAAATACACGGTTTTCTTTTTCTTAGTAATCTCAAGGCACCCTAATATGTTAGTTATAACTTTGTACGGACAACGCCTATACCATCAATTTATCAAGATGTGGGAACTTTAAGTTTTTTGTTACTATTAGATTAACACTAAGTGCTAAAATATCACCCAAAAGAAGAAATAAGAAGCATTAGGTAGCTCAGTGGTCTGAATGTTTTCTTACTCTAGTGCAGAGTGTCGATAATGTGAGAAAATTTCTGCCCTAAACCAAACCACAGTAGCTTGGCTTTGTTTAAGTGAGCATCATCTTGCAGGCACGTATACAAATTAATAATCAATAAATACGTGGCATGTGGTGTTTAAAGGGAATATCACAATTTCCAGAACCGTATCCGGCCCATGAGAGAGTTCACACGGTTGTTCCAAGATAGTAATTCCCCTGTGTTTTTCTTACGCTAAGGGACAAACAGATTGTCGGATTGGTCGATGTACTTGCCACTGGATGCTCTTTCATATGGAATAACTATGGCAGACCGCTGGCGCCGAACTGCTAACTCAGGAACACGTGTTGTACCTGCTCCCAGTGCCGTGGCCTATTAGTGTCCGACGGCGCCCTTCATCCTGATGTTTGCCATTGTACGTGTATAACTGTATATGACTTGGTCTCTATTTTAGTTGCCAAAGTGCTCTTGGTGGACTGGTTGCTGATGGCGCTGCCATGGCTCAGGAATTTCTCACTAGACCTTGATTTCCTTGGGGTGCACGCCGACGACCTTGCCGGCCTAGAGGACCCCTTCACGGTGGAAGAGATCTGGGAGGTGGTGCGGCAGCTATCCCAGGTCTGGGGCCGGACGGATTCACGGCAGAGTTCCTCCAAACCTGTTGGGCATAGTCAAGGATGATTTCATGGCGGCTTTCAACAAGTTCTTCACGATGTGCGGGCGGGGGTTCCAGGGGCTGAACCAGGCTTTGATCGTCCTGTTGCCTAAGCGTCCGGATGCAGCCACTCTTGGCGATTTCAGACCGATCAGCCTTATCCACTTATTCGCCAAGCAGGCGGCTAAGATCCTGGCCATCCGCCTCGCCCCCCCCCCCCCCCCCCCCCCGGATGCATAACATGATCGACAGTAACCAAAGTGTCTTCATCCGTGGCCGTTGCATACATGATAACTTCATGCCGGTGCAACAAACCGCGCGTCTGCTCCATCGCCTCAAGGAACCTAGGGTGTTACTCAAGCTTGATATCGCACGGGCCTTCGACTCGGTTTCTTGGGGGCTCCTATTCGAGGTGCTCCAGAAAATGGGATTCGGGCCGAGATTCTGTGAATGGCTGTCAATTCTACTCTCCACGGCCAGCTCCAGGGTGATGCTCAATGGCGAGCCAGGCCCCCCTATTTGGTATAGGCGGGGATTGAGACAGGGGGGCCCCTTTTCGCCTCAGCTGTTTGTACTGGTGATCAACACGCTTAATAAGGTTTTGACCAAGGCGGCAGAGCTTGGGCTCTTGCGCAGGGTGGCACGTCAAGACCTGGTTACCACGGTTTCTCTTTACGCGGATGATGTGGTGATTTTCTACCACGCGGGTCCCACAGAGCTGCAAAATCTCAGAGGGATTCTTGCGCTCTACGGCCACGCCTCCGGTCTCCACACGAACTTCGCCAAGTGGTCAGTCTCCCCTATCGGGTGTGGGAAGGAGGTGGCATTAGGGGCGGCAGCGGTGATGGGGTGCCAGCTTGCCCAATTCCTGGTCAAGTACCTTGGCATCCCGCTTGGCTCCGGAGGCTTCCCAGCAAGACATTGCAGCCGCTGGTTGATCGGATCGCTGACAAACTTCCATCTTGAAAGGCGGCTATGATGCCTAAAGAGGGGAGACTTGCGCTGGTCAAGGCGGTTCTAGCGGCAATTCCCCTCCACCAATTGGTGGTCATTAGCACTAACAAAAAGGTCCTGAAGAGGATTGAGAAGATCTTGCGTGGATACCTTTGGACGGGGAGGGTGGCGGCTAACGGGGGACACTGCCATGTTAACTGTGCAGCGGTCTGCCGCCCGTTACGGCTCGGTGGCCTCGGGATTCCTGACCTCGCCCGCACATCGATAAGCCTTCGAACCCGCTGGCTCTGGAGGCTACACACCGACTCACAGAGACCGTGGAGGGGTCTGTACATGCAATTCTCCCGGGATGAACACCAGATCTTCGCGATCTCCACTGAGTTGGTCCTGGGAGACGGATCGGTGGCTCTCTTTTGGAAGGACAAATGGTTGGAGGGCAGGTCGATGGAGGACATCGCACCTAACCTTACAGCCCTGATCCAAAAACATCAAAGGAGAGCTCGAACGGTCAGGGAGGCTATGATTGATCGCCGTTGGATCTCAGACATTACGGGAGCCTTATGCCCGCTTGCTCTCCTCCAATATATTCGGGTGTGGAGGCTGATGCAAGGGGTCCAGCTGCAGGGGACCCCAGACCGTTTGATCTGGCGGTGGACACCAGATGTCCATTACTCATCCAAATCTTGTTATGAGGCGCTCTTTCGGGGAACGATCGTGTCGGGATCTTGGAAACTTAACTACTACCTCCGTTCCTATGAATAAGGCGCACACGTATTTCAAGACAAACTTTGACCGAAAGATTTGAGTAACAATATCTTAACTATATAGTGCAAATTTGACATGGTTAGATTCGTATTGAAAAACTCTTTCTAATGATATTGATTTTATACCAAATACTATTATATATATGGATTAATTCTTGGTTAAAGACAAATCTCGAAAAGTGTGCGCGCCTTATTCATCGGAACGGAGGGAGCAGAAGTCATGGGCACCCCCCCAGGGTGAAATTCTTCATTTGGCTTGCCTGCCTGGATCGCTGCTGGACGGGTGAGAGGCTAGCACGCATGGGGCTTCCACACCAGGCGAGCTGCCCACTTTGTGACCAGGGCTCGGAGTCGATGGGTCATATCCTCACAGGGTGCTCGTTTTCGCGGACAATCTGGCATGAGGTGCAATCTTGGATTCGATCCTCGGCTAGCCCCCCGGTTGTGGAGGACAACTTCATTGATTGGTGGAAGCTTGCTCTTCGATCCATCCCTCGGTTGCTGCGTAAAGGGACCTCGTCGGTCATTATGCGCACGGCCTGGTAGATTTGGAAGCAGCGAAACGCGATCGTCTTCGACAACGCAAGACCATCGGTTGACGCTTTGATGGAAACCATAAGACCGAGGCTCGATCTTGGGTGTGCGCAGGAGCTAGTGGCCCCGGACTCCTTCTATCCTAGTAGTAGCGGGTTGAGTTGTATGGTGTGGGGTTGCCTGTTCCCAGGCTTGTACATAAACTCTCTTTTTCTATCAATGCATCGAAACGCAGGGCTTTTACGTTTTCGTCAAAAATGGGTGAGGTCAGGGGGCAATGCGTCTGAGGCTACGATCGAAGACTGCTCATCAATCGCCCCAGGCCTCCCGAGCATGGCGTGTGATGGAGTTGATTAACCACATGAGGAAAAAATCGATCAGCTATTGCCCCATCTCAGCCGAGTCATGACTCATGAGCAGCAGCACATCATGCGGAGATGCAAACCTTGAGATGATCAGATCGCGTGTACTGCTTCGTGGGTGCTTTTGAATTCTGGATAGTGGATATATGATACTCAGATCACCATACGCCAACATCGGCCGGGATCGGAAAGTCCCATAGTGCATCGGACTCTGGCCGATCATTGCCAGCGGCGGAAAGAGCTGATCTGGTTATTCTCCAGAGACGGCCGGCCGTCTAGGATTGGATCGAACGTGTCGTGAAGCGGTCTAAGTTTTTCCCTTACTTATTTTAACTTGGCACGGAACTACAAATTACACGTATATTTAACCGTCCAATGTGTTACGTAACTCTCAGCCTCTCATTAAATCATAGCCACATATTATTCATCTAATAGTCCGAAATAATTTAGATGATGTGACTTAACGTGGTGTCTCCGTTAGAACCCTCGTATATTGGTTTTAGTATATAACATCAATAACATCAATATATATGATATAAAATCCATGTATAATGCAAGTATATTTCAAAACGGATCTAACGCTTCCAATTTAGTATCATAAACGGTGTTATGTTTTTCAATAAAGTTGGTCAAAGTTTAAAACAATTAACTTCTATAAAAGAAAAATGTACACTTATTCAAGGACGGAGGGAGTATATACGTGCATCCGGGTATGCATGCTCGGTCTTGCACTATATATACACGATCCAGTGGACAAAACCATTTCAGAATTAGCCATCCATCGAGCTAGATAGATCTGCCTCGTGTAAGCAAGGTAAAAAGCTAGCTATATACACACCAATGGCGTCGGCGGCCGGCTCAAAGGGCTCAGCTGCAACGGCGGTGTCATGGACGCATCGGCAAAACAAACAGTTCAAGTGTGCGCTGGCGGTGTACGACCAGGACACGCCGAACCGGTGGCACGACGTGGCCCGCTACATGGGCGGCGCCAAGTCCGCCGACGAGGTGCGCCGCCACTTCGAGCGCCTCGTCGCCGACGTCAAGCAGATCGAGACGACCGGCCGCTACGGCGGCGGGTAACTACTTTCCTTCGCCCACCCGCCGCCATGGAGACGTACCCCGTCGACACGAGGTGCGTACGAGTGATGCATGTGGCCACACATGCCGATGTGCCGGTGCATGCGTCGGCCGTCTATGCATGCACGCTGTCACATACTCACGTGAGATCTAATCCTGATACGCATGGGCCAGACAAGTGATAAGCTTTGTTAATGCTGGCCGGCCGGCTCCGATGGAGCGGGTTGAGATGTACTACCACGTATACTGCCGATTTGCCATGCCACGTGTACATCGATTAGACAATTACTCGTTTCCAAACAAAAAAAATTACTGTAGACAATTACTGACGACAAGTGTCTCTTTTTTTTCTTATTTGCAGATTCGCCCAGGTATAGCGAAATTAAGTTTCACTGATGGCCGACGATGGTTATACGAACTATGTATCTAGTTTAATGTACTCCCTCCGATCCATATTAATAGGTGCTGAAGTGGATGTATGTATAAGGTGATTTAAGTCTCTGGGTATGTACAGGTTCAAAAGTAAATTACTTAGACTGATATGCATCCATGTTGGTCCATCGAGATCAGCTCTGCAGCTAGCTCGTAGAATCTATGTGTTGTCTCTCGTGCATGTACTGTATATTACTGCAGTGGCAAAACTGTTGGAATTAGTCTACTGACGTTTAGCATGGGTACTGATCATTGTACGTATAGCTACATAACCTACATCTTTATATGCGGATGCACACATAAGCTAATTTCAAAATATTCAGGATACTCATGGGCTGTTTAATTTTCTCATGAATGCATATGGGTCCATCGCTTTGCCTTGGATCACTGGTGGAGAACAGGCCAGTAGCACCGGTTTGTAAGGGCCTTTGGACTCGGATACAAAACCGGTGCTACGTATCCGGGACTAAAGCCCCCCCCCCCCCCCTTTAGAACCGGTCAGTCACCAACCGGTTCTAAAGGCCTCCACGTGGGCGCCGAAGAGAGCGCGCAGGCGGAGGACCTTTAGAACCGGTTGGTAGTACCAACCGGTCCTAAAGTTTTTTGTCTCTTTTTTTTTTCTTTTTTCTTTTCAGGGTTTCCAATTCCGTATTTAGGGTTTAGGGTTTAGGGTTTAGGGCGTGTTCCGTATCTTCAGGGTTTCCGTTTACGTGTTTCCGTTTCTGTTTGCGGTTAAATGTTGATGCACCAAATAGTAGTACATATATATATACATGTAACACGAAGTAATCGACCGATAATTACATAATCTGAGGTTCGTTTTGAATAGTTGTATACTTGCATAGAGAAGGGAGCTGGCTATAATTGGTTCATAGGATGGAAAAATTCTCCGTCTTCTGCTATGACTTGCGTGAGAAGAAATCCTGCCAATTCCTCTGCAATAGCCTTGCAACGGTCGATTGGTTTGAGCTGCGCCCGCTTTCGTGCCATCTTGAAAAGAAGTAGATGAAAACAATTAAGTTATGAACAAAACTAAACATAATTAATGGCAACATAAATAAAGTTGTGAAGATCCGGTTACGTACCTCTAGAGTTCTGGTAGTACGGGATTTCTCATTGATCCTCCTGTGAATGAACTCGCAGACGTAGTATCCACAATAATCAGTTCCCTGTGGTTGTTGCGGGACTTTCTATATACGAGAAACATAATTCAGTCAAATTAATAATAATCAAGAGAATGGTAATGGTATTTAAATCAGGGTACGTAGTACTACTTACTGTGTTAATCTGAAAGTTGAGCTTGTCTGCCCATGTACCGGGTTCTTCCTTGATGAACATTTGCCAAACCCTGGGCGACAAAAGAAAAATGAATAGAAGAGTTAATTATTACTTACTTGATATCAGGGAATGAACGAAAAAGAGGCCGATGAACGAAAGAGGCTGATATATATATACTTTTGAAGCATCTGACGCGCGCTCTTCCATCTGTCAGCGCCCCAGTTTAACGAGTCCCAGACTTCAACTTGTCCTCTATCGATTCTAATGATGAACAATATGAAGTGGCCGCTGCGCACGTGAACACACGCAGTCATGCATACTCATCAATTACACTTAACATCAGGTAAGCAAAATGGAATGTCTACAAGACAGTAACACTCACCTGAATGCGTAGGGCCAAAGTATTTCTTTTTTGGTATTTTGTCGCTTCAAAAACCTTAGCAAATCATCCGGTGTAGTCTTGTTGAACGTTTCTACTGTGGTTTGATGATACGAATACGGGTCAATGAACCCAAAGTCCCAGATTCCTGCCAGTCTGCATTCACGAATCTTCATTCTGCATAGTAGCGTACAAAAAGAATGTCGTCAGTGATAATTATACGGGCAACGAACGCGAGCTTAACTAAATAATTAAATTACACAAATAAATCACTTACAAACAGTAGCAGCTGAGGATAGACTTGTCGAGGGCACGTTGATTGTACATCTGGAAGAAATCATCGAACCCAAGCTCGACACCGTAATCTCCGAAGTAGTGTTGATCCTGAATTTGAGCCATGATACAGTCTCTCTCCTGCCTTGCGGCCTCCAAGTACCAATCATGTAAACTCCGTAATTGGGTTGTTAGAGCAGTAGGATCTTCGACCAGAGGGTGACCGGGCTTGTATTTATATACCACATCAGCAATAGCGTAACCCACGTCGCCCATGCGTGGACAGGACACTGAAGCCGCGTCAGATAAGACCTTGAGCGGGCCAACTGACTGTGCTTCTTGTTGTCCGAGCTGGGGAACTTGTTTCCCGCATTTCGTCTGCTCCGCCTGCTTCATCTGTGCGGCGTGCTTCTTTTCAATATACCGTTCATAGTCTGAAAGGGGCGGCGGTGGCGGCGGTGCAGGATAATATAAGTTGTCGATGGTCCGCTCAATTTTCCACTTTGGGATGTCCTTCAGAGTTTCCTTCCAGACGTCTGGAGTGGGCTTCTGGGGAAACTGTGCGAACCATGCCTTGGTTTTGGATGCCACTGCATTGGTTAGTTCCTCCTCAGTCATCAAGCCTGGTAACTTCGGGGGACTCTTGACTTTCTTGGATTTCCTTGGTCTCTTCTTGGGAGGAGTCCCGTTTCTTCTGAACTGCAGCTTCCGCTTTGTCGTACCCGTAGTGGGCGCTTCCGTCGGCTCACGGGAGTGCACGGGCGATGGACCCTCGGCCTCGGGCTCCGGCCAATCTTCGTTGTGGGGTGGACTTGGAGGTTCGTTGGGGGGTAGACTTGGAGGTCGTGCATTCTCTGTACGAATGTGAAAAAACTATTAAAAATAAGATAACATGTGGTGCAACATTCAGTAATGGATGGAGGTATGGTGCATTCGTACCTGGAGGAGTCGGTGGCCTTGGCACCGAGTTAGGGAACACGATGTGTTTCTTATTCCACAAGATGATACCAAGCTCCATTTCTCCCAGTGTCTTCTCGCCCTCACCTCCAGGAATACTGAGCTCAATTGAATGGCATCCCGGCGTAATTGTTGACAACCCGACACGGGCATGGGATGCTGGAATCTGACCACCATGGTAGGTTGCTCCAGGTTGATTCGGTAAAGCATAGCCTGACGCCACCCTGAAGGATATGTTCCCCATTGGCATATGTATCTCACAGTTTGTCTTCTCCGTGATATCATCCACGGGGTAGTGAGGCGCCGACGGTTCGACTGCACGACCGTCTTCTAGCTGCAGGTGCGTGGAACCCACGCTGCTTCTATGCTGAGATGGGACGGCATGATCGTCTTCTATTTGCAGATCAGGTGCAGGACGATGTTCTACCTCCTCTTCAGTGTCAGGTAGAGGGTGTCCCCCTTTCTTCAAGAGAAAATCCACCTTTTCTTCTAATGTCGATATCCGTTCACTCGTCTTTTTCTTGCTTCTATCACGGCTTCTGTAAGTGGCAATGTCCGCTGCAAACCCTTGGCTCCACGGGGTATCCGCTCCAAAGCCTCGTGTTCGTCCCCACTTTTCGGGGTTCCCGAGTGCCCTCGTCAGCTCGTCGTTCTCTCTATCGGGAACAAAAGTTCCTTTTCGAACAGCTTCTATTGCCTTCTCTAGTTCTGCTACGACTGTTGTTATTTTTTCCGACCATGGTCCCTGAGCAACAATCATCCCAGTCTCAGCGTCCAACGTTGCCCCATGCGCGAACAACCAGAACTTGGACCTATCGGGCCAGTCATGTGTCTGTGGAATGATACCTCTTTTCACAAGCGCATTTTCATAGCTTCGCCACCTAGGCAGGGCAGTCATGTAGCCACCTGACCCCAAAATATGGTGATATTTCTTCTTCTTCGCATTCTCCGAATTTTTGGCCGATCGGGATGCAAAGACACCCGATTTCTTGTACGCCTTAAAATCATCCCAAGCGTCTCTTATCTTCACTAGGTTCCCAGTGAAAACTGGATCTTCTTTCTGATATTTCTTCCACAGTTCTTTCTTCCACCTCTGGAATTGTGTGGCCATCTTCTTCAAAGCCCACTTCTCGACTTTCTTCTTCTTATCTTCCGCTACGCTGAAATTTTGCCATAGCGTTTCGCAAAGAATTTTTTTCAATCTTTCATCGACATAACTAGCTCCAACGTTGGCCCCGGTCTTCGGCTTATTCCATTCTATTAAGTTGATCGGGACCAGGTCTCTTACAACAACTCCGCACTGATTTACGAATTTGCGATAAGTTTCTGGGGGCTGCAGTGGTTTGCCATCAGCAGCAACTGTATCAATCGAGAACCTTACGGTATCTTTCAACCTTGCGGCCGGGCCTCGTTTGGACTTTGTCTCAGTACTTGCGCATTTCCTTACTGTGCGCCTGCGGTAAAGTTACCCTAGGCGCATTTTGCTATTTATGCGCCTGTGGTAAGTTAGGGTGGGTAATGAGTAAGGCAACGAGAAGTGAGAGCGCAAGTGATACATCGAGCATATATATCGTGGATACATATATATAGATTGATTTAGCGAGATACCATACAGATTGATTTAGCGATTGCCGCAGTGTCGCCGGAATACAAATTCTTTTATTAAAAAGAGAAAACAGACGAACACTACTCCTCGCCATCGTCGTCGGGGAACTCGTCGGTGACCTCCTCCGGGTCATCATCGTCGCCGAACTCGTCGGTGACCTCCTCGTCATCATCGGAGGTGCATGATGGTATGTCCGAGATAGGCCCCCACCTCGGATCGTCGGAGGCCCAGACTTCGCCGGCGCGGTCGGCCCGACGAAGCTCTTGCAGCGCCCTCGTCCTCACCTCCCGAGCCGCATCTAACGCGAGGTGGCGTTCGAGGCGGCGCTCCGCCCGCTGACCCGCGCGTGTCTGCCAGAGCTCCTCGTCGGCGCTCTCCTCCCCCGGGTTGTTCCGGTAATAATCGCGGACGACGCGGTCTTCCCTGGCGTCGACTAGGCCCTGAAACGCGCGGTGGCGGAGGTGGAGGTGGTCGGCGGCAGTGATGATCTGTGGCTTCGTCGCCCTGGCCTCCGCTTCCCAGACTGTGTGGCAGTCGTTGAAGTTCATCAGCGACCGCGGGCGGTTGAGGCGCCAGGCCGCCGCGTCCCAGGCGCGGGCTGCCTCTGCCGCCGTCGCAAAGGTGCCGAGGGGGATGCGGTCGTCCCCCCAGCGGATATCTGCGCTGAACATTCCGTTCTGCCGTGCTCGGACGCCGCGGAAACCGGTGGTGCTGTTCCTCCTCGGAGGCATGGTGGAAGCGCGACGGTGCAGAGGGATGGAGAAGAAGCGCTCGAGGAGCGACAGTGGCTACTGGGTGCATATATAGGGTCCTCTGGCTCACAAAGTGTTGAGCTAGGGTTTTGATCCAAGGGTTAAGAAACATCCCAACGGCTCACAACAGCTCGAAAGAAACACACCGTAGCCCTGATCGAACGGCTCACAACAGCTGGAAAGAAACACACCCCGGATCCAACGACTCACAAGCGGTTGAAATAAACACACGATCCGTGTGATTCTATCTGATTGGTCCAAACGAAACCCTAACCCATTTAGTCCCGGTTGGTGTCCCCAACCGGTACTAAAGGGACGATCCGTTTCTATTTGTCTTCTTGTCTTTCTTCTGATTGCGCCGTAACTATGGAACATCTTCATCATTTAACTGAATGCTAGGATCATCTTTGACTTTGAAGGGAGGAATTTCATCAAATTTAAAGTAATCTGATCAATTACCCCAGGCGCACATTGCACACCATGCGCCTGTGGTATAGCTCTTAGCCCAGGCGCATATTCTGTCTATGCGCCTGCGGTAATGTTACCCCAGGCGCATATTGTAGTCTATGCGCCTGTGGTAAGTTAGGGTGGGTAATGAGTAAGGCAACGAGAAGTGAGAGCGCAAGTGATACATCGAGCATATATATCGTGGATACATATATATAGATTGATTTAGCGAGATACCATACATGTAGATTGATTTAGCGCGTTTGGTATACTAGCCCGCTGGTACTTTGTTTCTCACTTTTAAAAAGTACATACATATATTGCGAGTATTTTCCTCTGTCAACCTTTCATCACAATCTTACGCTTGCCTTTCTTGGTTGATGTTGAATACGTGACTGCCATACCGTGACTTCTTCTGTCTGCCTCTGTGACAACCGGTCGTCACAATCTTACTCTTGCCTTTCTTGGTACCGGTTGCGGTTAACAACCGGTGCTAAAGGGTCTTTAGCACCGGTTGTTAACGGCAAACCGGTTGTTAACGGCAACCGTTGCGAAAGGGTCTTTAGCACCGGTTGTTAACGGCAACCGGTCCTAAAGGCCTGTACAGGGGGGCGCACATTTCTTTTTCTTCTTCTTTCTGTTTCCAAAGGGGGGTGTAGAACAAAACAAACGGTATCGCCATCATACAGCCCAACCGTGGCTACTGGGTGCATATATATATGCATACCAAATGCACGGCTGGACGTATGACGGCGAATCCGGATGTTTTGTATTTGCTCGATGAACTGAGTATATGATGTATCAAACCTTAAGGGGGGTGTGGAACAAAACAGACGGTATCGCCATCATACAGCCCGACCGTGGCTACTGGGTGCATATATGCATACCAAATGCACGGCCGGACGTATGATGGCGAATCCGGATGTTTTGTATTTGCTCGATGAACTGAGTATATGATGTATCAAACCTTAAAGGAGGGTGTAGAACAAAACAAACGGTATCGCCAGTATACAACCCCGCAGTGGCTACTGAGTGCATATATGCATACCAAATGCACCGCGGGGCGTATGCTGGCGAATCCGGATGTTTTGTATTTGGGAGATGAACTGAACGGTGTATGAAGCTGGGCTATATATAGGGTCCTCTGGCTCACAAAGTGTTGAGCTAGGGTTTTGATCCAACGGTTAAGAAACATCTCATCCAACAGCTCGAAAGAAACACACCGTAGCCCTGATCGAACGGCTCACAACAGCTGGAAAGAAACACACCCCGGATCCAACGACTCACAAGCGGTTGAAACAAACACACGATCCGTGTGATTCTATCTGATTGGTCCAAACGAAACCCTAACCCATTTAGTCCCGGTTGGTGTCCCCAACCGGTACTAAAGGGACGATCCGTTTCTATTTTTCTTCTTGCCTTTCTTCTGATTGCGCCGTAACCATGGAACATCTTCATCATTTAACTGAATGCTAGGATCATCTTTGACTTTGAAGGGAGGAATTTCATCAAATTTAATGTAATCTTCTGACATGTCTGTCTTGTCCTCGACTCCCACGATGTTTCTTTTCCCTGAAAGAACTATGTGGCGCCTTGGCTCATCGTCTGATGTATTCGTTTCTTTATCTTTTGTTTTTCTCGGTCTGCTAGACATGTCCTTCACATAGAAAACCTGAGCCACATCATTGGCTAGGACGAATTGATCATTGTCGTACCCAAGATTCTTCTGATCCACTGTTGTCATTCCGTACTTCGGGTCTACCTTCACGCCTGACAGGTTGAACCATTTGCACCAGAACAAAGGGACCTTAAAGGAAGGTCCGTAGTCAAGTTCCCATATCTGCTCTATGTAACCATAGTATGTGACCCTTTGCCCGTTGTCGTCTTTTGCATCAAACCGGACGCCACTGTTTTGGTTGGTGCTCTTTTTATCTTGTTCTGCCGTGTAAAATATGTTACCATTTATCTCGTACCCTTTAAAGGTCAATACAGTCGAAGATGGTTGCTTGGCCAACAAGTATAGCTCATCTTCAACAATGTTGTCATTAATCAGACGTCTTTGCAACCAACCTCCGAAAGTCTTCGCGTGTTCTTTAGCAATGAAATCTTCAGGTTGCTCCGGATATTCCGAGCGTAAAATATCCGTGTGTTCCTGGATATATGGAGCCGCCAAGCTGGAATTAACTAGAACTGTGTAGTGTGCTTGACTGAAAGATTGCTCGTCCATACATGTTGTTGATTTCTTTCCTAGCGTGCCTTTTCCACGCAGTCTCCCCTCATGGCGCGACTGAGGAACCCCGATCGGGTTCAGGTCAGGAATAAAGTCAACACAAAACTCAATGACCTCCTCTGTTCCATAGCCCTTGACCATGCTTCCTTCTGGTCTAGCACGGTTTCTAACATAATTCTTCAAGACTCCCATGAACCTCTCAAAGGGGAACATATTGTGTAAGAATACAGGACCGAGAACGGAAATCTCTTGGACTAGGTGAACTATGAGGTGCGTCATAATATTGAAAAAGGTTGGTGGGAACACCAACTCGAAGCTGACAAGACATTGGACCACGTCCTTCTGTAAACTTGGTAGAGTTGCTGGATCGATTGCCTTCTGAGAAATTGCGTTGAGGAATGCACATAGCTTCACAATGGGTACTCGCACGTTTTCTGGTAGAAGCCCCCTCAATGCAATCGGAAGTAACTGGGTCATGATCACGTGGCAGTCATGAGACTTAAGGTTTTGGAACTTTTTCTCTTCCAGGTTTAGTATTCCTTTTATGTTCGACGAGTAGCCAGACGGGACCTTGATACTACTCAGGACTTGGAAAAAGATCTCCTTCTCTTCCTTGGTAAGAGCGTAGCTGGCAGGACCTTTGAAATTCTCTGGATTCATCAGGTCGTCTCGTTCGTGCATACGTTGGTGGTGCAGCCGTGCTTTTGGTGTATCTCTTGACTTCTTCCCATGCACGCCCAATAAGTTTAGCAGGTTCACGCAAATATTTTTCGTCACGTGCATCACGTCGATCGCAGAGCGAACCTCTAGGAATTTCCAATAGGGTAGTTCCCAGAATATAGATTTCTTCTTCCACATGGCTACGTGGTTGTCGGCGTCATTTGGAACAGATTGTGCGCCAGGACCCTTTCCAAAGATTACTTTTATATCTTTGACCATGTCATATATATCAGTACCTTTAGGGAGGGTTGGCTTCCTCCGTGTATCTGCCTCGCCTTTGAAATGCTTTCCTTTCTTTCTTACGGGATGCCTGTCTGGAAGAAATCGACGATGCCCCGGGTACACATTCTTGCCTATATGTATACTTTCTGTCTCGCCTAAACAGTGTGTGCATGCGCTGTATCCCTTGTTTGACTGTCCTGAGATGTTACTAAGAGCGGGCCAATCATTGATGGTAACAAACAGCAACCCTCGTAGGTCAAATTCCTCTTGTTTGTACTCGTCCCACACACGTACACCTTCGTCAGCCCACAACTCTAAAAGTTCATCAACCAGTGGCCTCAGGTACACATCAATGTTGTTGCCGGGTTGCGACGGGCCTGGGATAAGCACTGGCATCATAATGAACTTACGCTTCATGCATAACCAAGGAGGAAGGTTATAGATACATAGAGTCACGGGCCAGGTGCTATGACTGCTACTCTGCTCCCCAAATGGATTCAGGCCATCTGTACTCAGACCAAACCTTAAGTTTCTTGCGTCACGTGCAAAGTCCTCGTACTTATCGTCGATGTTTCTCCACTGCGACCCATCAGCGGGGTGTCTCAGCATATCGTCTTCCTTACGGTCTTCTTTGTGCCATCGCAACAACTTGGCATGCTCTTTGTTTCGGAACAAACGTTTCAACCGTGGTATTATAGGAGCATGCCACATCACCTTGGCAGGAACCCTCTTCCTGGGGCGATCGTCGCCCTCAACATCACCAGGGTCATCTCGCCTGATCTTATACCGAAATGCACCGCATACCGGGCAGGCATTTAAATTCTCGTGCTGGCCGCGGTAGAGGATGCAGTCATTGATGCATGCATGTATCTTATGCACTTCCAATCCTAGAGGGCAGACAACCTTCTTTGCTTCGTATGTACTGCAGGGCAGCACGTTATTTCTTGGAAGCATCTTCTTCATTATTTTCAGCAGGTTTTCAAATCCCTTGTCAGATAATCCATTCTCTGCCTTCCATTGCAGCAATTCAAGGGTGGTGCCCAGTTTTTTCTGGCCATCTTCGCAAGTTGGGTACAACAATTTTTTGTGGTCTTCTAACATGCGCTCCAACTTCAACCTCTCGTTTTCACTTGCGCAGTTTATCTGTTCTTCACGAATGACCTGACGAAGATCATCATCAGACTCATCAACAATGTCCTCAAGTTCAGGCTCATCTTCCCCCATTTCAGTATCACCGTGTTCATCGAACATAGGATACTCATCATTATCCTCTTCTTCTTCATTGTCTTCCATTATAACCCCTCTTTCTCCGTGCTTGGTCCAACAAAAATAACTGGGCATGAAGCCTTCTTGCAACAGGTGGGTGTGTATGGTTCTTGAGCTAGGGAAATTCCTCTTATTCTGGCATTTTTTACATGGACAAAAAATAAATCCATTCTGCCTGTTTTTCTCAGCCACATTGAGAAAACTATGCATGCCATTAAGGAATTCGGGACGACGTCGATCACTGTACATCCATTGCCGGTTCATCTGCATTATATAAATTTATCAACAACCATTATATATGCTAAATCATCATGACTAAATTAGTTAATTAATACAAAAAGTTCATCACACGTTAATACCAAACTAGCGTATAGTGACCATATATACATATATAGTTCTCAGAAAAATACACACTGAAACCATCCATAAAAATTCTCTCTAATTAATGCATTTAAAAACAACAACAAATGCGATCAAAATCGCAACAAAGGTAACAATTGACCCGACGACATAATGATACCAAGCCTCTTTACTAATTGCATATTTCCTAATCTTTCTAATCTTCAGGCGCATTGCGTCCATCTCGCTCTTGTGACTATCGATGACACCGGCAAGAACCTTTTCCAAGGTCATCTTCTCTCTTTCAGTTTTTTCCAACCTTTCTTCAGTTTTTTTCAATCTTTCTTTCAAGCCAATATTTTCTTGTTCAACTAAGTATAACTTCTCAACAATAGGGTCGACTGGCATTTCCGGTTCCACTACCTCCTATATAAAAATATCTATGTCAAGTTGGTCGGCGTAAGTAATTGTCGTATAATCAGGAAATGAAAATATGTAGTGAAAAAAGATAATATACCACATCCGAATCATAGACTGGACGAGGGCCAACGGGGACGGATATCAAAACCATGGCTCTAGAAAATTATATACAAGTAAATACGTAAATCATACAAATCAAAATTTGTTTTGGTAAATAAAAACAATAGGCTCACCAAGGTTGTGTCGGTGATGGGGCGATTGACGGTAGTGAGTAAGGGGACAAGGCGCGCGACACTAAAAAAAGCACAAATCATAATTAATTTTGAGCTCAAATTGCATCAATTTGTATACATAACAAAATGAATAACAAATTCTAGCTTAGCTAGGCATTTCATCAAACACCTAGCTAGCACAACAAAAATGAAATGAGCAAGAAAACGAGCAAAACCTGCAATGCCGGAAGAGGGAACGTTGATGCTAACCGTAGAACCGATGGGTACCAACAATCTTGACAAATGGTGGAGAAAATGGGGATGGATTAGACCTCACAAGAGGAAGAAGAGAGCAAAAATGGAGTTGAGCTCGAGCTGGAAAAAATGAGCTGAGCTCGGGGTGGTATGTAGGGTTTAGGGGAGGGATTTAGGACCGGTTTGTGTTACAAACCGGTTCTAAAGGTTATGACAGCGGGACCCGCAGTGGCTGCAAAAAATGAGAAAACCTGTAGAACCGGTTTGTGATACAACCCGGTTCTAAAGGTTCTGCCCCTGGGCCCCCCTCCCTGCAGCAAATGGCCCGCAAGTCCTTTAGGACCGGTTTGTGTTACAAACCGGTCCTAAAGGCCTTGCGGGCATTTTGCTGCATGGGTGGGGCCCAGGGGCAGACCCTTCTGAACCGGTTTGTATCACATCCGGTTCCATTGGGCTTGGCTCAATGCCCTGTTTTCTACTAGTGGATAGATTCCTTTGTTACACGCAATATCAAAACAACGATGAAATTAAGCAAGATCGAACCAACGGGGACACGAGATTTTAACGTGGAAAACCCTTCCAACAATGAAGAGAAAAAATCACGGGCGCCAGCCAGCAATACTTCACTATTTCGGGTGAGGTTACAATCGCGCCGGGATTTACAATGTGTGGCTTATCCCGTGCGGCGGCTTACAAGAGGTATATAAAGGCGGTCCTGACCTAACTAGGTCGGTAACTGTGTATCCAACTCCGACTCGGTAACAACTCGTACCGTACCGCGGGGGGCTACCGCCCCCCGCACCCCCCGCCGTGCACTCCACGCTACAGCTGGGAACCAGGATGGGAAAGTTCGGCCCTAAGCCTCCGCCACTTTCCTTTATCTTCATATGAATTTGGATCACCATAAAATAACATCATTTTCCTACTTGCCTCAGAATCTCCTCTTAAGAAAAGAAAACGAAGAATCGAATCAGACTGATCTCAGGTCCATTTGCTCCAGGGATCGAGGCTTTTGACCACCCACAATAGGTAGTGGGAATCCCTAACACTAGTAGAAAACAGGGCATTGAGCCAACCACATTGAAACCGGATTGGATATAAACCGGCTCTAAAGGGTTTGTCCGCTGGGCCCCCTCCCTGCAGCAAATGGCCGCAAGGCCTTTAGGACCGGTTTGTAACACAAACTGGTCCTAAAGGTTTTGGGACCGTTTGCTGCAGGGAGGGGGGCCCAGTGGATAGACCCTTTAGAACCGGTTTGTATCATAAACCGGTTCTAAAGGTTTTCTCATTTTTTGCAGCAACTATGAGGCCAGCTGTCAGACCCTTTAGCACCGGTTTGTAACACAAACCGGTCCTAAAGCCCTCCCCTATATTCCACCCCGATCAGCTCCATTTTTTCCAGCTCGAGCTCAACTCCATTTTTGCTCTCTCCTTCCTCTTGTGAGCTCTAATCCATCCTCATTTTTCTCCACCATTTGTCAAGATTGTTGGTACCCATCGGTTCTACGGTTAGCATCAACATTCCCTCTTCCAGCATTGCAAGTTTTGCTCGTTTTCTTGCTCATTTCATTTTTGTTGTGGTAGCTAGGTGTTTGGTGAAATGTCTAAGCTAGGGAGAGTTCATCATTTGTTATGTATACATATGCAATTTGAGCTCAAATTTAATTATGATTTGTGGTTTTTTTTAGTGTCGCGCACCTTGTCCCCTTCCTCACCGCCGTCGATCGCCCCGTCACCAACACAACCTTGGTGAGCCTATTGTTTTTATTTACCAAAACAAATTTTGATTTGTATGATTTACATATTTACTTGTATATAATTTTCTTATTGTGTAAGATTTTATATATATATATAGCGCCATGGTTTTGATATCCGTCCCCGTTGGCCCTCGTCCAGTCTATGATTCAGATGTGGTATATTATCTTTTATAACTAAATATTTTCATTTCCTGATTATATGACAATTAATTACGCCGACCAACTTGACATAGATATTTTTATCTAGGAGGTAGTGGAACCGGAAATGCCAATCGACCCTACTGTTGAGAAGTTACACTTAGTTGAACAAGAAAATGTTGGCTTGAAAGAAAGATTGAAAAAAACTGAAGAAAGGTTGGAAAAAACTGAAAGAGAGAAGATGACTTTGGAAAAGGTTCTTGCCGGTGTCGTCGATGGTCACAAGAGCGAGATGGACGCAATGCGCCTGAAGATTAGAAAGATTAGAAAATATGCAATTAGTAAAGAGTCTTGGTATCATTATGCCGTCGGGTCAATTGTTACCTTTGTTGCGATTTTGATCGCATTTGTTGTTGTTTTTAAATGCATTAATTAGAGAGAGTTTTTATGGATGGTTTCAGTGTGTATTTTTATGAGAACTATATATGTATGGTCACTACGCTACTTTGGTTTTAACGTGTGAAGAACTTTTTGTATTAATTAATTAATTAGTCATGATGATTTAGCATAATGGTTGTTGATAAATTTATATAATGCAGATGAACCGGCAATGGATGTACAGTGATCGACGTCGTCCCGAATTCCTTAATGGCATGCATAGTTTTCTCCATGTGGCTGAGAAAAACAGGCAGAATGGATTTATTTTTTGTCCATGTAAAAAATGCTAGAATAAGAGGAATTTCCCTAACTCAAGAACCATAGACACCCACCTGTTGCAAGAAAGCTTCATGCCCAGTTATTTTTGTTGGACCAAGCACGGAGAAAGAGGGGTTGTAATGGAAGACAATGAAGAAGAAGAGGATAATGATAATTATCCTATGTTCGGTGAACACGGTGATACTGAAATGGGGGAAGACGAGCCTGAACTTGAGGACATTGTTGATGAGTCTGATGATGATCTTCGTCAGGTCATTCGTGAAGAACAGATAAACTGCGCAAGTGAAAACGAGAGGTTAAAGTTGGAGCGCATGTTAGAAGACCACAAAAAATTGTTGTACCCAAATTGCGAAGATGGCCAGAAAAAGCTGGGCACCACCCTGGAATTGCTGCAATGGAAGGCAGAGAATGGAGTATCTGAAAAGCTGCTGAAAATAATGAAGAATATGCTTCCAAGAGATAATGTGCTGCCCTGAAGTACATACGAAGCAAAGAAGGTTGTCTGCCCTCTAGGATTGGAAGTGTATAAGATACATGCATGCATCAATGACTGCATCCTCTACCGCGGTCAGCACGAGAATTTAAATGCCTGCCCGGTATGTGGTGCATTTCAGTATAAGATCAGGCGAGATGACCCTGGTGATGTTGAGGGCAACGATCGCCCCAGGAAGAGGGTTCCTGCCAAGGTGATGTGGCATGCTCCTATAATACCACGGTTGAAACGTTTGTTCCGAAACAAAGAGCATGCCAAGTTGCTGCGATGGCACAAAGAAGACCGTAAGGAAGACGATATGCTGAGACACCCCGCTGATGGGTCGTAGTGGAGAAACATCGACGATAAGTACGAGGACTTTGCACGTGACGCGAGAAACTTAAGGTTTGGTCTAAGTACAGATGGCCTGAATCCGTTTGGGGAGCAGAGTAGCAGTCATAGCACCTGGCCCGTGACTCTATGTATCTATAACTTTCCTCCTTGATTATGCATGAAGCGTAAGTTCATTATGATGCCAGTGCTTATCCCAGGCCCGTCGCAACCTGGCAACAACATTGATGTGTACCTGAGGCCACTGGTTGATGAACTTTTAGAGTTGTGGGCTGACGAAGGTGTACATGTGTGGGATGAGTACAAACAAGAGGAATTTCACCTACGAGGGTTGCTGTTTGTAACCATCAATGATTGACCCGCTCTTAGTAACATCTCAGGACAGTCAAACAAGGGATACAGCGCATGCACACACTGTTTAGGCGAGACTGAAAGTATACATATAGGCAAGAATGTGTACCTGGGGCATCGTCGATTTCTTCCAGACAGGCATCCCGTAAGAAAGAAAAGAAAGCATTTCAAAGGCGAGGCAGATACACGGAGGAAGCCAACCCTCCCTAAAGGTACTGATATATATGACATGGTCAAAGATATAAAAGTAATCTTTGGTAAGGGTCCTGGCGCACAATCTATTCCGAATGACGCCGACAACCACGTAGCGATGTGGAAGAAGAAATCTATATTCTGGGAACTACACTATTGGAAATTCCTAGAGGTTCGCTCTGCGATCGACGTGATGCACGTGACGAAAAATATTTGTGTGAACCTGCTAAACTTATTGGGCGTGCATGGGAAGAAGTCGAGAGATACACCAAAAACACTGCTGCACCACCAACGTATGCACGAACGAGACGACCTGATGAATCCAGAGAATTTCAAAGGTCCTGCCGGCTACGCTCTTACCAAGAAAGAGAAGATCTTTTTCCAAGTCCTGAGCAGTATCAAGGTCCCGTCTGGCTACTCGTCGAACATAAAAGGAATACTAAACCTGGAAGAGAAAAAGTTCCAAAACCTAAAGTCTCATGACTGCCACGTGATCATGACCCAGTTACTTCCGATTGCATTGAGGGGGCTTCTGCCAGAAAACGTGCGAGTACCCATTGTGAAGCTATGTGCATTCCTCAACGCAATTTCTCAGAAGGCAATCGATCCAGCAACTCTACCAAGTTTACAGAAGGACGTGGTCCAATGTCTTGTCAGCTTCGAGTTGGTGTTCCCACCAACCTTCTTCAATATTATGACGCACCTCATAGTTCACCTAGTTCAAGAGATTTCCGTTCTCGGTCCTTTATTCTTACACAATATGCTCCCCTTTGAGAGGTTCATGGGAGTCTTGAAGAATTATGTTAAAAACCGTGCTAGGCCAGAAGGAAGCATGGTTAAGGGCTATGGAACAGAGGAGGTCATTGAGTTTTGTGTTGACTTTATTCCTGACCTGAACCCAATCGGTGTTCCTCAGTCGCGCCATGAGGGGAGACTGCGTGGAAAAGGCACGCTAGGAAAGAAATCAACAACATGTATGGACGAGCAATCTTTCACTCAAGCACACTACACAGTTCTAGTTAATTCCAGCTTGGCGGCTCCATATATCCAGGAACACAAGGATATTTTACGCTCGGAATACCCGGAGCAACCTGAAAATTTCATTGCTAAAGAACACGCGAAGACTTTCGGCGGTTGGTTGCAAAGACGTCTCATTAATGACAACATTGTTGAAGATGAGCTATACTTGTTGGCCAAGCAACCATCTCCGACTGTATTGACCTTTAAAGGGTACGAGATAAATGGTAACATATTTTACACGGAAGACCAAGATAAAAAGAGCACCAACCAAAAAAGTGGCGTCCGGTTTGATGCAAAAGACGACAACGGGCAAAGGGTCACATACTATGGTTACATATAACTGATATGGGAACTTGACTACGGACCTTCCTTTAAGGTCCCTTTGTTCTGGTGCAAATGGTTCAACCTGTCAGGCGTGAAGGTAGACCCGAAGTACGAAATGACAACAGTGGATCAGAAGAATCTTGGGTACGGCAATGCTCAATTCGTCCTAACCAATGATGTGGCTCATGTTTTCTATGTGAAGGACATGTCTAGCAGACCGAGAAAAATATAAGATAAGGAAGCGAATACATCAGACGATGAGCCCAGGAGCCACATAGTTCTTTCAGGGAAAAGAAACATCGTGGGAGTCGAGGACAAGACAGACATGTCAGAAGATTACAATAAATTTGATGAAATTCCTCCCTTCAAAGTCAAAGATGATCCAAGCATCCCGTTAAATGATGAAGATACTCCATGGTTACGGCGCAATCAGAAGAAAGGCAATAAGAAAAATAGATAGGGGTTGTTGTTGGTGATGTGTAATAATGTATTAAACCTTTAATGTAATTGTGTTGACCATTTTGATAAATATCAAAATTTTGACCAGTTTCCACTAAATTTGACCATTTTGATAAGTATCATTTTTATTTTTTAAGTGTTAAAATGACACCAACCTTTAGTACCGGTTTCGTTGGGAAACGGATCATCCCTTTAGTCCCGGTTGAGGACACCAACCGGGACTAAATGGGTTAGGGTTTCGTTTGGACCAATCAGATAGAATCACATGGATCGTGTGTTTCTTTCTAGCGCTTGTGAGTCGTTGGATCCGGTGTGTGTTTCTTTCGAGCTGTTGTGAGCCGTTCGATCAGGGCTACGGTAAGTTTCTCTCGAGCTGTTGTGAGCCGTTGGATGAGGGTGTTTCTTAACCGTTGGATCAAAACCCTAGCACAACACTTTGTGAGCCAGAGGACCCTATATATAGCCCACCTTCATACACCGATCAGTTCATCGAGCAAAATACAAAATATCCGGATTCGCCATCATACGTCATGCCGTGCATTTGGTATGCATATATGCACCCAGTAGCCACGGTGGGGCTGTTTGATGGCGATACCGATTGTTTTGTTCTACACCCCCCTTTAAGATTTGACACATCATATATTCAGTTCATCGAGCAAATACAAAACATCCGGATTTGCCATCATACGTCCTGCCGTGCATTTGGTATGCATATATGCACCCAGTAGCCACGGTAGGGCTGTATCATGGCGATACAGATTGTTTTG
This sequence comes from Alopecurus myosuroides, assembly GCA_028641055.1. NCBI lineage: Eukaryota > Viridiplantae > Streptophyta > Magnoliopsida > Poales > Poaceae > Alopecurus > Alopecurus myosuroides. The sequence goes on along the minus strand of CM054061.1, from coordinate 12,212,604 downwards.
TTCTACACCCCACTTTAAGGTTTGATACATCATATATTCAGTTTATCGAGCAAATACAAAACATCCGGATTCGCCATCATACGTCATGCCGTGCATTTGGTATGCATATATGCACCCAGTAGCCACGGTAGGGCTGTATGATGGCGATACCGATTGTTTTGTTCTACACCCCCCTTTAAGGTTTGCCCCAGAACACATCAGAGATAATATAATTCACATGATCCATTCAACAAAGTTTGGCACAATAAATTATTACACATCACAATTCTTCCCTTGTGTATGTCTTGTCCTCCACTCCCACGATGTTTCTTTTCCCTGAAAGAACAATGTGGCGCTTTGGATCATCGCATAATGTACTGATCGTTTTTTTATCTTTCCGTTTCCTTTGATTTTACAATTTTTTGAGTCTACTTTGATTTTATAAATTAATGTAAAAGAAAACAGAAAAGGAAAACAAAAAAGAAAAATAAAAGAAGAAAAATAAAAGAAAAAGAAAACGGAAACAAAAAAAAATATCTTTATATTTTCAAATTAGTTTGATAAATATCTTATTTTTTACTTTTTTATTGTTTTAAATGACATTTAGACAATTTTTACACAAAATATGACAAAATATAAATATGTTTTTATAAATATTTGATTTTACAATTTTTTGAGTCTACTTTGATTTTATAAATAAATGTAAAAGAAAACAGAAAAGAAAAATAAAAGAAGAAACAGGAAAAAGAAAAAAGGAAACAAAAAAATATCTTTATATTTTCAAATTAGTTTGATAAATATCTTATTTTTTACTTCTTTATTGTTTTAAATGATATTTAGACAATTTTTAAACAAAATATGAGAAAATATAAATATGTTTTTATAAATATTTGATTTTACAATTTTTTGAGTCTACTTTGATTTTATAAATAAATGTAAAAGAAAACAGAAAAGGGAAACAAAAAAGAAAAATAAAAGAAGAAACAGGAAAAAGAAAAAAGAAAACAGGAAAAAGAAAAAAAGAAAACAAAAAAGGAAAAAACCCTTTAGGACCGGTTGTTAACGACAACCGGTCCTAAAGGTTGGTTTGCGCGCGCACACTGAACGTGGCCCCCCTGTACAGGCCTTTAGAACCGGTTGTTGTTAACAACCGGTGCTAAAGAGGCCTGTACAGGGGGTCTTCTCTCTGTCGGTCGTTAGCGAAAATTTTCATCTTCCACATTCGCGCGTCTTCTCTCCTCCCGGGCGAAGCCCTGCCTCGCCGTACGCCTCCTCGTCGCCGTCGCCTCCTCGCCGCCGTCGCCCCGACGCCGCCCCGCCGCGCGCCCTCGACACCGCCTCGTCGCCGCCATCCTCTGCACCCGACGTCGTCCGCCTCTCTCGCCCACTCCCCCCCCCCCCCCCGACGCCACGCCGCCGCCCCGACGCCGCCCCGACGCCGCCAGCTCCCTCTCTGCCCCGACGCCGCGCGCCAACTCCCTCTGTGACGTAGGCGTGACGTCACAGAGGCAGAGGCACCCTCTCTGTGAGTTTTTTTTTTCTATTTGTATTAATTATAATTAGCTAGAATTTTGTATTAATTATAATTAGCTAGAATTTTGTATTAATTATAATTAGAGTAATTATAATTAGCTAGAATTTTGTATTAATTATAATTAGCTAGTAATTATAATTAGTTAGAATTAGCTAGAATTTTGTAGTAATTATAATTAGCTAGAATTAGAGATTTTTTCTGTTTAAATTTAAAATATACCACATTCTCTATATAAATAACCGATGGAATAATTTCGCTAAGTGTCCAATGAAATAATTTCGCTAAGTGTCCGATGAAATAATTTCGCTAAGTGTCCGATGAAATAATTTCGCTAAGTGTTCTTCATTTTATAAATTTTACAAGCAGGTGTTGAGCTATGGATCCCCAAGAACCTGCACATGATCCGCACGCCGATCAGGTCGCGGGAATGGGTGAGGCGGAGAAGGAAAGATACATGTGCCAGATGATTTTTGAAGATGCAACGGCCATATATCATGATCACGACGGTGGACAGACGTTTAGCAATCAATTTTTGAACGACTCCGGTGACGGAGCTGAGAATATAGAAGATGTAGTAGATGATGACGACAACAACGTCGAGGATGCAGAAGTGCCCTCCAGAACAAACTCTGCCAATGTATATCTCAAGTCACTGTTGACGCAACAATTAATTTGTATTGCACTTACTAACGAATCATTATTTTCCCGTTTAGGCGCCCTCCAGAACAGCTAGCGCAAGTACCGAGACAAAGTCGAAACGAGGCCCGGCCGCAAGGTTGAAAGATACCGCAAGGTTCTCGATCGATACAGTTGCTGCTGATGGCAAACCACTGGAACCCCCAGAAACTTATCGCAAATTCGTAAATCAGTGCGGAGTTGTTGTAAGAGACCTGATCCCGATCAACTTAATAGAATGGAATAAGCCAAAGACCGGCGCCAATGTTGGAGCTACTTATGTCGATGACAGATTGAAAAAAGTGCTTTGCGACACGGTCTGGCTAAATTTCAGCGTAGCGGAAGATAAGAAGAAGAAAGTCGAGGAGTGGGCTTTAAAGAAGATGGCCACACAATTCCAGAGGTGGAAGAAAGACCTGTGGAAGAAATATAAGGACGAAGATCCAGTTTTCACTGGGCACCTAGTGAAGATAAGAGACGCTTGGCCTGATTTTAAGGCGTACAAGAAATCGGGTTTCTTTACATCCCGATCAGCCACAAATAAGGAGAATGCGAAGAAGAAGAGATATCACCATATTTTTGGGTCAGGTGGCTACATGAATGCCCTTCCTAGGTGGCGACGATATGAAGATGCGCTTCTGAAAGAGGTATCATTCCACAGACACATGACTGGCCCGATAGGTCTAAGTTCTGGTTGTTCGCGCATGGGGAAACGTTGGACGCTCAGACTGGGATGATTGTTGCGGAGGGACCATGGTCGGAAAAAATAACAAAAGTCGTGTCAGAACTAGAGAAGGCAATAGAAGTTGTTCGAAAAGGAACTTTTGTTCCCGATAGAGAGAACGACGAGCTGACGAAGGCACTCGGGAACCCCGAAAAGTGGGGACGAACACGAGGCTTTGGAGCCACTACCCCGTGGAGCCAAGGGTTTCCAGCGGATCTTGGCACTTACAGAAGCCGTGGTAGAAGCAAGAAGAAGGCGCTGGAACGGATATCGACATTAGAAGAAAAGGTGGCGTTTCTCTTGAAGAAAGGGGGACACCACACTGAAGAGGAGGTAGAACATCCTGCACCTGACGCTGATCAGCAGCAAATAGAAGACGATCTTGTAGCAGATGCCGTCCCATCTCAGCATAGAAGCAGCGTGGGTTCCACGCAGCTGCAGCTAGAAGACGGTCGTGCAGTCGAACCGTCGGCGCCTCACTACCCCGTGGATGATATCACGGAGAAGACAAACTATGAGATACATATGCCAATGGGGAACATATCCTTCATGGTGGCGTCAGGCTATGCTTTACCGAATCAACCTGGAGCAACCTACCATGGTGGTTAGATTCCAGCATCCCATGCTCGTGTCGGGTTATCAACAATTACGCCGGGATGCCATTCAATTGAGCTTCATATTCCTGGAGGTGAAGGCGAGAGGACACTGGAAGAAATGGAGCTTGGTATCATCTTGTGGAATAAGAAACACATCGTGTTTCCTATCGCGGCGCCAAGGCCACCGACTCCTCCAGGTACAAATGCACCACCTCCAACAATTACTGAATGTTGCACCACACGTAAGCCTATTTTTAATAGTTTTTTCACTTTCGTACAGAGAATGCACGACCTCCAAGTCCACCCCCCAACGCACCTCCAAGTCCACCCCACAACGAAGATTGGGAGCCCGAGGCCGAGGGTCCATCGCCCGTGCACTCCCGTGAGCCGACGGATGCGCCCACTACGGGTACGGCAAAGCGGAAGCTGCAGTTCAGAAGAAACGGGACTCCTCCCAAGAAGAGAGAAAAGAAACCCAAGAAAGTCAAGACTCCCTCGACGTTACCAGGCCTGATGACTCCGGAGGAACTAGCCGAGGCCGTGAAAGCCAAAAACAAAGCATGGTTCACACGGTTTCCCCTGAAGCCCCTCCAGACGTCTGGAAGGAAACTCTGAAGAACATCCCAAAGTGGAAAATTGAGCGCACCATCGACAACTTATATTATCCTGCACCGCCGCCACCGCCGCCCCTTTCAGACTATGAATGGTACATTGAAAAGATGCACACCGCACAGATGAAGCAGGCGGAGCAGATGAAGCAGGCGGAGCAGACGAAATGCGGGAAACAAGTTCCCCAGCTCGGACAACAAGAAGCACGGTCAATTGCCCCGCTCAAGGTGTTATCTGACCAAGCTTCAGTGTCCGGTCCACGCATGGGCGACGTGGGTTACGCTATTGCTGATGTGGTATATAAATATAAGCCCGAGCACCCTCTGGTCGAAAATCCTACTGCTCTAACAACCCAACTATGGAATTTACATGTTTGGTACTTGGAGGCCGCAAGGCAAAAGAGAGACTGTATCATGGTGGCAGTTCAGGATCAACACTACTTCAGAGAGTACGGTGTGGAGCTTGGGTTTGATGAATTTTTCCAGATGTACAATCAACGTGCCATCGACAAATCTATCCTCAGCTGCTACTGTTTGTAAGTGATTTATTTGTGTAATTTAATTATTTAGTTAAGCTCGCGTTCATTGCCCGTATAATTATCACTCACGACATTCTTTTTGTACGCTACTATGCAGAATGAAGATTCGTGAATGCAGGCTGGCAGGAATCTGGGACTTTGGTTTCATTGACTCGTATTCGTTTCATCAAGACACAATAGAAAAGTTCAACAAGGATACACCGGATGATTTGCTAAGGTTTTTGAAGCGACAAAGTACCAAACAAGAAATACTTTGGCCCTACGGATTCAAGTGAGTGTTACTGTCTTGTAGACATTCCATTTTGCTTACTTGATGTCAAGTGTAATTGATGAGTATGCATGACTGCGTGTGTACACGCGCGCAGGTCCCACTTCATATTGTTCATCATTAGAATCGATCAAGGACAGGTTGAAGTCTGGGACTCGTTAACCTGGGACGCTGACACATGGAAGAGCGCGCGTCAGATGCTTCAAAGGTATATATATCGGCCACTTTCGTTCATCGGCCTCTTTTTCGTTCATTTCCTGATATCAAGTAAGTAATAATTAACTCTTGTATTCATTTTTATTTTGTCGGCCAGGGTTTGGCAAATGTTCATCAAGGAAGAACCCGGTACATGGGCAGACAAGCTCCACTTTCAGATTAACAAAGTAAGTAGTACTACGTACCCTGGTTTCAATACCATTACCATTCTCTTGATTATTAATAATTTGACTGAATTATGTTCTCGTATATAAAGCGTCCCGCAACAACCACAGGGCACTGATTATTATGGATACTACGTTTGCGAGTACATTCACAGGATTATCAATGAGAAATACCGTACTTCCAGAAATCTAGAGGTACGTAACCGGATCTTCACAAGTTTATTTATGTTGCCATCAATTGTGTTTAGTTTTGTTCATAACTTAATTGTTTTCATCTACTTCTTTTAAAGATGCAACGAAAGTGGGCGATGCTCAAACCAATCCAACGTTGCAAGGCAGTTGCAGAGGAATTGGCAGGATTTCTCCTCACGCAAGTCATAGATGAAGGCGGAGAATTTTTCCATCCTATGAACCAATAGCCAGCTCCCTTCTCTATGCAAGTATACAGCTATTGGAAACTTCAGATTATGTAATGCTCGGTCGAGTACTTCGTGTTACATGTATATATATATATATATATGTACTTTTATTTGGTGCATCAACATTTAACCGCAAACACGGAATCGGAAACACTTAACCACAAACACGGAATCGGTGTTTCCGGATACGTATTTCCGATTACGTGTTTCCGATTCCGTGTTCGTAAAAAACGAAACACGGACACACAGAATCGGAAAGACGTAAACGGAAACCCTGAAAATACGGAACACGCCCTAAACCCTAAACCCTAAATACGGAATCGGAAACCCTGAAAAGAAAAGAAAAAAAAAAGCATTAGGACCGGTTGGTGTTACCAATCGGTTCTAAAGGTCCTCCGCCTGCGCGCACTCTTCGGCGCCCACGTGGAGGCCTTTAGCACCGGTTTGTGACAGACCGGTTCTAAAGGGGGGGCCTTTAGTCCCGGATACGTAGCACCGGATGTGTATCTGGGTCCAAAGGCCCTTACAAACCGGTGCTAATACCCCTTTCTCCACCAGTGTAAGCATTTTTTGTACTTGGTAAATTTGTTTCTGTTTGTATACTAAAATTCCGCTCCACAGTTTTAGCACATAAGTATTAAAACTGTTAATCAAGAAAATTAGGGCATGTATAATGGTTAGTAAGACAGTCTTATCTTAATCCTGCCATATAATTTAGATATAGAAATACAATATGATGTGCTAGGATTTATTTCTTACTGTTTCTCTTGTATCCGTACATCCCTAAATATGTCGTGAAAGATTGTTGTTAAGAGATCCTCTCTTAATTAAGAGGAAACAAACTATGTTTTAACTTCTTTTTTTCATGAACCTTAGTGTTTTATCCTATCTAACACTCCTCACGTATTACCATCGTACATGACCTTAGAAGTTATATGTTTCGATTCTTAGCGGTGCCTTATAAAGAGTTATTTGTTCATCACCTCACAAGTAATAAAACCATTAATCACGGGAATTGCATGCTTAAATAACAGCCCCCCCCCCTCCCCCCCATTTGGCGAATTGCATGTTTTTCTGTTTCGTGAGAAAATTGATTCACCTCTGGTTTAGAATAAATCTCACAAAAATTCACCTCGACACACATACGATCATATTTTTGTTTCCTTTTTTTTGGCAGTCTCAAGTAGAAAATATATTGAACGGGCTCTATTACTTTATATATTTCTATTTGAACAACTAATATATGCTATGGTTATTCCACTTCATTTGACTTAACTGAAAACAATATTTGAAAATAAGTGCATATGATGTCCTAGTTAAGAAGTTATTGTGCACTTGTAAGTTATAAAAATTGACATCTCTATTTCAGCCAATAACACAAATAATTGTGTATGGTTAGTAATTGGCATTAAGCCATGAGGTAATGCATAATTTTGCATTAAATAAATATGTAATTTTCCAATTTAACATAAATTATACATGATATACAAAACAAGCGCACTTACATTGGCATAAACTCCCTTAAAAGCTACCTCTTGTACTCACTGTTAAGGATATCGGCCGATATTCCGATAAATCGGCTGATTTATCGCTTACCGGTGTCTGGCCGATAAGATAAATTGGCCGATATTTCGGCCGATATTCCGATATTTCGGCCGATATTCCGATAAATCGGCCGATTTACCACTTATCAGGGATCGATCGATAAGTTCCCGATAAGCGATATCTTGAACATTGCTTGTACTCAAGCACACAAATTTTACTAGAGTTCTTTCCACCATATTTCCTTTCCTCATATCAATTGATTCAACTTAGAATCAAATAGGACGCCTTTCAATGATTCTGAATCACCTACAAGGATGGAAAGTTAGAATTGATTAGCTGCAACATACATCAGGAAAAAATCATTGTACCAGAAAAGTGTTTTCTCTTTCCATTGGACCATAAAATAGAGAAATTATTATTTTTAAATGTTTTACCCCATAGACAGGGTGAGGTTGAAGATATATTCTTTGCTATTATTCTCTTATCCAAAAAGCAAGATATATATGCTAGCTCCTCAGTTTTGTGGCGACCACACACCCGCTTTCTGGTCATGGAATCCAGTCTTTGCAACTAGCTATTTTGAAATGGCGCCTGAATGTTGAAAAGATGACTATATATAGCTAGCTCTTTTATATCAATAAAAGGCTATTTTCTTTATACTTGATATTCTCCTCTCTATAAATAGGAACAGAAACAACCAACTAGTAACCAAAACAAAATATTTCAGCTATTGAATATGAATCGTTACGCAAAAAGTTGATTGAACCAAAAGATTAAGAAAACTAGGTATTTATACAACTATTAGCCGATAGTTGTATGGTTTAAATAAGAAGCTAAGAAATGCATTGCAAAACTAGTTGCACTTTAGCGTAATCTTATGTAAGCAACGATTTATTAACCATGAGAGCATATTATCTAGATTTTTATTCCAACCGGCTACTCGGTTTCTTCAAACGGCTATGTGCATCCTAAATATGCAAATGCGGGGTGTAAGCTTTTGTTGGCTTATATCTCCTTGACAAAAACTTTTAGTTCATCGAAACACCATTGATCGAAAAAATATTAAAATGGAAATAACATTCTTATGAGAGCCTAATTTTCTAGACAACGGAACAATACCATCTTTAGGCCTCTGCATTTGAAGATGCACATCAACGTTGTATCTTGACTTTAATTATGAGAGCATATATGCATGCATACATATATATTTACATGTTGTATGCTTTGAATCTTTGAGCGGAATCGAGGAGATGAGGAGATTAAGAACAAAATGCCGAGCTGACCTGACTGGGCCGAAGAGATAGAAAGGTAGATCCTCCACTACCCAGGGACATAAATGTTTGCGTCTCCTCACTCCTCTGGTAGTTGCCGACTGCTAATTCTCTCCATAGTTTCCCTTGTTTTTTTCTCATTCACAATATTCTCTCCATCTTCTCCGGCCTCACATAGAGTTGGATTGTCCTCCATCAGCTTCCACCACCTATATAAGTAGAGCCCATTCCCCAACCCTTCTTCTCATCTCACCAGCACCCAGCAAGATCACGGTTCCAACCCTCCAAGAGCTAAGATCATAAGGTAGCTAGGTGTGCATCACCAATGGCGTCCCTATCGATGAGCGTGGCCGGGAGGATGGGGTGGACGCCGAAGCAGAACAAGTTGTTCGAGCAGGCGCTGGCGGTGTACGATAGGGACACGCCCGACCGCTGGCACAACGTCGCCCGTGCAGTCGGTGGCGGGAAGTCGGCCGACGATGTCAGACGCTACTACGAGCTGCTGGTCCACGACGTTGCACACATCGAGGCCGGAAACATGCCCTTCCCCGCCTACCGTTCGCCATATCCCGCGCCCAACCACAACGTCGCTGGTGGCCGTGGCACGGCTTCCCTCGCCGGCTACGAGGCCGACAGGTATGCCCCGACTTCATTATGAGCTCAATCAACTCTCTCACTCTATGTCTTACCAAAAAATTGTTCATGGCCTCGTAGCTAGATAGTAGACCGGGCTAATTTTTTTTTTTTTTTTTTTTTGATAAAGGGCTTTATTACTCAAAAATTCAAGCATTACACCCGGCCTCTGCATCGTGAGATGCACACAGCCTCAATCCGAAACTGAAAATAAACAAGAGTGACAAAGCTACAAAATCCTCTGTAGACTGTCAAAGCTATGGAGCCTCAATCCGTAGATCAAGCGGCCATCCATGTGGGATAAAAATATCCCTCGCCACCTGCTCCAGTCGTGCACATGCCTCCATAAAAAGGCCTCGTAACTCCCCTCGCTGTAATGTGGACCACGAACGGAGAATACCTGTGCTCCTGAATAGAACCTGCATACGAGAAAAAAATTTATCATTGAAAATCTTGTCATTTCTACATAGCCAGAGCGACCAGATAACGGCAAGCGCTCCTACCCTAATAATAGTCTTAAATCGTTTATCTACCCCATTCAACCAGTTACCGAATATATTCGCAACGGAAGTGGGTTGATATAGATTCGAAGCCATTTGGATAGCGGACCATATAGAACGCGCAAATGAGCAATCAAAGAATAAGTGTTTAATTGTCTCATCGTGAGAACAAGAAACACACTTAGAGCTTCCATGCCAATTACGTTTGACAAGATTATCCTTTGTGAGTATGACCCCCTTACGAAGGTACCACGCGAAGATCTTAATCTTCAGCGGCACTTTCATACGCCATACATTTTTGAATATATCGACTGGCATATCCGACTGGATCATGGCTCTGTACATGGAGTCCACCGAGAACTGTCCATTCTTAGTGATCTTCCATCGAAATTCATCGGCGCCTGGTGTAAGAGTAACTGTAGTTAATCTATCAACCAGGTTTTGCCAAGACACTAGTCTAGGCCCGATTAAATCTCGCCTGAACGTAACATTAGGAGGTGATGTTTGCATGACCGTAGCCAGCGTATCCTCCTTATGTCGCGCAATGGTGTACAAGGCCGGATACTGTTCTCTGAGTGTGGTATTGCCTAACCACTTGTCCTCCCAGAACCGTATCTGTGATCCATCCTTAATCTTAAATACCCCATAGCGAAAAAACTTATTTTTGGTCGCCATGAGTCCAGCCCAAAAGTGTGAATCACCTGGTCTCCACGTGACCTGTGACATTGCTTTCGAGCCTATGTATTTACGTTTCAGGATAGTCTGCCAAACGCCGTCTTCGGTTAGTAGTTTAAAAATCCATTTACCAAGTAGGGTTGAATTCTTGACTTGAAGATCATGAATACCAAGCCCCCCTTGATCTCGTGGACGACAAACTACATCCCATCTGGCCAATCGATATTTCTTTTTCTCGTTGTCACCTTGCCAAAAGAATCTAGATCGGAAGTAATCCAATTTTTTTAAGACTCCTTTGGGTAACTGGAAGAATGATATCATATACAGTACCATATTAGTAAGGACTGAATTAATGAGTACCAGTCGTCCACCAAGTGACAACAATTTTCCTTTCCAACTAGCTAGCCTTTTCTGCAGACGCTCTTCGACTTGGCCCCATTCTGCATTAGTGAATCTCCTGTAATGTATTGGTATTCCCAAATACTTAATAGGAAACTGACCTTGCTCGCATCCGAATAACTCGGTATACTGTGCAACTGCATCATGGGCCTCGCCAAAGCAGAACAATTCGCTTTTATGAAAATTAATTTTTAACCCGGATAATCGCTCGAACGCTGAAAGTATTAATTTCAGATTCGCCGCTTTCTCCAAATCATGCTCCATAAAGAGAATTGTATCATCTGCATATTGAAGGATCGACAATCCCCCATCTACAAGATGTGGAATTATTCCCTCAATTAGGCCATTTTCTTTGGCTCGATCGATCATGATTGCTAACATATCTGCCACAATATTAAACAATACGGGCGATAGCGGATCACCTTGTCTCAAGCCTTTCTTTGTTTGGAAGTATCGGCCAACATCGTCATTGACTTTGATAGCCACACTACCACCAGCTACGAAACTGCGAACTAGGGTACACCACTCCTCTGAAAATCCTTTCATTCTCAGAGTCTGTTGTAGAAACTCCCAATTCACTTTATCATAGGCCTTTTCAAAGTCTATTTTAAGGATTACCCCATTAAGCTTTTTTGTGTGCAACTCATGTACGGTTTCGTGTAAAGTCACGACCCCATCTAGGATATTCCTACCCTGCATAAAAGCAGTCTGTGTAGGTTTTACCACATGGTCTGCCACCGAATTCAGCCTAATAGTTGCAACCTTAGTAAAGATTTTGAAACTAACGTTAAGAAGGCAGATTGGACGGTACTGTTGTATCCGTTCTGCGTTCAAAACCTTAGGTAACAAAACGATTTCCCCAAAATTAAGGCGATATAACTCCAGATGTCCACTCTGTAAGCTGTCGAACATTTCTAGGAGATCATGCTTAATGATTTCCCAAAAATGCTGATAGAACTCCGCCGGACAACCATCTGGACCAGGTGCCTTATTATGTTCCATCTGAAATATCGCCTTCTTTATCTCCTCTTCAGAGAAGGGAGCAGTAAGAAAAGCGTTTTCTTCCATTGAAACTTGGGGAATATCATCTGTGCGGCTCTCATCCATGGTAATATTACCTACTTCAGGAGCCCCAAACAGATCTTTATAGAACTTTGTGATATAAGTCTTGAGACACTCTTGTCCCTCGATGAGACCTTCATCTTGTTGGAGACTTTGAATCTGTTTTTTCCTATGTCTGCCATTAGCAACATTATGGAAATAACGAGTATTCGAATCTCCTTCAAGAATGAATTGAGCCTTCGATCTTTGATACCATTTGAGTTCCTCTTCCCGCAACATATGTGCTACTTTCGCATTGGATTGACTTTTTAGTTCAATCTCTTGCATAGATAGCAACCTAGTTTCTGCGAGCCGGTCCAACTCATCAATAATGGAACAAAGACGTTCTTTCTCCTTCTTTAGCATCCCGGTCGTATGTCTCGCCCATCCACGGAGATATTTACGCAAATTGCGCATTTTATTATTCCATCTCCGTATTGGGTTATCACCTACAACCGGTTTATGCCATACGTTCTTCACCGCCCTGGAGTCCTTGACACAGCGCCTCCATCTTACTCTTCCTTTTTCTGTAAGGCTATTCATGTAACTTGGTAATGCACAAATAGTGCAGAAACGTAGCAGAAAGCTGAATTTTTTTGCTGTAATTTTTGCTCTGTTCTAATCGTCGGGTTATTCGGGATTTCCCGAACCCGAACCCGATTTGTCGGGAACCCGAAATGTCGGGTATCATTTTTTTCCAAAGAAAATCGGGAGTCATTTTCTGAAACCCGAACTTGTTTTTTCCCGAATTTCCCGACCCGAAATTTCGGGAAAACCCGAACGCCCAGCGTGAATCGAAACCATCTCTCAAAAACCAACCTAGTTCAAACTTGAACTGTGTATGGCCTTTTGGTTTTGATGTACCAGTTGAAAGAAGCAAAGGAGCGTGGTCTGACAGAGACTCAATACGTTCTAGAGCACGTACCGTTACCAATGGGAATTTATCTTCCCAATCGGTACTCATTAATACGCGATCTAGCTTTTCGTATGTAGGCTCCGGCAAACTATTTGCCCAGGTGAACTGTCTTCCGGACATGTAAACCTCTCTCAAGTCCAAGCTATCAATGACAGCGTTGAACAAGAAAGGCCAATGACCATCAAACCGTCCCCGGCTTTTCTCGTATGGAAACCTTAGCATATTAAAATCACCACCAATTAAAATTGGGTGTGGATTAGTATTAGCCAGGTTAACCAACTCACGAAGAAAAGCCTCTTTGAACTCTTCCTGGGCAGCACCATACACAGCGACTAAACTCCATACGAAATTGTCGGCACGGTTACGGAGGTGTAATTTGATATGAAAATCACCATCCGACCTTGCTAACACATCAAAGGAATCAGTTTTAACGCCTAGTAAGATACCACCCGACCTACCGCGAGGAGGAATAGAATGCCAAGTAAAGTCGATACCACCTGAAAGGCGGTTCAAAACACTCACTTGGAAATCTCGCCTCCCTGTTTCGGAGATAGCCAGAAACTCCAAATCGTGATCCCTGACGTATTGTGCAATATTCAAATGTTTAGCCAAGTCTCCAAGACCTCTGCTATTAGTGAATAAGCCATTCATCGGGAAACACATGGATTTTTAGGCGGTCTCGCGATGTTTCGCGGTGAGTTTTTCCTCTTTTGCTTAGCGGTTTTGGATTTCCGGCCGGATGCATATAGATCAACTAAGGATCCAAGCCCGTCCTCGTCCAATCCCACCTCAGTCACTTCCCCCACTAGATGTGATAAAAGCTGTCCATCCGAAGAGGCATACGCTGAATCATCATCCATATGAGGTATGTCCACCATGGTAGAAGCACTCGGTTTGACCGTTAAACGATCAAATTCCATATGCTTCAACACATTAGTGGACAACGTGATCTCCTTGTCATTCTTTCCTAAAGAAACACCAACTACACCTAAACTAGAGGATAATTTGGTATCTGAAAAAGAAAGAAATGAACGAGGATAAGAACCCATACCCTGCGGTGCAGCTGAGTACAGTGCCGCCTTTCGCCGCATGGCCTTGGACATGGCGTCCTCGTCCGTCGATGAAGCCCCGTCTGCAGCAACTTGGTGGCGAGCGCTACGTCTCAGCCCACCTTTAGGCTGCCCAAGAACTCCAGAGGAAGGCGCCACGGCGGAGGGGGGCAATGTCGAAGAAGAAACCCCCCCGACCACCATGTCCACACCCGCCAAGA